>JANAVB010020999.1:570498-1244855 GCA_029216955.1 Iris pallida
CCGACTAGTGCCTAGCGCTTTCACAACCTTGGTTCTGATAATCTTAACTTTTTGCATGTTTTTGAATAATTTGAACAGAGACTTGACCTAAAACTCTAACAACTCCACTAGAAGTAGACTTTATGATTAGTACTATTGCTGCCTCCAAAGTTATAACATTTTCAACTCGAGCTTTTCTTGGAGAAAATTGAAATTTGGGGAATGGCAGGAAAAATGGCAGTTGTTGATTAAAACCTACTTGCGGTACTGGCGGTGACGTTCATGCTGATATTTGTTACTCAATGAATATGTCTCATGGTTTCATGTCTTGTTCGTGACATGAAGATGAACAAATATAAATCGAATAGGTCTTGAATAGTCGATATGGGGAATATGGAGTTATGGATCAAACATGGAAAATTTTCCACCATAAAGCACCTTGGCAGCATGATCTCCATCCATATCTCAAGGGAAGAGGTGCAAGACGTTGCAAAGATCGCTTAGTGGGAAGAGGATGTCCTCTCTGCCCATCAGCCCCATTGAACCATTCCTTGATATTCATCCATGAATCTTCTTACCCTTTTCAATATCATGCAATTTCATTATTCCAACCGCTAGTTACAGAGAAAAGCAATTTGGCAAAATCTCCACAGCTATTATTCTGCCAGATAGAAGCTATGTCTTTTATATTTCATTTCAGTTGAAAACGTGAGATCGGACTCATCCGTTGAAGGACATTTCTATCACATGTTTCATCAAATAACTTATGGCCAACCTCCAGTGTTACATTTTGTATTGAGGTTTAATAGCCCAACTCCTACTTGACTATGTAAAGTGAGCAAGACATCATTTCTTAGGAATTTCGATCTCCGAAAGAGCTATAGTACTTCAAGAGAATTTCTGTGTAACTTTAGGTAGACTGTTTGCTTGTGTTCAAGAGATGAAGGGAGATTGGGATATGAAGAGATGAATCATTTGAGAAGATAGTTTTGGTTTACATTTGGAAGGTTAAATAAGGGTTTGAGCTGGAAGAAGCCTGCCAAATTCAAAGTGTTGGCAGGATTAACACTGGCCCTCCTCACCTTTCCATTGTTTTTTCTTATATATTTTTGCAGAACTGCAGTCTGGTGGCTGGGGAAAGGGAAAGATGTAAGGTGGGTTTAGATGAAGAAGATTAAGTGCAACATAGTCATTTACAATCTCATGTTTGCCAACCCAAAGGTTTGGTTAAGTTTTGACGCAGAGTTAGATGATGGAGTTGTAACTAATGAACCATATAATTTGAGGGACCTCTACTCAAAGACAAGATTGTGGGGACAAAAGTTGATATCCTAATATATAAGGACTTGAACCAAATCTATATTATTAGCTTGAACCAATGTATGGCTCCTGAAATCAATAGTTGTAGAGTTATCTAGTCTCTCTTGTTTTTGGATTATTCTAACGCGTGTTCTACTTCTAGGTGTAATTGTTTATCCATAATGAGGAGTTATTGTTTGGTTTTGAATTTCTGGTAGAAAGAAATAACATTAATTCGTATCTTTAGTATTTTTTCATATTTCCACGGGAAATGTCTTATATAACATATTTGGATACACTTAAAATATGAATCAATGCTGTCACCATAAATTAGAAATATAAGTATAAGTAAACACTAATCGACAAACATTTATTATGGCTAAACAAAGGCTCTTAGGAAATTCATTACTCGTCAGCATAGCTCATTGTTTCCTTGTTTGGACCTCATTTTAGTGCTTATCCTGTCATGGACAGGTCTTATATTGAATTAATGAATGGAATATGGTTGCATTGATCACGACTTTTCAATTTAATACTGAACCCGTAGTTGAGTTGAATGTAAAATGTAGACACCGTCTAAAATTGCTTTCCTTAAGGTGATTCTCTTTCAAGTAAAAGAAAAATAAGTAACAAGCAGTCCCCGTGACAAGGGAGAAAGACACTGAAAGAAAAAAAAAGAAAAGTAAGGAAACAGAAATTGTGTTCTTATCAATCTTTAACTTTTGCATGCGTTTTCAAATAATTTATACAGAGACTTGGCTTATAACTCGAAGAACCCCACTAGACGTAGATGATTAGTACTATTGCTGCCTCCAAAGGTATATTGCTTGCTGTTTATTCATTCTAGTCGAGCTTTTCTTGGAGTAAACTGAAAATTGGGGAATGGCGTGAAAAATGGCAGTTATTGGTTAAAACCTGCTTGTGGTACTGACGGTCACATTTATGTTGATATTTTGGTACCCATTGAGTCTGGCTCTTGGTTTCGTGATTTGTTCGTGGGCATGGAAGAAGAACAAATATAAAACAAAAAGTCTTGAATAGTTGATATGGAACATGGACCAAACATGGAAAATTTTCACTTTTCTGCCATAACTCCCAAAAGTATTCCTAATACTTGAAACATGCAACTTTTACACGAGTAGGATATAATAGGTATTCATTCTAGATGATTGCTTACTGAAAATAGATTTCATGTGGTGATTCATATCACAATCATAAAATCCCGTTACATCAACACTCTCGGGTAATCACATTATGCACAAATCTGAATATAACCTATGCCGTAATTTATGCAGTAGTTTGCCAATAGTATCTCCTAGTTCATCCAGCCGATCCCAAACATTTGCGATGAAGGCTTTGTTGTTGTTGTATCTTCTTATTCATCAAGCTAATAAAATGGATGTAGCTACCAAGGGCACTAGATTTTACGTTACCATGGATACTTGTGAACCCTATTGCAATGAGGATATCTTTTTCCACCGTCAACGACCGTCAAAACTATTGTCCATCAAGATGATGCTAGTACTAGAAATCATCGTCAATATAGTATTTGATGATGGGTAGGAGTGTACATATAATAATCTTTTGGAGCAAATGTACTTTTCTAATATTCTCCTATGCAGTTCTAAGTTCTACATTACAAATGATTATAATTGTATGAGTGTTTTTTTGGAACTAGAAAAATATCTTTTGCTGCTTCTGATTTTTGGAGTGAAAGAGAAGAAACGTGAAAGTAGTTGATTTGAATCTATGACATGATAATGCCATACAATAAAAGAAAATTGAAAAAGTACTAACATAGAACATCAGTATATGTATGAGTGGCCATACGATAAAAGAAGGATAAGAAATTAGTGCAGTTGTGGAAGTTTGAAGTGGCTTCTTTGAGTGCAGGATGAGGGAAAATCTTGGAGGTTTGTTTAACAAGCCCAACAGAGATGTATATGCATCTTTAAGTAGAAAAAGGATTTTATTTGGAGTTTCTTTGGACTAGGATATACTAAAATGAGCTTAAAGTGAGGCTACAAGAAGGATATGATAATTGGAAATGTTATAGAGGATATGGCCAGTTATAAAGCTTAATTGATTCAGTTGAAAGAAAATGATTCATGTGGCTGATCCAGAAATTTGGGATAAAGGCTTTGTCATTCTTTTCTTGTTGGTTATCTTACTCGAAACTTGAACATTGGGTGTTTTATGCCATCTGAAGTATGATAATTGTATTGCAGTGGTGCATAATCCCTTGTTACCATGGTTCCACCATTAAATGACAGATTTCTAGTCTGATAGATAGATATCTGAAAATAGTCACCACTTCTTGTTTATGTAGAATTCACCCTGTTGAATGGGTTAAGTGTGTAATATCTGACTCAGTTATGCTAAAGAAACTCTTGATTCACTACCTTTTGCTGTCAAGACATATCCTGATGGGATGCATCATTGCAGGCTCGTAGCCTCATGAGATTTTGTCCTTGAGCATGTAGTGGACTGCTAAAATTTGATCCCTGTGCAAGATTAATAATGAATAACCTATATGGTAATCTAAGTGAAAAATATGGATTGGTGATACATAATAATTTCAAATATTATCCCTTTCATCATTGGAGTATTGATATTTACATGAACTGTACAGTGAGATGTTTAGCATATTCTTTTCATTAACAAATATCTAATCTTGTTCTATTGTCGATTTATAAAGTGACCTGCTTGAGTGTTTTTAATAATTGTGCTATATGTCTAATATTAAGGAAGCTCCAGTAACACATGGCAATGAACTGACTTTTGGTTCAACAGAAAATAACTAGTTGACACCTCATGGTCCATCATAATATAAATAATTCAATTTGTGAGTTAGGCTGGGTTTGGATTGCTTATTTTGGCTCCTTCTGCTTTTTTTTTTTTTTGAAAAGCAGGCCCAAAAGCTGTTTGGTAAGAGCATCTTATTAATTTTCTTTTGGAAAGTCGGCTCAATTTTGGGCCAGCTTTTGACAGCAAGTGGGAGGCTGCTGTCAAAATCTGCTTCTGTTGCTGCTTTTTGAAAAGCAGCAGCAATCCCAAACCAAACCTTACTGGAGTTAAATCTCCAGTAGTCATTGCTTTATCTATAGATGTACATGAATCTGTGATTATAGCACTGCTCATCTTTTATGATATAAGTTAATGCACCTCCTTTGTTGTATAATTTTGTTTTTGTTTTTGTACAATCACTTTTTTACATCAGAATTTTGACTTTACCTGTTCTCGTCTTGAGTGCAGGTTTAGGAACGAGCTACCAGATCCAACAGCACAACCAAAGTTATTGTCCGTGAATACTAATAGAGATCAGTAAGTAGCTTATCCAATCAACTAAATAGATTTGGAACATTTGATTTCATATAATACAATTCTTTGACTTTGTGTTCTCATTATTTGACCAGTTTGTTTCTTCGTAATGTTTGCTGTGTCAAAGAATTCCCACAAAGTATTTTCTTTTACCTAATATCTCTTCTGTTGTAAACATTATAGGTACTTAAAGATTTGGTTAAACATAAACACCATCTTAATGATGGAGAATGGTTGGAAATTTGAGTTTCTCGGTGGAAATTTTTGTTATGTATCGGTGTAGAGAATTCGTATATAAATAGGTATTACCTACCGGTCAATATTCTGGTGTGTTTTGGTCTTGTCTCAGTTTTCGGCTATGCTAGTACAGATATGAGCCATCTATGGATTGTTAAGTATGGCACCCATCCATTAGGTTTTTATCCATTAAAGAAGACGGGTCTTTTCTAATTGGAGTTTCACAATAGTTTTTGTCGACTTCTGAGTCTTGCAGTTAATTTTTGGTTGTTGATTGCACATGATTCCTTTTTGTATTTTTGCTCCAGGTACATGTTACGTCAGTGACGTCCATCATTTTTTAACCCTTACTGGGATGTTTGAGTTATTCTTTGCATTTGATGGATATTGCTGTATGTTGCAGATACAGTAAGTACTCTATCACATCATTAGAGAAAATGCACAAGCCCAAACTTTACCCCGAACAAGATCTAGGGATACCTCTTGACCTACTTGACATTAGCGTGTACAAGTAAGAGAACCTGAAGATGTTTACCTTTAAAAAAATATTTTGCTTTTGAATCACCGGATTGTATGTTGTTCAGACATGTTTGTTTTCCGTTCATCAGTACTCCCGATGTTTGCCCGCCCCTTGCTCCAGAAGATGAGGAGTTATTGCGTGACACCGAGGTAGCAGCCCCTGTCAAACATGAAGGTATTAGAATAAAAGAGCGACCTACAGATAAAGGTGTTTCATGGTTGGTTAAGACACAATATATTTCCCCGCTTAGCATGGACGCAGCCAAACTGGTATGATTTATTTTCAAACTTATATATATATATATATATATATATATATATATATATATATGCAAATGACCTCTAGCCTAGTGGTTAAGAGAGATGCATGTGGCCCGAGTGGTCAGGAGATCGATTCCCGGTGGGAGCGTTCGCCACAATTAACCTTCTTTCAAAATATATATATATATATATATATATATATATATATATATATATATATATATGTTTCATCAATCACACTGCAATTAGGCATCTTTCTAACTGCTCATTGCGATTACAGTCCTTAACAGAAAAACAAGCAAAAGAAATGCGGGAAGCAAAGGAAGGACGGAATGTTTCGTTGGAGAATCTTAACAGTAGGTCGGTTGATGATCTGTATTTCCCTCTACTTCTTGACTTGTAAGGCTATGAATAACCTTTATGTCCATCTATTGTACTAACTGCACTTCCTTGTTTACTTTTGTAGAGAGAGACAAATTAAAGCCATTCAGGAGTCTTTCAAGGCTTCCAAATTACATCCTGTCCATCAATCTAAACCTTCATTAAAGCCAGTAGAAATTATGCCTTTGTTACCTGATCTTGATCGGTATGTTTATGGATTTCTGTAGCGTCTCTACTAATTAGAATCAGTTATTAGTCTAGTTTGACAATTTGGATGACTCTGTGAACACTTGCTTTTGAATCTATTTATTCTGTACTTATGGAACTCTTAGCATGAGTTCTTCCAGCAATGACAGGGACTGGCGTGTGAGTATACGACATATGTGTTATTAGAATGCTTGCAATTTGTTATCCATTTGTAAAAATTTCCGTAGTTCCACAATGCTGTTCTTGTTTATTAAGATATGAATGATGATAATTATCTACGTATTGGTTGGTAGATCAAGTACATAATATTCTAAAGTGTATTTCTTTTTTCTGTCCAAGGTCCAATGCTTTCTATGTTGATGTAACTTGTTGAGGTACCATAGATAAGTACTTTCTTCTACAAGTCATAGTGTACTGCGTAAGTTTACTAACAAACTTAGCAAGCTTTTCTTCATTCATCAACAGTTATTATAGTAGAAAATGTGTGTGCTGATGTCAGATACTGTCAGAGATATTGTGCTTGTGATTCTTGAAGTCATGCAAGATCAGGATTAGGAAATTTGAGCAGCCCAGCAAATTCTCTACTCGAATAAACTGATATTGATTCATCTATTGATGAGGCAAGAAGGCTTTCCTGTTTCACGTTATAGTATATTATATGAACAATGAAGAATAGCAGGAGTATTAACTCACCTTTGAAGATTCTTAGTGCTTACTAAGAATCCCGAGTATGATTTTAAGATGGTAGCTAACCAGTTTCTCTACAGACAAGTTAATTTGATGTCTATGACTAATTTTAATTGTTGGCATTTAATATCTGGCTTCTTTTTTGATAGTATATATATAGCGTATATTTTTTGGTGCCTGACTCATGGATCATAATTCACTGGATAGGTATGATGATCGGTTTGTTACAGTAGCCTTTGACAGTGATCCTACTGCTGATTCAGAGGCATACAACAAATTGGACAGATATACTCGTGATGAGCATGAGTCAAAGGTGAATAAATTTTGCCAGTGTATCATAAAAGCACCTTGCACCATTTTCACACCATTGCCGACTTGAATATTTCCAATGATGGATTTATATGTGTACCTCCTATGTTTCTGAGTGTTAATCAGGCTGTGTGTGTACAGATACGTGTGTACAGATACTTTGTCGTAATGTGCAAACTCTAAGTTGTTAACCTGTTAATTAATGTAATATAAGAAATCTTCTGTGTAATTTTCCACTGATCATTTGCCTGCATTTTGGAACTTATTCCTTTTATCATTTATTTCCAACTCCGCTGTTTTCATTCTTTGCTTGGGAGCATCATGTCATTTGCTTGACATCTGTGAAATCATTCTACCTTGATAGCGTGAGCCAATCTTCTTGACATTTTGGGTCTTGAAAATCTGAAATATAATAAATTTCTCACTGTAGTGCATTTTATAAACCTTGCGTCGGTAATTCCTGTTCAGTTGTAATATTATTTTTCAGCTCCATGTCAAATTGTACAGCTCTTTTAATAGTTGAGGCATTAGACATCCAATGATTTTATTAGCTTTCTGCATTCTCATTGTATTTCATCTTTATTTAAAGGCCATCATGAGGAGTTATGCAGTCAATGGTTCAGATCCTACAAAGACGGAGAAGTTTTTGGCGTACATGGTTCCTGCACCAGATGAGGTAGCTTAATACTTATGTTTCTGTCGTAACTGCTGCGATTGTAGTTTTTAACTCTGTTGCTGAACTGGGATGCTAGGTTTGCCAGTTGCCAGTTTGCTCTGTGATGATATTGGCATCTGTTAGTATCTCATATGTGTCCATATAAACTTTTGAAACCATACTGCCTGTAATATTGGGGTTATCTAGCAGACTTTAGAAGTGCAGTTGTAGGAACCACATAATTATCAATGTTCTCTTTAACACTTGTTTTCTCACAGTTATCCAAAGACATTTATGATGAAAATGAAGATGTATCCTATTCTTGGGTTAGGGAGTACCACTGGGATGTAAGTGTAATATGTTATTTTACCAAATTGTTTTGTATTTATCGTTCTGTCTTAAAATGCTCTCTTTGCTGTTTCAGGTAAGGGGTGACAATATTGATGATCCGACTACATTCCTTGTAAATTTTGAAGAAGATGAAGCACGATATCTGGTAATTTTTGACAAAATAGATGCATTGTGTGGCAGCTGAAATATTGGACTTAAAAGCATGATATATCTTGCTATACAGCCTATGCCCACAAAGCTTGTATTGCAAAAGAAGAAGGCCAAAGAAGGTAGGTCTGGGGATGGGATTGAACATTACCCTGTGCCTTCAAGTGTGACTGTTAGGAGGAGAGCAGCTGTTTCGGTCACAGAACTGAAGGAGTCTGTACAGGTGCACTCTAATCATGTAGCACAATGAATTTGTATCCAATTTTATTGCTTTACATGATAGTGATGATAATTGTTAGTCCTGACCGTATCGAGGAGTGGAGATGTTTAATTTTATGTGCATGACACAAATATTGGATCTTTCGTTTGGTCACCGGACATTCTTACTATTGGAGTTTCTAAGAGAGTGACTATGGTCATTCATGTAAGCTCCCAAAGTTTGATCCATCTCAAGGCATATTCACATCATTGAACGAACAAAATAATATGGTGATTTTTGGAAGATGAGAAATAATAAAGGTGCCATAGTAAAGGTGCCACTTGCTCTTTCTTGCACAATATATCATCTAAAAGCTGCAATTCAAGTTTGTGATATCTGACAGGAGGGACCTTCGATCTAAAAGGCCAGATTATGCAATGTGGAAAGAAGATTGTTAAAGTCTATAATGTATGGCGAGTATATTCTTCCCGTAGAGTAGGGTAGGTCAGCTAGTCGCTCCTTGTAGTCGAGTGAATGGGTCAATATACTTCTCCTTGATCCAGCTTATCCTCCACTGAGCTTGATGGGAAAAGGAGGGCTAAGCCTCAATATATCACCTTGATATTTTTAGCTAGCCAATGAGTGTGAAGGGTCTCAAATCATTGACCATTAAGGGATTTCATAGTTTATTTTGTGTTTCAGTCTCTCAATCAAATCTCATAATTTTTCTGATTCCCTCTCGTCTCGACACTCCCTCACTTTCTCTTTGCCTTTCCTTATTCCAGTCCTCTCTTGCATTGCCTATTGCTAATTGGTTGCACAATACTTTGTCAGCATTGGATTTGTTATTACTAACTTCTTCGCTTCTTTCCTGCTGAAATTGATGCTGATGATCTTTCCTTCGACATCAGCATTGATACAAACCTATTCAGCTCTTTCTCCAACACTTAATTTGAAAGCATTCTGCACTCATAAATCATCTTGAATGCTTCTTACTAAACTCTTTGTAGAAGTATGAGCTGCGGATACTTTAAGCTGGCATTGCCCATTTATTATGTTTTGTCAAGTTTGGCTTCAAAGCACCAATTGGCAGACTGCACTCGGGTATTTTTCTAATATAGTTTGTCATTCTTTTGGCTCTTCACCATTATGGGTATTAGATGACACACTGTAATATATCTTGAGAGGTAAAACTGCCCAAAAGGTTTGGCCTATTATTTAAATGCGTTTTTTTGGGTTAGTTTTGCAGAGGACTTGGCACGGAACAGTGATAAATGGAAGAAAATGATTCAAGCCGCAAATCCCAAATATTTGGGATAAAGACTTTGTTGTTTTTGTGGTATTTAAATAATATGTTCCTGATAACGTTCTATCATGAATAAATCTACTCATGCTGAATTCCCGTCCTGCCTGTGTACCGTTCTTTTGAGGATTTTTCGTGGTGTTAGTCATGTCAAATCCCTGTCTGAATCCATTCTATTCAAGGTTTAACATGATTCTAAGTGTTTGGATAATTTCCTTGGTTATACGGCCTATTTGCTGATTGCAGAATGATAAATATGAATATAACGAAGGAGGGATGCAGAAAGCTTCTTCTCTCTAATTGCTTATTATGTGCATTTATCAACAGTCATGTCGGTTCATTTAGTGAAATTTGGACTCAGTTATCATGAACTTCTACAACTTCATTATTTTCGCTTCAGCACCCTTTAGACAGGAGCTTTTTTTTTTTTTTTTTTTTTTCTGCCGATGCTTCTACTTTCTACTTGTCATTCGTCAAACATTTTTATACCTCATTTTCCTTCTCTAATGGTTTGTCAAACATATCTTTGCTTCTTGATATATGGTAGCCAGCCTGTATGAGTTGTGAATTCCTTTATGTTTGCAGGAGAACCGAAGTCAAAAGAGGGGAAGGCCAACGAGGGAAGATGAATTTGGTACACAACAAAAATTCCAACGGATGGAGAGCGTAGATCAATTCAGTGGGGAGGAGGATGTCTGATTGATTCTACAATGCAAAGAACTGTTTTTTTTCCCCCAGAGATGTACAGTAGTGGGTATTATATCAGGCAGACATACTGGAACAAGTGAGCCAATGTGGACATCTGGTACCGGAATACTCAGCTCAAGGTAGTATTTCCCAATCTCAAAGGCATGGTTGCCTATGTAGACATTAACAAAGATTTTACTTTTCAGTTAGTCCAAATATATACCGCTGTATCATTAAATATTTGAATTTTTCTCCCCATAAATATAAAGGCCCCCTTTATTATGTTAACATTGGTTCCTGGCAGATTTTGTTGGTCACATAGACGTTGTGATCTGATGTGTATCAGGACATACGGAGTTGATGCATTTCTCAAGAAGTTTTTAATATTGTTAGATTTTTAGTTTTCAAGAACTCTCGACTTCAGCTCAGATGTCATGATAAAGCATTTGATATCATGTGTTCAAAAATCCTAGAGTAACTCATTAGTTACGAATTTGTTTTTTTTTTTTTTTTAGGATCTAAACAGAAAAAATCAAGGGCCTAAATAGCAAAATAAGTTCATGACTTCATGTGTTATAATTATATTGCTGGGTTCTTATTTTGAGTTTCTTTAGTCAAACGGATCATGTGTTTGTGATATGGATATATGCATAACGTATAGGCTGTGAAGTGGTGCATAATATATAAAAATAAATATTTGTAACTATTAAAACATGCATGTTTGTTACATGGATGTATGCATACTTTTTTGCTCACCCAGTCCTTTGCTTCAGCACTGTGAACTGTGATGGTGTCATTTTTTAATTTTTTTAATATTAAAAGCTATATTCTGCAATGTTTGAGCATGTTCTCTACCAAACTCGAGTGACTCTTGTGGTTACCGATGAGAGGTATAAAATGATGGCTGGGTGATGGAAGATTAGTGGATTGAGCTGATTATTTTTTCTATTTAAAAAAATGGTGGAAGTTGGGGCAATGAGCCCAAAAGAGTTTTTTTTTTTTATTTTTAAATTTAAAAATGGTGAGTTGGGGCAATGAACCTAAAAGAAATGCAATGCAGCGTGTATAAAGTTCCGAGTACGTGGTACATGTAGATCTGGATTCAAGTTCTACTGAGACTCGCACCAGAATAGTAAATAGTACATTTACTGAAACAAAAATTGTATTTCTAACACCAACTGCATCACTCTCAACATTATTAATAAATGGTGGCTCATTATGTGTTTTGTAAAGGGAGGTATAATCGTTAACCTGATTTGAGGTTGATTCGTTTGTTTGTCTTGATTTATCTGATTTTATTCAAGCACTCCTGATTTTGTCCTGATTTGGCCATGATTTTCATACTTAAATTTGGATGACTAATTTGAATCATGTTTGAATTCTCAGTTTTAATTTCTAGATAAGAAAATTGAACAAAATAAAAGTTCAACAACTATGTCATCCTATCCTACTAATTTTCTAACTGGAAATTGCTGAGAAACCCAATTTCGGGGTTGGTTTTTATGAAAAATTCAATAGGTTTTATGAAATGTCCAGAATTATATATTTTTACGTTAAGTATTCCAAGATTCCCTTTAGATGCTCTGTATTTACAAAATTAATACCATAACTATCCCTCCGCACAAACTCAGATTTGGATTGTGATTCTCGTCTTCTTCTTCTTCTTCTTCTTATTCAGGAGAGATCTGAATTCCATTGCTCTCATCTTCAGCAGAGATCGCAAAGATCATTTGTAGTTCACCATGCTTTTTTTTTTTTTTCCAGTCGAACTTCGATCATCGCTTATCTTCTTCTTCTTCTTCTTCTTCTTCCGACAATTAGGTCAATTATGGAGAGAATATATTCTTCTTCTTTTCCATAAGAGTTAGCATCATTTTGAAAGAAGAACGAAAACTCTTGAATCTTTATTCATGTCAAATTTCTTTCCACAAAACAAAAAAATAAAAAAATAAGGCTTAATTGCTAATTGCTACCCTCAACTATCACATTTTTTCAAGTTGATACCCTAAACTTTTTTTCGTAACAGATTGATACCTCAACTATTCAATATGTTCAAGTTGGTACCCTCCGTCGTCCAGGGATTAGTTTTTCCGTCTGTGCTCGAAAAAGTTGATTTTTTTTGGACGAGAATAGCCATGATTATTATTTTAAAAGCTCATTCTCTTTCAATAAAGAGAAATTTTGTCAAAGTTACAAATTTTTTTCCCCATCTGCTGTCCGGTGATGCCCTAGCCTTAGCTCTAGTCCATTCTCTTTCAAATTTTTCTCCTAATTTTTGTAGTCTATTTTCTTTGTACATAATGTCTAATCTACTCTCAATTTCTATATGCCCTAGTCCATTCTCTTTCAGTTTTTTTCTACTAATTTTTTTGTAGTCTATTTTCTTTCTACATCAAAAATCAAAACCCTAAAAATCGAAACTCATGCATCAAAATATTAACACAAAAATTGTGGATTACAAACGTACATAGGTCGAAAAAACCTAATTTAGAAAAATGTCAGAAATTCTAAATCACAAAATTAAAAAATTAAAACCCTAAGATGAAATGCTTAGAGATGGAGATGGCATGAGGAATGTGTAGAGATTTCACCTTCTTTGAGATCGGGTGAAGATCAAATGAGAGAGGGAGAGAAAGAGACACCCGTTCTTAAGAAATTTCTAATTAAACCGGATTCCTAATTTTCTTTCTATTCGTACATGATATTTATGAGAGCAAGGACTTTTTCGTCTTTTTATCTTTGTTGTTGACGTCGTTAGGGTACTAAGTAGTATAATTATAGTTGAGGTATCAATCTGTTACGAAAAAAAGTTTAGGGTATCAACTTGAAAAAGTGATATAGTTGAGGGTAGCAATTAGCAATTAAGCCAAAAAATAATGTTTCTGTCAACTATTCTCCGTCGATATAACACGAAGAATAGTCATTCTCC
Organism: Iris pallida; assembly: GCA_029216955.1. Taxonomy (NCBI): domain Eukaryota; kingdom Viridiplantae; phylum Streptophyta; class Magnoliopsida; order Asparagales; family Iridaceae; genus Iris; species Iris pallida. Next base: position 583,970 of record JANAVB010020999.1, read on the forward strand.
TGCATTTTAACAAGGAGAATGTCATTTTTCGTGTAAATTAACACAGAGAATGTCATTCTCCGTGTTACTAACATGGAGAATGACCATTCTCTTGTGTTTTAACATTTGAAAGACCATTCTCCGTGTCATTTAACACGGAGAATGGCCATTCTCCGTGTAATTTAGCACGGAGAATGTCATTCTCCGTACTAAATTACACGGAAAATGGTCATTCTCCTACGTTTTAACACTGGGAATGACCATTAACACGGAGAATGCCATTCTCCGTGTTATTTAACACGGAGAATGGCGTTCTCCGTGTTTCTAACACGGAGAATGGCCATTCTCCTGTGTTTTAACACTGGAATGACCATTCTCCGTGCTAAATTACACGGAGAATGACCATTCTCCGTGTAAATTAAGATGGAGAATGACCATTCTCCGTAAAATTTAGCACGAAGAATGGCTATTCTCCGTGTAAATTAGCACGGAGAATGGTCATTCCAGTGTTAAAACGCAGGAGAATGACCATTCTCCATGTAAATTAAGACGGAGAATGTCATTTTCCGTGTTACTAACACGGAGAATGACCACCCTCATGCGAAATTAACATTCTTCATGTTCTAATACGGAGAATGGCCATTCTCCTGCATTTTATGGTCAGTTGAAACTTTGGAGGGCCATAACTTTTGACTGAGAGGTCGAAACGAGGTCCGGTTTGTCGCAAAATGAGCGTATATTTGAGGAGTCTGAAATAAACCATTTTATCGTTTGTCGGCCTTCCGAAATTTTAGAATCGCAAAAAAATGATGTTTGGACCTTCGTTTTAGCACTTTTGCCGTTTGTTTCGGTCTTTCCGAAAGTTTTCGACGAGTTTTTGAAGATTTTTGAGGAGAAAACCTAAATTCGAAAGTGAGCAACGTATGGAAGAAGATGAAGTATCGAAACGTTTTTTTTAAAAGTAGTTTTGTGGGTGTTTTCAATAAATTAGAAGGAAGGACAAAAAGGTCATTCGTAACCCTCTTTATATATTTTTTTCTAATTCTGGGCACGCGATGAAATGTTATTGCACGGTGGATTTTTCATAAAACTTCTTCATTTTTTGGGCATTTCATAAATTTTCCCATTTTCTAATTAACGCACCACTTAAAACTTGGGAATAATGAGCACATCCCTACCACTTATTAATTACATTGATAAATTATATCAAAGTTGCAAGCTGCCAATACATTCTGTAAAGTAAATATATGTCGACTGCGACATCTTGCAGCATCTTCTTGGCACATATGAGTTACCAATATAATCATGTCGCATACAACTCATCAAAATCGTATCCCATAACATATCTATGAAGAGTGAATTCTGAAATCACCATTTTCCACATAATGTTTAAGTGAGATTGTCTCTTTAACTTTGGTATTACATAGAATAGAACAAAGAATGTATTAATATATTGCTAATACCAACATTAGCAAGCTGGTGCATCATCTAGGCCGTATGCACATGATTATCAACTTTCTTGCAATATTAACGAAAAATAAAACTTGTAAACGTAGAATCTGGAATCCCACAATATGAACATTGCGACAAAAAAGAGTCCATAATTTGAAAATATAGATGTTTGACATGACATCGTACTAATTTTCGAAGTATGCTCCTTAGTTGGGGACCAAATATAGGAGGGTAAAGTGCAAAAAATCCCTCGTTAAATATGTACCTTTTGCACTAAAAGATTCCATGCTCTTAAAATTTCCAAAAGTATGAAATATGCTCATTTTGTCCCCAAATGACAATTTTACCCCTCCTTCCCCCCCTCCTTCTTCGGATGTGTTCGTCGGCGACGGAGGCGGAGGGGGGGGGGGGGGGGGGGGGTCGGACGGGGGAGGGGGGGGTGGAGGCGGGAGGTCGCTCGCCGGCGAGGAGGGGCAGGGGGTCGGGGCCGGCGAGGGAGCCGGGGGTCGGGGCCGACGAGGGAGTGGGGGGGTCGGGGCCGGCGAAGGAGGAGGAAGGGGGGGGGGGGGGTCGAGGCCGGCGAGGGAGGAGGGGGGGGGGGTGGGTCGGGGGAGTGCTCGCCGGCGAGGAGGGTGGGGCTGGGGGCTCGCCGGCGAGGGGGGGGATCGGGGGGGTCAGGGGGGCTGGGGGATCGCCGGCGGGGGGTGGTCAGGGGGGCTGGGGGATCGCCGGCGATGTGGGGAGGGGGGGGGGGGGGGGGGGGGGGGGTTGGGGGCTCGCCGGCGCCGGCGCCGCCGGAGGGTGGGGGGGGAGGGGTATTTTTGGTATAATTTTTTTAAAATTTGGCTGGAGGGACCTAATCGAGCGGATATATAATCTAAGGAGGGGTAAATTGACACAAAATTCTACAAGATTTTTTAGTGCAAAAGGCACATATTTAACGAGAAATTTTTTGCACTTTACCCATATAAATAGAATCTCTAACTAAACATACCTCAAGCATGTAAATAGAAATTCTAAATAAAAAAAGTAATAGTGAATTATAAAATTATGCCAGTTTAAAAGTAAAGAGTGAAGTATAAAATCACACCAGTTTTTGCCAATACAACAAACAGTTGCTAATTGGTAGTATAATTTTTAGCGTTTATCGTTTTTGTCAAACACAAACATAAAGATGACAAACAACAACTGTTCGACAAGACAGTTAAGAAAGATATCGACATCGTATAATTTTTAGTGTTTATCGTTTTTGTCAAACGCAAACAACACTATTAGGAAAACATCGTCTCATAGAATCAAATGAAAACCAAACTAGTCCAAGTATCTATAAAGTAGGAACTTTCCATAAAACAAGCTGTATTTTGTAGGACTATTGGACACAACTCACTTGCAATAACCTACAAGATGGAGGGGGTACCCGCAAATACAATATAGATATTGTAGGGGGTTATGTGCAAAATAATGCAACGACGCGGTTCCTTTTGTTCATCTTCTTCTTCTTGTTCGTTTTTTCCTCGCAAACAAACTCATTCTCTCTCCTCCCCAATTCTTTTCCCAATTTGGAAACCCTAATTTCCCAAATTCTCCTGCGAAAGGCTATCGGCATTCTCCCGCCAGAAGTCTCCCGCCATGAATCCGGAGTAGTAAGTTCCCGAGATCTCCATAGCCCCTCTCTTTCCATTCTAGATCTGATCTAATACGAATCCGATCTTGATTTCTTGACGCCACATGACATGATTGATTGCTTTCTTCGATGAAATTGTTGCTTGGTGCCAATTCCACGAGAAATCTTGATTTGGTTGCTAATAATTGATGTTGGTCTTGTGCGTTAGAGTTCGAGATCTGGCGTAAAGATTCAGTTTTTAGTCCATGGATGAAGAACTTGTACTGGTTGGATCTGAATTATACAGATTTTATTGGTGCTGAATAAAGTTTAATTTTTGTTCTCCGTAGATGCTTGAGCTATGTTGCACGGTCAGAAATACGACACGGTGCCACCGACACGGACACAGCACTAGGGTATTTTTTTAGTATATGTGTTGTGTATGATACATTTCCTACTTGACACAACAGGGACACGTCACCCAGTCTTTATTTTTTTGAGCGTCCGTGCTTCCTATAGTGCTTAAGAAAAGCTAATGGCCTGGGACATTTCTAAGCCTGAACCACATGATCTATGAATATGATTTTGTCTTAATATTTTTTGAAGACAGCAACTTTAGAATCTCACTACCATAAGTAAATTTGTGAAATTTGATATATCAACTATATTGGAATTCAATAAAATTTTGGGGAGGAAGGGTGCTCCTATTGGTTACACTTGGGAAGTGTTTAATGAAAGAGTTTAATTTCAAGAAAACATTGAGAGATGAAAGAATATTTATTGTTGTTAACTTGTTATAAATATGAATCGAAGATTTGGGTTCGGTTTCTCACAACTAAAAAACATTATTGAAATTCGGAAAAATATGGAACTCTCAACTACTAGGACAGTGGGAAACCTAGACGTCCCTTTTTGTTGAGATGTTGTGTTTGCTTGTTTGTTGCTTGCTGCACTGTGTTATGTCACCTTGGATTGAATCTATGCTGCGTGGACACAAACCGGGTGTTACTTTCTTTGTCCGATAAATTCGATACTGATTCAGCTTGGTTTCAGCCAGATCTCCCACCGTCGTGTATGCAATAAAGACCCTAACTTAGGTGTGGTGCATGCCAATCTCCGTCCCACGCTGTCATATGGCATCACGTACTTCGTTCCGCTGTTTTCCTGATGTACACACTGTCATGTGATAGAAAAAGATTAATAGGCAAAGAGGTTCAAACAGAGCGAAGGTGAAAGGGTTGGTTTAAATCCTGACATGACCCGGTCATTTAAGTTATACAATGGGTCATATGAGTTTACACCCATTCTCTCTTAGTCACGAACCAATGTATTCGAGTTGGTGTAGCAGATAATGCTACAGTTGTCTAAACAAAGTTGAAGGCCACTGCCTGCTTGTACATGAATGTAGTTTTTTTGCAATTTTTCTTGTATAAGTGACGCGTTGTAAGACTATGAACTGAGCGGACAATTTATTGCTTCGTTTAATAGGGCATGCCTGTGAAGTTATTTCATTAGTGTTCTTAATCTGGGAACACAAGTTCTTAGTTACATAACCTTGTGCATGGGAGGCCAGGTAGCCTTAGTGGATTTGATGTCCTTAAAGACAAATCTTACCAGCATTCTTTTTTTTTTTTTTTTTTTCCCTGCAGCGATTATCTGTTCAAGCTTTTGCTTATTGGTGACTCTGGTGTTGGCAAATCATGTCTGCTTCTAAGATTTGCGGTAAGGGATATTCTTACTTCACGACTTGTCATTTTGGTAAAATTATATTTTGGTATTATTTAGCTGTCTGCAAGGTGCATTACAGTTTTTATTTCCCATGAAAACTTGTATCCTGAATTTTATAGTGGCAGTGAGCCTTAATAAAATGTAATAAAAGTTCCACGGCATTTCCAAAGATTCCGCAAATTGACATGAATGTTTAAGGCCTTGGCAAGATTAATTTTCTTTTCTGCTGTGCTGCTGCATGTCGAGTGAATATTTGAAGGCCTTCGGAGGATCTCGAGTTGAGTTGATTTCACTACTTGTGTTACTAACACAGTGTTCTAGTTTCATGTACTAATTCTGTTTGAACCTTTGAAGGCCTCGGCATGCGTCAGTTTTGTTGACACCTTGGTTGGGCTTCTGCATGTCACGTGTGCCTGCTTGTGTGTCTATGCCTACTACCTACGCACATATGTTCAGACATTCTGGCATCCATAGGTTCACTAACGTACTTTGAAGTTGATGACTTCTATATCTAGCGAGAATGTTATGCTAACTTTATTAGGGTATTTCCTAAATACTCTAAAGCGAAGTTGCCAAGCATATTCTTTCATGCACAGTTGCATACCCAATGAAAACATTAGACGTGTCTACAGTCAAGACCAAAGCAAAATTTCCAAACACAGACAGCATTGCACACCTTCATATTATAAGTATATCCAACTTTTGTGTATCTAAGCTTAAGTTCTGATAACATTGGTAATGAAACCCTTAATGATGGGGAGTCGGTTACTCACCACGAGTTAGAGATTTAAATGTGCTTTTACGGTATTTATTTGCTTAATGTTGATATCTAACACCTGTAACGTGACACATTTAGGTTCAAACGTCTTATCCAATATCAAGTATTTCAGGATAGCTTACTGTAATTTTCAATTTGTTTGTTAGGATGATTCTTACCTGGAGAGTTACATCAGCACCATTGGAGTTGATTTTGTAAGTAAATATCTTGTTATATATGGTTTTGGTTGAGAATCAATATGCTAACTTTTCTTGCTTGTGGCAGAAAATACGAACTGTGGAGCAGGATGGAAAGACTATTAAACTTCAGATTGTGAGTTCTCAAATTTCAACAGAATTCTAATATCTGATATGTTGTTCTTTTGGATGTATTTTCTTTGTTTGAGATGCTAAGGCTAAGGGCCATCAAGGTTAAAAAAGGGATGGAGAGAGATTTCAAGTTTTATGCTCTATTGGGTCTTTCTCTCGTCTTGTTGTACCCAGTGAACCTTCAAGAGTGCTCATAGGTTTTAAGACTGTGACCCGCTGATAGTGAACATTGTCACACTTCCTATAGATGAAATACTCCCTAATAATTATTGGACTAGTTTTTGACCAATTATGTTTGAACATAAAAAAATATTGATTGCAACATAAAATTCGTTGTCCTAATGTCATAAACTTTCAAAATAAATGTTAACAGCATTCTCAGCAGGGTATTCTATGTAAAAATATTTGACGTTGTCTCTGGACTCTCCACAAATCAATGCCCGATCCTTTTTATGCTATATCTGGTTGTCTTGACCTTAGTTTTAAATTCAGAATTTATTTTATTGCTATCTCAACATATTAAGTTTTGCAGGTAGAGGTTTTGTTGTAATCTAAACTAACTATTGATCAATCATACCATTTCTCACAGTGGGATACTGCTGGGCAAGAACGTTTCAGGACGATCACTAGCAGCTACTATCGTGGTGCTCATGGGATTATTGTAAGTTTTTGATGTACTGTAGTCTCTTGTTTGTTCCTTGTTGGGAACTCTTATATCTGTATAGTTTTACATTAATCCTATGTCGGCAGGTGGTTTATGATGTGACAGACCAGGAAAGCTTTAATAATGTAAAGCAATGGTTGAATGAGATAGACCGCTATGCAAGCGAAAATGTTAATAAGCTTCTTGTTGGAAACAAGTGTGATCTTACTGCAAACAAGGTTGTATCATACGAGACAGGCAAGGTAATATATATACTTGTTTCTTTTAGATTTTTGGTAAAAAAAAGGAAGTGGTAATACTGATATTTTGCTTTTCACCTTTAGGCATTTGCTGATGAGATTGGAATCCCGTTCATGGAGACAAGTGCCAAGAATGCCACTAATGTGGAACAGGCCTTCATGGCCATGGCTGCTGACATCAAGAATAGGTTTGTGGTTTCTGCAGTATAATTCGAGGGTCTGAGGTTATTTCACATTTGCTATCCATTTAACATGTTTATATTGCTGTCAGGATGGCGAGCCAACCGGCTATGAATAATGCAAGGCCCCCTACAGTGCAGATCAGGGGGCAACCTGTCAACCAGAAGACGTCGTGCTGCTCTACATGAAGTCGATCGACTATTTGCATGGAGGAAAGCAATAAGCAGCTTTCTTTCTTTTGTGGTTTTGCATGCTTTCTTGGTGTTTATTAGAACCATTAATTCAATTCTTTCTACCTATTTCTGTCAAGTCTGTAAAATTTGGAATCAGATAATTGTTGTATTTTCTGTTCTTACTGTTTTCTTTTGCTCAAATGTAGTTCATAACTTTCGGTTCCTTTATTATTTGTATATCCCCAAATAATGAAAATTGTGACTAGAAGTTGAATAAGGGATCAGTGCTATATGTTGAAGATGGAAAAAGAAGATACAATTTACAAGATTGAAGAGCATGCCCTGCTAATTAGTAGGCACTGAGAGGTGCGTCCTTCTATGACCATTAGACCCTGTGTTTGTACTATTACTAGGTGCTCTTCGGTGGAAAGAAGAGAAAAAGAAATCATAGTCAGCACTTACAAAATCATAGTCAGCACTCACAAAATCATAGTCAGCATGCATTTACTTATATATGCTATTAAAAAGCATATTGAAATTATGTTCCTCCAAGGGGGATATGGTTTGTGTGATTTAAGTGCATTTTCATCGGGCTAAACTGCAAAATTATATATTCAAAAGTCCCATATCGTGCCACTCAACCATTTCATTACATTGTACACTTGTTAATTAGTCCGAGACGATAATCCTAAATTTGGTTAGTTCAAGCATCAGTCTAGCTTAGGTCCCCAGTCGCGCTCAAGGTGGCTATCGAGCCTCAATCTTCACTCAAAGTGGACATTTATTGCAAAACACATTTCTTGCAAAACGCAGCACATCAATAGCCAATAGGGTTAATTTGGTTGACGAGGATATTACAATGTTATTCCAAAGAAAACAAAAAAAACATCAATCGTTTACAAATATTCTGTACTCCCTTATTGACCTTGAAATTAAAATGGGCACTCGTTGAAATCATTAATCTAATATGGCCTTTCACATGATTCAGACAAAAGTGTTAAACTTAAACTAGGAAAGACCCAAAGTCAAAGGGGAATAACAAAACCCTGTTCGTAATCTAAGAAACCATATCTTTTACGTTCATGTTGTCTAAATTCAATTGGAGGGCTTCCAGGACTCATCAATGTCGTAAGAAAGTTGTAATCATGAAATGAGCTTCATATTCCTCAGTGTGGTGGTAAGAATAGGTAGTTTTCCAGGTGCTCGCTGCTTGTAATCCTTTAGCAAAGCTTCCGCGGCCAGGGATTGAAGCTCAGAGCTCTCCTCTTCCTTGTTCCTACCCTTGGTCAGCTGGCTGATGGCAACACTACACTGAAGGTTAACAACATACATTAGTGATCACGAAGACGGAGGCGCTAGTGAAGTCATTAAGGAAAGCTTACCAAGCATACACCGTATAGAGCCCTCGTGTTCTTGCCCCCGGTTAAGTTGATGGCGGAGGCATAGTACTTCTTGGCAGCCTGAAGGTTTTCCAAGCCACCCATGGTATAAAGCACCTATTACACCAAGAAATTTACAAGTGAGAAATCAATTCTAGAAGTTCTATTAATTGGTAAGCCTGAAGTTGAAAAGAAGAGGACAGTCGTATACAAGAGGAAATGAATTCAAGTACTATGCATATCATATTTTTATGGTAACACTTAAGAATATATGTGAAACGCATTGTAAGGGAACAACAATTTTCCACCTACGATATTGTGCAACTGAAGTATTTTGAAAGATCCTATAATCAAGACAACATAATCAGCTAAAACCTTCTCATGGTGCAACTGAAGCTGATAATGTTTTGGTTAGTAATTCCTACAGAGTGTATTAAAAAAGTGGGTAAAACAAGCACTCCACAAAATCCTAAGATTAGGACCATAGAATGTTTGCTGTGAAAGAACTAGGATATCAAGAGGAGGAAGATCAGACTTAGGTTATAGTATGGTTGGTACCTGAGAGCAAGACCTAACAAAACTTCAAAGAGGAAAGAGGTGCAATGGTCTATGCAAATTTGGACTGCAGGCGAGTATCTGATGGACAAGGTTGCATTGATATCTAATGGACAAGGTGAGTTTGCAACAGGTGCAAACAAATACCGGATCAAGTTGAGTAGATACTATAATAAGTTACAGTGGTCAGTACTGATATCATGACATCCTCACTTGAGCTCCATGTGCCTATTCTCCACAACTTTTTTTCACAAAGTTCAGCAATCCATCAGCTTGAAGACACAACAGGAGCAACAAGGAGGCCTTTATCCCATTTTTTTGGGTCGGCTATATATATATATATATGCTCTTTATCTGCAACCCATGTCATTAAGATAAAGGCCAACACACACACACACACACACACACACACACACACACACACACACACACACACACACACAGCCTTCCCTATCAAGAAACTCCATTTTGCTCGCAGTGGTAACATTTCTCAAGAGGGTCTAAAACCAACTATTGTAAGGTTAAGCAAAAGTCGCAACAAATCAAGAATGTACCAAATGTAATTGCAAAGACCTACCAGCCTACCACTAATGTGAACTTTGAGAAAAGAGCATATATAGTTCAGATGTATCCTGTTTCGATGTGTAATGTAGGTTGTCTTGAATAAAATATATAAGGAAACTTTTGGGTTGTAGCATGTTAGTTACCTGCTAGTAAAACGATAAAATTTTATCATTTTATCGTAAGTCTACCACAAACACCAGGAGCAATTAGTATATTTATGGCCAACTGATGGCCATAGTTCCTTCAAATAAGTACCTTAAATGTATTATCCTTGCAATACTACCAACCAATACCTCAGTTTATGTTTTGAGTTTTGACCCATACCTTCATACCAAATTAATGACATACTATATAGGAGAAAAAGTTGCACTTCGGCATGCTCTTGTATTGTAATCATAAAGTAAACACATATGGTAACAGTTTATTTAGTTGCAGAGTACGGTAGAAGAGCCTCAGTGAAAGGAAGATAAGATCTTAGCTGTAGGGGGCTTTGTGAGACTTGAACAAAATAGCACAACACTCACCATAAACTAAATATAACCTCAAAAAGTGGCTAGATACAGAGAATTAGGATAAGACAGATGGTAAATACAACAACTAACTTCCACGAGATTCAGGCCAGCCTTTTATTTATCCCTATCTTCTTTTATTTATTTATCCATATATTTCTGTTAATGTAATTTATACGCATCTTCTGAATTTATCTCTATTACTTCTTCTGTTATTTGTTAGGGGTTAGCCCATCTACCTGCCAACCGATTGGCCTTTGATGATATATAGCGAGGCCATCTCTTGCACACAGCTGACTTGAGTAGGAGTTTGGCACCAACTCTTATAGAGGGATGGACTTAGGTGGTAGCCAGTCATAAAATCTTGGCCACATCTTTATTAGAGTTTTCTCATTGTCTATGTTGCACGGTACACCACGACACGTTGCTGACACCACGACACATACTCATCACTTATTTTGGTGTGTCCTAGTGTATTTTGGAGTGTTGGTGGCATGTCCAATATGTGTTCGACATGACTTGATACGGACAATGGCAGCATGGTTTTTTGGAGTGTCTGTGCTTACTAGCTCGCCGTGAAAGTATGTTATAAGGCAGACCACACTGTCATGGGAAAGGTTAAATGATGATGATTATTCTATTATCTTTATTTAGTTTCATGAATGATCCAGTGACTGATGAAAATACAGTTGGGATTTGAGAGCTGGTGGTAGCAACAGTAGGCGTCTCAAAAGAAATAAAATATTCTCCAAATTTAGTCTTAATTCATATAGTATTCAAAACTTTGCATATAACCAATAAACTTGTAGCCAGTCACTTGCCTCGGCATATGTCAAATGATAAGGAGGAACAAGCGGTTGACATAATATTAGTTCTTCATAACAAAAAGCTGCTTGCTTATACCTGAATGAGTAAGAAAAGCCAATTCAAGGGAAATTAAAAGCATAATATAATTCATGGTTACATCTGCAACCAGTAAGCAAACAATAACTCACATTTGTAGAGAAACATAAATTTCAGCTAGCTCTCTCCAAGCATCATGGTCGGCCATAAATCTAAAAGAAGATTCAATCACATCAGCAATTTACTAATGTCAAACAATTTCATAATATTAAAAAAAAGTAGCAGCAACAGAAGAAAACACTTACATCTCAAGGTACTTGTTAAGACATTCAACGGCAGCAGAAGAATGTCCCTGTGCCTTTGCCATTGCAACTTTTCTCTTATGAATTGCCTAATCAAGGACAAACTTAAAAGTTAGAAATACATAAATTCTAATAGTTAATCAGTTCGATAAAGAATTTGCATGCTATGTATGTCATTGGCTGGAGAAAAGAGACAATGCAGGTAAGTACAAATGTAACTAAAAGATCTAAAAGAAAATCTCATGACTAAATGCGAACCTACTAATTCACCCTTCATCTTCTTAGGGCCTGAACAAGTATTAGGGATATAAAACAGAGCGGCAACCTTACCTGATCAAGTGGATTGTCTTCTAGAAGACGTGCATAAGCCTTTTCTGCATCAGCCCATGCTCCCTTTGCTTCAAGCAGCATCGCTTCTAATCTGCCTAAAGAATATTGAATAGGATCACAAATCAATGACACAAAAACATCAATCGGATAGCAAAATGGAAACCAAACAGAAATAACGAATATTTTATATACAATTATTCTTCAGATACAGTAAAACATCTTTATGGTCATAATGTTGGGAGGAGGTTGTATCTTAATAGAAGTGTAGTTATAAAAATTATTATTTTGACTTAGTTATCATTAGTGCAAGTGGTATAGTGGTAAATTATGCACTACATTAATAATTAATTAATGGAGCATGTCAAATCGAAGGTACAAACATTGATAAAAGAGAGAGAGTTTCAACAAACTAGTACTCGTATCTATCTAGTGTTGAGAATATACATACATCTAGTACTATGTGGAGGCAAGTTCCTTAAGACGGGTCCTAGAATAATTATAACTTTATTACGATAAGGATGTTATTCTTATTTATAACTAGTCCATGTTGGGACCATAATTTTTATGACTACATGGAGGTTATTCCTATATAGAGTATCACCATAAAGAGGTTTTAGTGTAATATACTAGTTACATTTCAGAATCTGAAACTTGACCAAAGTGAATATGCATGTCACAGGTAAATCCACACATATCGGATAATTCAGAAGTTGCATATTGGCAAACTATCCTAAAAATTTCCTCTCAAGTAAAATTTACAGAGAAACACTTACATAATACGAATATCAAAAGAGAGAGCAGACATCAATCAAGGAACATATAGCCACAGGAGGGTGCAAGCAAAAGCACAACTTAACCTCTCATTCCTCTCTTTACCCCCTTCATTTCCAGTAAATTTAATACAGGTGTGAACACAAGTTTCACAAATTTATAAGCAAAGAGGTAATACCCTAATGCAAAAATACTTAGAAAATACAGGTAAGCTTCAGCATACATTCAGAAACCTTAAGGCCTCGTTTGGTTCACGGAAGGGAAATGAATTCCCTTGTATTTTCCATGGGAGGGAAATGAATTCCCTTGTATTTTCCATGGGAATGGAAAGTAGAATTCGTGTCATATTTTCTTTCCCTTGTTTGGTAAAATGAGGAAACCATCTAGGAAAACCGTTTGATTTGCTTCCAGTGTTTGGTTGGTGTAGGAAAGGAAAGCAAAAATATATCAATGTTCCAATAATATACTTCTGTGCCGTGATGAAAAAGATCAAAAATACGAGGAGTTAATGGTAAAATAAGCAATAACACGGGGTTATTTTTGTCATAATTTTTTGTAATAAATGTTGGGAAAGGAGGAGGAAAAATTAATCCAATGGGTCACGAGAGGAACAGTATTCCCTCCTATTTCCCTCCTTGTCAGGAAAATGATTCCCAAGTTTGTGGCTACCAAACAAAGGAAAGGAACATGTTTCCTTCTTGGTTTCTTAAATCCGTGAACCAAACGAGGCCTAAATATATAGAAGTGATATATACTAGCATACTCTAAAGTAAATAAAAGGCTAGTTATAAAATAATAAAAGACAAAAGTCATCAGAAAACTTTCATTTCTAACTGATTTGAAGACACTATTACAGCTACTAATCATTTGGTATATCAACAGAAACAAGATAAACGGAAATCATTAGATAGTATCCTATCTTTTGTAATCTGTCGTCATTGTATCCCAAAATGACACTCCTTCAATGAACTACTTAATCTGCTATGCTACAGCAGCGTGCAAAACCTCCATGCAGTGACCAGTCACTGTGGCTGCCATTTACTTATAAAAAGCAGCTATGATCAGCTGGAGGTCGAAATAAGTATTTAACATCTATATAACTTATTTATATAATAGGTGAATCCGTGAACCATACGAGGCCTAAATATATAGAAAGTGATATATACTAGCATACTCTAAAGTAAATAAAAGGCTAGTTATAAAATAATAAAAGACAAAAGTCATCAGAAAACTTTCATTTCTAACTGATTTGAAGACACTATTACAGCTACTAATCATTTGGTATATCAACAGAAACAAGATAAACGGAAATCATTAGATAGTATCCTATCTTTTGTAATCTGTCGTCATTGTATCCCAAAATGACACTCCTTCAATGAACTACTTAATCTGCTATGCTACAGCAGCGTGCAAAACCTCCATGCAGTGACCAGTCACTGTGGCTGCCATTTACTTTATAAAAAGCAGCTATGATCAGCTGGAGGTCGAAATAAGTATTTAACATCTATAAACTTATTTATATAATGGTGACTTCATATACATCAATAGATTTAAATTATTTGGAAAATACATGAGAGGTATATCTAAGGACGTACATGATTCAATCAACTCAACAAGAAAGGACAGTTGGTACAGACCTGCATTTAGTGAACATGAAAAGCTTATGAAATATACAACTATTTGTGAATAAAAACATTATTAATGAATCCCACTGTTCTAAAAATTGGCCTAGGCGGCTATCTAGGCGGTGCCTCGTGCCCGTCCAATGCCCGCCTAGGCGCCCACCTAGGCCCCCCGATTATGTATGTTTTGGGGTTTTATGGACTTTTTCTGCAATTTTCAGTAGGTTTTTGTTTTTGTTTTGTTTTTCTTTGAACCGCGGCCGTCTAGGCGAACTAGGTGCCAGGCGCCCGGTGCCCGCTCGAGTAGCGCCTAGCGCCTTTTACAACCTTGAAGAATCCTAATTGCTAAATGTTGAATATTCTGCAATTTGACATACGATGCACAGGCTAACTTTCCAAATGTCATCCTGCAGCTATGCATATAGGATCTTAACACCTTTATAATCGTATGTACATAGCTTCAAAATCACAAGACTAATCTCCACAATCCTAGGGACCTATTTGGATGAGGAATTAGGGAATCTATGAATTAGTTTATTCATGGGAGAAGGAATAGGATATATCTCCAGTTCCTGAAGTGTAAATCCCGTGTTTCGGTGTCTGTATTTAGTATGATATCCGTATGCATAGCTTGTATCAGTATCTTCTATTCTGGATTATCGTATTTTCGACATATATACCATATTTTGTATATATATACCATACTTTGTACTTGTGTGCCTCGTGGAGCCTGTGTTCGATACGACTAGCCTGGATTTCGTGTTTGGTTTGATCTCGTACTTGAGTATGCTAACATGGTATTTGGCAAGAAATTAACGATGATTATAGGTATTAGCCGAAAGTACAAAATACAAGGAATAAATAGGTTTGACTGAAATCAAAGAATATAAATCGTGGATGACTCAAACATGGTGTGCGGTAGGAATTAGAACTTGTTCCTTAATTCCTCACCCTAATTCTTCTAACTGTATGTGTATGTTATCTAAGGGGTTCAGTTTCCCCACAAGGTGTTATTTGCCTAAAGCCCATGGGCCTAGGTGGACCTACTATTGCCTAGGTAGTATTAAGTGATTTTCAATACTATAATACTACACTATACAATGTTGAAATCATTAAAATGCAATAGAAACCTACAAAAATTCAAGGTTCAACATTAATCAAGCAATTATTAAATGTCTAGGTGGCATTATACGATTTTCAATACTATAAATTCACTATATAATGTTGAAATTATTAAAACTGCAGCCAAACAATGATAAACGTAAAAAATTCAAGGTTTAATTTTTAGGCAAGCAATTAAAGGGTTGGGCTTAAGCAATTTGAAAGCCACTACTTAAAACTATTGAGCAATCAGACATACACCTTAAGATAAGCACAAGCTAGCAAAAAACTTATAATTATTCATAACCATCGATAAAAACCTAAGCAGGACCCTCCTCGGGGTATGGGAGGCCTTTGAGTCCTAAACTGGCTAAGTGGGAGCTACTATCCAAAATGTGTCCTGTTATTTGGGACAGAGTGGCCATGCCCAAGACAAGCAAGAATTGTGAACAAAGGTACCTAGGCATCCTAAGAAGTGTTTAAATTTACGATATGCAATAACGAAAATCCAATATCACCATATACCCATAGTACGAAAAAAAAAACAACTTTCAAACTGTTAACAAGTATGAAACTCGACTAAGCCGACAACTTTGCTTGCCCATATCCTAAGAAGCACGGACACTCCAAAATTCATGTCATGTTCGTATCATATCCATGCCGTGTCATGTCGGACATGCACATACACGCTGAAATACACTAGGACACACCCAAATAGGTGTCGAATCTGTGTCGCCGTGTCTAAAACATGTAACAAATCCTTGTCCGTGCAACATAGTCCATATCCAATCATAGTTGGTCTGGTTAACTGGATCAAACCTTCTTGGCAAGCTCGTGGAACATCCACACAGATGTATCACTTATGATCTTATAAACAAGCTTTTTAGGGTGGCGTGGGGCGGCAAGGTCCTGAAATGCCTAGGCGAGGCCTCAAGGCAACGAGGTGGGAGACTCAAGATTAGTCGAATGTGCAGTAGGTAGTTGAGACAACATATAGTTACTAAAATATAGGTTATCCCAAGTCTTAGCAGCTCAGTGAGTAAGAAAAAAAAAGTGATTAGGAAGAAATAACCATGGTACCTAAATCCACCATATAGGCAGCGAACATAGCATGATAAGTTTTGGACACGTTGACACATTCAATACTTGTCCTAGTGTACTTTGGAGTGTTTGTGGTGTGTCCAATACATATCCAATACGACATGGACACAACACGGACTTTTGGAGTGTTTGTGCTTCCTAAACTACATGTGAGGAGCCGAGGAGGGGAATACCCCACCGGACAAAAAAGAAGAGAGACATGCTTATCTGGGAGATCAGTATACCATAGAAGTTAACGTCAGGTTCGAGCTCCTTGGACATTGCCATAGGAGAAAAAAAAAATCAGTCATGAAAAAAGAGCAGAGAGAGAGAGAGAGAGAGAGAGAGAGAGATTTACATATTGGTACAGTGGGTTAGGACAACACAAGGGGAAGAAATTTGGAAGAGGAAATACTATTTTTCCTCTCAAATTTGCTAACATCTATATATAATCTTTAACTTATATTGACATGAGCCATATTCCAAATCCAAAAGATAGCTTAGGCCATGTTACATTTAAGTCGATGCACGTCAAGTCACTTGAGTGTACCAAGGCAGGTTGAGGCTCCAAGACGGGTGCCTATTCTCCAAACTCTTGGTGGCATCCTAGATCAAGATAGTGGAACCCTACACACATTTGATACAACTGGACAGAGATATGGTAGGAATGGTGTCTAAACAACCAAGTTATACCCCTTAGTCCTATTATACATCGTCCAAATATACAGTCACATTCTCACAGATGATCCCCCTTCTCCATTCTATCTCAATGTGGTTATTTCCTATGAACCTTATGCATAGATTAGCATCCAAACATGTTCTCAAATCACTGCTGATTAAAGCTTTTCCATCAACTTATAAGGACCATTCACTAGACATCAGAGGGTCTGATTGGTGGCATATAGTGTCCTCTGACAATGTTACAGCACGACAGAAGGGTGCATTTGTTACCAAACCATAAGTGAAGCAACACAACAACAAAGCCTTCATCCAACATAGAAAAATAGTATCAGACTACAACAAGACTGTCTCCATCTATCTTTATATGCCCCATCTGAATCCTTGAAAGAAAATAAATGTTCATACTCAAATTTAATCGTACTCACCACCCTCGTGCTTCCTGGGAATTTCTTCGAGAGGATCGCTATGCAATCCTGCAAATAAAGACAATCAAATTATACATCTTGTTTCCAATACCAAGAATGTCATATAAGTTATGCTATCACTATAGAAGTTCCAATACCAAAAACATAAAAGAGCTACAAGTGCTAGGGGACCAAACAGGTAACAGAAGTATATGTTCAAACTTTGAACATCTATATACTCATCAGGTATATGTTTGAACATCTATATACTCCTCAAGTATATATTTGGAATATACTGATCACAAACTACCTTTTACTTGTGGATCATTAGGCAACTACCATTTTGAGGACTTGTAGATCATTTTTGGTTCATCATTCATGAATGTGAAACAAAAGATCAAATATAACAATATCCAGATATCATTTTGTCCAATTCCAACATATGTAAGCAATACGCATGTACATATAATTCAACGGATAATTTGTGTATAAATACACAAAAATGCATCAAAAATACATGGAATTGAGTATTGTGCTACATATTATATACATTAAATATGGTCTATGCAGTCAAACCAAACTATTATGCTACATATTATACATTAAATTTGGTTTGTGTTCGCCATCGAAAAAGGGACACAAAAGGTTTTTGATTGAAACTTTTGTATTTCGATTACAAACAGAACAATATACAATGTAGGACTTAGATGTAGTCCTTTGAGTACACTTTTGTTTTTATCTGGGAACTGTGTCGGTGGAACGTGGTAATGCATTGCCTCCGTTGACGATCTGACAACGATCTTGAATTCTCTGAAGGTCTGGGTTGCTCTGGATGCCGGAGCCTTTTGAGGGGAAGAAGACGTGAAGTGTCTCTTCTGATCTCTGGATATGATCTGTGATATATCTCTGTGTGTCTTCCTTGAAGGAATGGTCCTTATTCATAGGCATCAGGCTAAGCTGCCTCTGCGCGCCTATGTAGGATGCGCCTGGATGTGGAAACGCCACGTGGCTGATGCTGGCGGAGGCGCATGGATGATGCGCCTCAAATCTGTTTGAACTGCTGGCGTTGGGCTGCGGTGGAGCTGACACATGGCAATTGCGAGATTCGGTTGTTGCTGAGATCTTGGGTGGTTAATACCCATTCTTGAGCAGAACTGAGTCAAAGACACGTGGCGCATGTCTGTGGCTTCAAAGATCTCGAATTTGGGGGAGAGTGATCGTCTTGATGCGTCTAGGATCAGGCGCATGGAGAGGACTGAGCTGCTGTCTTTAGGGATCAGAAGCGAGTTCGGGCGCATGACTTTTGAGGCACATGCAGGACTTCACATCAGGATGCGCCTAGGATCAGACGCATGGGTGACTTGGTCTATGACTTCGAGGAGTCATAGGCAAGTCCAGGCGCGTGGCTTTTGAGGCGCATGCAGAGACTCGACTTCTGTTACTTGAGATCAGGAGTAAGTGGGGGCGCATAGCTTTTGAGGCGCATGCAGTCTTCTGGGCGCATGGCTGCGAGGCGCATGCGAATGAACGATCGGCCAAGTGGCAAGGACAGCTGTAGCCGACCAAAAGTGTAATGATGGTGCTGATGTCAACGGCTCTTCGTTTTCTGCAAAGGGCAGCTGATTGGATGGCTCTTTAGAATGTGTTGCCGCCTTTGTCACTCAGCATTAAATGTTTGATGATGACAAGTTTGAAAGGGGCGCATCGGTTAATTTCGATTTGGACGCAAGGGTCTATGTCCCACTGGGCACATCAGTAGGGGGTGCATGATATCGACAGCGCATCTGCCATGTGTCGCATCCTCTTTGGCCCATCTGTTGAGTTCTTCTAGACGTTAATGGATGCCTTGATTTTAGTAGAATATGAAGAGAGGTTCATTGCCATAAATGCAAATTAATTGCACGGAAGTCGGAGAGTCTTCCATTTGGCGCACGTTGTAGGCTGCCCGGGTCTATAAATAGCCGCATGAAGGGAAGCTTATTTCCATTCTTCACTTGTCTTTTCCAAAATGGAGATGAACTCAGCTGTTCCCCTGCTTTGGCGAACCGTCAAACTCCTCATTCGAAGAAGCTTTAACGACGAGCTCCTTCTGAAGGTGAAGATGCGCCGAGTTAGTTCACTGTCCAAGCTTTGCAAGAAATGTTTGTTACATCCAAATATCGGACTCGTCGCGTCTCGACACAGGATAAAAGTGCATGTTGCATCCAAAGATCGAGCGTTCGTGCCTCGATTTTGTTAGGCTGGATGAGCCACAGATCGGGGGCCATGGTGCCCCGATTTTGTTAGGCTAGAAGAGCTACTCCTCCTGCTAGAGTGCCCGCACGTTGGCAAGGAAGTGGTTGGCTCTGACTATGCACGGGGTGCGCCTGCGATGAGATGATGAGTTGATGCGCCTGAATGGGACACCAATGTGATGCGCCTGACGGGTGATGCGCCCGGCAGTAGCTTTAAGTAATGCGCCTGTAGCTTTTTAGGATCTTTTCTTTCTTTTTTTGTAAAAGAATTCTCCTTTGTAAAGAGTTTTAGACATGTAATAGACTTTCATATGAAATAAAAGCCTAGTTTCTTGATGTCTTATACTCTTTGTTTGTGTTCTGCTGCGCCGAATACTCTTGTCTGTTCTGGCGCATATCAGTGTGGGGCGTATGAGAATTTATGGCGCATAGGGACTCTGGCCTGAAATTTCATGCTTCTACAGTTTGTGCATTTAAACCCAACCATCTTCCCATAATCTCAAATTGAACTGCAAAACCACATTTACAAATCCAAAACCGCAAAATAATCAGTCTCCCAAAAACTGAACTATTCACTGAACTGAATAGTCTGATTTGGTTAGGTTCGGTTTTGTGGCTTGAACCGCACACCCCTAGAATGAGATAAGCATTCCAGCAACAAATTATACCATATAGAGAGGGACAAATGAGAACCATTGGAGTTGTCTATACTAGCAAAGGGTTTAGTCTTCACACTATTGCAATTTAGCTTGCAATTTTGAAGTCAGACAAAACCACATAGACAGGTCAAAAGAAAAACATTATCGACAATGTAAGACTGTTGTTATGCAGCCTACTGCAATATGACATCTCATGGTACATAGAGGTATTCCATCTTTATTATGGTAATAATAATTGGAGAAACCTGATTTATCATATAGATAGCACATACGTTGAATGTGAACGCAGATGCGGATAAGGACACAATGTCTAGACATTTTCAAATAGGTACACATGTAGGCCCAATGTTGCAGGCATACAGACGGATATAGGTACCGAGCCTATGGAGTACGGACACAATAGGGACAACATTTTTTTCATGTCCATGCAACATAGGATACAACAATATTGTTTAAGTTAAGCCACGATAAATATAGTGCAATTTCAAGTGTCAATTATGGAATCTCTGCGCACTCAATATAATCAAATTTTATACTCATAGATAATCGAGTTTAAATCAAAATAAAGTATAAAATGGCCAATTAGATTATGGAAACTCAAACAAGAGGACAAATTCCTTCACCAAAATAATAACCTCCAGAGCTAAAACTAGAAGGGTTACCTTGATAGTAGATCCACGCTAAATGCATTCCTAGGTTGTCACGCGATACCTACGTATTGTGTATCTTGTATCGTATTGTAAAACAACTCTAGGAGTTTAGATGTATGCTTCTAAATCCATTTAGGAACATGATTTAATATATTTTTTCATAATTTTTTTATTTGTTTCATCTTTACAGATCTACCTAGTTTCAAAATTCAGATTCTTAAGTATACAATATATGACTCGAGTAAAGTAAAAAACAGATACTACCTATCAGCCTATACTCATCATATCGGATCAACCAATATGTAACAAAATAGTAGTATATTGTATTGTAAGATGCATATTGTGTATCGTATGATACTAACAACATAGATGCATTCTATAGTTACTTTGTGAATATTGGCCAATGGTCCCATTTACTTTCACTTCAACAGAATTTTCCAGACATCCTCAGAAGAATTGCAATGTTTGCACATTAGGAGGAAACCTAAATGTAGTAGGGTAGATTACAGGAAAACCACCTAACGTACACCATATTTACAGGTTCCCCCTAACCCCCTAACATTAAACTTTTTGCAGAATACTACTAAAACCGCCACCCCCTCCCCCCCCCCCCCCCCCCCCCCCCCCCCCCCCCCCCGGTCCAATTTTGACTAAAATTGTCAGTTCATGGGTCACAAAAAGACTATTAAGCCCCTATTTTTGGAATTTTCTTGAATAAAAAGTTATTTAAAACTAATAAAATTGAAAAGAACTAATAAAATGTTTTAATAAATTAAAAGAAAACCCTAAAATCATAATTCTTTGTCGAGGTGTGGTCGGGTCAGATGGGGTGGGGGTGGCGGAGGCCGGCAATGGCAAGAGGGGGGAGGGAGTAGTCAATGCGGAGTAGTAGAGGAAGGAGAACCCCCACCTTCCTGACCACCCCCTTCCCCTTCCTCTAGTACTCCCCTCCTCCTCTTGTGCCCCTCCTCCCCGCCACCACCACCCCTCACTGTCATGGTCACCACCCTCCCTGACATGCTCGATCTCCCTCCCACCAACACCTCCTTAGCAGCAAACCCTCCCCTTTCCATATCCTCAAATTCTCAGCCCTCTTGTCATGGCTCCTGCAACCTTCCATGGAACGATCACCATGATGGCACGGCCATCTCGACCAACCATCCACCTTCCTCTACTACTCTGACTACCACCCACCCCACGACATACTATGATGCCAACTGCTGGCATGTGCTTCACTGTCAATTTTTAAAATTTTCTTATATTTAAAAGAAGTAAAAATAGCTTTAAAATACTTCTAAAACTTCTAACCGAACTAACTGCTTTAGTCAAAATTGGACGGCAAGGGGGGTGGACATTAGGAGGGTTTCCTGTAATTTACCCAATGTAATATTACACGCATAGAACTTAGATTATGACCACTAAAAATGTTGTGATTCATATTAGATATAGAAAGACCAGGCAAACCTGTATACAATAATTTTGAGAAAATGATGTCTGTACCTTTGCAATATCAGTCCTCTGGCAATCCATAGAAGCAATAGCAACCTGCTCGTAAAGTGTCCACTCTGCATTAATAGACATTTTTTGAGCTTAGTATTACATTCTATCAGGAGTAAGAGGTGCTTCTTGTGAATGCAAAAACAAACGAAAGGGGATAGGAAAGAAGAGACACAAACTGAAACAAAATTAGGAAACACAAACACGATTTCATTGCTTATAACAATATATGATGTAGTCATGTAGACAATGCAATAATGTGCATCTTTGACAAAGACAGTGTGGATAAACCCCCTAATTCCAACTAAACAATAGCCAACTGACAATCTAATTCCAGTAGTGTAACTATAAGCTAACTGACTCCACCAGATAGCAGCCCATTTATAATATTAATAACCAACTCACAAACTAATTGATAAAGTAACTTTACATGACACAGTGAATGTGAAACTTTGATCTTAAACAGTTTCATATATTACGTTAACTCTTACAATTCCAATTTTCAACATAGGCCTCCAAATCTTATTACTTGTACTCACATTCTTAAATTGGAATACGCTCCAAATTTTATCATTTGTAAGAATATAGGCTCTTGGGAATCCTTATAAGAAAATATTTTTATGATACGAGGGAAGTACAAGTAAAACAATAATATTTAGGGGCCTATGTCAAAGAAGGCTTAATTTGAGGAACCTATTATTCAAATGCTCCGTCTTAAAACGAAAATGACAGTGACCAGCAATTGCTGAGGTGAACTTAAAAGACGAGAAAAAGCGCTAAGGTACACTTGAGCCCAGTAACGACTTGGCAATTAATGAAACTCCAATTGTGAACATGGTAGATTTTTTGGAAGATTATTTTGTAGGATTTTCTAGTAGTCCTCTCAAATAAATTTCAATGGCAAGCCTACAAGAAACAGCTCGATGAACTTTACAGTTGCCAAGTGATGAGTTGCAACATGTGCATTATACACAAACAAAGTTTTAATCCGTGTAAAGTAATTGTTCCCATTCACATTTAAATAGTTAATTAATCAGGTCATGTCATTAGTTTCTGAAACTAAAACATTACATATACTACATGGAAAAAAAATAATACTACATGAAACAGCTTGATAAAATTTGTAATGTGAAGTGATGAGTTGCAATATATGATTTATACATAAATAAAGGTGTATTTCATAAGAAGTAATGGTTCCCTGTCACATGAAAAATGATTTTATCAATCAGATCATGTCATTAGTTTCTAAAACTAAAACACTAGATATACATGTTTTAGTTTCTAAAACTAAAACACTAGATATACATGTTTTAGTTTCTCAAACTAAAACACTACATATACATACGGAAACAGTCTCTCCATATAAGGTGATATACATCTTGACCCTCCCCATACCCTGCATAAGTGGGCACACCCGCAATCTTATGTCTCCAATCAAACACTTGGGCTACAACTCTTTTGACGTTGGGCACCCTTTTTATATACATAAATGAATAAAAATGTAGAGGGATGTTTATACTTTGGCTGGTTTGTTCTGAAACTTAAGGAATTGAGATGAAACTAGGTGAAACCCAGTGAAAGCAATCTTATGCATAGGTTTCAGAATGATACTCTCTGGAACCGGTAGGAGCAATAAGATACTAGTTAAAAGAGCTACTAGGAGTAGGGTAGGCCTAAACGAACATGGATTGAAGCTTTGTAGGAGGATATGTTTTTTGTTAGTGCCACAGAGGACATGACCCATAAAGCTGGATAAAAGAAAAGGATTCAAGAAGCCAACCCAAAATTTTGTGATAAAGGCTTTGTTATTGTACCCTCTGGAACTGGTGCGGAACCTCAAACCACGGGAGAAACAAGGACAGAACTATACTAGCAAATAACTGAGAAACAATTGAACTTTACAATGTATTCCAATGTCAGGTTACAATCTGAGGAAACAGAAACCAAAAACACCATACCCAAACTACTCCATGATCCAAAACTAACAATTGTATGATGAAATTCTCCACTCTTCGAGATTGGGATATACAAACCTCACAAACTCGCAAAAGTTCTACCATGAAAGCAAAACTTGGCCAAAATCTCAATAATGATGCAAAATTATAACATACTAAGAAAGCAATCGATGTAAGATGCAAACCAGACCAAACTCTGCAATGCAATTATGAATGGTTTCATGAGAAACAAACAAAAATGTTCTTCAAACTATAGACATTCTTCCTAGTAATCATGAACCAAATGAACTAAGACCCCTGAACGAAATTAGGCACTTTTCTAAGTAATCGAAAAAAGAGAGGAAAAAAACTATCATTCTCAACCATTTCCACCCAAACTAGAAACACAATACCAAGTAACCAAGACCGATGAAAATCATCAAACTATATGTAAAAGAACGTCCACTCTGCAATTGAAACAGAAAAACTCACCTCTCAAACTATACACAGTTACAACGTCTACCTAGTGATAAAAAAGCAACCCAAATTTTGTTGTACTTGCACAGACTTGAATATGACATGATCTAATATAGACGCAAAAATACAGAAACGGCAACAACTTTGATGTGTCCTATAGTATTCATATTTTGGAGTACGTGTCATGTCCAATGTATGTCTGACATGACATGGACGCAGGTCCGAAATATGGAGTATTGTTGTCTGGGGATCTTACGATCCGGTCCGATTTTGACTCTTCGCAGTCCGTATCCCATACACGAATCCCTAGTTGTCATGATCTTACAATCTGATCCGACTTTTACTCTTCACGATCTGGCTCCCATACATGAATCTGGACAAGATACGTACATGGAACACATGGATCTTACGATCCGGGTCATGGAATCGGGATCCGATCCGGATTGGCCGATCGTGGTTGGGACCATGGTTTGACTTTTCTTTTCTAATTGAGATTTTTTTTGTGTTCCTTTCAAATTTAACATGTTATATACTTTCCTATGTAACTCTTCATATTCTATTCTATTATATCAAATATCTCTATTGTGCTCTCTCTTCTATCAAAATTAGGGTTTTAAGAGAAAAAAAATCAAATTCTTCCTCCTCACTTCTACAACTTAGGAAAGATAAAACCCATCCCCCAAACTAGAGTTACTCAGCAATTGAATCAGAAGAAGAGAGAGAGGAAAAAAAACTCTCCCAAAAACATCAACCAACATAGCACACCAGTCCGACTAAATCCAAAGCTCTAGTTTGAGAATATCTCAATCAAACGTTAGATAGAGATCACTTTCCGTTCCTAGCTTGGATCAGGCACGTCGCGAAACAAAAAAGAACCCATTCTCATTCTAGAGAATTCTCCACTTCCATCGTCTAAAACTAGTGATTTCATAACAAAATCTACACTTCGAGATGGTTAAAAAAAAACATTTCCCAAACTAGAGAATTCTCCACCAAGGTCCTAAATTTTCATTACGAAACAATTAAACAACGTAACACTTATCGATCCGACCAATTCTAGAACCCAAGTTCGAGAATGTCTCGAGCAAAAGTATATGATAGATCACCTTCGCCTCCTAGTTTGGATCGAGCGCCGGAGTCGTTGAGCAGGGAGAGCCCGAACTTGAGGACCTTGTCGGAGCGGCGGGCCTTGAGGCTGCGGACGAGGGAGAGGTACTCCCACGCGCCGCCGCCGCCGTTCTCCACCTGGCTCTCCAGCCGCACCAGTCTCGCTTCCTCCGCCGCTCCAACCATTGAGATGAATTACGGAAGATGCCACTCGGGTGGAGAGAGAGAGAGAGAGAGAGAGAGAGAGAGAGAGAGAAGCTCCGGCTATAGATCGCGAGTCGAAGAGGAGTTGTTGAATGTTTTGCGTATAGGCCACTGGATAAACAGTACTCATCTTTAAAGTTTGTAGTTTAATAACAAGGTTTTTTTTTAAGGGGCACCTCCACAATTACTAAGGGATTTTTTTAGGGGCACCATCACTTTTACTAGGGGGCAGTCCAATTTTTTTTGAAAAAAATTACAAGTTTACCATAGGTTTTTTTTACTAGGGGGGCAGCCCAAAATTTACTATAAAATACAATGTTGTTTTATTTCTTCTCTCTTTCTTCCTCTATTACTTCTCTTCCTCCACTCTTCCTCCACTCTTTTTTTCTCCTCCTCATAAAACCCTAGAATTAACCTAACCTAGGTGAAATTGTCCCCCACCTAAATTTGTTAAAGAATTAACCCTTCACTTCTTCCATTTATTTGTAAGTTGTCGAATTTATTTTTGTGTAATGTTTTAACCTAAATTTTACATATAAAAGTTGAATTTTGTGTTTAATGTAGAAAGAAATAGAAAATGGAACAACCCGGACCATCAAATGCTGGAAACTCTCCTCCCACAACGTCCGAAAAACACTTTGATGCATCGGAAGGCCTCTTGGTAACTAAACTTTAAAATTTTTTGGATGAAAAATCGGATTTTGACACAGAGGACTGCCACTTGTCTGGCAGTCCCTCTCTTAGATTTGGACTGCCACATATGTGGCAGTCCTTTAGATGTGAAGGACTGCCACATATGTGGCAGTCCTTGTGATGCTTTGTGCCTATTTTGAGTTTACAAATGACAGGTTTTACTTTAAGTTACCTGCATAAACTTCGGTATAATAATTGACTGACACTTGGAAGTATCCCATGTCAGTAAACTGTAATATATATCCGAAAAGCATCATGAGTCGGTATCAAAGTAGCAGCGCATGCTATATTTATACAAGTTAATCTTGCATATCGGTTGTCATATTGGATGACTTTTGATTCCCAAGTTGCTGAGTTCTCATGCTACTCGTTGCAAGCTCTTATATTATTGAAAATCCAATTTTTACAAATTATTTACTTGAATTATCCCTCCGGTAAAAACACATAAGCCTAAATAAGTTGGTGCTTGGTTTCATCTAGTGTTATTCATTGCATACAACCCATAATGTTCTGATGTAGCAGGATTCTGTGTTTGAACCCGTTAAGTGCTTCACAATGTAAATATAACGAACAATCTCAGGCTACCTGTGCATGCATCTACAGCACGACGAGCGTGACAGTACCGGACATGGTGGTCGAAGCTCAGGTTGCAGGGCAACAAACAGGTAATTCTTTTTCACATTCAAACCAACAAACATGTTGCCCTTGAGATCTTAAATTTAGATTCTCTCTCTGTAATGTACAGATCATTGGAAGTGGAGTCATCCATCCAAAGGAGCAATCTAGTGATAGGTCCAGAGGGAAAGTGGAGCTGCTGCAACCTTGTGCTGATGACTGCAGTGTCTGGAGGTATGATGGCTTTTTCTCAATTGGAGGCCGAGGCTCCACCTGCCCAAAAAAAGGCCAACATTTAGGAAGAAGAAGACCGATGCAGAGAGAGAGAGAAATGAGAGATCGTTTCCCAGAGCCGAGGAAGGAAATGTTAGGAGGGAGGGGAGAAGACAGGTCTTACCAAAGAAGGGGTAACTATCAATCGAGGGAGAGATTTGATGGAGGAGGGGGCACAACGGGGAGTGATAGGTCCAGTGGAACGTATGTAGAGAGGAGCACACATTGGCCTGGTGGGTTTCAGGTGGATAAATGGAAGAGGAGAAGCCCTCCTGGGACTGTAATACTTGTTTGTCGACTATTTTGTAAGATTGACAATGAAATCATTCCTTTCGCCAATACATTCAGAGCTAAAGTGTTGTTGTGAACATGAATTTTTCTCTCGTAATGAATGGTGATGAAACATTTTTCTTCCTACTCTTGGTTTTATGTCACACACAAGGGATGAATGATTATACATGTTTTACATGTGTGCTAAAAACTATCAGAGGACTGCCACAACAAGGGCAGTCCTTCACATGTGTTGGACTGCCCTGGGTGTGGCAGTCCTAGATATAATGTTCTGTGATCAAGTCACAGAAAAATTCATCTAGGACTGCCACACCCAGGGCAGTCCTTCACATGTGTTGGACTGCCCTGGGTGTGGCAGTCCTAACTCGTTTCTCTTCTTCTTTGTTCCCCTGCCATAGACCCTAGATTTGTTTACTAATACATTTTCTGAACCTCAGGAGCCTTGGTAAGAATAATTTGACATTTATTTCCGTTTGTAGGCAATGTAGATCCCCAACTAAGACCTTAGATTCTAAATGTAGACCACTCAAATGCATTTTGCAAATAGAACTCAGGTTTGTATCTCTTACTAGTACCAAAGCCTCTTAAAATGCAGCTAGATTATACAGTTACATAAGTTTATGCTCTATAGATTAAGAACTTAGAATGCAAGATATACACACGATCCTTTTATTTCCATTTTATTTCTGTTTTCAGTTAGGACTGCCACACCCAGGACAGTCCTTCACATGTGTTGGACTGCTCTGGGTGTGGCAGTTCTAGATATAATGTTCTGTGATCAGTCATGGAAACAATGACTGCCACAGTCCTGGCAGTCCTATATTGAAAGAGGACTGCCAGGACTCTGGCAGTCCTTGTTTACATGTGGACTGCCACATGCTTGGCAATCCTACTGTACTCAGGGGCGACAGACGAACGACTCGCTAGTTTGTCGTTTTCTAGGGTTAGGATTTGAAGAAAAATTGTGGATTTGTCGTGTTCGAAAATGCCATTCATAAACCCTAAAGAGAGTCTAAACCTAAATTATCAAAAGTTTTTAGAGAATTAAAACTATTCTAGGGTTTCGAATAGAATGTAGAAAATTTTAGAAGAAATTAGGGAAGAACGATTTCTTCGACTTGCGTGTCATCTCGTCGAATGTAGGAGTGTTCTTGAAAAAATTTTGATGGAGGAATTAGGATTAGAGTGGTGGAGGAGAATTTTCTAGGGTTTAGGGAGGGAGAGAGAGCTCTTCTTCTTTTTCTTTTGGAGGAGAGAGAGAGAAAATGATGAAATGGGAAGGAAATGTGAGTTTGGGGGGTTGGGCTGCCCCCTAGTAAAATTTGGACTGCCCCATAGTAAAATCTCCACCAAATGGGCTGCCCCCTAAGTAAGGGCTGCCTCCTAGTAAATGTGGAGGTGCCCCTAAAAAAATCTTACTAAGGGGCAGCCCTTACTTAGGGGGCAGCCTATTTGGTGGAGATTCTACTAGGGGGCAACCCAACCCCCCAAACTCAAATTTTCTATTCATTTCATCATTTCCTCTCTCTCTCCTCCAAAAGAAAAAGAAGAAGAGCTCTCTCTCCCTCTCCCTAAACCCTAGAAAATTCTCCTCCACCACTCTAATCCTAATTCCTCCACCAAATTTCTTTCAAGAACACTCCCACATTCGACGAGATGACACGCAAGTCGAAGAAATCGGATTCTCGGTACGTTTTTCCCTAATTTCTTCTATAATTTTCTACATTTTATTCGAAACCCTAGAATAGTTTTAATTGTCTAAAAACTTTTGATAATTTAGGTTTAGAATGTCTTTAGGGTTTATGAATGCCATTTTCGAACACGACAAACCCACAATTTCTCTTAAAACCCTAACCCTAGAAAACGACAAACTAGCGAGTCGTTTGTCTGTTGGCCGAGTACAGTAGGACTGCCAAGCATGTGGCAGTCCACATGTAAACAAGGACTGCCACAGGCCTGGCAGTCCTCTTTCAATAGAGGACTGCCAGGACTGTGGCAGTCCTTGTTTACATGTGGACTGCCACATGCTTGGCAGTCCTACTGTACTCAGTTCTGGGGGTGGGGGATAGGGGGTAAGAGTTCTATTTTAGTTTGCATTAGTTATTAATTGTACGGTCGCACAATCCAATGTTCTATAGGGGTAACAGTCCTCCGGACGCACCAAAAAGAATACGCCCTACCGCGTCAAAGCGGAAGGAACGCGCGGAACGTCCTCTTGAGCGTCCGATTACAATTTTCGAACCGGAGCGCCAAGGTCGGGCTGGGACACGGAGACCCCCACCGGTTGCACAAGCTCGGTCGAAGCAACGAGCTCGTACTCCTTCTCCTTCTTTCAGTGATGACGACGACGTGCCAATTAGCCAACTCCTGCCACCCCGTCAAGCTGGTTTTGCTCCATCTGAGGAGGCCGGTCCTTCTGAGCCGCCTGTCCGCCCGCCAGGTTGCTCAATGTTGGCTTCTTTTGAGAACCATATTACATATGCAATATGGAAGGACCCGGTATGTACATTACTTTTGTAAGCTAGCAGTTTAGTATATGATATCTATATGTATTTCATATGTTTTATGTTTTTATATGTTGTTTGATATACAGAGGACATATCGTATGCTTAGGGCTGTGAGTCACGGGAAGAAAACCGTGTCTTGGCCATTTAGAAGCTTACCGGAGGCCGTCCAGGAGAAAATCATACCGAGCGGTTTGCATAATTTGGCTGATTATGCCTATAGGACAATGGATAGTGCCCTGATATCCGCCTTTGTGGAGAGATGGTACCCGGAGACCAACACGTTTCATCTCCCATGCGGGAAGATGACCATT
The DNA here is from genome assembly GCA_029216955.1 of Iris pallida. Taxonomy (NCBI): domain Eukaryota; kingdom Viridiplantae; phylum Streptophyta; class Magnoliopsida; order Asparagales; family Iridaceae; genus Iris; species Iris pallida. Next base: position 614,667 of record JANAVB010020999.1, read on the forward strand.
ACACTTGACGACGTGTACCAGATACTGGAGCTACCAGTTACCGGTCACGTCATGACTAAAGAACATTACAGAGATAAAAAATCGACAAAATGGTACTCGAAGATCGTGAAGTTTGTCTCAAGTAACCTTGGACTTGAGAAAACTAGTTTTACCACTCTCCCGGGCTTCAAGAAATCATATGGAATTTCTCTGTCATTTCTGGTGAAGCACTTCACGAATATGGAATTGGATGAGGATGATGATGAGTTGGTCGACGCGATGGCCCGTGCTTACATGCTGTTCGTCCTAGGAACGGTAGGCATTTCGGACAAGTCTGGAACCTCGATACATGCGAGGTACATGCTCAATTTATTGTCCGTGGATGACTTCATCGATATATCGTGGGGTAGCGGTATTCTCGCCTATCTTTACCGCGAGCTCGACATCGTATCCCGTGTCGGGACTAAGACAATTGCTGGATGCCAGACTCTGCTACATGTAAGAAAACTTTCAACGATTTAATCTCGTATACTTCATTTTGTTGTTTATATTTTGTGACTATTAACTTATAAATTGAATAGGCATGGATATACGAGCACTTTTCGATGCTCAGGCGGGGTGACCAGAACCCAATCTATTTTGAACACCTTCCTAGAGTGGTTCGATGGAGGCCGGTCCAGGTGGAAACCAAAGATTGGCAAATCCTGGCTTCCATTCGTGAAGTACTTGACAATTTGGTACCAGAAGAGGTAATAAATTGGGACTAACCTTATTTTTTCATGTTAAGTTTTTTTTGCTGTTAACTGTTTTCCTACAGATATTTTGGGATCCATACCGGGATTTTCGCGAGGGGAGTCGTGCCATCCAACCAGTTTCTTTATTTCATGGCATGATCACATGCTATGATATCAAGGAGCCGTACATGCCTGATCGTGTACTTCGGCAGTTCGGCTTCGTGCAAAGTGTGTCGAAGCGCACACTACAGATGTTGGAACCTCCCCTCGGGACCCAACCATTGAACTACAAACCGACGTATTTCGACTGGGTGACCGACTTCTACTCCGAGTGGCAAAGGCACCTGCTTGGGGAAGATGAGAGCCAACCGGTCACCCAGATGGCCGACTGCACCAAGGACTACATGCCGTACTTCCGGCGGGTCGGACATCCCAAGTTGTTGAACCCTACAAACCCGGGTCCCGCGGCCGTAGTAGCTGTTGGAAATCTTTCTTCGAAAAACATCTTGTATGCTTCATTGGTGAAGATGGTGAGTTCCGCATTAGTAGTTAGTTCGAGATTTTCATGTTTGTATACTAAATTCAATTATACTTTCATTTACAGTCTAGAAGGGCGAAGGAACTGGCCAAGACACTTCGGAGCGCTTGCCAAAGTGACACTAGTGTCTTGGTCGACACTAGTACCTTAGTCACCAACGAGCTTGAGTGCATCGACGACGAGGGTGAGTTCCCATTCATGCGTAATGCGGAGTCTCGTTCGAAGGCCCGCCATGATATGTAGTATGATTGTCTAACGTCTGGCTGTATGATGTTGAATACTTGTGTCCGTCTTTTAAACTATTTTGGATGTGTGTTGGATATGTTGATATATTTCTGTTGGATATGTGTTGGATATGTGATATGTTAATGTTGGATATGTGTTGGATATGTGATATGTTGGATTGGATATGTGATATGTTAGATATGTGATATGTTGGATATGTGATATATTGGATATGTGATATGTTGGATATGTGTTGGATATGTGATATGTTGGATATGTGATATGTGTTGACACTATTTGTGTTGGATATATGATATGTTGGATATGTGATATGTGTTGATACTATTTGTGTGGATATGTGATATGTTGGATATGTGATATGTGTTGGCACTATTTGTGTGGATATGTGATATGTTGGATATGTGATATGTGTTGGCACTATTTGTGTGGATATGTGATATGTTTTTCATGTTGGATATGTGATCACAGGACATTTCAAGTAGGACTGCCACACACAGGGCAGTCCTTCACAAGTGTAGGACTGCCCAGTGTGTGGCAGTCCTACTTGAAATGTTCTGTGATTTGGTCACAGAACATTTCAAGTAGGACTGCCACACACAGGGCAGTCCAACACTTGTGAAGGACTGCCCTGTGTGTGGCAGTCCTACTTGAAATGTTCTGTGATCAAATCACAGAACATTTTAGCTAGGACTGCCACACACAGGACAGTACATAACTTGTGTAGGACTGCCACACACTGGGCAGTCCTTCACAAGTGTAGGACTGCCCTGTGTGTGGCAGTCCTACTTGAAATGTTCTGTGATCAAATCACAGAACATTTCAAGTAGGACTGCCACACACAGGACAGTCCTACACTTGTGAAGGACTGCCCAGTGTGTGGCAGTCCTACTTGAAATGTCCTGTGATCACATATCCAACATGAAAAACATATCACATATCCAACATGAAAAACATATCACATACCCAGATAAAAGACATATAATACATGGATAAAAGTAAGAAACATATATTGGACTTCATATTTCATAGTTTAATGTATACAAAAGTGGTACTCTATAACCAAAATGCCAAAAAGTATATAAAAGTGATCCTCCATATAACACATTGATACTCAGTCGATTTCGACGTCACAGTGGTCTGCAGGTAAGTCTCTTGGCTCCTCCAACTTGTTTTCCCGTCCAACTTCTCGACACCATTGTACCGCATCGTCGCTTGATTGAAACGAAAGATCGGTCCAAAATAAATGCCCTACATCGATTGCAATTGGAGCATGTACCGCAACCTCGGAAGATCGTAAGTCCTACAATAGAAGTTAAAAGTCAAAACTAAACAACTACATAAAGCGTATTATTATTTATAGAGGAGTCTGTACTTGGTCACAAGTTGAGACACTTCAAGCGTATCTGTCTGCAACATATAATCCTTAGTTCTCTAAAATTTAGTTATAAATGTAATATAGTTATCCTTAGTTCTCTAAAATTTAGTTATAAATGTAATATAGTTGCTACTTGAAAGTAACATCATAATGCCCAGACACAACCGGTGGTGAACCCATAAATAGTGAAATTCTTGCTTAATTTTGCTTTAACATATATCTGACATAATGAAATTCTTGCTTAATTTTACATTAAGCTTATAAGTTCTCAGTTTCAATTTTAGATATAAAGAAATGTTAACGTAGTATTATATGTTTGGTTCTGTTGCTATGTTTTCACTTTTCAACCTAGTGAGTGAAAAGTGAGAATTTAACTTTGAAAGCTTTGTAATAGTTCAATGGAAGATCATGTGTTAGCATGAGATTGGAAGATATAAACGAAGAAGTCAATTTTAACTGTAAATCCTTTCGTTGCAAGGAACATGCTTGATTACTAGGTGTTCTCTTTGATGTTTTACATATTCTCTGTTGTTTGTCACACATTTATCCTCTGGTCTTAATTGAAATTTTATATTTCCTTGTCATATTTCCTTGGACACAGAGGACTGCCACAAATGTGACAGTCCTTCATATTTATAGGACTGCCACAAATGTGGCAGTCCTTCACATATATAGGACTGCCACATCTCTGGCAGTCCTATATATATGAGGGATTGCCACATTTGTGGCAGTCCTCTGTGTCAAAGTCCAATTTTTGACCCGAAGTAAATGTTAAGTGCAGTTACCACGAGGGTTTCCGATGCGTCGAAGTGTTCTTCGGAAGTTGTGGGAGGAGAGTATCCAGCATTTGATGGTCCGGGTTGTTCCATTTTCTATTTTTTTCTACATTAAACACTAAATTCAACTTTTATATGTAAAATTTAGGTTAAAACTTAAAATATTACACAACAATAAATTCGACGACTTACAAATTAATGGGAGAAGTGATTGACACTGTATTCTACCAAAAATTTTAGGTTGGGGGACAATTTCACCTAGCTAGGGTTAATTATAGGTTTATATGAGGAGGAGAAAAAAAGAGTGGAGGAAGAGAAGTAGTAGAGGGAGAAAGAAAGAGAGAGATGAAATCTAAAATGAAATTGGCTTATATAGTATTTTTTGGGCTGCCCCTAGTAAAAAAACCTAATGGCAAACTTGTCATTTTTTCAAAAAAAATTTGGGTTGCCCCTTAGTAAATGTGGAGGTGCCCCTAAAAAAAACCTTTAACAATGCAATGGTTAAACGCACTAGATGAACTATTTAGGGTCTGCTTGGTAATGGTATTTTTACTGGCTTTGGAATAGTTTTAAACTGACCATTTATAAAAATTTATGCTTGTTAATTTTTTTTTAGCCACTAGATTTGGTAGGCTCAAAAACCAGCCAAATCGATCTAATGTATTTTTTGGTGGTTTTATAAACACTCCAAATTGGTGGACTTTGGATGACTTTATTATTTTATTCCATTTATATCCTCGTCAAAATATATATATATATATATATATATATATATATATATATATATATATATATATATATATATATATATATATATGGGTAAAGTGCATTTAAACCCTCCTTAGAGTTGCCTCGTTCGCAAAATAAGACATTTTAGAAAACTTAAAGCAGTTTGCACCTCCCGCAAACCCTGTTTTGTGCAGAATACCCCTTTCCGTCAAATTGACGTTAGAACAGCCGTTAGAGGCCATTTTTTGGATTTAAAAAAAAGTGGACTTCCCAAAATACCCCTAATGCTTACATTTGGCTGTTGGCTCTCTTTCATTCTCTATGTATAAGACAATGTTTGTTTGAAACATAAAACCTAAACTTTATATTTTCTATTTTTTGACCGGTTGGTTGGAAGGAAAAATAATATATTTTTTATATTTCTTTTTTTTTTATTTGCTCTCATTTAATATATTGAAACTTTTTCTTACCTACAGATCTCAAATCCAACTGCAAATTTTTTTTATATTCTCTTTTTTTTTTTTTACTTATTTGCTCTCATTTAATGTTTGAAGCTTTTTTTACTTATTCCTTTTTTTTCAAGACGTCCAAATAGAAATTATGGAAGCCTATTCGTAGATAATTGACAAAGGCGGTGGCAGCCACTGAACCCGGACCATGCTTCGACATACATGTTTTACAATTTATTTTTTGATTTTTGACACGTTTAGTAATATTTAAGTTATTTGTTTAAGTAATACATGTGATGAAAATAAATTTGTACCAAGATTTACAATTTCAGTTAGAATTAATAAATAAATAATTACGATAATAGTCATGACTAATAAATAATTACGATACAAGTTCAGGACTAATCGGACATTTGTTAAAAAAAAAATTTTCCAGAAAAAATTTAAGATGAAAACCTACTATTTAGATTATAAACATTTATTTTCGAAAATGACGTCAAGCATGAGAATTGATTTTTGTTTAATAATCTTTTTAATATTTTGTTTTTTGTTTCCATTTTTTTATTTCTTATTTCATATTTTTTTTCATCTTTTTAATAATCTTTTCTAGAATTAATAAATAAATAATTACGATAATAGTCATGACTAATAAATAATTACGATACAAGTTCAGGACTAACCGGACATTTGTTAAAATATTTTTTTTCCAGAAAAAATTTAAGATGAAAACCTACTATTTAGATTATAAACATTTATTTTCGAAAATGACGTCAAGCATGAGAATTGATTTTTGTTTAATAATCTTTTTAATATTTTGTTTTTTGTTTCCATTTTTTTAGTTCTTATTTCATTTTTTTTTCATCTTTTTAATAATCTTTTCTAGTTTTTTAAGAGTGACTTTTATTTTCAAATTTGTATAGTTTTTGTTTTTGTCTTTTTTCATTGTTTAAGATTTATCCTCATTTTTTGGTTTTTTGGAATATTTTGTCTATTTTTTATTTTTTCCATATTTTAATAGTATTTTTTGTTTTTTATTTGGTTTTTTTTTTCCAGTTTTCATCATTTCTATTTTTTAAGAATTGATTTTTTTTGTATTTATCAGTTTTATTTTTCCCAAAAATATTTATATATTTGTTAAATAAAAAATAATTTATGACAAAATAATTTTAAATAATATTTATCCATTTTTTTGACGAAACTAACCGTTTTTAACAAGTTAATACTAATTAAAATAATTTTAATAAATAATTTTACTAGCAAAGACCATTTTTTCTTTGTTAATATTTATCTACTTTTTAATAAGTATTTTTGCGTAACCGTTTTTAACAAAATAATTTTAGAACTAACCGTTTTTAACAAGTTAATATTAGATAGCCCAGGGGTAAAATGGTCAAAACAACCCCATTTTAACACCCGTAAACAGAAAAGTTAGCGGAGGGGATGATTTGAGCATTTTCGTATCTAGTTGCGTTTTTCGGATCAGCGAGTCTTTATTTGCATTTTCGTGCATCTAAGGAGGGTTTAAATGCACTTTATATATATATATATATATATATATATATATATATATATATATATATATATATATATATATATATATATATAACTACTCTAATAACTAAACCCTATTTCTTTTTTATGCGTTTCTCTTTCTTTTTTTTTTCGCGGTTGCTCTTGCTCTTTTCTTCACGATTGAAGAAAAATTAAGGAACTTGCCTTGTGCTTGTCTTTGGAGCTTCATTGGGTGCAGTTCTGAGACAAGAATGCAAGAAAGATTTTTGATGTAGGGGTTACATTCACATTCATAAATCCATATTTTATCAAGATTAACTTTTATTTATATATGGACATAAAGGTATTTTTATTATTATAGAAAACTTTCAGAACTGCTGGTTAATGAATTACCAAGCATGGATTAGACTGGTTTAAAAGCCGCTACTTAAAACCATAAAAAAATCGGATCCCTCATAGCCGTTCATTTTTGCTATTCTAAAAACACCTCATAACTGTTACCCCCATAATTGCCAAGCAGACCCTTAGAAAAAACTAAATTTTGGTGCTAGTACAATTTGAAGCAAATTTTATTTATGATAGCCAAAAATTTGCTATGTGTTGTCCATCCGTCCATCACCTACAACCTCGACGGCACCGCGATCGTCGTCGTCGATGGCCTCCCCTCCGTAGCCACACCGCTATCCCCGCTTGTTGCGAGAATGTCTCCTCCCTCCCCTCCCAGGACCTCAAGTTTGCGTTGTCGATGCTGAAACCATCGTTCGTCGTCGTCGTCGAGGTCCAGGGAGGGGAGGGAGGAGATATTGTCATCGTTCGTTAGTCGCCGTCGAGGTCCGGTGAGGATGTCCTCATCGTCGTCGAGAACTATCAAATTGACACCCTAAAGATAACGACATTTTTTTAGACTGTCAAAATATTTAACAGCTCGGCCATTATATTGATAGGATTGTCAAAATTTGATAGTCCTAAAAGAAATTGGTCAACTCCGAGTAAAAATTTTCGGTGACAAACTGGCAATAAAAAAAATTTGACTTTCCTGAGTAACTTTTATAGTGCCTTCAGCAATTGCCTTTAACAAGGATACAAATATATTTTTTTTTGGAAATACAATTATCTTGGTTATTTTGATATAACTACCTTAAATATTAAATCCCAATTTCAGGGTGTATGTCCAATTTACGAAAATAGCCCCTTTTATATGTGTGTGTGTGTGCAGTATATATAAAATATTGGCTAAATTATAACTTAATACCCTCAACTATTTCATTTTTTCAACTTGATACCCTCAACTTTGATAGGTACTAACTTGATACCCTGAATTTTTTTGACAAAATTGCTCCTCCCCTCCAACACCGCCCCCCTTCCTGCCCCCGGTCGACGACCTACCCCCCCTCCTCTCCTGCCGGCGAACTTCCCCCCCCCCCCGTCCCTCCCGCCGATGACCTTTCCCACCCCCTCCCCCCTCCCTCCCGTCGGCGACCTCCCCTCCACCTCCAGCTCACGAACTCCCCTTCCCCCACCCCGCGTTGGCGTGCCCGGAGTTGCGCGAGGCGGCGGGATCGCACGCTTGGGAAGCAGCCGGAGGCGGCGGGAGGGGGGGCACGGGGCCACGGCTACGGGAAGGGGTGCACGGGGGGTGACGCCGAGGGGGTGGGGTGGGGTGGGGGCTCGCGGGGAAGGAGGAAGGAGGGGTAATTTTGTCATTTTTAAAATTTTGGGTATCAATATAAAATTATTATATAGTTGAGGGTATTAAGTTAGGCTTTTTCTATGGGCACCACAAGTTTTACTGGGGGCGTCCAAAGTTTGAGGAACTTTTACTGGGGGCGTCCCGAAAATTACTTGGGGCTATCCCACCCCCAAACCCTCTCTTTCATTTCATTTTTATTTTAAAATTCTCTCTCTTCAAAACCCTCTCAAAACCCTCTCTCAAAAATTCCTCTACTCTCCAAAACCCTAACACTCTCTCCATTATCCACTCTCCAAAACTCTCTCTCAAGAACCCTAAGTCTTCCAAGATCATCAATGGCACCGAAGAAGAATCCGTCATCACGAGCTAGGTATGTTTCCTAATTATTGTATAATTTATTTTACATTTCAAAGTACATTTCGATTCTTTGAGAAATCTCTTAAATGTTATTATAAATTAGGTTAGAATAATTCAAAGTACATTTCGAAATCGAAAATATCATTTTTTTATCGTTTAAACGTAACCTAACTGTTCGTCTGGTCGTCGTCCCTAAGGACTGCAGACGACGGGGCAGTCCTAATTTCAAAATGGACTGCCATGCAGTAGGCAGTCATGTTATAAAACAGGACTGTAGACACACTGGCAGTCCTGTTATAAAATAGGACTGCCATCTCTCTGGCAGTCCTGATAGAATGATGGACTGCCAGGAGCATGGCAGTCCTGAATGTCAACTTCATAATTTTTTTTACATCCATTATTTAATACTAACCCTATGTTGTCCTGTAGTCCTGTGGCCGCTCCCAAAAGAAAGCGACCCCCCCACCGCATCCTTGCGCAGGGAACGTAGTGAGCGACCTCGACCTCTTGAGAGACCAATCAGAATTTTAGAACCGCAGCGACAAGGAGAACAACCACACTCCTATTCTCGTTCGAAGCAACGAGGTCCTCCTAGTCCTCCGTCTTCTTCCGATGACGATGACGTACCTATCAGCCAAATTCTAGGACGAGGTGGTTCTGGTGCCGGTCCTTCTGAGGATCCTGTCCGTACGTCCGGTGTCGGTCCTTCTGAGGATCCTGTTCGTTCGGCTGATGTCGATCCTTCTGAGGAGGAGGAGGATGTTCGTCCCCCGGGTTGCTCAATGTTGTTGTCGTTCGACAACCACATTGCTTATGATATATGGAAGAATCCGGTATGTATATTATGTTTGTAAGTTTCCGTTTATATATATATATATATATATATATATATATATATATATATATATATATATATATATATATATATATATATATATATATATGTTTGTAAGTTTCCGTATATATATATATATATATATATATATATATATATATATATATATATATATTTCATAATCGTATTTTTATTATCTTGTATGACATACAAGAGAGCTCTCGTATTCTTAGGACTGTGAGTCACGGGTGGAAGTGTGTTGCTTGGTCTCTTCACCATTTACCCGAGGACGTCCAGACCAAAATATTTCCTACCGGTCTGTATAATTTGGCTAGATATGCCTACAAGACGCAAGACAGTGCTCTCATATCGGCCTTTGTGGAGAGATGGCATCCGGAGACGAACACATTTCATCTCCCAGCTGGGGAGATGACCATTACCCTGGATGACGTCTATCAGATATTGGAGTTGCCGGTGGAGGGCCGCGCCATGACAAATGAATATTTATGTACCGAGAAAGATCTCGAGTGGTATGATCGTATAGTTGATTTTGTAGAAACGAACCTTGGGGTGGAGGCCACTACCTTTACAACCCTGCCGAGCTTCAAGAAGTCGTACGATATTCCTCTGTCATGGTTAGTAGAGAATTTCAAAGGCCCGCAGGATTGGGATGATAAAACTGTTGAGAGGGTGGCCCGGGCATACATGCTCTTCATACTTGGATCGGTTGCCATTCCAGACAAGTCGGGAACCTCTATACATGCTAGGTATCTGTCACCCTCATTTCCCGTATTTTCTGTATTTCGTATTTATACTCGTATCTGGATTTTGGCATGTATTTTTATTTTTCTCAACTTGTGGAATTTCGGTATTTCTCGTATTTTGGATTTTGACATGGTTCGGTTTTAATTGGTTTGGGTTGGTTTGGTTTGGTTTATTTGGTATTGGAACACCTTAGCCTATGCTCCACCCTCAACACACCACATCCCACCCTCTTTAAAACTCCACCAACTTTTTCTCTCTCCTCATAAACCTCTATTAATTTTTTCTTCTCCTTCCTCTACACAACTCTCTTCTCCTTCCTCTCCACAACACCCACCCATAGGCAAATGCACCTTGCTACCACATGAGAACCCCATTTTATTTGTCCATTTGCTAGAGTAGGACATGGTGATCAACATTAGAACTTAGCATTTTGTGATTTGGAGTCTCCATTGCTCTAGATCTAGGTTTTTCGATTTTCGGTTTTGTATGGTTTTGATCTACTTAAGTTGGATTTTTATGGGTTTTGATGTTTCCATGTGGAAGAGAGTTCAATTCCACCCTGGTTAGAACTTTGGAAATCTGGATTTGGAGTTCGGACGGCCAAGTTGTGATGCCTTGAAGTTTTGGAGCCATTGGAGCTTCTTCTCAGCCATGGAGAAGAAGACCCAGACCCTGCGTGCGTGTTTTTACGCGTACGCAGCTCTCTGCTTGCATGCTTTTGCACGTATGTAGCTCTCTGGCGTGCGTGACTTTTTGCGTACGCTGCTCTCTGGCGTGCGTGACTTTTCGCGTACGCTGCTCTCTGGCATGCGTGACTTTTCGCGTACGCAGCTCTCCTGCGTGCGTGACTTTTCACGTATGCTGCTCTCTGGCGTGCGTGACTTTTCGCGTACGCTGCTCTCTGGCGTGCGTGACTTTTCGCGTACGCTGCTCTCATGCGTGCGTGACTTTTCGCGTACGCAGCTCTCCTGCGTGCGTGACTTTTCGCGTACGCAGCTCTCCTGCGTGCGTAACTTTTCGCGTACGCAGCTCTCCTGTGTGCGTGACTTTTGCGTATGCAGCTCTCATGCGTGCGTGACTTTTCGCGTACGTTGCTCTCCTGACCCCTTGCTTAACCATTGGCTCTTGGAGTTTTGGTTTTATTTCTCTAAGCCTGGCTCTTCTATAGCCCTGCCGTCGAGTAGGGCACATTTCCAGCTACAGGCAATCCCGTTACCTGGGCACTCTTGGGATCTGTAGCCTGCCGTCGAGTAGGGTACATTTCCAGCACACCGTCGCATGTTGCACACTCTAAGTCACCTAAGGGTACATTTGTCTCCCGGGCGATGTACCCACCAGAATTCAACCCCTAATTTTCGACCTGGATAACCTGGATGGTCTGCAGGGCTTGTGGCTGTGGAACAATCTCACTGCATCTTGTTAGTAATTAGGCCTGTGATAACCCTAGTTAGTTAAAGTAGTAAGCCGTAGTATCTGCTTGGCCGTGATTGATTGAATGAGGTATAACCATTCTAGCCATGTCTTGATCCAGTACAAGATTTGCTTCCTGTCTTGATTTCTTACATTATTATCTTGCCGATAAATGGTGGGAAACCAAGTTCTGTTCAGATGAAGGGTTACAACCTCGGTCCTTGTTTGGTTTACGGGTTGTAACCTGGCTATCGGAATAGTTCCATGGTTATCTCGTCGTATATCATCCTGACATATTTTCATAAATTATAGTCTTAATATTATATTTTCTTGTGCTGATTGCTGGCTTTTGTTCTTATTTCGTGGCCCTTGTGGCACTTGCTCTTTCTGGGGTTGACCCAACTGGTTTTGTGTGGCCAGATTTCGGAGCAGCTTCCGAGGATCTACCAAGCTTCCAGCCCAATGGAGGCGACTATAAGGAACCCGGGCTACGAGTGTGTTTTCTATTTTGTTTTGCTCACTCTACTGTAAAGTTATTCTTTTGAGGCGTTTAGCCGACGAGCACCTATTAGCTCGGTGCACTTTTACTTACTGTCTGCCTACGGGCTGTAAACATGATTAACAAATCCTAGGGTTGATCATGTATGACTTAACTCTTGCTAGTCCTAACATTTTGTAATGACTAGCTTCATGATCAGCTGAATATGTGATATTTGGGATGCCTTATTATTGTATATTTAATGATCATACATCTTGCGACTTTACTTACTTGCTTGTGATTGAGACATTAGGCTTGTTCATGACCATAAGAGACTGTTGGCTTGTAGTAAACCCTCATATTTATCTAGACAGTCGTGACCGTATATCGAGGTGGTTTCCATTTCAATATACGTAGCTGGCTATGTCTGCCCCCGCTCTCCAGTATTCTGGTTCTGGGGCGTGACACGGTTTAAGTGGTGGCCCATGCAGGTCTTGTCAATCAAGAAATGTGAGGGTTTACCAAATAGATTTCTCAATCAGTATTCGCCTTTGATCTCCGCCCGTATTTTCAAATCCCTGAAATTCTTGCCCTGATTACATGCTTGTATCGTTGATCTATCCTGGTCCTTCCTTATTGTTTCCCTGTGTCGTCTTCCTCAGCGGCACTGTACCTGACCCTGCCGATCAGCAAGGAGGAGCACCTCCCGTGGACCAGCAGCAACCTGGAGATCAAGCCCAGCATTCCGGGGTAGCCTCCAGAGTCGTGCCTACTGGAGGAGAGTCACCAGTTCGGCCCGTCCAGCCCGCAGAGCCAGATGATGGTACCTTAGTAGGCCTCATCAGAACCTTGATAGCTTCCCAGGATCGTCGAAGCGATGCCCTGCACCAGACAGTTCAAGATGCTTTGACCCGAGGCGGACATCCAGGGAACCAGGCGGCAAACAGCTTCAAGCGATTGAACCCTCCTTTCTTCGACGGCAGCGAGGATGCGATTGCCGCGGATGCATGGCTTCAGGATACCGAGGTGATTCTAGAAGCAGCTAGGACACCCGAGAATGAGAAGGTGGCGGTGGTACGCCTGCAGTTGTTGGACTTGGCTTGCAGTTGGCGGACGGCACAAGCCATGGGATTAGTGGCACCCATTGCTTGGGCAGTGTTCAGAGAGAGATTCCAGACGAAGTATTTCGATGCTGTGGCTCGGTACGACCTGCAGACCAGATTTACCAACTTGAAGCAAGGAGGCAGAACAGTCGACAGTTATGCATCGGAGTTTTCTAGACTCAATAGGTTTGCCCCCACCTTGGTGGCGACCGAGTTTGATAGGGCCCAGCGGTTCCAGCAGGGACTGTATTTGGAGATCTTGTTGGCGGTTGAGCAGTTCGAGCACCAGACGTTCGATGCAGTCTTGAGAGCAGCTAGGAGGCATGAGTACACCTTCCAGAGGATCGTGGATAGGACCGGAGGCAGGAAGCGGTCCCACAGTCAGATGCACCAATCATCAGCTCCAGTCCCGACAGTTAGGGGGTTGACCATTAGAACTCCGAGGCGGGCGGCCTCAGTAACGTCGGTTCAGCATTCGACCTCGACGTACCCGCAGCAGCAGAAGCAGAAGCAGACTTCCGCAATGGGATGTTCATATTGTGGAAAGCCAGGGCATGTGGTGGTAGACTGTCGCAGGACACAGGGATTGTGTCTGGCTTGTGGAGCAGCAGATCATAGGATAGGGGCTTGCCCGAATAGGGGTGGTTCATCAGCATCCAACCCTTCTAGCTCTTCGGTGAGAGGACCGGCCCCAGCACCAGTTCAGCAGCAACAATATCAGTCTTCGAGGTCCTTGCCGCCTCAGTCTCAGGCATTCCAGCAACAGCACCCCCAGCAGTATGCACAAGCCCAAGCTCAGACCCAGAATAGGCAGAGATGTTTCCAGCAGAGGGGACCAGCAGCCAGAGGACAAGGTCAGGCCATGATGATGGCTATGGAAGAAGAAGTTGTACCAGGTGAGGTTGTGGCAGGTACTATTCTTGTCAACTCCTCTCCAGCGTCTGTATTATTTGATTCTGGTGCATCGTATTCATTTATGTCTGCACGATTAGCGACACGGATAGGATTGGAGCCCGAGTCGTTATCAGTAAGGCTCAATATACTTACTGGTAATGGTCTTGTGGGAGTAGATCGTGTGTTTTCCTCGTGTCGGATCGTAGTTAGCGGTAGGGAGTTCCCCGCTAGATTCATAGAGTTCCCTATGGCAGACTATGATGTAGTCCTAGGCATGGATTGGTTGAGGAACCAGTATGCTAGGATAGACTGCCATGTTGGCAGAGTTGTCTTTAGTATCCCCGGCGAGCCAGAGTTTTCGTTTTCCAGAGGCGCAGTGGAGCCATCTTTCCCAGCATTGCGGATGGCAGTAGCAGCAGTGCAGTTACCCCGGATAGTTGAAGAGTTTCCAGATGTCTTTCCAGAGGAGCTTCCAGGGATGTCGCCGGAGCGGAAGATTGAGTTCACTATAGACTTGATTCCCGGGACGGCACCAGTATCAGAGCGAGTCTACAGGATGGCACCTTCAGAGTTAGAAATTTTATACAAGATGATTGAAGAACTGAGGACCAAGGGATTCATCCGTACAAGTGGATCACCTTGAGGAGCCCCGATGCTTCTTGTGAAAAAGAAGGATGGTACGTCCAGGCTATGTGTTGATTATCGTACCTTGAATTCGGTGACAATCGAGAACAGATACCCTCTTTCGAGGATAGATGACTTGTTTGATCAGCTCAGAGGGCCTTCAGTATTCTCGAAGATCGACTTGCGGTCGGGATACCACCAGATCAGAGTCAGAGAGCAGGACATCCCGAAGACAGCATTCAGATCGAGGTATGGACATTGGAAGTTCCTTGTTATGCCCTTTGGAGCGACCAATGCGCCGGCCGTATTCATGGACCTCATGAATCGCATTTTCATGCCTTACTTGGATCAATTTGTGATCGTGTTCCTAGATGACATCTGGTCTACAGCAAGAGTGAAGCAGAGCATGAGCAGCATCTCAGAGTCGTCCTCCAGACGCTTAGGGAGCATCAGTTGTACGCCAAGTTCAGTAAATGCGAGTTCTGGCTCGATCGCATTTCATACTTGGGTCACATCATTACCCGAGGAGGAGTGGAAGTGGATCCCCAGAAGATTGTGGCTATCGAGTCATGGCCGGTACCCAGCTCAGTGGCAGAGGTTCGCAGCTTCCTTGGATTGGCCGGCTACTACCGGCGGTTCATTTCAGATTTCGCAAGGATTTCAGCGCCGATGACCCAGTTGACCCGTAAGGATGTGCCGTTTGTTTGGACAGCAGAGTGTCAGGAATTATTTGAGAAGTTGAAGCGAGGTTTGATAACGGCTCCCATTCTCACCCTTCCAGATGGGACCGAAGGATTCACAGTTTATTGCGACGCTTCAGGCAGGGGATTGGGGTGTGTCTTGATGCAGCATGGGAAGGTAATATCTTATGCGTCACGTCAACTACGTGATCATGAGAAGAGTTACCCGACCCACGACTTGGAATTGGCGGCGGTAGTGTTTGCTTTGAAGTTGTGGAGACACTACTTGTACGGAGATAGAGTGGAGATCTTTACTGATCATAAGAGCCTGAAGTATGTTTTCACCCAGAAGGACCTTAATATGCGGCAGAGAAGATGGCTCGAGCTACTAGTGGACTATGATGTAGATTTGCAGTATCATCCTGGGAAGGCCAACGTTGTAGCAGATGCATTGAGCAGGAGAACCGGAGTTTATTTCCTGACGGCGCAACCAGAATTATTGGCAGATCTTCAGAAGATGGGAATTGAAGTGGTTCTTCCAACCAGCGTGGCATTGATGGCCAGCCTACAGGTTCAGTCCAGCATAGTTGAGAGAATCCGGGTGGCGCAGTCAACAGATTCCAAGATCCAGCGACTCAGAGCGGAGTGTGAAGCAGGAAGAAGGCAAGAGTTATGTATCCATGAAGACGGTACACTTTGGCATGGTACTCGTCTTTGTGTACCCAGTGGAGATATCAGACAGGAAGTCATGGCAGAAGCCCACAGTTCACAATATTCTATTCATCCGGGTGGTACGAAGATGTACCGTGATATTCGTCAGCATTTCTGGTGGAATGGCATGAAGAGGGAGATAGCCCGGTTTGTCTCTCGATGTTTGGTTTGCCAACAGGTTAAAGCTGAACATCAGAGGCCCGCTGGACTTCTTCAACCCTTACCGATCCCAGAATGGAAATGGGAACATATAACCATGGATTTCGTGACCGGATTGTCCAGATCTTCGGCCGACAGAGATGTTATTTGGGTAATTGTGGACAGGCTTACCAAGGTGGCACACTTTTTCCAATTCAGAGTTGGACAGTCGACGGCGCAGTTAGCAGAGATGTATCTCAGGCAGATCGTCAGGCTTCACGGTGTGCCAGTCAGCATCACCTCGGACAGGGATTCAAGATTCACATCACATTTTTGGCGCAGCTTGCAGAAGAGTTTGGGGACTCGCCTTCAATTCAGCTCAGCTTATCACCCGCAGACGGATGGACAATCAGAGCGCACAATCCAGACTCTTGAAGATATGTTGAGATCCTGTACCCTTGACTTTGGTGGTTCATGGGAGAATCATCTGCACCTGGTTGAATTCTCGTACAACAACAGTTATCAGGCCAATATCCAGATGGCACCCTTCGAGGCTCTTTATGGTAGGAAGTGCAGATTCCCGCTAGCATGGGACGATGTCGGGGAGAGGCAGATGCTCGGACCCGAATTGATTTCCCAGACGGTTGAAGTGGTCAGAAGGTCAGAGATCACCTCCGAGTTGCCCAGGACCGCCAGCGCCATTGGGCCGATGCTCATCGGCGTCCCTTAGAATTTGCTGTCGGCGACCATGTATTCCTTAGGATCTCGCCTAACCGCGACATCATTCGCTTCGGCGTGCAGAAAAAGCTTAGTCCTAGGTATATAGGGCCGTTCGATATTCTAGAGTGAGTAGGAGATGTATCCTATCGTCTCGCTCTTCCGCCGTCACTAAGTGAGGTGCATGATATATTCCATATGTTCCAATTACGACGGTATATTCTGGACCCGAGCCACATCCTAGACCATTCGGAATTGGTTGTTGGTACCAACCTTTCGTATGAGGAGAGGCCCGTGTCTATATTGGACCGGAGGGAGAAGATACTCAAGAACAAGACTATTAAATTAGTCCGTGTTGCTTGGGGTCATCACTCTCTAGGTGAGTCAACGTGGGAGAGTGAGGACGACATCCGATCGCGATATCCCTACCTGTTTGACTCATGAGGTATAATGTCTTTCATATGCCTTACATTTTTCCTTTCTTGCTTGCATTGTATGATTGTATGATTGAACTGCTTAGTGTAACTTGTCTGTGCTTAATGTAGCTTGTCGTGACAATCTCTAACTCCTTGATTAAATTCCGAGGACGGAATTCTTTTAAGGTGGGTAGAGTTGTCACCCTCATTTTCCGTATTTTTCGTATTTCGTATTTATACTCGTATCTGGATTTTGGCATGTATTTTTATTTTTCTCAACTTGTGAAATTTCGGTATTTCTCGTATTTTGGATTTTGACATGGTTCGGTTTTAATTGGTTTGGGTTGGTTTGGTTTGGTTTATTTGGTATTGGAACACCTTAGCCTATGCTCCACCCTCAACACACCACATCCCACCCTCTTTAAAACTTTACCAACTTTTTCTCTCTCCTCATAAACCTCTATTAATTTTTTCTTCTCTTTCCTCTACACAACTCTCTTCTCCTTCCTCTCTACAACACCCACCCATAGGCAAGTGTACCTTGCCACCACATGAGAACCCTATTTTATTTCTCCATTTGCTAGAGTAGGACATGGTGATCAACATTAGAACTTAGCATTTTGTGATTTAGAGTCTCCATTGCTCTAGATTTAGGTTTTCCTATTTTCGGTTTTGTATGGTTTTGATCTACTTAAGTTGGATTTTTATGGGTTTTGATGTTTCCATGTGGAAGAGAGTTCAATTTCACCCTGGTTAGAACTTTGAAAATCTGGATTTGGAGTTCGGACGGCCAAGTTGTGATGCCTTGAAGTTTTGGAGCCATTGGAGCTTCTTCTCAGCCATGGAGAAGAAGACCCAGACCCTGCGTGCATGTTTTTACGCGTACGCAGCTCTCTGTTTGCGTGCTTTTGCACGTATGTAGCTCTCTGGCGTGCGTGACTTTTCGCGTACGCTGCTCTCTGGCGTGCGTGACTTTTCGCGTACGCTGCTCTCTGGCGTGCGTGACTTTTCGCGTACGCAGCTCTCCTGCGTGCGTGACTTTTCACGTATGCTGCTCTCTGGCGTGCGTGACTTTTCGCGTATGCTGCTCTCTGGCATGCGTGACTTTTCGCGTACGCTGCTCTCATACGTGCGTGACTTTTCGCGTACGCTGCTCTCATGCGTGCGTGACTTTTCGCGTACGCAGCTCTCCTGCGTGCGTGACTTTTCGCGTACGCAGCTCTCCTGCGTGCATGACTTTTGCGTACGCAGCTCTCATGCGTGCGTGACTTTTCGCGTACGTTGCTCCCCTGACCCCTTGCTTAACCATTGGCTCTTAGAGTTTTGGTTTTATTTCTCTAAGCTTGGCTCTTCTATAGCCCTGTATATTAATATTTTATTAGATATTTTACGCCCATTTTGTATCCTTACGCCTTTTGTCATGAACTTGATTTTACTTAATATGTTTGGAATGACTATTGTACATGGCATGGTATGACAAGAAACTATCATAACACGACAGTGACCCGTAGTGGTGTACTCCTGACATGACCAACCTGACATGATAGTGGCCCGTCGTGGCGCACTCCTGACAAGTACCCTGACATGATTTATCTTGATGTTGTTGCGACGGCTAGCTTAACTTGACCTGTCTTGACACCGTGGATAGTTTTTCTTGCTTGCTTGTTAAATCCACTTGTCCTGTCTTGTATCATGTCTAGGATGGGACTCCTGAGTACCACGGTCAGGGGTACCTACTAAAATGGATTAAGGTTAATAACTAGAATAACTCAGTAGTCATGAGGAGATGACACAGCTACAGGCAATCCCGTTACCTGGGCGCTCTTGGGATCTGTAGCCTGCCGTCGAGTAGGACACATTTCCAGCACACCGTCGCGTGTTGCACCCTCTAAGTCACCTAAGGGTACATTTGTCTCCCGGGCGATGTACCCACCAGAATTTAACCCCTAATTTTCGACCTGGGTAACCTGGATGGTCTGCAGGGCTTGTGGCTGTAGAACAATCTCACTGCATCTTGTTAGTAATTAGGCCTGTGATAACCCTAGTTAGTTAAAGTAGTAAGCCGTAGTATCTGCTTGGCCGTGATTGATTGAATGAGGTATAACCAGTCTAGCCATGTCTTGATCCAGTACAAGATTTGCTTCCTGTCTTGATTTCTTACATTATTATCTTGCCGATAAATGGTGGGAAACCAAGTTCTGTTCAGATGAAGGATTACAACCCCGGTCCTTGTTTGGTTTACGGGTTGTAACCTGGCTATCGGAATAGTTCCATGGTTATCTCGTCGTATATCATCCTGACATATTTTCGTAAATTCTAGTCTTAATATTATATTTTCTTGTACTGATTGCTGGCTTTTGTTCTTATTTCGTGGCCCTTGTGGCACTTGCTCTTTCTGGGGTTAACCCAGCTGGTTTTGTGTGGCCAGATTTTGGAGCAGCTCCCGAAGATCTACCAAGCTTCCAGCCCAATGGTGGCGACTAGAAGGAACCCGGGCTACGAGTGGGTTTTCTATTTTGTTTCGCTCACTCTACTGTAAAGTTATTCTTTTGAGGCGTTTAGCCGACGAGCACCTGTTAGCTCGGTGCACTTTTACTTACTGTCTGCCGACGGGCTGTAAACATGATTAACAAATCCTAGGGTTGATCATGTATGACTTAACTCTTGCTAGTCCTAACATTTTGTAATGACTAGCTTCATGATCAGCTGAATATGTGATATTTGGGACGCCTTATTATTGTATATTTAATGATCATACATCTTGCGACCTTACTTACTTGCTTGTGATTGAGACATTAGGCTTGTTCATGACCATAAGAGACTGTTGGCTTGTAGTAAACCCTCATATTTATCTAGACAGCCGTGACCGTATATCGAGGTGATTTTTATTTCAATATACGTAGCTGGCTATGTCTGCCCCCGCTCTCCAGTATTCTGGTTCTGGGACGTGACAGTATCTCGCGAACCTATCTGTTATAGACGACGTAGGAGACATATCCTGGGGCAGCGGTATACTTGCTAACCTTTACCGCGAGCTTGGTATAGCTTCCCGTGTCGGGACCAAGACCATGGCGGGATGCCAGACTCTACTCCATGTAAGAAAATTTCTAACATTTTAAACTAATATATTAGCTAGATTATGTTGTTAATTTACTGACTAGTCATTTATAAATGGTATAGGCTTGGATATACGAGCACTTCCCGATGCTCAGGAGGGGTGAGCTGAACCCACGCTATGAGGAGCACCATCCTAGAGTGTGTCAATGGAAGCCAACTCAGCTAGAAACTAAGAGTCATGAAACGCTGGTTTCCATTCGTGATGCTCTGGAAAATTTGGTGCCAGAAGAGGTTAGTTGATAGCGCGTAGATAGCGTAGACTATTTATGGTATGTTTTTTTGTTGACTATTTTCTTTTAACTTTTGTCCTACAGATAGTTTGGCACCCATACCGGGATCTCCGGCAACAAAATCGCTATCTGCAACCAGTATCTCTATTTCATGGTATGATCACATGCTATGATATTACTGAGCCTTACATGCCTGATAGAGTACTACGTCAGTTTGGCCTCGTACAAACCGTGCCGCAGCGCACATTAAGGTTATTGGAGCCTCCGTGTGGGACCCAACCTTTGAACTACAAGCCGCCCTATTTCGACTGGGTGACCGACTGCTACTCCGAGTGGCAACGACATTTGCTGGGGAAAGATCTTCGACAACCGGTGCAGGAGATGCACGACTACAGCGACGACTACATGCCATACTACTTGGCAGTCGGACATCCTAGGTTGTGGAACCCTAGAAATCCAGGGCCCATTGCCGTTGGAGCTCTACGACCTATGCCTTCAAAAAATGTCCTGTATGCTTCATTGGTCAGGATGGTAAGTTTATAAATTATAGTTTGTAACTAATTTCAAAGTGAACTCTCTTCATTGACGTTTTGTTATAATTGACAGGCTACTCGGGTGAAGGCTTTGGCGAAATCCATCAGATCGGGCTGCCAGAACGATGAATGTGTTAATATCGCGAACCAGTTGGATCATATCGACGACACTGTCAACTTTCCTTTTATGCAAAATCGGGAGGCGCGTACGAAGGCCTGGCATGATCACTGATTTGATTTTGATGTTGTATTTTAGAAATTGTAATGTTTAACTTGTTGGATATTGTGATGTTTAACTCTATTATTTTAGAAATTGTCATGACTATGGAATTGAGGAAATTGTGATGTTTAAGATATTTAATTGTCATGTACATTCAGTGAGTTTAATTGTCATGTACATTCAGTGGATATTGTGATGTTTAAGATGTTTAAAATGTTTAACTTGATTATGAAAACTCACACACACACAGTGAGTTTTTATCAGGACTGCCAGAACACTGGCAGTCCTAATGTGAATCAGGACTGCCAGTGGTCTGGCAGTCCTAAGCAAAACTCTCTGTGTGTGAGTTTGAACTCACACACAGTGAATTTTCATCATGACTGCCAGATCACTGGCAGTCCTAATGTGAATGAGGACTGCCAGTGGTCTGGCAGTCCTAAGCAAAACTCTCTGTGTGTGACTTCAAACTCACACACAGAGAGTTTTGCTTAGGACTGCCAGACAACTGGCAGTCCTCATTCACATCAGGACTGCTGGCAGTCCTGATAAAAACTCATTGTGTGTGAGTTTTAACTCACACACAGAGAGTTTTGCTTAGGACTGCCAGACAACTGGCAGTCCTCATTCACATTAGGACTGCCAGTGGTCTGGCAGTCCTGATGAAAACTCACTGTGTGTGAGTTTTAACTCACACACAGAGAGTTTTGCTTAGGACTGTCAGACCAATGGCAGTCCTCATTCACATCAGGACTGCCAGTGGTCTGGCAGTCCTGATAAAAACTCACTGTGTGTGAGTTATCATCAGTTTTCACACAAGTACTTCAGCCAAATTTTTGACACGAGTAGCATATTTTACACAAGTATGATATTTCAATAGCAGACAGGAAAAAGTTGAAAACAAAAAATATATATCTAGCTTCACATTTCAAAATGATATACTTTAATGTTTACAAAATGGGTAATCCATATACAAAATGTTTACAAAATGGAACATCCTCTGCCTTCAGAATGTGAAAACTTCATTCAGTCGATTTCGACGTCGTAGTGGCCAACCGGTAAGTCTCTTGGCTCCTCCATCTGCAACAGTCTCCTACAATGATTGATTTGCTGATCAAAAGGCCCGGTCCAGGACTTCGCTTCTGCCGGTGCTAGTTTGTACCAAACTGTTGTAGGTGGAGGAATCGGAGAATGACCGATCATCCTTAGCATGACAAAGTGATCTTTGATTTGACCTATAGTACATAGATTGCTTTGTCTGTGCTCCGCTGGAGGAGCGCACATCGGGAAAAAAGTATTGCGAATCCCCGCCGAAAAAAGTACAACAGGGATCCGGTACCGATTAGCAAATAAATACAAGGCAGACGGGACGGACATGTAGTGGTTTGGCCCGGTAACACTGTCAGTGCAAGGAATACTTGTCAACAAACTTGCAACTGTTTCTTCGCTTAGGATGCGGGAGTATAATGGAAGACGACTCTCTAATTCCTCGTACAGCTCCTGCCTCACTTGCCTCCATCCGTCTTTGTCAGAATAACCGAGATGTATTGCAAGCACATGAAATCCGCAATGGCCATCCCCGGGACATCAACAATAGACCAGATGTAACTGCGAATCTCTGGATGAAAATTGTGGATATACAAACGCATCGTTTGAATTTCTACAGTATCTTCGTTTGCAATATCTGTTTTCTCCTTTTTTCCGGCGAATGACAAGCTTGCTCTTCCGTGCAGGCGGAACTTGCTCTAAGCTTCGTTCAATATGCTCAAAGGATGATGGATCTCTTTTGGTTGACTCAAGCCATCTCTTATGTGAACTACTCATTCTTGTTGGAGGCTGCCCTTAGGATTGGAAATAATGGACGGCTCGTGCATTCTTGTAGTCACCGGACAGGCAAGTCTCTTGGATTTTAACCTCAAGGCACTCCCGCTCTGCTCCTTCTGAGGCACACCACCGTGCGTGGAGAAGTTTCACTTGTGGCAAGGAGAAGAAATTACCGTGTGTCTTCACCACGGGCATTATAGACAACTGCCTCCAACGTTCATCGACAGCAAGAACTGGAATAGGAATGGACTGACGACGATATTCATTAATCTCATGGCCACAAGGGAGGCCGAGTGTATGTCGATGTACACACCCGCAAACCTGAGGATCAAAGCCGACAAACTTTGACCTATCAATCTCTTCAAATATGAAATCCAACGCCTTGTGAGAAATGACACGCATTAAAGAATCCAAGAGGACTTCCTTTCTATGCTTATGCTTGACAATATTTAAGCTCATCTCAAATGATGCCTTGATTTCGTTCACCGTCCGATCTATTGATATATGCATCGCTTGCCAAACCGAAACAAAGTTGCCTTGGGATGACTTTAAATGCCTCTTTAATACTGAGTGTGCTCCTTCGACACGGTTGGTAGTTGTCGTACCGTAATGCTTCACCACATTCGTCCATGCTAAGACGAATTGTTCTTTGTGCGGTTCAAGCCATGTTTCTTTGATGTAAGAAATGCAAGCTGGCTCCCTCCCCTCCTGTAAGCCCCCTGAATTTTAGGGGTTTATTTTTATTTTTCTAAATGAATTATTATCGATAAATATTTTATTTATTTAATTGTTTTGATCATTAATGTTCATTCCCGTGACTTTGATTTCTGGAGCGTCAGGGATACCAATCTCTGTAAACTCTCTTCACGAGTTTTGAAGTAGACAAGATTATCTTCGTTTTGATATATCCTGTCCCACTTGAATTCGTTTCCTTGTGCTCTTTTTGTATCGCGCAAGTTCGGGTCAACTTAGACCGATTAATCGTTGAATATTATTTCCACTTTTATTTTTGATCATCATTTTCACGTTACCGTTGCTTTTAATTTAGGAGCACCAGATCAGCCATTTTCTCGAAACCAACTTCTCATAAATGATCTACTCGAGACGCTTTCACCCATGACCTTTGTGTCCCACTCAGACACTCCATTTTGTGCTCCATTTTCTTCGCACAACTTTCGGTTCAATTTAGGCCAATTTATTATCTACCGTGAAACCTGATTTATTTTCCAATTTAATTTCGGGACCCGACATCGACCCAACCCAGTCGACCCAAAGTATGGACGTGGCCCATATGAAGCCTACTACCCACATGAAACTTGTGTCCCATTTATTGGAGTCCCCGCATGTTATTTATTTACCCATGATTATAAGTCCCTATTTTTAATTCAAATATTGCTTCCGGTTCGATTTTGACCCGACCCGGCTCGACCGAACCCGAACCCAAGCTCCCTGTTGTCCTCTCATGACTACACAAATATCCCACATAATTTTCCTCTTTTTCCTATTTAAAAATATCTTCTCTCTCTCTCTACTCTACAAATATCTCATTTAAAATATCTCTTATATATATATATATATATACATATATATATATAAATATCCCTCACTCTCTCTCCTCACACCACCTCACCCCCTCACCCTCTCCCATCACAACAAGAACACACACACCCCCAATTCGGCCGACCTCCATCTCTCCCTTTCTCAAATATCTCTCCCCCTCTCTATTCTCACACTCTCTTTTTATATACACACTCACACAAATAAACACACACATACAAAAAATATACATCTCTCTCTCCCCCTCTCTCACACAGCCGACTCCCCCTCCTCCCTGGCCGAGCCCGGCGAGCCACCCTCTTCCCGAGCTCCTCCTCCACCAGCCTCTCATTTTTTCTCCTCCTCCAACTACTATCACCACCATGTCCATTACCATCATCATCATCCACCCACAACACCACCACCGTCCACAACACCACCACCGTCCGTCGTTGCCACCGCACGGCCCAACCGCCGTCGGCGTGCCACCGCCGTGCCCCGGCCAAGCCCCCTCCCCCGCGCTGCCATGGCAACGCAGCAGCAAGCCGCAGCAGTAGCTGCAAACGCAGCAGCGGCGCAACGTGCGCGCGCGCGTGGGCGTATGGCGCGCGCCATCGCGGCCGCCACCGGCCACCGGCGACCCCCCCACCGGTGTGCGACCCCAGGCGACCTCCCCTGGACCACCGCCGTCCTCCCCGACGAGCCGAATAGGCTATCCGTGCATTTACTCGAAATCCCGTCGACGCGCGCGATTTCAAGTTTCAGAAATTGTGTTTCGCGACAGCGACTTCGCACAAATTTTCTGGGAGATCCGACCATTGGATCGGCGAACTCTTTGCTCCGTCTCAATCTCGGTATATCCATCTTCACTCCTGTCAATTTTCGTCCGTTAATTTTATCATTTGATACCTCAAAACTGGCCACCAAGTTGACGTTTTAAATTGAACTGTTTTTGGACAGTTTCATGGAGCCGACTTTGTCAGCTCGTAACTTCGCCGTCGCAGCTCCATTTTGTGCACCGTCAGTTCCGATGCACAGCTGGTATAACCATCTTCCTGTCTCCTTTATATTTCGTTTCATTTTAAGCATGTTTGGTCGGTCGAATTCGACGCCAAAGTTGGCCGTCCGAATTCTTTAATTTGCACTTGTTAAATTCCATTTTTGAACCCGGGACTCCGGATTCAATTTCTGACACCCCCAGTAGACTCGTGGCATCGTTCTGGCATGTTTTTATATAAAGTTTGCTTGATTTGGAGAACGTGGGCCCTGGCACGCATTTCGGTGCAAAACGGGTCCCACTTTTCGAGTCAACGGGTCACTTTGAGTTCGGCTCATCGGAATTCCATTCCGGATATACCGTTGAGTTCGTATCGTCATTCTGGACTCGTTGACATATAATTTGCTGAGTTTTGAAGACATTTGCTCCGGCACGCATTTCCGTGCAAATCGGATACCAAATGTCGCGTCAACGTATCATTTTGAGATCGGCACATCGGAATCCTATTTCAGACATACCGTTGGGTTCGTATCGTCATTCTAGATTCGTGGACATATAATTTGCTAGGTTTTGTAGACTTCTATCCCGACACACTTTTCGGTACAAAGTGTCCAACGGCGGACATCATTTTGACCCGAAATTACCGTTTTGCTCCTGTGTCCAAATTGGACTTATGGGTAGGCTATCCTAGCTGATTTGACCATTCTGGACACATTGGGGATATTTATTTTATCATCCGACAACATCTGTAGATTTTGATTATGTATTATCCTTAATTTATAATTAATTATTTTTCTAGATATTGTTACTTTCTGGTTTTGAATTTTTATATATATTTTAATTGTTGTAAAAATCTTAGAAAAATGGTATTTAAATATTATGTTAATTTAGCAATTTATTATAATTTTTCTAGTATTTAATAAGTACTTTTGGTATTTTATAAAAATGGGAAAACAGAACTCATTTTCAGGATACACGTGTTTGTTGATTTTTAATAAATATTTATGAAGGTTTATAAATCCCAAAAAAATTAGTATAAATTTCTATAATTAACAAGGATTATTTTGGTACTTTATTTTATATATATTTAAGCTTTTTGTCTATCTCTAAAATTGTTGGAACTTAGTGTACCGTTTGATTTATTTATTGAGTAGTTACAACTTGCAAGTTTTGCGTTGATTTGAGTTGTTATAGTATTGGACCTCACCCCGCACTAGTGTAAAGACCCTAGAGAGTTAGTTTGTGTATAGCAGCACTCCACATTAGACTTTTATGCTAGGTCCCCATTTAGTTAGTATCCAGTCAGGAGTCGTGTCACACTACTAGTGTAATCTTGATCATAGCTTAGAACTGAGTCTGTATATCATTATTGACAGGACACCGGACATCTATATCTTCGTACTAGTATTTTTGCTTTGCTCGAGACAAGTACATCTACACACTCATTTACTGTCTTTTAATGCTAGAACATGTTTTAATCCTGTTAAAATACTGCTTTCTGAATAACTGCAAGATAAATCTTCACATGTTACATTAATTTGGTCCCTACCATGTTTAGGACAGTTCTTATATCTTCACATATTTCATACTGGTTCTCAGTACATGTTTCACTATACTATATACTGCTCTGAGTATTCACATGTTTCATACTGCTCCCAGTACCTGCCATGCTCATACTGCTCCCAGTATCTCCCACATGTTTTTCTTACTATTCTCGTATCTCTCACATGTTAGAATATAGGTTGTGGAGAAACTGACAGTTGAGTACGTGATCACGACCCCCTTCTCCGTACGTATGTACCGAACAAAGTTTCATTTTATATGAATACTGCACCGTAGGCCTTATCTCAACGCGGATTTGTACGTATGTACATCTGTCGCCGTTTCACTTGTACGGAAGTACATTTTATTATGTGTCCCAGCACATTGTACATCTATTGACCGATCACGTACCTGCTACAGTTTTAAACATTACATATACATCTGTCTTTATGACATATGTATCCTTGCCATGATAGATTATGAGATATACCATAATTCCAGATATGCCATGTTCCCTGTATTACTATGATATTGTGATCCCAGTTGTACCATGAGGCCATGTTTCTAGTATTTCCTGTTTTATAGACTCATCACACCATGTTTCTTGTTGTACATCTCTTTCATTATATGTTCAGTACTTTAGTTGTAGAGGTTGTACTTGCTCCCGTCCTGACAGGATAACGTTGTAGGTTCACTTTTCGAGAAGGAAACGCTATGTGTTACATATTATGATACTGCATTGAGGACCTGGCCTTAGCTCCAGAAGAGGCCCCAGCGGGGAACCTTGCTTAGTTATCTTTCTTGTATTTTGGGACTTAGACTTTGGTATGTACTTATATTTGGATACTGGACTTTGTCTCCAGTTAGATACTTTGGTTATGTATTATTAAGTCTGTACTTGTCTACCTTCGCTTATAGATGATGTGTTGTGATGAACCTTTAATTATGATTTTAGAACTGTTAGCTGCTTAGATACTTTATTGTCTATTCTTAGAACAGCTTACTACGCTTTAACCAAACGTAGACTGGACATGGCTCGGCCCGGCCCAACAATTTGGGTAACGGGTCGTGACATATTTTTTTGGCGGCCCATGCAGGTCTCGACTTAAGTTGTTTGGTTACGTTATTGTACCAAGCATGCCTGCAATTCAGATCTAGGACAACTTGTTAACACTAGGGATAAACATTTAGAACACCTAGAGGATTACTAGGATTGCAACATAGGAGAACTCATCACAGCATAGGACCGTTAACTGTATTTAGTCTCTTGCTTGAATTCAGTGGGTTACAATTTTGATCAGGATAGTACCCTTGGGATGACCCCTGAGGATCTCACTCTAATCTTACCTAGAAATCTGTTTTCACCTATTTTAATTGCTCTTCCTTAAATTCGTTGTTGAATTTAATTTCTGATTTTCGTTGTTAACTTTGATCTTGCATCATGATAAATTTTGTGGATTGAATTATGATATATCCTGATAAGGTAAACGTCTGCTTTAGTTATGGAGTTTAGAATTTATCGCAGCCATATTAGCTGGTATGACAAAAATATAGAGCCTGATTTCGGATATACTATCCTATTCATAGAATTTAGATTTTCTCGCAGCCATACCGGTTGGCGTGGCAAGGATTCTAGATAATATGATTCTAGGGAGTATACCTTAGTTATGACTCTATCGTTTATTGCATCTAAGCTTACTGGTGGGGCGAAAATTCTGGCAACATGATTTCAGGAAGACGTGTATGGTTATCAGATCATATCTCAGCTTGGTTCACTTCGTTATGACCGATTGAGCAAGAATAAATTCTTATTATCATTCTTCTTCGTCATGATTAACTCTGTTCTATCTACATCTACAACTAAGATTATAGGCTCTCTAGGACTCTCCAACATGATTGCTTTCGCATTATCTTTTGGACATAATTATTTTTGTGTTCCATTTTTCCCATGACTTGACTAAACTCTTCTTCCTTAACCTCTTGGATAATTCTTCTCGTTATAAATCTCGTTGTCTTCGTACCATTCTTGGAGATATTCCAATAAACTTTTTCTGTCTTGCTTGACCCTTTAACTTCTTTGGACACTGTTATGGATTGCTTGACCCAGTCTTAGGCCTTATTACCTTCTATTTAATAGACGACCGAAATAGCCAAACCTTGTTGACTGATCCTGTAGTATAACTATAAATGTATGGTGTGATTGTGATAAGTACTTTTCCTAGGGATTGGTTAGATTAAGCTTATAGGACAAGTAGGTGACTGACTGTAGTAGACTTGGAAACCATTAAGAACGATTGTATCGATAGTATGACTTGATGATATGGTATATAAGATGGAGAAATGAGATAGTATATTGCTGTGACTACAGAATGAGGATCCGAATCATGTATTTACAAATTGAGGATTTAGCATTTGTAGAATTTTGGTTGGTTATCTATAGCTAATTACATGTGATTAGAGGGTAGATCGATACGTGGATTGATATGGAATAAATTAGAATGAGTTATCGTACTGCGTACGAGATCGGGAAGATATCAGAACGAGACAAAGACATATGTACATTGGTAATTAATAAATCGGGAGTTTTGAAATCGAGGATTTATATTCAGAGGACTTGTTGAGTAAAAAGAAGAAAGCTCTACGCCAAGGATAAATATTGAACGTATAATTTCAAGGAGAAACTGTAGGAAAGGATTGACGACAAGTGATGCTAAGGAACTGTGGATTGATAGAATATGGATACTTAGGATACGATAAGGAAATCCAGTATTTACAATTGAGGTTGAAAATATGATTGATGATTAAGCATTATTTTCTTATAAACCTGTCCAGAGAATGACCTACATTTTAGGGTATACGTTATTGTTCCATGTTAGTATGGAAGATTCTAAGGGATGTATGACGAAGTTTATGATAGAAGGACTTAGTTGAACCGGAACCAAAAAGTTTGTAGGAGAAACAAAAGAGATGATTACAAGGATAGCAGATTGAGTATTGTAGCCAGAGCAGCTACATATTATAGTTTGACCGGTTGGATGATTTTTAATTTCGAGGACGAAATTTTTGTAAGGTGGGTAGGATGTAAGCCCCCTGAATTTCAGGGGTTTATTTTTATTTTTCTAAATGAATTATTATCGATAAATATTTTATTTATTTAATTGTTTTGATCATTAATGTTCATTCCCGTGACTTTGATTTCTGGAGCGTCAGGGATACCAATCTCTGTAAACTCTCTTCACGAGTTTTGAAGTAGACAAGATTATCTTCGTTTTGATATATCCTGTCCCACTTGAATTCGTTCCCTTGTGCTCTTTTTGTATCGCGCAAGTTCGGGTCAACTTAGACCGATTAATCGTTGAATATTATTCCCACTTTTATTTTTGATCATCGTTTTCACGTTACCGTTGCTTTTAATTTAGGAGCACCAGATCAGCCATTTTCTCGAAACCAACTTCTCATAAATGATCTACTCGAGACGCTCTTCACCCATGACCTTTGTGTCCCACTCAGACACTCTATTTTGTGCTCCATTTCCTTCGCACAACTTTCGGTTCAATTTAGGCCAATTTATTATCTACCGTGAAACCTGATTTATTTTCTAATTTAATTTCGGGACCCGACATCGACCCAACCCAGTCGACCCAAAGTATGGACGTGGCCCATATGAAGCCTACTACCCACATGAAACTTGTGTCCCATTTATTGGAGTCCCCGCATGTTATTTATTTACCCATGATTATAAGTCCCTATTTTTAATTCAAATATTGCTTCCGGTTCGATTTTGACCCGACCCGGCTCGACCGAACCCGAACCCAAGCTCCCTGTTGTCCTCTCATGACTACACAAATACCCTACATAATTTCCCTCTTTTTCCTATTTAAAAATATCTTCTCTCTCTCTACTCTACAAATATCTCATTTAAAATATCTCTTATATATATATATATATATAAATATATATATAAATATCCCTCACTCTCTCACCTCACACCACCTCACCCCCTCACCCTCTCCCATCACAACAAGAACACACACACCCCCCATTCGGCCGACCTCTATCTCTCCCTTTCTCAAATATCTCTCCCCCTCTCTATTCTCACACTCTCTTTTTATATACACACTCACACATATAAACACACACATACAAAAAACATACATCTCTCTCTCCCCATCTCTCACACAGCCGACTCCCCCTCCTCCCTGGCCGAGCCCGGCGAGCCACCCTCTTTTTGAGCTCCTCCTCCACCAGCCTCTCATTTTTCCTCCTCCTCCAACTACTATCACCACCATGACCATTACCATCATCATCATCCACCCACAATACCACCACCGTCCACAACACCACCACCGTCCGCCGTTGCCACCGCACGGCCCTGCCGCCGTCGGCGTGCCACCGCCGTGCCCCGGCCTAGCCCCCTCCCTCGTGCTGCCATGGCAATGCAGCAGCAAGCCGCAGCAGTAGCTGCAAACGCAAGCAGCGGCGCTACGTGCGCGCGCGCGTGGACGCATGGCGCGCGCCACCGCGGCCGCCACCGGCCACCGGCCACCGGCGACCCCCCCCCCACCGGCACGCGACCCCAGGCGACCTCCCCTGGACCACCGCCGTCCTCCCCGACGAGCCGAATAGGCTATCCGTGCATTTACGTCGAAATCCCGTCGACGCGCGCGATTTCAAGTTTCAGAAATTGTGTTTCGGGACAGCGACTTCGCACAACTTTTCTGGGAGATCCGACCGTTGGATCGACAAACTCTTTGCTCCGTCTCAATCTCGGTATATCCATCTTCACTCCTGTCAATTTTCGTCCGTTAATTTTATCATTTGATACCTCAAAACTGGCCACCAAGTTGACGTTTTAAATTGAACTATTTTTGGACAGTTTCGTGGAGCCGACTTTGTCAGCTCGTAACTTCGCCGTCGCAGCTCCGTTTTGCGCACCGTCAGTTCCGGTGCACAGCTGGTATAACCATCTTCCTGTCTCCTTTATATTTTGTTTCATTTTAAGCACGTTTGGTCGGCCGAATTCGACGCCAAAGTTGGCCGTCCGAATTCTTTAATTTGCACTTGTTAAATTCCATTTTTGAACCCGGGACTCCGGATTCAATTTCTGACACCACCAGTAGACTCGTGGCGTCTTTCTGGCATAATTTCATATAAAGTTTGCTTGATTTGGAGAACGTGGGCCCTAGCACGCATTTCGGTGCAAAACGGGTCCCACTTTTCGAGTCAACGGGTCACTTTGAGTTCGGCTCATCGGAATTCCATTCCGGATATACCGTTGAGTTCGTATCGTCATTCTGGACTCGTTGACATATAATTTGCTGAGTTTTGAAGACATTTGCTCCGGCACGCATTTCCGTGCAAATCGGATACCAAATGTCGCGTCAACGTATCATTTTGAGATCGGCACATCGGAATCCTATTTCGGACATACCGTTGGGTTCG
The DNA here is from genome assembly GCA_029216955.1 of Iris pallida. Lineage (NCBI taxonomy): Eukaryota > Viridiplantae > Streptophyta > Magnoliopsida > Asparagales > Iridaceae > Iris > Iris pallida. The sequence goes on from JANAVB010020999.1 coordinate 647,261, forward strand.
TATCGTCATTCTAGATTCGTGGACATATAATTTGCTAGGTTTTGTAGACTTCTATCCCGACACGCTTTTCGGTGCAAAGTGTGTCCAACGACGGACATCATTTTGACCCAAAATTACCGTTTTGCCCCTGTGTCCAAATTGGACTTATGGGTAGGCTATCCTAGCTGATTTGACCGTTCTGGACACGTTGGGGATATTTATTTTATCATCCGACATCATCTGTAGATTTTGATTATGTATTATCCTTAATTTATAATTAATTATTTTTCTAGATATTGTTACTTTCTGGTTTTGAATTTTTATATATATTTTAATTACTGTAAAAATCTTGAAAAAATGGTATTTAAATATTATGTTAATTTAGCTAATTTACTATAATTTTTCTAGTATTTAATAAGTACTTTTGGTATTTTATAAAAATGGGAAAACAGAACTCATTTTCAGGATACATGTGTTTGTTGATTTTTAATAAATATTTATGAAGGTTTATAAATCCCAAAAAAATTAGTATAAATTTCTATAATTAACAAGGATTATTTTGGTACTTTATTTTATATATATTTAAGCTTTTTGTCTATCTCTAAAATTGTTGGAACTTAGTGTACCGTTTGATTTATTTATTGAGTAGTTACAACTTGCAAGTTTTGCGTTGATTTGAGTTGTTATAGTATTGGACCTCACCCCGCACTAGTGTAAAGACCCTAGAGAGTTAGTTTGTGTATAGCGGCACTCCACATTAGACTTTTATGCTAGGTCCCCATTTAGTTAGTATCCAGTCAGGAGTCGTGTCACACCACTAGTGTAATCTTGATCATAGCTTAGAACTGAGTCTGTATATCATTATTGACAGGACACCGAACATCTATATCTTCGTACTAGTATTCTTGCTTTGCTCGAGACAAGTACATCTACACACTCATTTACTGTCTTTTAATGCTAGAACATGTATTAACCCTGTTAAAATACTGCTTTCTGAATAACTGCAAGAGAAATCTTCACATGTTACATTAATTTGGTCCCTACCATGTTTAGGACAGTTCTTATATCTTCACATATTTCATACTGGTTCTCAGTACATGTTTCACTATACTATATACTGCTCTGAGTATTCACATGTTTCATACTGCTCCCAGTACCTGCCATGCTCATACTGCTCCCAGTATCTCCCACATGTTTTTCTTACTGTTCTCGTATCTCTCACATGTTAGAATATGGGTTATGGGGAAACTGACAGTTGAGTACGTGATCACGACCCCCTTCTCCGTACGTATGTACCGAGCAAAGTTTCATTTTATATGAATACTGCGTCGTAGGCCTTATCTCAACGCGGATTTGTACGTATGTACATCTGTCGCCGTTTCACTTGTACGGAAGTACATTTTATTATGTGCCCCAGCACATTGTACATCTATTGACCGATCACGTACCTGCTACTGTTTTAAACATTACATATACATCTGTCTTTATGACATATGTATCCTTGCCATGATAGATTATAAGATATACCATGATTCTAGATATGCCATGTTCCCTGTATTACTATGATATTGTGATCCCAGTTGTACCATGAGGCCATGTTTCTAGTATTTTCTGTTTTATAGACTCATCACACCATGTTTCTTGTTGTACATCTCTTTCATTATATGTTCAGTACTTTAGTTGTAGAGGTTGTACTTGCTCCTGTCCTGATAGGATAACGTTGTAGGTTCACTTTTCGAGAAGGAAATGCTATGTGTTACATATTATAATACTGCATTGAGGACCTGGCCTTAGCTCCAGAAGAGGCCCCAGCGGGGAACCTTGCTTAGTTATCTTTCTTGTGTTTTGGGACTTAGACTTTGGTATGTACTTATATTTGGATACTGGACTTTGTCTCCAGTTAGATACTTTGGTTATGTATTATTAAGTCTGTACTTGTCTACCTTCGCTTATAGATGCTGTGTTGTGATGAACCTTTAATTATGATTTTAGAACTGTTAGCTGCTTAGATACTTTATTGTCTATTCTTAGAACAGCTTACTACGCTTTAACCAAACGTAGGCTGGACATGGCTCGGCCCGGCCCAACAATTTGGGTAACGGGTCGTGACACCTCCCACTTCTCCTTGAATAAGTACCATGCGGCGGCGTAACTGTCTATCGTGCTGGCTCGCCATACACAATTTCAGTCATGGTTGAATTCGTCAAAAACTTGCATGTCAAGTTTACCATCGACTTTCCCGAACTTCAACTTACATTGGGATTGTATATTACAATTTATATGAAATGTGCATAGCAATGTATCAGCTTGAGGAAACACAATCCGAATAGCATTCATTAGAGCATACTCTCTGTCGGTAACAAAAACCGAGGGCTCTCTCTGACCGGTGTAAAGGGTTCTCAGTTTCTCCAACGCCCATGTGTAGTCTTCAACTTTCTCACTCTTCATGAAGCAAAAAGCAACTGGAAATGTTTTCCATGTAGAGGTGAAGCCGACAACATGAAAGAGAGGCATCTTGAACTTATTGGTCTTGTACGTGCAATCAAGAACTAACACGTCGGCAAAAGATCGAGCCAAATGTGTGCAATCGGGATGAGCCCAAAAGAGTGAAATGACTTCACTGCTCGGGAGATGTCTTCCATGGTGCTCAACATAATGATTGTCTCCAAGCAACTTCATCACTTCTTGCATCGCCATTCTCGATTTCGACCGAATGGCGTTAGAAGAAGATAGGGCGTTGTATATTGACTTCATTGTAGACTTGTTCTTCTCATCTTCATGTCGTATGACGGAATATATTTGTCTCGGTGCAACTCCGGAATTGGACAAGTCTTCCACTATCTTCTTCTCCGTAATGTTCAACCGTCCGACATACGGATGACCCAATAGTGTTTCGGCAATCTCGTGGTTGTGGATTCCATTCATGACTTGGACTGTCCACTTCGCTTCTTCATCCTTTCTAATATAGACTTTGAACGGACAACCACATTTTCTCGTTCCAACATTTCTCTTTGAAACTTTACTTTCGAGAACTTTTTCTTTCTTATGGCTTCTAAACACACCACCTCGTTCACATGAAACCACAGTAGTTTGTTGTCCCGGACGGTTTCGGGCCGATCTTGATATCACAAGAACTATGTTGTTTGCCCGTCCCACTTCTCGACACCAATTTAGCGCACCTTCGTATGATTCAAAATACATATTGGTCCTGAATAAATGGCCTACATCGACGCCAATTGGAGCTGCTACCTCGATACCGGAAGATGATAAGTCCTACAATATAACTTAAAGTTAATAAAATAAAATAACACAACACAAAAAATGTCCAAACTGCTGCCAAAATGAAGGACTGCATAAGGCAAGACAGTCCTTTCAATAATCAGGACTGCCATTTCACTGACAGTCCTGTCAATGATCAGGACTGCCACATCTCTGGCAGTCCTGATTATTGACAGGACTGCCGAAGTTTGGGCAGTCCTATATGTAGAGGTGGACTGCCCGCGTATTGGCAGTCTTGTCCCTAACAGTCCCGAATTGCACCCGACGTGAATGTTACAATGGGCTTACCAAGAGTGCATCCGAAGCAAGAATGTGTTCTTCGGACATATCGGGACGAGAGTCTGCTACATTCGATAACCCGGGTTCTTCCATGTTCACTTTTTCTAAATTAAACACATATAAATCATTATTTACATGTGAAATTATTGTGAGAGAATCTACAAATATATTAATTAGATGACATACCCATGAACGGATGAATTCGATGACACTGTAACGAAAATTTGGACCCTAAATCTTTACAATGTCTTGGTTGGGAGACAATTTGGGTTAGGGTTTACAAAACTATGACCTACAAATTCTTCTTAGGGTTGGAGAAAAGAGTGGAGGAGATGGAGAGAGTAGAGAGAGAAGAAGGGAAATAAAATTAGGTTGGTATTTATATGACATCTTGGGCTAGCCCCAAGCAAAAAAATTTGATGGCAAACTTGTAATTTTTTCCAAAAATTTTGGGATAGCCCCAAGTAAATCTTGTGGTGCCCATAGAAAAAGGCATTAAGTTAGTACCTATCAAAGTTGAGGGTATCAAGTTGAACATTTTAGATAGTTGAGGGTATAAAGTTGTAATTTAGCCTAAAATATATAATGCAGCTTGAAACGGCTAAACATGAGCGATCCAAGTTGTATGAATATCCTTCATTAAATAAATTTAGAAAATTATAACTACGATGTATGAACACTCACATAGTTTTTTTTTTAATTTTTTTTTCTAACTACCACGTATGTATTACCACATAGTTAACAAAAAAATTCTTTCTGACTACCGTGTATGTATTCTCACATAGTTAAGAGAGAGAAAAAAATCTAAAATTATTCTAATTACTTTAACATATAATGAATTCTAAAATATATTCAATATTTAAATTATATTTAGACTAAGTACATAATATTATTTAACTAAACGCATATCCAAAATTATTAAAATATATCCATAAGAAATTATAATTAAAATATATTCAAAACTGTATTTAAAATATTTTAATATAATTTAAAATTTTATCTAATTTTGTAACAATATTATTTTTTTTACGTGCAACACAGGTGAACGTAACTCTCTCTCTCTCTCTGTATCTAATTTTATCTAATCTTTGTCTCTCTCTGTCTCTCTCTCTCTCACTCTCTCTAAGGAGCCCATTTTTCGGAGCTCCGTCGAAGCCCCACGATCCTTGGTCGTCGGATCGCACAGAATCGCGTGGGCCCCATGTGAGCCTCGTTCGATCTGATGGTGCAGGGGGGGGACATGTGCGTGTGTGTGTGTGTGTGCGCGCGCGCACACACACACACACACACACACACACACACACACATATATATATATATATATATATATATATATATATATATATATATGGGAAAACGGGATATGAGCCATAGGCTCATACTCTTATATGAGCCATTCCACGTGGACCAATAAAAATAGAGTAATTTGGAAGAAAAAATTTAAATAGATGGAAATAAAAGATCTCATAAAAGATTTGATAAATAATTTAACATCTTGCTTAGCAACTTTCCAAATCAGTTTGCCTAGGAATTTAAATAGGAATAATGCCATTTGTCCCTCCAAATTAAAATTAAAATTAACAATAACATTAAAATTAACATTAAAATTAAAATTAAAATTAAAATTAAAATTAAAATTAAAATTAAAATTAAAATTAAAATTAAAATTAAAATTAAAATTAATATTAATATTAATATTAACATTAAAATTATTAAAATTATTATTATTATTATTATTATTATTATTATTATTATTATTATTATTATTATTATTATTATTATTATTAACATTAACAATAATATTAACATTAAAATTAATATTAATACTAACATTAACATTAGTGTTAACATTAAAATTAAAATTAATTTTAACATTAAAATTAATATTAACAATAATATTAATATTAACATTAATATTAATATTAATATTAATATTAATATTAATATTAATATTAACATTAAAATTATCATTAATATTAACATTATGAGATCTTTTATTTCTATCTATTTAATTTCTAGGTAAACATATTTGGTAAGTTCCTAGGCAAATATATGATAAGTTATTATTTATCAAATCATTTATGGGATCTTTCTTTTCTATCTATTTGATTTTTTTCCAAGTCACTATATTTTTATTGGTCCACATGGAAGCCATGTGGAATGGCTTATATAAGAATATGAGCCTATGGCTCATATCCCGTTTTCCCTATATATATATATATATATATGGGGCAGAATGAGGCGTCCGTGTAGCAAACTCAGTGCACGGTCGTCGTGCGAGGGATCGGAGAATCGACACCATTCGCCCACGGATATAAGCAACAGGCCGACCACGCGGCCCGTCGTGCGGCGCTGCTGAGGGCGACGAGAAGACGTCCGCCATAAACGATTGCAGGCTCGATCGTAAGGGCGTCGGCGATCGTCGCCAATATGCACGTCGTGCGCATAGAACGGGCGGCTGGGAATTAGTGGCCGTCGTACGGGCGGTCACCCTTAGTCGTCGAGGGCGTCCCTTCGGCGTCGTGGGCAAAGCGAGGTGTTGAGTAACTGCCGTCGAAAGACGGTGTGCTGCCGAGCGGAGCTCTGGAGCGCGCGGAGTGCGCAGGGTGCGTGTGCACGGCAATGATGACAAGGCCAACGGACTACGTCCGCACTCCAAAAGTCGTTCCATACGACAGGCCAAGAATCGTGTGCGTGGGACACACGATTATACTGAGTCAGCACGCGTTAAAATATATATATATATATATATATATATATATATATATATATATATATATATATATATTACACACACACATATACACACACACACACACACACACATATATATATACACACATATATATATATATATATGTGTGTGTGTGTGTGTGTGTGTATATGTGTGTGTGTAATATATATATATATATATATATATATATATATATATATATATATATATATATATATATATATGTGTGTGTGTGTGTGTGTTTGTGTGTGTGCGCGCGCGCGCGTTTGTGTGTGTGTCTGTGTTGACAATTTTCTAAACACAACATCAACGAAGTCTTGTGACACTGCGAAGTCCTATATTTAGTTAAATTTTCCACGATCTAGACATTTGCTTAAAATTTTTCAAAATCTCATATATATATATATATATATATATATATATATATATGTGTGTGTGTGTGTGTGTGTGTGTGTGTGTGTGTGTGTTTTGACAATTTTCTAAACACAACATGGCCTCAGAAGTCCTATATTTAGTTAAATTTTCTAAGATGTAAACATTTGCTTAAAATTTTCCAAAATCTCATAATCTACTTACCCAATCCGCGGCTCTTGGATTGCCTATCATTTTGCTCATATTTTCCTTCCCATACCTCTCTTGTCAATATTCATAATAAAAAAAATGTTATAGTTTCTACAAAAGTCAATACAAATGATATCTTGGGTCACAAAAAGAGGAAAAACTTGCCCCTCTCTCTCTCTCTCTCTCTCTCTCTCTCTCTTACGCACACAACTTATAAAACTTTTATAAGTTGTACCAAATTGATTAGGGTTATTAGTTATAGGATCTCATATATTAATTGATATTAGAGTAACTTTTATAAGTTGTACCAAATTGATTAGGGTTATTTAGTTATAGGATCTCATATATTATTTTATATTAGAGTCTAGTCTCTATATTTTCCAGTGTTAGAATTTAGATTTTTTTTTAGGCTAATTTTGAACCGTTAACAATATAAATGAAGACCTAATTTCTAATATTAGATAATATAAAAACCTAAATTCTAATATCAAATATTATAGGAGACTTTATAACTTATAATCGAAATCATTATGTTCAACGTACTGGATGTTTTTTGTTCCTAAGAATTGCCTGTATAGAACCGACCATCTTGAGCAACTTTAAAGATTATGTTGAATTGGAATGATAATTAGAGGAGTACAGAAAGTAGTGGCCAGTGTGCATTTTCTTTTCAAAAAGTCAAAATATGTAAGCATCATCCTTTCCATGCCATTATGAGCTGGGGAAGAAGGAGGCACATGCTCTGTTTTTGCACAAACTCCATGAGCACTCCTCTCCTCCCCTCCCCCTTCTCATTGGATCATATCATATAGGAGGTCCACCAGTGGCTGCCTGGCTGTTCACATCAAGCCACTGGTAGAAGCAACTCCATGGACACTACTCCCCTTCTTACTGCACAACTTCAGCTTTTCTTGCACATAGATGTTGACATCAAACCCTCACTGTAACAGGAAAAAGGAGAAGTGCAATGTTAATGTTAATTGTGACATTGAACTGAACAAGCAGTACTAAAGACTATGACCAAGTTTGGTTCACGGAATTGGAGCATTGGAAAAGGGAAAGTGATTCATTTTCTTTATTTGGATGCCAAAAGAATGGAAAAAAAAAAAAAAAGGAATTTGATTTCCTAGATGAGGAAAAATAAATAAAAAAGTGGTTCCTTCCACCAACTCAAGGATTCATTTACCTCCTCCAAGGATTCAATTTTCCTCCCAATTTTTTGGTTTTTTTCAAACACCGAAAAAAAAAATTGATTGGAATTGCAATTTTTCATAGGAAAGAAAATATGAAAAAATCAATTTTCTTTCCTTTCAGCAAACCAAACAAGACGTTAGGAGTGATATTTTAAGTATATATAAGGCTTCGTTTGGTTAATGAGAAGGAAAGGAAAACAATTCTTTGTTTTTTTTCGAAAAATTATTATTTATATCTATTTTTTTGGGTATATGAAAAGATCAAAAAAAAAAAAAAAAAGGAAGTAAAATAAATTTTATATGTGAGATACTGAATCCTTGAATGGAAGGGGGAAGCAATTGTTTCTCCTATTTCTTTCATGTATTCAAATATAGAAAATGAATAGTTTTCTTTTCTAATATCATGATTTCGTAGACCAGACGTGGCCTAATAAAAACATTTCAACGATCTCAAAGTATAGGAAAACAGTGTAACCTAATTAAGGCATATTTAGACTTTGAGTCTCAAATAAGTTTCAAATTTTGTGTTTGGATTTTCATATTATACATAATTAGTGTTTGGATCTCAAAAGTGTCACTAATGTCTCAAAAGTGTCACCAAAAGTGTTATTAATTATTTTTGTGACACTTTTGAGACCAAAACACTAATTATATATAATATAGAGAGCCAAACACAAATTTCAGAACTTATTTGAGATCAAAAGTCTAAATATCCTCCTAATTAATTGGGATGTGAAATATTAATTGAACATGCAATGATAGCACAAAGGTTAATTACGAGGATAAACTGTAAGCATGTTTAGCAGTACAATTTTTCAACCACTACAAACTAATAATGCAACAATTACGAATGTTGATATAAAATCCGGACTCATCCTTCTTTCTCTCTTCCCTGTAGTCAATGGACTATGGGTGTGTTCCTTTTCTCGGTAGTTCAGTTTACATTCACTTAAAGGAGGTACGTAGGGAAAAACATCATAAACATCAAGGAGAAAATCGTCATAAAAATAATGTCACAAAAGAAACGTTGAATCTGAGTTCTGCTAGCCTGCTACTCTATAGCATTGCATATTGCAATTATATATAGGATTGGCCATGAGATAAGCCAGATAAGACTTTGAATTTGGACAATCCTCTCTACTTAGAGCAACTCTCAGGCTCAACGTGATCCTAATAAAAGTCGGAGTCACGGATGATCCTCCAGGATCGGTCGATAATAAAGATCGAGGGACAACCAAAACAAACTTCGGAGGACAATCCAATTTCGTGGACCGACCCTGATTATATATATACTGTTTTCTAGATGGAGTTAAAACAGTAGTGCATTGACTTCACAAAGACAGAATGAATACATAAAATTTCATTCTAGGGGAAGAAATTTATTGTATTTATGCAAATCAGAAAAAGTTTAAGAAAGTTGCACGGAGAGAAATCTTGCGAAAAGTAATAAAAAAAATTAAAAAAACATTCTGACACTAATGGAACTGGCACCGCATTTAAATAAATAAATAACATTGGTGCCAGTGTAACTGGTCCGAGTTTTTTTAAAAAGAAATTGTTGATGCCAGTGCAAGTGACACCGTATAAAAAAAAAAAAAAAAAAAGTCTATTTGGCGCCCGTATGTGTGCGCGTGTGATGTTTGTTTGTGTGTGTGTTTGGAATTGGAGTGAGCTGGAGCCCCCTCGTACTCCCACCCAAAGAAAATATCCCACCCCACCAACACAAACCACCAATCACACACACACACACACACACACACACACACACACACACAAAAGAGAGTAAAACACCCGCTACCCCTACACAAACCCCACACGCACACGCTCCAGCTCACTCCAATTCCAAAGAACACAGGCAGTCACACAGGCGCCAATACTTCCTTTTATTTATTTAAATTTTTTTGACTTACATCCTACTTATATTATCCATACTAAAAATGTATCTCACAATTTTACAAAAATATAAATGTCCTTCCACTTTAAACGAAAACCGTCTAAAACGAACGGTCAACAGCTTTGATCCCAAAAATTTGACGAAAATATCCCTCCTATAATTTCTTTTTTCTCTTCCCTCAACCCCCTCCCCCCCGGACAGGCTGCCGCCGGAGCCACTACTCGCCCCCGCTCCCCCTCCACGACACCGCCTCCCCCTCCCCTTCCCCACCACCGCCTCCCCTTCCCTCCCCTTCCCCGCCACCGCCTCCCCTCCCCCTCCCGCCACCGCCCCCCCCCCCCCCCCTCCCCCTCCCCGCGTAGCAACGACGGCGGCGGGAAGCAGCAGCAGCGACGGCTGCGGCGTGCAGCGCGTAGCAATGTGGAGGGGAGCAGCGGCGGGGGCGAGCGATGGGGGGAACGGCATGCGGCGGCGGCTGCTGTTGTTGCGGGAGGGGGCTGCAGCCGGAGGGGGGGGGGGGGGGGGGGGCAGTGGCTGCGGAGGGAGGGGGGGGGGGGGTGCAATGGCGGCGATGAAGAAGGGGATTTGAAGGAAGAGGAGGAAGAAATTAGGGAAGGGATATTTTCGTCAATTTTTTTGGGTCAGCCGTTGACCGTCCGTTCTTGACGGTTTTTGTCCAAAGTGGGGGACCCTTACATTTTTGCAAAACTGTGGGGTGTACCCTTAATATGGATAATCCAAGTGGGAGGTAAGTCAAAATTTCTCTATTTATTTTTATGACGCACCTTGCACTGGCACCAACAATTTAAAAAAAAAAAAAAAAAAAACTCGGACGACAGTTACGCTGGTGCCAATATTTTTTGTAAATGCGGCACCAGTGCCACTGGCGCCAAATTTTTTAAAATTTTGTTTTATTAATTGGGCTTAATTGCAACTTAATACCCTCAACTATTTCGATTTTTTAAGTTGATACCCTAAACTTTTTACTTAACCATTTAATACCATCAACTATTATATATTTTCAATTTCATACCCAAAAATTAAAAAAAATCCGAAATTACCCCTGCTCTTCCTTCCCCAACCCCCTTATATCGGCTCCCACCCCTTTCCCACAAAATTCGCCCCCCCCCCCCCAACCCCCCCCCCCCCCCCAAAATCTGCCCCCGTCCCCCTCCTCCCTCCCACCTCCGGCCCCCACCGGTCTAACGCACCACCCGACCGCGCTCCCAGCTAATAGTGAAGAAAAAAGAAAGAAGATGAGGCAACCTATGTTTGCATACATGATCTTTGAGAAGCTACAGATAACACATATATAGTTGGACTTTTTCTGGATGCCTACTGTTTGGTTGCTCGATGGAAATGAGTAGAGTCTATGTCAAGGTGAAAAGAATTGTGGTTGGGGGTGGGATTGTGAGGTCTGGGTCAATTATAGTCGATCCACAAACATGAGAACTAGATGGGGGGTGGGGGGGGGGGGGGGGGGGGGGGGGGGACCAAAAGCAGCACTGCTGCTTTGTTGGGGCTCGGATAGAGAGAGGGGGAGGGGGTTGCAGCCATCTCGTTTGCTGCTTTGTTGGGGCTCGGATAGAGAGAGGGGGAGGGGGTTGCAGCCATCTCGTTCGCACGCGGCGCTTGATCCCGACGTCACCGCGGAACTCAACATATCACAAGCGGGGAATGAATGTGGGGGGTCGCGAGGGGGGCAGCTGAGGGTAGGGGACAACGGGAGAGGGGGTGGGGCGCGAAGGGAGGGTGGGCCGGGGGGAGGGGTGGCTGGAGGTTACGGGGGTGGAGGGAGGCTGCGCCGGGGTGGCTGGAGGGGGTTTGAGGGGGGTGGGTGTGTTGGGGGATAGTTTTTAGTTTTGAGCATGGGCATTATTGTCCAAAACAATTTCAGGGTATCAAGTTGTACCGAAAAAAAGTTTAGGGTATTAAGTTGGAAAATAGGAATAGTTGAGGGTATCAAGTTGCAATTAAGCCTATTAATTGGCGCTAGTTCCAAACTCGGACGACAGTTATGCTTCATGCAATTTTTTTTGAACTTTTTCTGTTTTGCTTAAATACAGTGAATTTTTTCCCCTAGAATGAAAATTTCTGATATGAATATGAATATCATTTTCTTGTGCTCGTGCAATAGATGCTGACAGATATAAATATGCTGATTCTCAGAAGAAATCACATCTCTGAAGGAAAAATGCATGCCATCAATACATGAGACTGACCTTATCGGCTACACCTGATGCATCACATTAACGTCTATATTGAGATCATTTTTCTTTCATTTGCTCGAATATAGATATAATCTTCAAAATAATTGAACGTTTGTACTTGGTGGGACAAAGGGAAACTGATGGCACATATTAATGTAAAAGAAGGAAAAGCACATACATCTTCCAACTATGTGCATCATGCTCCCACGTAGAGCTGTCAAGACGGCCGGCGGGACGGGCCGGCCCGTAATCTAGGGGTGAGCAAGCCGAACCGTATATATGAAAACCGAAATAACCGTAAACCGTATTTCTCAAAACCGAACCGTTTTTATAAAAACCGAACAAAACCGAACCGAATTAATTCGGTTCGATTTTCGGTCGGTTCGATTTCATGGGCCAATGTGTCGGACCTTCAATTTTTAGCAAAATATGCCTATTTAAAAAATAATTTATTTTAAAAATATGGTATTATTGTATTAATGAATTATATATTACATAGTGTGAAAAATATCAGTATATATATATAGATTGAGGGTAAAGAGAGTGCTCAAAAAAGTATCGACAGAGAATAAGAGGAGAGTGCCACCGGCTAAGGGTTACAAAATATTAGTATATGTAGATTGAGGATAGTTTGATAAATTATTAAATCTAAATCGGTTTTCGGTTCGGTTCGGTTATCCGGATCAAGAACCGAAAACCGAACCGTTATTTTAAAAATTTAAATTTTCAAACCGAAAACCGAACCGATAACCAAAAAGTCGAACCGTTTGTCATATTTCGGTTCAGTTCGGTTCGGTTTTCGGTTTTCAACCGTTATATGCTTACACCTACCGTAATCCACTATAATTCACCATTTGGCGGGACGGGACAGACCGATCCACCATTTTGGCGGACTGAAAAAATTCCAACCCAGCCCAACCCATCGGCGGGCCGCGGGCTAGGCGGGCCGGCCCGCTTAATTTTTTTAATTATTGTTTAGTTTCTTAAAAGGAAAAAAAATCATATATATAATATTTTCTACTCACTCTCATATGCATCAAATTACAAGTAAAATACAAGAAACATTATAATAGTAGATATTTCTTTAAAACACTTTCATTCATGTAAATAAATGACCAAATTTAATATTTTATACGTCATTACTTGCATTAAATGAGAATTTTTATCATTTATAATACATATATCATATATGTGCTAAATAAAAAAATTAAAAATTTTATAAAAAAATAGATGGCGGGCCAACCCCTTGGCCCGCGGGCTAGTCCACCGCGGGGCGGGCTACTAGTGGGCCAGCCCACCTAGGCCCGCCTGTTTGGCGGACTCCTAAATGCTCGGCCCAACCCACCTTTTTGACGGACGGGACGGGCCGGCCCAACGGGCTTAGCCCATTTTGACAGTTCTACTCCCACGCACATCTTTCTGTCTGTAATGGCTCCATATTTTCACATAACGCATTATGCTAATTTGTTAGATCCAAAATTTGGTTGGACTTGAATTTATGTAGAAGTATCATTCAGAAATCTGGACAAAAGCGTTGTGTTGAGTATAGAATTATACCTGTCAATTGGGCCGGTCCGGCCCAGCCCAGCCCGAGCCCGGTCCGAAAAATTGGCCCGGGGTCCGGTCCGGTCCGATTAATCATGGGCCCGGTCCCGTATATTTGATCGTGCCGGGCCATATATATTGGCCCATAATATAGGCCCGGCCCGACCCAAAGCTCGACCCGGTTGCAACATCCCTGCACAATCTCTTTGATTGGTCCCAAATCCTACCAGCTAACAACAGTGTTGTCACTTTCACAAGGAACACTTTCACAAGGAAAATAAAAGAAAAATATGTACATGACAAACACTCTACCCTTCAAATCTGATTTATTCTGCTGCCTAAAACAAAAAGTGCAAGTAGCGGTGGCCTCCGGTATTATTATGATTATATAGTGTAGTAGTGAATGAATTGAAATGAAATGAATATTTGAACCGAATTGAAATTCAATTCAATCAATTCGTTTCAATATATATTAGTTGCGAGTTGCTGCAACAGCAACATGCATGCATGCATCCATACATCAACTTAGTCAAAGTCGGCCGAGTTCTTTATATTGGGTCGTGTTCGGCCCGGCCCGGCCCGGCCCGACCCAAAGCCCACCCACCGTATCGTGGGACATGTGTCGGACTGGGCTTAAAATTTTCATCGATAGCCCGGCCCCGCCTGCTACAATTCATGGGCTCAATAGGCCCGGCCTGGCCCACTTGACAGCTCCAAGTATAGTAATTAGTCTACTGACCAAAGGAGAATAAGTAGAAACAAATAAAAATGACAATTGGAAACAAAGCTCAAGATGGATATATATATACTCACTCTTCCATTCAGAAGCCTTGAGAAAGAATGTGAAGTCTCAAATTATTAGCTGCTGGTATGCTATGTTATGTATATATCTCCAATATTAATTCCTTGGTACCAAACTTAAGAAAAAACAAAAAATAGGGAGGAAAGAAGAAGAACACACTATTTAGTCGCCATGCCAGAGTTGTTCTGTGCGCTTGTTGAGCAAACCTCTTGAATCTCCAGAGAGCCATTGGAGCAGTCCTCAGCCGCCTCTCGGCTGGCCGCCGACTCGTGGAGCTGCAGCACGTACTCCAGATTCCAGAGCACCTCGCCCATCGTAGGCCTGTCGACTCCATACTTGGACAGACACTTCTCGACCGTCTCTCCGAACTTCCCCAGCGACTCGGAGTCGACCTCGCCCTTCAATGCCGGGTCGACGATCCTCCGGAGGAGCCCCTTCTTCTGCCACTTCATCCCCCACTCCGCCAGGTTCACCTCCTCCCAGGGGAGCGACCGGTCGATCACCGGCCTCGCGCACAGGACTTCCAGGAGCACGACGCCGAACGAGTACACGTCGGACTTCTCGGTGAGCTGCTGGGTCCTGAAGTACTCCGGGTCGAGATACCCGAAGCTCCCCTTGACCCCGGTGCTCACGTGGCTCCGGTCGACGTGGGCCCCTGCGGACCTCGAGAGCCCGAAGTCGGCCACCTTGGCGGCGTAGCCCCCGTCGAGCAGTATGTTGGAGGACTTGATGTCGCGGTGGATGACGACGCCCTGGGACGAGCCCGTGTGGAGGTAGTGGAGGCCCCTTGCGGAGCCCACGCATATCTCGAGGCGCCGCTTCCACGACAGGCGGGGCTTGGCCGCCGGGCCGTAGAGGTGGTCCCTCAGCGGCCCCCTCTCCACGAACTCGTAGACGAGGATCATCTCCGACCGCTCCTCGCAGTACCCAACCAGGGACACGAGGTGGCGGTGCCGTATCCTGGAAAGGACCAGTATCTCGGCGTAGAACTCCGTCGCGCCCTGCCGCGACCCTCGGTCCGTGCTGTCGCGCCCGCCCCTCTTGACAGCGACTGCCGTGCCGTCCCTGAGCACTCCTCTGTAGACCTTCCCGAACCCGCCCGAACCGATGTGGGAGTTCTCGTCGAAGTTCTTGGTGGCCAGAAGGACGTCGGAGAACGGCAGCTTGAGGGTAAGGCTGGCATTGGTGGCGGGGGAGGAGGTGGCGGCTGTCAGCTCCATCAGTCGGCTATACGAACTCGCCGGCAGCGGCGACCAAGCTGCGGACTCCGAGCGGACAGGCGCTTGCTTCGTCCGCCGCCGTCCCCTCCATCGGAACACGGTCAGGAGAAATATCAAGAAAGCAGAGACCACGAACGAGCAGCCGAGGAGGAGCTCGAGCATAGCTCTAGTATAGCTCTTCTTCTCCTTCTGCCGTTGTTTCGAGAACGCAGCAACCCCTCTGATCTTCATTATCTCCAGCCCGTTCAGTATCGCGTTAGATTTCCACGGGAGGCTCCGTGCCGACGGTCCGACGCTGACGCGAACGGTGGCCGAGGGGCTCGAGCGCAGCCTGAAGTCGATGTAGTAAGGGGAAGCCAAGGAGTAGCTGGCCAGCGACGAGAGGTCGACGTCCATGGAGGCAGGGTATCCGTTGATGTAGATGTCGAAGTAGAGCTCGTTGAGAGCCTTGCTGACTATATCGCAGAAGTGCAGCCGGACGAGGTGGCCGTGGCCGGAGTCGGACACGGGAAGCGTCCAAGTGAGGTTGAAGTTACGAGAGGTGCTGTTACCTGTGTGTTTGAAAGACGTTAAGCATTCGTAGTATAACAAAGGACACAATCTGGGACACTTGAAAAATAGCACTAGAACGCGCGTGTCGGTGTCGGCGTGTCGGTGTCGACGTAGAGAGCTTGTGAATTGCTATGCTCTGCAGCATTGCGTGCGTACCCTTGTTGTTGTCCATCTCCCTGGCGGTGCGGTAGACGCTCTCCGGAGCGGTCTCCCGCGTGGCCCCGCCCTCCGGGTAGCGTATCCTGCCGGAGAAGCTGACCTCCCTGGCGGTGCGGGCGGCGTCGTCGGCGAAGGCGTCATCGACGGTCCAGGTCCTCCAGAGCGTGTCGTTCCTCGGCGTCACGGTGGGGCCCCCTACGTTGAGCCGGTGGACGGTTTCGAGGACGTGGGCGGAGAGGTCGTCGGGGGGGAGGGAGTCGGGGGAGGCGGGGACCGGGGCGGCGGAGGGGGAGAAGAGGGAGCGGCCGGGGACGGAGAAGAGCTCGATGGCGCTGACGAAGGCGAAGGAAGGGGGGGAGGGGAGGAAGGAGAGGCGGAGGAGCGGGGAGGGGAGGGCGAAGAAGAAGAACTCTTTGAGGAGTGGGCCCGGGGCGGAGAAGTTGGAGAGGAGGGGGAAGGTGGCGGCGTTGGCGGAGACGGTGAAGGTGGCGGAGGAGAGGTTGAGGAAGGGGAGGAAGTGGAGCCTGAGGAGGTGGGGCCCGCCGGGGGTGGAGAGGGGGAGGGAGTAGGTCGATGGGCGGAAGAAGAGTCGGGCGGAGGAGGAGAGGAGGAGGGGGGAGTGTGCAGCAGAATTGTTGGGTGAGGAGAGGGGGAGAGAGGGGTCGGGGGGAGAGGTGGGAGTCGGGGGAGAAGGCTCGGCCGTCGTCGAGCTCGACGGGGGCGGAAGAGCCGCAGGAGAGGAAGTAGCTGGTGGTGGTGGTCGCCGGAGGGAGGAGGAGGAGGAGAGTGAGGAGAGTGGCGAGTGTTAGATTGTTTGTTGCGAGCAGCTTTTGCATTGCGAATATGAAAGTGAAGAGAGAGAGAGAGAGAGAGAGAGAGTGGTGTGGCTTTGCTGTAGGTTGCCATGGGGGGTGGGGTGGGTTAGGTAAATAATTAAGTGGAGGGCATGAGAGTCGCCATCACTACCCTGCTGGTTACACCCAACACAAACAGGGGGGGAGGAGGAGTGCTGGCCTCAAGCCTCCTGCTAGCAAGATGACCCCACCTATGGCCACCTGGGACGCGCAAACCGACTTCATCGACCACGGATCTCACAAAGATAATAATAGGTTTTTTCTAAGAGCACCACCCTTTTTGCTAGGGGCTAGCCCAAAATTTTTTAAATATATTACAAGTTTGCCATCCAAAAATTTTGTGAGGGACTAGTCCAAGCACAACTATAAATACCAATTTTTATTTTCTCTCTCCTTCTTCTCTTTTTTTTTCTCCCTCAACTATTTTCTTCCCTCATTCTCTTCTCTTAGGTCAAAGAATTAAAACCCTAATTCTTTTCTTTTTTCCTACATTTTTGGCAAATTGTTCTCTCCCTCAACTCTAGGTCATTGATTTCTCCAAATTTTTGGTAAGTCATCGAACTATAATATGTTTCATGTTTTAAACAAGAATTTCACATATTAAAGTTGAATTATGTGTTAAATATAGAAAAATATTGAACATGGATCAACCGGGATCATCAAACGTTCCCGCCACGTCCGAAGACAACTTTGATGCATCGGAAGCTCTCTTGGTAACTACATTTGAACTTGAGCTCGGACCTAAAATCGTGCTGTGACACAGAGGACTGCCAACACTCAGGCAGTCCCGATCATAGACTAGGACTGCCAGAGTGGTGGCAGTCCTTCACAGAAGAAGGACTGCCAGGACCCTGGCAGTCCTACAAATAGGTAGGACTGCCAGGGTCCTGGCAGTCCTTCTTCTGTGAAGGACTGTCACCACTCTGGCAGTCCTAGTCTATGATACTAGAATGCAGAGTTTTATTGCAGTCCTTCACAGAAGACGGTCTTGCTATTAACACAATTTACTATTTATGGACACCAATCTTATGCACGGGCCTAATCTATGAAACCTATTTACTTTAGGATTTTGTCTAATTGTACTAACCAAAGAACATTTATTGTAGGACTTGAGATCTTTCGATTTTGCGGTACCGGCTCCAATTGCAGTCAATGTAGTCCATTTATTTTGGACCGATCTATATTTTGAATCAAGCGAGGGTGCGGTACATTGGTGTCGAGAAGTCGGACGGGAAAACAACATTGTTCTAGTGATATCCAGATCGGCCCGAAATCGACCGGGACGACAAACTGTGGTGGTGGCCTGTGAAAGAGGTGGTGTGTTCAGGACGCACAAGAAAAACACAGTAGAAGTTATCCAAAGTAAAGTTCCAAGAAGAAATGTTGGAACGAGGAAATGTGGTTGTCCATTCACGATACATATCAGAAATGAAGAAGAGGGGAAATGGACAGTAGAAGTGAAGAATGGAACCCACAACCATGAGTTTGCCGAGACACTATTGGGTCATCCGTATGTCGGACGGTTTGAACAATACGGAGAAGAAGATAGTCGAAGACTTGTCCACCTCCGGAGTTGCATCGAGACAAATGTATTCCGTCATACGACATGAAGATGAGAAGAACATGTCTACAATGAAGACAATATACAACGCCCTAGCTTCTTCAAACGCTGTCCTGACGAAATCAAGAATGGCGATGCAAGAAGTGCTCAAGTTGCTTGCCGATAATCATTATGTTGAGTTCCATAGAAGACATCCCCAGAGTAATGAAGTATTATCACTCTTTTGGGCTCATCCTGATTGCACAAATTTGGCCAGATCCTTTGCCGACGTGTTAGTCCTTGATTGCACGTACAAGACAAATAAGTTCAAGATCCCTCTCTTTCATGTTGTCGGGTTCACCTCTACTTGGAAAACATTTCCAGTGGCATTTTGCTTCATGAAGAGTGAGAAGCTTGAAGACTACACATGGGCGTTGGAGAAACTGAAAACACTTTACACTGGTCATACAGAGCCGTCAGTATTTGTTACCGACAGAGAGTACGTCCTCATTAATGTTATTCGTATTGTTTTTCCTCAAGCGGATACATTGCTATGCACTTGGCATGTCAATCATAATATTCAAGCCCAATGTAAGTTGAAGTTTCGGAAAGAGGATGGTAAAATCGACATGCAGATTTTTGACGAATTCTACAATGATTGGAATTGTGTTTGGCGAGCATCTATGATTGCCAGTTACGATGCCGCATGGTACTTGTTCAAGCAAAAGTGGGAGGCGAGGGAGCCGTCATGCATTTCTTACATCAAAGATACATGGCTTGAACCGCACAAAGAACAATTCATCTTAGCATGGTCGAATGTGGTGAAGCATTACGGCACGACAACTACCAACCGTGTCGAAGGAGCACACTCTTTATTGAAGAGGCACCTAAAATCATCTCTCGGCAACTTCGTCTCTGTTTGGCAAGCTATACATTTATCAGTAGACTGGACGGTGAATGAAATTAAGGCATCATTTGAGATGAGTTTGAATATAGTCAAGCATGAGCATAGAAAGGAAGTACTCTTAGATGCTTTAATGCGCGTGGTATCTCACAAGGCGTTGGCCTTAATAGTTGATGAGATTGAAAGATCAAAGTTTGTCGGACTTGATCCCGAGGTTTACGGGTGTGTACATCGACATACACTGGGCCTCCCTTGTGCACATCAGATTAGTGAATATCGCCGTGAATCCATTCTTATTCCAGTTGAAGCAGTCGATCAACGTTGGAGGCAGTTGTCTATGATGCCTGTGGTGAAGACGGACGATGATTTTTCTCTTTGCCACAACTGAAACTTCTCCACGCAAGGTGGTTAGCCTCAGTAGCAGCGGAGCGGCAGTCCATTGAGCTTAAAATGCAAGAAATTGCATGTCTGGTCACTACTACAATGCATGAGCCGACCGTTGTTTCAAATCCTAAAGGCAGGCCTCACACAAGATTGACTAGTTCACAGAAGAGAAGGCTGGAGTCAACTAGGAGAGATCCATCGCACTTTGAGCATGTTGAACGAAGCTTACAGCAACCTTCGCCTGCACGGAAGGGCAAGCTTGTCGTTCGCCGAAAAATGGAGAAAATGGATCTCCCAAGAAAAGATACAGTTGCAAGCCAAACAACGAGTTTGTATATTGACAAATTTTAACCTGCGCTTCGAAGTTACATTTGGTCTATTGTCGATGTCCCCGGTGATGGCCATTGCAGATTTCATCCCCTTGCATTGCATCTTGGTTATGATGACAAAGACGGATGGAGACGGGTGAGGCAGGAGATGTACGAGGAGTTAGAGACTCGTCTTCCATTCTACTCCCGCATCCTAAGCGAAGAAACGGTTGCAAGTTTGTTGTTAAGTATCCCTTGCACCGACAGTATTACCGGGACAGACCACTACATGTCAGTCCCGTCTGCCGGCTATTTATTTGCTAATAGGTACATGATACCTGTTGTAATTATCTCGCCGGATATTAACAATGCATTCTTTCCGATGTGCGCTCCTTCGACGGACCACGGAGTGTCTAACCTATGTACTATAGGTCTGATCGGGGATCACTTCGTTGTACTAAAGATGATCGCTCATTCTCCGATTCCTCCACCTTCAACAGTTTGATACAAAAGAGCACCGGTCGAAGCCATCGCTTGGACCACACCTTTCGTTGAGCAGATCAACCATTGTAAGAGATTGTTGAAGATTGAGGAGCCAAGAGACTTACCTGCTGACCACTACGACGTCGAAATCGACTAAGTATAGATATATTTACAGTCTAACATTTTGTATATGGAGGACCACTTTTGTATACAGTAAAATATGAAGTCCAGTAATATATATAGAGTAAATTTTGAGTTATATGTGTTTGATTTTGCCTACCTGTGTTATATGTACCTACCTGTGTTATATGTGTCTGCCTGTGTTATATGTGTTTACCTGTGTCTACCTGTGTTATATGTACCTACCTGTGTCTTATATGTGTAATTTATGTGTTACAGTCCTATCTATGAATCTCTGTGTGTAATTTATGTGTGAACCAAATTCACACAGAGTTTCAGTATCAGGACTGCCACACCCTTGGCAGTCCTACACTGAAGTAGGACTGCCAGAGTGCTGGCAGTCCTACTCAAAACTTGCTGTTACAGCAAGTTTTGGATAGGACTGCCAGCACTTTGGCAGTCCTACTTCAGTGTAGGACTGCCAAGGGTGTGGCAGTCCTATCTAAAAATCTCTGTGATGAATTTATGTGTGAATCAAATTCACACAGAGATTCATAGATAGGACTGCCACACCCTTGGCAGTCCTACACTGAAGTAGGACTGCCAGGGTGCTGGCAGTCCTATCCAAAACTTGCTGTCACAGCAAGTTTTGAGTAGGACTGCCAGCACCCTGGCAGTCCTACTTTAGTGTAGGACTGCCAAGGGTGTGGCAGTCCTATCTAAAAATCTCTGTGATGAATTTATGTGTGAATCAACAGCAAGTTTTGGATAGGACTGCCAGCACCCTGGCAGTCCTACTTCAGTGTAGGATTGCCAAGAGTGTGACAGTCCTGATACTGAAACTCTGTGTGAATTTGGTTCACACATAAATTCATCACAGAGATTTTTAGATAGGACTGCCACACCCATGGCAGTCCTACACTGAAGTAGGACTGCCAGGATGCTGGCAGTCCTATCCAAAACTTGCTGTCACAGCAAGTTTTGGGTAGGACTGCCAGCATCCTGGCAGTCCTACTTCAGTGTAGGACTGCCAAGGGTGTGGCAGTCCTGATACTGAAACTCTGTGTGATGATTTCTTTGTTGGACTCAACACGCAGAGTTATAATTCTTCACTCATCACAAATTGCCACAGAGTCAAATTGCCACAGAGTTCAAATTGCCACACAGAGTTAAAATCATCACAACCACAGAGTCAAATTGCCACAGAGTTCAAATTGTCACACAGAGTTGAAATCATCACAACTACAATAATTCATCACAACTACTTAGTCCCAAACATTCCACATCCAAATTAAGTTTCAAAAAAGCAAAATATCCACAATAATTCATCAAATGTACGTTACTAATCCACAGCCAACTAAAGTTTGAATCATGAAAAATATCGAAATCCATCTACATATCATGCCGGGCCTTGGAACGAGACTCCCTATTGTTCATGAAGGGGTAGTCGACCACGTCGTCGATGCGCTCAAGCTCGTTGGCGACGGCGACACACTCATCACTTTGGCAACCTCTCCGGAGTGTCTGCGCCAACTCCTTGACCCTTTGAGACTGAAAATGAAAGTATAAATGAATTAAGTCTACAAACATGAAATTCTCAGTCTTATTACAAATACGGAACTCACCATTCTCACTAACCCAGCATATAAGGCATTCTTGGAAGGAAGAGCTCCAACTGCTCCGACGGCCACGGGACCCGGGTTGGTAGGGTTCGACAACTTAGGATGTCCGACCCCCAGGAAGTACTGCATGTAGTCCTCGCTGCAGTCGGCCATCTCGGTGACCGGTCGTCTCTCAGATTTCCGAAGAACATGTCGTTGCCACTCCGAGTAAAAGTCGGTCACCCAGTCGAATTCCGCCGGTTTGTAACTTAAAGGTTGGGTTCTGCGCGGAGGCTCCAACAGCCGTAATGTGCGCTTCGGCACAGTTTGCACGAAGCCGAACTGACGAAGTACTCTGTCGGGCATGTACGGCTCCGTGATTTCATAGCATGTGATCATGCCATGAAATAAAGAAACCGGTTGGACCTCACGATTCAACTCACGTAAATTCCGGTATGGATTCCAAAAAATCTGTAGGAATAAAGTTAACAACAACACAAAATTAACATGAAAAAGTTAGTCAAATAATAGTACCTCTTCTGGCACCAAACTGTCTAATACTTCACGAATGGAAGCCAGTGTTTGCCAATTTTTTGTTTCCAGCTGGGATGGCCTCCATCGACACACTCGGGAAAGGTGTTCAAGATACGCTGGGTTTTCGTCAGCCCGTCTAAGCATCGAAAAGTGCTCGTATATCCATGCCTATTCAAACAACAAATAGTAAAAATTACAACAACAAATTTAAGTATACAAGATTAAATTGTTAGAAGTTTTCTTACATGTAGCAGAGTCTGACAGCCGGCTATAGTCTTAGTCCCGACACGGGATGCGATGCCGAGCTCGCGGTAAAGGTTGGCCAGGATACCGCTTCCCCAGGATATCTCCATGAAGTCATCCACTTCAGATAAGTTTAGCATGTACCGAGCATGTATCGACGTACCGGACTTGTCCGGAATACCGACCGTTCCCAGGACGAACAACATATACGCACGAGCCACCGCGTCGACCGTCTCTTCGTCATCGTCATCCACCTCCATATTCATGAACTGGTCCACCAGAAATGATAGAGGAATTCCGTACGACTTCTTGAAGCCTGGTAGAGTTGTAAAACTCGTAGCCGTAACTCCAAGGTGATCTGAGACGAACTTGACGATCTTCTCGTACCATTTCATGGATTTCTCATTCGTGTAATGTTCTTTGGTCATTACACGCCCGGTCACTGGCAGCTCCAATATCTGGTAGACGTCGTCGAGTGTAATGGTCATCTCCCCTGCTGGGAGATGAAATGTGTTCGTCTCCGGGTGCCATCTCTCCACGAAGGCGGATATTAGGGCACTATCCATTGTTCGGTAGGCGTTTTGCGCCAAATTGTGCAAGCCGCTCGGTATGATTTTGCTCCGGACGGCCTCGAATAAGCTTGTAAACTGCTAGGACACGGTTTTTCTTCCCGTGACTCACAGCCCTAAGGATACGATATGTCCTCTGTATACAACAAACACATATCAATTATGAAATACATATTTGAAAAGTATACTACCGTTTACAAACGTCATGTACATACCGGGTTCTTCCATATTTCGTACGCAATGTGGTTCTCAAAAGAAACCAACATTGAGCAATCGGGCGGATGGACAGGCGGCTCAGAAGGACCGGCCTCCTCAGAAGGACCGCCCTCCTCAAATGGCGCAGAACCCTCTTGACGTGATAGGAGTTGGGGAATTGGCAGGTCGTCGTCGTCGTCGTCGGAAGGAGGCGTAGGAGTAGGAGCTCGTTGCTTCGACCGAGCTTGACGTGCCGGTGGCGATGTCCGAGACCGAGCTTCGGGCGCCGGTTCGGTAATTGTTATCGGACGCTCGCGAGGACGCTCCGCACGTTCCTTCCGCTTTGACGCTGTGGGCCGTATTCTTTTGTTCGGTGGACTGCATGACAACATACACTTATTAAGTAATAGAAACAACATGCACTTACCCAACTTCTATGTCATAACAAGTAGGACTGCCAGGAATGTGGCAGTCCTAATGAAAATTAGGACTGCCACATTCCTGGCAGTCCTCTTTCAGAATAGGACTGCCAAGACTGTGGTAGTCCTAATTTTCATTAGGACTGCCACATTCCTGGCAGTCCTACTGTCGTGAACCCGAACTCCAATAACGAAATCCTATTTTGTCGTGTTCTAGGGTTAGGGTTTCAACATAAATTTTGGGTTTCATGTGTTCGAAAATAAGGGAAGAGAACGTGCAAGAGATTATAAACCTATTTTACAAAAACTTTTTCAACAATTAAACCAATTCTAGGGTTTCGAATATAATGTAAAAAAATTCGAAGAAATTAGGGAAGAACGTACCTGGATTCCGGTTGCTTTGACCTGCGTGTCATCTCTTCGAGAATCTTCGTGGAGGGATTGAGAATGGAGTGATGGAGAAGAAGAAATTAGGGTTTAGGAGATGGAGAGGGAGAGGGAGAGAGCTTTCTTTCTTTTCTTCTTGAGGAGAGAGAGTCAATAATGAAAATGAAATGAAATTTTTGGGTTTGGGGGGGTTGGGCTGCCCCTAGCAATTTTTGGGTGCCCCCTAGCAATTTTTCCACATTCATGGGCTGCCCCCTAGCAATTGATGCCCCCTAGCAATTTTGGTAGTGCCCATAGAAATAACCATAATAATGTGGTGCCTATCACCAACAGAACAAGTGCCGACCTTATTTAGGATTATTTCTAAGGGTACCACCATATTTGCTAGGGAACAGCCTTTACTTGAGGGCAGTCCAAGCAGGTGAAAAACTTGCTAGAGGGCACCCAAAATTTACTTGGGGACAGCCCAACCCTCTAAACCCTAATTTCTTCCCTTTTATCTTTTTTTCTCCTCCTCCTCCTTCCTCCGCCGCCACTGCCACCACCACTACCAGCAGCCATGCCACCGCCACCGCCGCCTCCTTCATCCTCCGGCCGCACAACACCTGAACCGTGCCCCGCTTCTCCGCGCGCCGACACCGGGGTTGTCGCCGCGCCTCCAGCCGCCTCCGCACAGTAGCGTCTCCGCCATAAATCGTGCGCGCCCTGCGTGGAGCAGCCCTCCCGAGCGGTAAGAGCCTTTGCTCTCATTTCTCACCTCTGATCCTCTTCTCTCATCTTTTACTCCCCTCTCATGCCTCTTCCATCTCTGAGGAGGACTGCCACCTTGTTGGCAGTCCTAACGTATGTTAGGACTGCCAACTTGCTGGCAGTCCTAGGACTGGCTTGGGCTGCCCCCAAGTAAAAAAATTGATGGCAAACTTGTAATTTTTTTTGAACATTTTTGGACTGCCCCCAAGTAAAAAGTGTGGTGCCCTTAGAAAAAATCTTATTTAGGAAGAGATTGTAAATACAATATCACTCTCTTTTCCTAAGGTCTCCTTTGATTTGTGGAATCATCGGACCAGAAAAGAAAAGTAATTATTTTTCTATATTTTGGGACCAAAAAAATTGAAAAGAACAAAAAAATTACAATGGAAAAAAAATTATTCCATCCATTTAAACAAGAAATTACTTTTTCATATTCACTTTCATTTTTAAATTTATTGGCATTTTCAAACATCGAAAAAAAAAAAATCAATAAAAATTATAATTTTTTAAAAGAAAAAAAATGCCAAAAAATTGATTTTTTTCCTTCCATTCCGCAAACGAAACGAGGCCTAAGAGTCTATCATTTGGTTTCGTAATCATTCTTTTCCATGTGTTCGAATGCTCAAAAATATGAGTAGGAAAGAAAAATAATTTCTAAAAGGAAGAAAATTAGGAGGTGGCCCATTCTGCCAATTCAAGGATTTACTTTTTTCCCCTAAGGTTTCACATTTTCTTCCAATTTTTTTAACATTTCCAAACACTTAGAAAAAAAATGATTAGATGGTAATTTATCAAAGGAAAGGAACTCCTTTCCTTAAGCTAGACCTAAGGCCTCGTTTGGTTCGCAGAATAGAAAGGAAAGAAAAGCAAATCAATTCCTTGTCATTTTCTTTCTTTTGAAAAATTACAATTCCTATTGATTTTTCTTTCCAATGTTTGAAAATGCCAAAAAATTTGGAAATGAAAGTGAATACTTCAATGTGGAAAATGATTTCTTACTTGGATGGACGTAATCACTTTCCTTCCTAATTTTTCTTTCATTGGAAATTATTTTCTTTTCCTCCTCAATTTTTTTTGACACAGAAAATAATCACTTTTTTTTTTCCAACCCGATGATTTCTGGAACCAAACGAGGCCTTAGATTTCTCAAAGTCAGCCCCAAACCAAATATGGATCCTTATAACATATTAAAAATCATGAATCCCAAAATAGATTCTGCCATGCCCAAATTAGACATATTTCTGATTCACAAGTGCTAGAAAGATAGCCTTACCAACCGGATATCAAGATCGACAATATCAACGAATTTCCGGTGAATATCCCCAACCGGATATTCAGCGGGTCTCCGGCCAGGGGACCTTGCACCTCTTTTTTTTTTTTGTGGTAGCTTGTTTCGGTGGCAGCGGATGGCTAGCTACGAGGATCATGACTGGATCAGAAGATGTCTACGAAGAGGAAGTGGAACATACAAAACTCCATGTTAAGACATCATATATTTTGATTATTTATAAAGACACAGCAAAAGTTGATCAGGGACTAGCTATTTTCTGGCAGTCCTAGTAATATTATGGACTGCCGGTTCTGACAGTTCATCTCGTGTTTGGCTGGACTGCCACATTTTCTGGCAGTTCATAAAGTATCTAGGACTGCCAGAAATTGTGGCAGTCTAGACTGCCAGAAATTAGATAGCCTTGATCAACTTTGGCTGTGCCCTTATAAATAATCTATATTGTGTTTTTTTAATGTTAAGACAACCATATGAAGCTACATAGTTTAAGATATATGCAAAAGTTAAAAAATGGATCCAAAATCGAAATTACAACAATGTCTCGTATACAGTACAAATGAATCCCCAAGTCAAAATCACCAATAGAAAATTTGCAACAATAACTGCAACAACAAGAAGAAGAACTACAACAACATAAAATTTATCTAGAAACCTATGAAAGAAATGCTGTTATTTCCATCCCAGATCGTGAAGAAGTTGCCTCTTCACTAAAATCACAACCATCTCCAAACAGTCTCATCACTACCAATATATATAATATTAAAAAAAAACTGAAACCAAATTAGAACTGAACTAAAAGGACATGCTGAAGAATTGCACATTTTGAAGAAAGAATAATAAATTGTTGACTCAGAGTGCATAGTAGAGCTACCTTTGTTTCCACCTTCAGCTCATCAACAAGTTGCATATTCATCCATCATGCACGATGAGGAATGCAAGCCCGGAAATTCTTTCTTTGTCCGCCGGCGGTGACCTTGTGCGTGCCCGCATGTCACCCCCCCCCTCCCCCCCCCCCCCCCCCCACCCCCCACCCACTGCCACAACCCCACCCCCCCCCCCCCCACCTCCCGCACCACCCCGCCCCCTCCCGCCAATGGGCATGCAACACGTGGCCCGCGGACCAAGACTGCGGTCCAAACCTGCGGACAACGTAGCACTTCCGATGCAAGCCAGAAAACCATCTACAACTAGCACTTAAGTTGCCAATATATTAAAAAATGAATCCAAAATCGAAATGACAATACAAAACAATACAAAATCCGCAGCAGCTAGAAAACTGCGGCAATATAAGAAATAGACGCAACCAATAAAAAGCATGTTGAAGTAGACGAGGAAGAAGAACAAGAACAAGACTAAATTGTTGGCTCAGATAAGAAAACCATATGGGCCAATTCATTTGTTCTATATTTGTTCATATCATGCTGAAGAACTGCACAAACTGTTTTTTTTCCAAACCCAACTGTTTCTTCATATGAGCCAATTCATTTGTCCCAAAACCAAATGATTGAATGTGAAAACTCATAGAATATCTTGTGTATGAAACAACCAAGTCTACTCATATGAATAGAGAATAGAGAAAAACAAAAACAAGCCAACCCATGATTTTCCAAGCAAAGGCAACAACATAATGTAAGTGGAAGAAAAAAAAATTCAAACCCAAAGGCAACAACAGCATGAAGAATTTATCATATTTCTACAACCAATGGATCCCAGCAATGTAATCAGATCTTAATTCTCCAACCAAAGGCAACAACTTAAACCCTGGCAAAATTCTTCAACCAAAGTCAACAACACAAATGATGCCTCATATAAGTATTGTCTCCTTGTTGTGTAGAACATATAGACCTCAAAAACAATATGCCAACTTGGTATACCCACCTAAATCTCGAATAAAATTGAAAATTAATAAATTATTCAAGAAATGACCAAAGCAACAAAATCAAAACTTTTTACCAAAATTCACAACTCCACCCCCAAAACCTCTTAAAGTGAAAAAGCAAAAACAATTAAACAAAAAAATGGATACCAACATGAAGAAAAAGAGGACCCAAATTCACAACTCCATGCATCCAACCTTTTTTTTATCATTACAGCATAAATTACGAATAAGTAAATAGAATAAAGATAGCAGAAAAATAGTACATTAAGAGATGTAAATACATTTTTATTACCAAAGGAACATTAGGAAAGTTGGTAACCACTTCACCCCATCAGAATATGATGATGAAGGCATCAAAACTCAGTAACGGAAATTACAATAGATAAAATTAAGCTTCGTTACCTCTTCACCCATCATGATTGATAAGGAATGCAACCAAACTCGTAACACTTTAATTTTTCCACCCCCTCTATTATTGTAGCATTAGCTTCCCAAGAAACCATAGAACTACTGGTACTAGTACAACCATAGAGCCAAAAACTACATGTCACTAATGTCCATGTCACACCGTGTCCCGATCCTGTGTCGTTTCTGTGCAACATAGACCACATACTAAATGGGGAAATGAACTCAGAGAAAGGTAAGTGATCTGCATCATCTCAATACAAATCACTCATACTCAGCATACAAGTTGTTCACAAGCAAAATGATAAGTGCAACCGAAAGGAAATGTTCATACATCACCAGAGTCAAACTACTAGAACTAGTACTAGTACTACTACCAAAATCGAAATGACGACAAATACAAAATCTGCAGCAAGAAGAACTGCAGCAATAAAAGAAACAGACCGAAGCTATAAAAAAACATGTTGAAGAACCACACGTGGAAGATGAACAAGACTAAATTGTGGCTCAGATAAGAAAACTCTATGAGCCAATCATATTCATTTGTTCTATATTTATTCGTTGCATGCTAAAGAACTGCACAAAGTGTTTTTTCCAAACCCAACAGAAAACTGTTTCCAAAGCCATAATTCAAACCAATATTTCAGAGTGCAAATTAAGAAGCGCAGCACTTCCTGCTACAAGAGCCCATACTCCAAGCTAACACCAAATACATATTTTCGATTGCGTAGTAAGAATGGCAGCAAGAACTGCATAGTAGGCACTACAGCAAGAACTGCATGTACTAACATGCATAAGATGTCCCAAAACCAAAAGATTGAATATGAAAACTCAAAAAAAAATCTTGTGTATGAAAACAAAAAAGTCTACTCAATATGAAAACAGAATAGAGTAAAACAAAAAAGACTGAATAAGCTAGTTGGAAACAAGCTAACTCATGATATTCCAAGCGAAGGCAACAACATAATGTAAGTAGAAAAAAAAAAATTCAAACCTAAAGGCAACAACAGCATGAAGAATTTATCATAATTCTACAACCAAAGGATCCCAGCAATGTACGCAGGTCTTAGTTCTCCAACCAAAGGCAACAGCTTAAGCCTGTCAAAATTCTCCAACCAAAGGCAACAACACAATCATGCCTCATATAGTATTGTCTCCTGGTTGTGTAGTAGAACATATAGGCCTCAAAAACTATATGCCAACTTGGTATACGGTCCACCTAAATCTAGAATAAAATCGAAATGATTCAAGAAAATGACCAAAACAACAAAATCAAAACCTTTCACCAAAATTAACAACACCCCCAAAACCTCTTAAAGTGAAGAAGTAAAAACAACTAAACAAAAAATGGATACCAACATGAAGAAAAAGACCCAAATTCGCAACTCCATGCATCCAACTTTTTTATCATTACAACATAAATTACGATAAATAGAATAAAGATAGCAGAAAAATAGTACATTAAAAAGATGAGAAGGTTGGCTCAAAGTAATAAATTTTAATTACATTAAGCACATCAGCAAAGTTGGTAACCACTTCCCCCATCAGAATATGATGATGAATGCATCAAAACTCGGTAATAGAAATTGCAAAAAATATATTAAGCTTTGTTACCACTTCACCCATCATGATTGGTAAGGAATACAACCAAACTCATAACACTTTAATTTTTCCGCACCTTCTATTATTGTAGCATTAGCTTCCCAATAAACCAAAGTAGAACTCTGGTTGTACTAGTACTAATAGAGCCAAAAACTACATGTCACCAATGTCCGTGTCGCACCGTGTCCCAATCCTGTGTCGTTTCTGTGCAACAAGACCACAACTAAATGGAGAAATGAACTCAGAGAAAGGTAAGTGATCTGCACATCTCAATACAATCACTCATACTCAAGCATACAATAACTTGTTCACAAGCTAAATGAAAAGTGCAACCAAAAAGGAAATGTGCATATATCACCAGAGTCGAACTACTGCTCTACTAGTACTACCATAGAGCCAAAAACTCTCAAAAGAGCAGTTGGCACCACAAACCAACTAGTACTATCATCAGAAGAATAAATATTGGACTGAAACCTCGATAGCAATTAAGATGTATAAAATGCTGAACCCAAATCCCAATCAGCACTTAGAAGCATTTTCTGTGAACAATGCCTGGACCAGATTCATCATATTCACCTTTTGATATCCACATCTGTGACAAACAGAAAAGAAAAGAAAACATAAATTAACTAACAAATAGAAATCTCTATTATTACGAAGAGGCCTTGTAAACAGCTCATTTTGAGCTGTCTAAGCCGTACGTATATCCTCACGTAATTAAAAATTATAATAAATAAATAAATCATAAGTAATAGCTTAACTATCTGATATTATCTAACTACCTGCACATATAGCTATAACAAATCCAAATTAAAACCTAATTAAAATATAAACACATCTCTAACAAATCTTATATCCATAACAAATCCTAATTTAAACAATTTTTCAACACCATCAAAAAAATTTTTTCTTCACGTGACTAGTTTCATATAACATACGAAGCAATGACCTTTTTGAATCCAGTAGAAGATTTGTACAAAATAAGAGAAGCAAAGTTGTCTAGTACCTGCTGGAATGTGCTCAATGAAGCGAGGATAGACCCTCCAATCCACACGCTATACTTTCTCTCAGGCGGTGCAACCACCTTAATCTTCATGCTGCTAGGAGCCAGTGCGGTGATCTCTTTGCTCATACGGTCAGCAATGCCAGGGAACATGGTGGACCCACCACTGAGCACAATGTTCCCATACAAATCCTTCCTGATATCAACATCACACTTCATGATCGAATTGTATGTGGTCTCATGGATACCAGCAGCCTCCATACCAATGAGTGAGGGCTGGAAGAGTACTTCCGGGCACCTGAACCGCTCTGCCCCAATGGTAATGACCTGTCCATCAGGTAGCTCATAGCTCTTCTCTACGGATGAGCTGCTTTTGGCAGTCTCGAGCTCCTGCTCGTAGTCCAGTGCTATGTAGGCAAGCTTCTCCTTGATATCACGGACAATTTCACGCTCAGCGGTGGTGGTGAATGAGTAGCCCCTCTCTGTGAGGATCTTCATGAGGGCATCAGTTAGATCTCTCCCAAGATCTAACCGGAGGATGGCATGTGGTAGAGCATAACCCTCATAGATTGGGACTGTATGGCTGACACCGTCACCAGAGTCCAGCACAATACCTTTTATGGAAGATACCTTCTTTAGATTGCTAAAACGTGTGGCAAATTTTGCGCCAAGGGAATCATGAAACACATAACTAGTTCCTCATGCACAAAAAATTATACAAGAAACATCTCTCTTATTAAGCATTTCTACTTTCTAATAGGTTGACCTACCCTGTGTTTAGTTTAGAAAATTGCTAGTGTTCTCATAGCCAAGTTGGTGAAATATGTAAAGCTATACAAGAATTAAAGCAACATATTCAAAAGTATCAGAGATTTGTAAGTGTCTCAAAATTCAAGCAGAAAATAATAAATAAACTGGAACTTTTATATTGCTCCCCCGTATAATTTTCCATTAGCATGACTCATGCAATTGAATCTTCCAGAACTTCCTTAAGTTGGATACATATATAACAAATCAACAAAACCTTTATCCCAAAATTTTGGGGTCAGCTTTTTGAATCCTTCCATTCAACTCAGTAAGGACTTCCGTTGAGCACGGTACACATGGCCTTACCTTGGCCATCCAACCATGACTGACATTGTTCATTGTAATCTATACAGATCCTTGGTTGTCTATCAAAACCACAGTGACAAAATTGGATGGATCTCACTCGTCTTGACTCGCCATAAAGAATTTTCAATTTGATTCATTACGTGTCATGTCAGGGAAGAAGGGTTGGAAGCTTCTTTACTGGTCATCCTGAGGAATATATTGGAGAGGGAGAAGGCATTTTTTGCAAAGAAAAAAGTTACAATTCATAACTTTATTACATGAGAAAGGGGAAACTGTATATTCTTTAATCAAATACACTATTTTTCTAATTAAGATGAGGAACATTAAAAAAACATTTTGATGGTTTACATTTCATGAAAAAACACAGACGCACACAACAAATAACAGTCTTTCTTTATGTTGAATAATACAAATATGCGACCCTCATTCCTCACAACACTCTACAGTCTCGGTGGCAGGGACTTAAAATTGGTATCAGGGCAACTCGGGTTCAATATCTTTGGCACACATTTTAAGTGGATTAGAAAGAAGAAGAAAAATTATATCAGTGAGTGAATCACAGCTCTCAACTCATAAAAGGGGTCTTTGACCTGTGGGGGCAGGTTGAATAATATAATTAGACCACTCCCATCCCTCACCAACACATTTTAAGTGGATGAGAAAGAAAAAAATTATTCCACTGAGTGAATCCCAGCTCTCAAGTCCAACCTATAAATGGGTCTTCGACCTGTGGGGGCAGGTTGAATAATATAAATATACCGCTCGCATCCCTCACCAGAGTTTTAGTGTAGTAGCAGGGACTTTAACAGAGACCATACACATCTTAAAGAGCATGGCTATCCATTAACATATGGGCACTAAGCAATCCTAAATGGTAGTCCACGCCGTTCATTGTGATCTTCATGTCCTGAAACATGTTTGGAACAAATCATGTGGTTTGGAGATATCTAGCCAGTCAATGAAGTTCTCTCATTTGTTTCTTTGTTCGAAAACCGTAAAATGGCTTCACTTGATAACTGGTAGTAAAATTAATAAATCGTAGTTATACCCAAGATTGGCTTATGTCACCAATTCCTAGCCATAACAAATGTATATAATGTTATTTATAGTTATTAAACATTGTAACAGCGAGACAAGGATATCAAGGAAAAGAACTTACAAGAGAATGCAAATAGCATTTATCATGCTTATTTGTGCAACTTTCTTTCACAGAATTGACGTTATTTTAAGTGTAGCCTCTTGCTTTGCAAAAGAAAAACACTAAAAACTAATCATAGGTAACAAGCTATCCAAGAATAACTGAAGATGGGGTAGCATATGGATTTGTTATGTACTGCATGCAAAGATCAAGGAATGTAACTAGGATTAGAAAAATGTTTAAACAAACCAAATTTGCTAACAATTATTCAATTATCATAAAGCAACAGCATGAAAATCCTAATATCTTCACATATACTGCGCATTTGGCATCCAGAGCTAAAACACAATTTTTATATTGGTCATAATTGATAGGTCCGAACCAGAGGCGACGTAATCCCTATGGCTAAGGCTAATACATCCATCGCATGAAGAGAGTAAAATAAAAGACTTAAAACATCTACAAGATAGTTTACCCATTAGAATAAAATGCTTACCTGTGGTACGACCACTAGCATACAGGGAGAGAACGGCCTGAATGGCAACATACATAGCAGGGACATTGAAGGTCTCGAACATGATTTGTGTCATTTTCTCCCTGTTGGCTTTGGGGTTAAGAGGTGCCTCGGTAAGAGAACGGATGTTCCTCAGGTGCGACACGAAGCTCGTTGTAGAAAGTGTGATGCCAAATCTTCTCCATGTCATCCCAATTACTAACAATTCCATGTTCAATGGGTATTTCAACGTAAGGATACCTCTCTTGGATTGGGCCTCATCACCCACATATGCGTCTTTTTGTCCCATCCCAACCATGACACCAGTATGGCGGGGCCGACCAACAATACTTGGGAAGACAGCCCTGGGAGCATCATCCCCAGCAAATCCAGCCTATGAAGGTTAAAAGGAAATACCATAGCTAGATGCTGAAAATATAGTTTGAATGTAAACTTAAAGTGGAAATATAACATGGATTTACAAGCCTCACCTTCACCATTCCAGTTCCATTGTCACAAACAAGGGGCTGAATGTCCTCAGCATCGGCCATTGCTTATCTTGAGCCTGTCTAAAGACAAACATGTTAAGATGTCAATGAGAAACCTGGCACAAATTTGGCCAAACAACTTAAGTCACTTTCACTATAAAGGATACTACCATGACAGTCAACCATGGATCATAAATAACAGTGATTGGAAGGTGAGGAATATTTCATCTTATATGCTTGTTGTTATATTATCCATATTGAATTGAGTAAGCAAGAGATTTGCACCATTAGGATGTCAAGAATAAAAATCAACTGGACAATTTGGACAGAGAGAAAACAATCTAAATAATTTGCACTCGAAAAACAAGCTTTCTCAAGGACTCAATCATAGTAGGTGCTTGAAAAGCACAAACTTTTTATGAAATATGTCGGCAGGTCATCAATCATAAGCTACAGTAAGATGGCAGGAAATTCACTATAATGCTAATGATATGTTTTGGATCAAGTAAAAACAAAAATTATTAGGCACATATGAAACATGATAGGAATGCACAATATGATTCTCTTGTCATGTTGACAGCATAACAATCAGGAATAGCGACTTCTGAGTTATGAGTTGACTAGCTCCACCTGAAGTTGACTATTCAAGAATAGAGATGAAATCATTTCAATTTAGAATATCCATGTAGCACTGGATAATGAACATAGCTACTAACATGTGTATGCACCAATAGCAACCAGAAGCAATCCTTGAGAGTTATTAAAATGATATAAATGCTCGTTGTCATAATAAAGTTGAGTATCCAACATGTTTAATAACAAGCTATGGACGTGTTTGATTAGTGTAATATAATTATAATCTTAATGGAATGGAATGAAGTCTGTAATGTAAGAGAAATACAATTAGATTACCATGTTTGGTTGTAACAAACCATCTCTACTTTTATAAGGTGGCTTGAAAATGGCTACCCAACTAAGCCGCATTATATACTCACATAATTAAACAAATAAATTCTAACTAATTATTTAATTACCTACTATTATCTAATTATAGTCAAACACCTCTAACTCATGTGGTTAAAGTGGAAGACATTCTCTTTGGCTGGGTTGGTTCGATTCCACAGGCAGCGTTATTCATAACTTATTTTAAAAAAAATCAACAATTTTTTTTATGAGCATGCAATGCACGTGCCAGATACTAGTGTAATATAATATCAATTACATTCAAATGTTTGGTTTACCATATAATGTGTAATGCAATGAATAATTATTATTTGTATCATTTTGACAAATATACCCTTAAATCGACATTTTTTTTTGATTTGGCTAACCTTAACATTTACAAAATAAATATTTAAAAACTAAATATTTAAACAAACAGCTGAACTAGATATACAATGTCAATTACATTTACAATCCATTGTCCAACCCTACCCCTGTTGTAGTACTCAGCGCTCGCCGCTCGCTAAACAACATGTCTCGCCCAAAAGCCAGGATCCAAAAGAACCAAACTAGTTATAATACGAAATAATAATAGATCAAATATATCAAACACCCATTTTGCCATTTCACTTCATGGATCGGGATTTGGAATAATCACACTGCAAAAAAAAAAAAAATCTGCTCTTACGACCGCATTTAAAATCTACCAAACTAGTAAAAGGGATTATATTTACATAATTACTTGGGGAAAAAACAGGACTTTCTTTATGGTACTATCAAATTGAAGGCTCAAACCGATCTATCTACGATTTTCCTGCCCCAAAACCTAATTTTCTGGATTCGATCAAAAAACCCTAACCCTAATTTTTGAGAGGATCAAAGGGGGTACTACCTCTTTGAGAAGAGTTTTCCTCCTCCCTGACCGTGTGAGAGAAATTGAGGACGGCTTTGTCTGTATTGAAGAGAGAGATGTTTATTACAATGAGAAATTTTGGGCCCACTGTTGGGCCGTGCCCATTTGGAGAAAATATTTCTTTCTTGCTTTAACCCAGCTG
The DNA here is from genome assembly GCA_029216955.1 of Iris pallida. Taxonomy (NCBI): domain Eukaryota; kingdom Viridiplantae; phylum Streptophyta; class Magnoliopsida; order Asparagales; family Iridaceae; genus Iris; species Iris pallida. The sequence goes on from JANAVB010020999.1 coordinate 684,365, forward strand.
CTAATTTTTTAAATAATCTTCTTTGAGAGTAATAACTAAGCCGAACTCGAATGATCCTTATAATGACCCTTATAGTTACCATAAACTATGGCTGGACGGGCAAAAGATTAGTGGATCGAGCCAAAGAACATAATGGTAGAAGTTGGAAACAGTGGGTCCAAAAGACATACAATACAGCTTATAGAGACATTCTTTTGTATATCTCAAGGATTCAAAAAACACAAGAAGAAAATTAATAAAAAAATCTCTATAAAATTTAGTGTTATTTAGTAATAGGGTTGTATAGCTGAAGGATTCAAACAAACACAACAAGAATAGTAATAAATAAAAATTCTATAAAATGGGTTATTTAGTAATATGGAGTTATGGACTCACATATATAGTACACAACAAGAATAGTAATAAAAAATATCTATAAAATTTAGGGTTATTTAGTAATAGGGTCACGCATAATAGGGTTTGTGTCTCCAAAATGTCCTACGTTAGTGTTTAGGTCTTAAATTTACTGTTTACGAAGGACATCGGACATTATGGATCAGACCTAAATAATAATTTTAACTATATGAGATCCTATTACTAAATATTCCTAAAATCTAACTAGAAAAATGGTGACGACAAAACATTCCTTAATTGGAAAGCATTATTGAAACCTCAAAGTAAAGATTTTGTGGACAACCATAATTCCTAAACTTTTATTGCGATGGAAGATTAAATATATGTTTTCTCCACTTCTTTACATTATTGCAAGGAAATTTGAGGATACTATATACTTTCTTTTGCTATTTTTACTGCCCAAATATCTTCAATAGATTGGACCTTTCTTCAGTAACTATATTATGCTAAATTGCTAATTATTTTACTACATAGATAAGTCACCTACAAAAATACTAAGCAATTCAAACAAAAATATTAGATATGGATGCACTGCATGGATGCATGTACACAACCGACCTATCAAAGCTGGACAGTAATAAGAATATTGCCCTATCAGAAACTGTACAGTATTAAGAATACATACATGGATGCATGCATGCGTTCATATACGTACACTTATAAGAATATCCACCACGAATTTTATTTGCAGCGTCTTCATATATACTGAGGGAAACATATATTTCCAAGAAGTAACAGCATCTCTTAAAAAAAGATGCAATGAGAGGTTATATTGACTTAATTCTCATCCACATAGAAAAATTGCTTTAAGCAATTAAATTATATTAGTTCTAAACAAATTTTCTTTTAATTGTTCTAAATACAACATAACATAGCCAGTGTTTCTTTTCTGATAAAATCATATAAATGACTTGAACAAAAGATAAATTCTAATTCTACTAGCAGAATTTTTCAGAGAAGCCCTTAATACTTCTACGACTTTGCATAGCGCATCATTTACAACAACAACAAAAAGTTGTATACCTTAAATCTTTGGGTCAGGTCAAATATAAGGTCAAACAACATATACACCAATTTCAGATAATACCAAGTATTAATATATCTCAACTTGTAGTGGACAAATTTTTGGACATCTCTGCAACCTTCAAATAGGGTTGAAGAAGTAGAGAGCTGAGATGTGATTTTCAGTCTTGGTGTTCGCCCCAACCATGGCTCAGCTGAGCGAGCTCAATCAGGTCCATCCCATATTCCAATTTACTGTGAAACCTGCAAAGCAGAATTGTCCTAGTCAGTATCTAAAAGCTATAAACTGAAACATAAACAGACATCATCACATAGATATCGCCAATGACTTCACAAATGAAGACACCAACGGGATAATTAGCATTTAGACCCTGGATTTTATACCAACTTAGAGTTTAAGCCCTGACATGTCCAATTGGAAATTTTGGACCCTGGATTTTTATTTTTGGTTCCATTTTTTCCATTATACCCTCCAGACCTATATAGGGAAGTTTCATTGTGAGGCATGGGTGGGAGGATATCATAGGAAAAAGGAAACCAAAAATAAAAATTGCAAGGTCCAAATTTTCCAATTGGACGTGTCGGGTCTTAAACTCTAAGCTGGTATAAAATACAGGATATAAACGCTAATTAGCCTGACACAAACTAGTTCCTAACTAACCATACAAATCATCCAAAATTGAGAGAACAGACAAAATCAGTAGGCTGTATTATGCACCAACGACGTAAATTACACAATGGACAAACACTAGAGCACATGATCCAGTAACAGTCATGTTTTAGGTTTGTAAAGGTGGAAATGCCAGTAAATGTTTGAATCATTTAATTAACTAAAAAACACCATAAAAGGGATGGGTAATGCAAAAGGGAACAAGATAAAGCACTGAAGATGTGCATCGGATCTAATAGAGCCCGTAACCACAAGATAGTATTGAAAAACAGAACTCACCATGTGTCCGAAGTTAGATGTCCCCAACGTATACAGATGAAAGCAACACTAGGATGTCCCCGTCATGTTACAAATGGAAGCAACAGTTTTAACTCCTACAGACAACATAAAAAGTTAACCTAACAATAAAGAAAACATCCACATCTAAAGATGTTCAAACTAAGTTGCTGAGTATAAACAAACAAAGCCTTATCGTAAGGAATATATTGTGAAGAAAACCTCCACTGGCACCGTAGGATTAACACCAATGGACAAATGAATAATTAGAACCTAAATCTAGTTCTAGACTTCTAGAATTTTATAGCTCTAAGTGACAGCAAAAGGATTGAAAATATCAAATGCATTCCAATACGGCAATACATAGCCATGTAGTAAATTAGGTAGTACACTAAATGTGAAAGATGGTTCCAATACATAATCATGTAGTAAATCAGAGAGCACACTAAATGTGAAAGATGGTTCCAATAAGGAAACAAATTATTGCATTCAATTGCTGAATGCATCAGATCTCATTGAACTTCTTCACAGAATACAACATCATGATAAGTGTTCTGCCCCCAGCCACCTTAGTATGAAAGCCGAGTCAGCAATGAAAAAGGATAAAATGCCCCAGCTACTGAACGCATCAAAACACAGGAGACAGAATTGGTCACGGTCATTCTATGTTTTGCTGCATTTGCAAGAACAGACACTAGAACACCATATAGCTGCAGTTTCTTGGCTTGTTGGGGTTCCAACCTGTTGGTTTTTAACCAGATTCCAGTGAAGAGTCCCTCCACGGCCTGCAGCATGTAAAGCAGAGAGATCAGAAATCATACACAGCAGACAAAACATATTAAAACAACACTATTGGGGCCCCATGAGCAATCAAACCTGAAACTCCTGCAAAATAACTCAGAATTTCAGTATTAGATATAATATTTGGTAACACTAAAAATGGAAATAAAACTTCCCTCTACCTGCAATTACTAAAGAATAACTTGTAAGGTAACAAAACTAGAAAAACAAACCATAGTTAGGTTTTAAGAGAACCACGGAAACCTGCACAACTAATAGATGTGTTGTTTACGGATATACACATATTATTGAAAATAAGAACTTTCAATGGAAAAGAATTAATGACATAATCATTAAGCAATGAATTAGTTTTTCAGCCATAGTAAGACTTCAAAGCAACCAACGGAAAGTGCATGCAAGCATGTTCAGAATCAAGCAAATGCATTGACAAGCATCAAAAAGCAATACAATATAAATGAACTAGCACTGGAGAGCAGCCAACAAACAATTCGGTAAGGTACACAAATAATAACAACAAGTTTACAATACTAGGAAACTAAAACTTCTGAAGGTCCACCCATTACTCTATAAGTCAGTGTGATGAAAAATAAAACCAGTACTAAATATATGAAAATCTATCAAGTTATTATCATTGCTATTGTAATCGAAAGTTTGCCCAAAGTCTCTAATAAGTTGGATATTACATAAGTACTGTTCCATATAAAAGATGCCAAGAAAGAGTCTTCAAGTTTTCTGACACCTCTGGAGCTTATTCGGCTCACTTAAAGTCTCATCATAATACTAAACTTCAGAAGCAAGGGCTAGAGATAAAAAGGAGGAGGGGGGGGGGGGGGGGGGGGGGGGGGGGGGGGGGGAAGAAGACAATGATAGGATCAATGAGCTCTAGTTCATGTCCATGCCATCTCCAACTTGGCTGCATATAGGAGAGACCGCAGAAAAGGACCTCTCAAAAGGAGAAGGATGAAGTTGAGCATCTCGCCTGCGCTTAAAAGCGCGGCCATCAGTATTATCCACTTCAAGTTTCCTCCGGAATCCTCTCACTGCTTGCTCTTCTACCGGTGAAAAAGGGAAAATCTGCTCACTCACTCTGCAAAGGGAGCTATGATTATCATACAAGATTCTCTGGTTACAGTTTTTATCACAGATGTGTATGGTTCCTGTTAGTTTGCAGCGATACATGTTCCCAAACATTTGTTCATTTTGGCATCTCTTGTCACATTTGTGACTAGGGATTGCCCCCTCCCGGTTGAGAATACTGGACAAAAAAATCACATTGCTTGGCTCGACTATCATGGAAGTGCCATATACCTCCATTCTATTGATGAATAGCTCTTGATGACTTCTGCGTTAATTACCACAGAAACTCCTGCTGCAGTTTGAGGAAAAATAGATGGATGAGAAAACTTGTACAGAGGTTTACTTTCATATAGGTGAGCTGAAATCTTCAGTAACTGATAAGTACATTAAGCCAGAAGCTAAAAGTGTTACTTAAGCTTCCAGGGACAAAATCTTCGAGTACTTGAGATTGACAGAAATGAAATAGTATATATAAAAGAAGAGTATGCTGAGTCTTTCAAAAGTGAGAAAGAAAAGAAAAAGATGCTGACTGGGGAGTGAATATGTAACAGTGATGGAAACAAACTTTGTCAAACATTATGCAATAGGTAGCTTTAAATCACCCCAAAGCCTTCACATAGATTCATACTAATAAGATATAAAACCTTCGCTTCTGCTGCTAGAAATTGCAACTTCCTAATATCAAACTAATAGAAGCATAAGTTTGAAGTTCGCTAAGCATTGTATATTTTCAACGATGTCAAGCACTGTTATCAATAAATCTGCCCAAGGAGCTTCTGGTACTAACTTAGGGTTTATCTTGCATGGCTTCTATAGAGCAATCTGCAAATATCTCCCTGAACATGTCGTATGGAACATAGTTTGCAGTATCAGCCAATACCGAACCGATGCGACCGATACCGATACGGTTTGGCTTATCCCGATCCGATACCCGATACTGACTGATACCGACATTGGGGGTCTCTTTTTCAGTCAATTCGGCAAAAAAATGGACGAAAAAGACCAATCAACAGGGGTGTAAAAGCATAGTAAGGTTGTAAAAGAAGAAAACTTATCTATCACATGTAAACAAATCGGCAAGGGTGACTACTATTCATTCAATTTCAAAACTACTAAGAAACAACTCTAGAAATACTTAAAATTATGCCTAAATGTATAAATTATATTTTTTAAATGTTAATAATTTATCAATAATTATTTGCTTTCCGATACCAACAAATCCGATAATCCGATCCGAAACCGCCGACATCGCCAATACCTCCGATCTCGATACTCATAGGAATTGTCCGATATCGATATCGATTCCGATACTTCGACCCTTGGTATGGAACATGATAACCAGATCTAGCATAAAAAAGATTGTCAATAACCTAGCCATAGACCCAAAATTTCATGGTAATTTGGTTCTATCGAAAAATTAATAGTTCTAATTAGAAACACGAATATTATTAAAGATTACAAAACACGTACCTTTATTTAACTATCTAAACTTCATTTTGGTACGGTTTCAAGTTAGTTTAGCCTCAGTAACTCCAAAACCCAAACTTTGGAACATATGGGTGCATTTTGGAGTTATGGATAGGAGAAACTCCATCCCTAACTGCGACATACCCCTACAAACCTGACGTACGTTCCACTCAAATTGATTTTCCTCAAACTTCATTCTCAAAATCAAATACCCTTCTCTCTTCCTTTAGAATTCCAATCCTACTCCATGTTCTCACAATTGTTACAACATAAAGGTATCTCCAGATTTTTCTAATGGAGCCATGGTCTCAAATTTTCTTACTCCAATTAAAACGAAGTCTATTTGGGAACGTCCCAAAATTTATAGTAACCACCATTAATTTACAACATGATTGGGTGTGAAAGAGAATAAGGACTCCAAATGTTATAGGATTGCACAAAACTGAGCTCCAACCCCTACCAAGTTTAAAATATCCTTGCAACTTTATTTTAAGTATGTCAGCACCTAGTTAAAATTGCAGTCTTTTTCTAGGTCTAAAATACTTTTGCGATAGGTACTAGATGAAAACAAAATCCAATAAAACACATCTTGATTCCACTATCCACACCAAACCCAATAATTCGAACATTATGCAGGGGGGTTCTCGTAATTTACTATGACCGTGCACCAAAACTTTTCCTTTTCATCTTGCAAATAAGTTACTTTTCCCAAACTGCACATAAGTAGATAATCAAGAACAAAAAACAACAAAGCATTTTATCCCAAATTGTGGGGGTCGGATGCTTGAATCCTTTTCACCAATTCAGCTCTGCCAAGGACCACGCCCTCCATAATACTAACAAAAACATATCCTACTTTGCAGCTTCGATCCATTTTCCTTACGACCATGTCCTCCATAACACTAGCCCTAGTGGCTCTTTTAACTAGTATATTACCACTCCGTCCGTTGCATCTATTGGTCTCTGCTGCACCTAAGAATATTTTCTTTCCTCGTCTTGTCCTCAATCAGCGCCACGTCCGACTTCCCGTGAGACACGCATTTCTCGTCATGATCTTTCAATGCACTGCCGCTCATCGATCTTAGCATTCTCATTTGCATATAAAAAAAAACATGAATTCAAACATTTATAGGGTACTTATGTAATTTTCATCTAGCAAATAATTTACAGGCAAAGATAGCCCACAAACGAAGCAAGCGCTAATCCCCATTACCAATCACAAACCTTAACCCTAACCCAAACTATTAAAATTACAATATCCATCTAGATCTGCAATAAACTTGCAAATTAACCATAAAGATTCGGTCTTATTATGCAGAAGCCCCCATGGAATTCAAACATTAACAGGAAAATCTTCGTAATTTACTATAATTCCACACCAATACTTTCAAACTCATTACAGCTAAAGATGCACAAAATCAACCCATAGCAAATCATAAACCATAACCCTAACCCTAGTAATTACCTACTAAGAATTAGAAATAGAATTGAGAGGGGGGGGAGAGAGAGACTTACAAAAGAAGGCAGAAATTCTTACACTTTCTCTCTCTAAAAACTCACACTTCCTCTCTCCTTTTATAGAGCCCGCGGCTTTCGGAGCACATTTCGTGAGTGGAGGTTCAGCTGTTTGTCTTGAAACACACAGCAGTTGAACTGAGCGAATGGGAGGACGAAACGTGGAATTGTGTAGTAATTTGGTTGAGAACCCTGGTTATTTGGTTAATTACAGTGCCCATACGCCTAGTAGTATAGTACATTTAATGAAATAACTATAAAATTGTTATCATAATTTTTATTTATTTTTTGACGAAGCTTTTCAAAAAGATTTTTGGCAATAATTTTTTAACTACTTTTATCACAAAACTGAAACAACTTTGGAGGCTATTTTTCAAAAAATAATAATAAGCATAAGCACCTATGATTAAAAATCGAACTTTAGTCGAGTCCTACTCTTAACCCTTAAGAGCATATTTGATCCTGAGTTTGGGAAAAAAGTTGTTGCTATATAGGAACGACAATATTCATTTACAAAGCGTTTTTCAATGCAATTGTCTAATGAATTGTGAAGATGACATGGCGAAAACATTGTGAAGTTGGTTGTTAGACCATACACTTGACAATAACTTTATCTCCATATCATCAATTATGAATAAACAAATTTATAAAAATGAATAAGAGGAGAAGTTGCATTGGAAGCTGTAAAAAGATTTTTTTTTTTTTTATTTCTTAATACTTTTGCATTTGAGAATATTTTTCTAAGTCATTGTCTTTTGTAAGTATAATCACACATAACAAGACAATATAGTATTTATTTATTTTGGATATCATTTTTTTTGGACCGACGAGCAACGTCAAGGGAGGATTCGAGTCGTGACCATCCTCACGGAACCTCCGGTGTACCCAACGGAATGCACCCCCAATGTTTGGAGGTGCTCTAACTCTTGACTTTACCATTATTCAATTTGATTGGAGGTTTCTCTATCATAATTTTTTTCAAAGCAATAGTAAGTTATTTGTGGTAGAATAAGGCTCTTGTAGTCTTGTGACAGCCAAATGATTAGTGAGACAGACTCATAAATAAGACAAATTGTGATTACTTTAATACACTTCACTAATTGAGTATCCTTTTGTTTCTGTTGCACCGGTTTTACAAAATTATTTTTAAATTGGATCCACTATTTTTTTTTCCTTCCATTTTTTTACATATTTTTTTCCTTCCACTATAGATTGCATTAAATAGTTCAGGCTAGATAAAAAATTAGATTTTGATTATATGATCAAACTAGATATATTATAGACCACCTTATTTTAATTACAAATCAAGATAACATTTCATTTTTCTGACTCAAAAGAATGTAAATCTTCACGTGTTATATATATTTTTTCTAACTGTATTGAGAGAAAATAATCTCCAAGTATTTGGCCTATAGAACTCAACATTTAAATTGAATTTACAAAAGTTTTGTCATATTCAAATCAAATATATCAATCAAAATAGAATGTAAAGTTAGCTTAGTTTCATCGAATAACTTAAAATTAAATTATTTAGGATTCAATCTAATCCAATTTAATATAGTTGAACTTAAACAAAAATATAATATAAGCTACTTTTAATTCTAGTTTAATATCGTATAATTTATTTAATCATTTAAAACCTAATAACAATTAAATTTGCATTTGATTGCAAGTGGAAAATATGTGAAAAATAAATTAATTTCACGAAATTATTTTACTAGCAAAAAAATAATGAAATTTTTAATTTTCTTAAGAAAAATTTTTCGATGTTTGATTGTCGTTATTTTTCTTTGAAAAATAATTATTTTTCTATGGTTGGGTCATGATCATTTTCCACCGTCTTAGAAAAAAATAAAAAAAAAAATTAGAAAATAATTTATGAAAAATATAAGCTACAAACACTACAATTGATGGAAATTTGATGGTAATATCTTTCAGAAAAAAAAAACTCAATCAAACACATAACTTTCTCAAAATTATGCGTCATTTTGGTTGTGGCAATAGCCTCACCTTTTGTGGATACTTGACTAATTTGATATGAAAACAATGTTTACAATGGGTTACTAGTGCTCAATCTGCAATAAAGTAAGTATGAAGGACTGTTACATAAAAGGCCCAATTCTTGACCAATTATATGCAGTTGCATATGTACACGTGCCGCCTTCCGAGAGAGGAGCACGTAACTTTTTTTTTGAAATGGCACGTGACTTTATTAAGTCAACAGTATTAGAGCCCTACTCCTGCATACGTGTGGACCCCGCCATTGTAGAACTTTGTGCTGTTGATGTTTTTAAATGGAAAATTAAAGGACATTGACTAAGACTTGGTAGCATATCCACCCGTAATCTTGATTTTTGTTACATAACCTAAAAACTTACCAGAACCTATGATAGAATAATATATAATTGATTAATTCATTCTACAAGTTATGGTGATTGTCTTTAGCTAGGGCTGCAAACCAGCCAAGTCGAGCCGAACTTTGTAAGCTTGAACTTGTGGCTTGACTAGGACGGACTCGAGCTCGCTTGAACTTGATAAGTTTTTCTATTTTAGAGCTTGAGCTTGGCTTGAGCTTGAGCTTGTTTATATTAATCTTGAGTTTGGCTTGGTTTGAGCTTGAGGTTGGCTTGATAAGCAAGTTTGATTCAATCTTGATAAACAAGCTCGATAAGCTCAAAATTAAGTTCGTAATTAAACTTGATTTCAAGCTCTCTTCTCTCAAGCTCATTAAGCTTGATTTCAAGTTTAATCTCGATTTCAAGTTAGTTATGTTGAATTCAAGTACATGTAATAAACAATTTATTTATAAAATTTAATTAAAAACTTCCTTAATGTCAATTATTAAGAAGATATAAATATATAATGCGCACGACTATACTGTTATACAAACATATATAAAATTAAAATTTAACAAAGAACAAACGAGCTTCGAAACAAGCTCATAAACGAGCTTCTAAACAAGCCAGTTTGCAAGCTCATAAATGAGCTAACTCGCGAGCTCAAACCAGCCGAGTATTTCTAAGCTTGAGCTTTGCTCCTTTATTAAACGAGTTGAAAAATAAAGCTTGAGCTTAGCTTGTTTACTAAACGAACCGAGCTCAAAGGAGCTTTTATCGAGCCGAACTTCAAGCAGCTTGCGAACGGCTTGACATTTGCAGCCCTATCTTGAGCTAAGTTATTCTCACTGTGATAAGAAACTCTTTAAATATTATTCCCTTTTTTTTTATGCTTTTTCTACATTTGTAGAGCACAATGCTAGAAAAAGATCAAAATTTGACTATATTTTATGACCACATGATATGACAGTTTATGTTTTAATTATGTATAAAATTATCACATTACCGTTATCAATACATAAAATATCACATTATTTGGTCATCAAAATGGTCATGTAGGCTTACCGTTATTGATTTGCAAATGAAAATGTATCTGCCAAGAATAACTATCCAAAATCGCAAACAAATCATATAATTTAGGATTAACTCATTCGAAACCATTTTTAAAGGTTTTATACCATTCTTTTCTTAAAATTAGTTGATATTCAAATTATTTGAATTCAAAACTTTAAATGAATGGTCGATCTAAAATATCCCACGTAAAATCAAATCACTAAGAGCTTGTTTGGATAATATAACTCGTAGAAACTGTAAAATAACTTCTTGTACGATGAAAATTGAATACGTATGATTTTGACTTTCATGCTAATTAATGTCACGTGAAATTGGTTCAAAATATTGAATACATATTATTTTGTACATTTATAAGTTATAAATTCACACACCTTATATAATAACAATAAAACAACACAACAACAACAACAACAAACAACATAATATAATTAACTAATTGTCTAACTAAATTAATCATTAATACTATCATTTTAGTTTAAATTTAGGTAATAACGATTAATAGTGTATTTTTTAAATAATTTTACCTTAGTCTCTCCATTTAAAAAAAAAAATTAAAACTATTTAATTTAAAAAAAAAAATCTCTCCATTATTTCCAAATGTAGAATTAGTTCAAATGGTTTAAATCCCTCCCCCCCAACCAACCCATCCTGCTCCTCTCCTAAGTAGTACCATAAAAAGCTTACCGTCGATGCTCCTCCTAACCCACGAGAAATTATTCAATGGTCCGAGCTCACCACGTGGCAATGGTGAGTCTTAACACTCCATCAATAGAATCGTGGCACACAATTCACAATTTCCTCCACTCTTTCAATATCACTATTCTTGTGTGTCATGGCACTATTGGTAGACAATCAAGACTTACTCCTACCACGTAGTGAGTCCGAACAACTGAATAATTTTTCCAAACCACCCTCCTCCCTCAAGCTGGCAGTATGTCAACCCCTAAAACATCATATGTCACCCCCACAAACATCCTAAAATGAAAATTTTCAATATTCACAAGAAGAAATCTATCATCACCATCACCGGAACCACCACTGCCTTCTTTCATACCAACTGCGTGGCGTGTCTCCTCTCCTGCCACCTTGTTCGACCATGAGGGCGTTGTTGCCGAGTGCTTACTTGCCTTCCACTCTCAGTCCCACTTCCATATGCCTCCTCCGACGTGCATCAATGGCTTTTACTTCTCCATCCTCGTCCTCCAGGACCTCTCCTCCTTCGATCACCTCATCCGTGACACCTTATGGAGCAAAAAAAATGCTCATATCCAAAAAACAAAGAATGTATGTTGAGTGGCTTGACTTTGCACTCCACATACATCCGACAACAACCACAAGGTAACTATGTCTCCAATTCCTGTCTCCACTTCAACGTTGATCCAACATGTAAAATCAAACATAAGTGTGCACTTCCAAGCTCACTTCTGGGTGACTTCTAATAATTCAACATTTCGAGACAAACTCTAACATTGAACAATATGATGACGTAAACTCTAATATCAAATATATTTCAAATAGACAAATACAAATCAAAAGAAAACTAATATTGGCAGCTTGAATCATATTTCGGAGAGGAACACATTAGGTTTTAAAATTTATGGTTCTGTGCAAGTTAATTGATTTGAAATGCCTTCTCCATTTACTTAGAAATAAATGTTCCATTTCTCATCTTCTTCTTTCTTAGCTGCTATATACAATATTATTTTCTTCAATTCCCTATCAGAAGAAATAAAAATCCAGTAAATAGTAAATATTTTCACTTACAAACCCAACCCCCCCCCCCCCCCCCCCCCCCCCCCCCCCCCCCCCCCCCCCCCCCCCCCCCCCCCCCCCTTCTTCCGAAAAATCAAAATTACACTCTAAGGCCTCGTTTGGTTCACGGATTCAAGGAATCCGGAAAGGAAACTTGTTCCTTTCTTTTGTTTGGTAGCCACAAATTTGGGAAATACTTTTCTGACATGGAAGAAAATAGAAGAGAAAATGATTTCTCTCATGACCCATGGGATTCATTTTCCCTCCTCCTTTTCCAATATTAATTACCAAACATTATGACAAAAGTAGCCTTAATTTATTACCTATTTTACCAATTAACTCTTCATTATAATTATGTTGACATTGAATATTGTTGGAACAATGATATATTTTTTCTTTCATTTTCTACACCAACCAAAGATAGAAAAGAAAATTTGATAGAAATTATACTTTCTCATCCCTATGAAAAATATATGGGAATTGATTTCCTTTCCGTGAACCAAACGAGGCCTAAAGGAAAAAGAGAGAGAGAGAGAGGGGGATTCGATCTCGAGATACAGGAATCAGGATGGGAGGAGCTGAGGAAAGAGGCGAGGAAGATCGAGGGAGACCTCGACGTCAAGCTCTCCTCCTACGCCAAGCTCGGCGCTTCGTTCAACTCGGGTTTCTTTTTTTCCCTTGATTTATTGATTTTTTTTTTTGTCAATTACATAGAATTTGGGGGTGGATCTGGCGATTTTCATCGTTAATTTGTTGAAATTTGTGCTTGAAATGGTTGATTCCGGGGGCTGAACGAGTTATGGAACTGAAAATTGGGGCTAAACCCTAAAAATTTCATCAAGATGAAAATTTGTGTATAGATTTGCAACAGTATTTTTCTACAAAGCTCGCGTCTTTAAGGACTAAAGTGGCTTATTAGCACAATACAACAAGGACACGGACACAGCATTGTTTGTGTCGTATCTAATGTATCCAATACTATGCGACACATACGCAGGCACCAATTTCTGGAGAGTCCGTGCTTCATAAACGATAACTTTCATACTGCATAATTAGGAAGAAGATTGAGTAAGCGACACGAGACTCCCTTTACGCAGTCTTACTACCGTATATATGAAGAATCTTTTTCCACCAGGATGCAAGCAACAAGCCTTATCTTTCGTCAATACCAAATCCGTGAGGTGAAGATAGGAAATAGGATATTCAACAAGGTGCATCTAAGATTAGGTTGAGCAGGGACTCAAATTGCTATTGCTACCTGGACCTCACAATCATGGGGGGGGAATACACTAGTTGCATACTGTGTGAATTTTTCTTCTTCTGCCAATGTAGTTTTAACTTTCTTATTGCATAAGTTGGAAGAAATTATGACTAGAATGGTAGCCAATGTTGCACGGACACGAATTCGACACAATTACCACGACACCAGCTTCGTTGTGCCCTCGTGTGCCTTGAAGTGTCCTTGTCGTGTCCAATATGTCTTATGGAGACGCCATCAACATTTTGCTGGTGGATAGGGGTTATGGAGAGCCGTTTTTTTTGTTTCCTGCGATAGAAGAGCAGCGCTATCATCTTATATAGAGATTTTTTTTTTCAGGCTATACAGACGAAGGACCGCAAATGCTTGGGTCTGGAGGATCATGGAAACCAATGGAAACAGAAATACAGAAATTGCTAGAGAAGTTACTGGATATTAAATTTTAATGATGCTATGAGTCATTGTGCTGCCTCAACATCAGCTACTAGTTCTATTACCCAGAAACTCGCAAGGCACAGGAACATACTTCACGAGTATACATGCAGGTAATGTTCTTGACCACTCCTTGCAGTCACCATTGTTGATAAATGCTCAAAACTTTTATCCAAAGTGTCAAGTCTTGCTTCAGTTGTATCTCGCTCTAACTGAAGTTCAAGTCCTGCTTCAGTTGCGTCTCACTCTAACTGAAGTTTATCATTGGATAAATGTGTTAGGAATTTAGATGAACGAATGGAAATTTGAACTCCATGAGAGAGCATGCAAAGCTTCTTAACTCTGTTCGAGATGATATCAGTAATTCTAAGGTAAGGAAGAGCTGCAAATTGCTTCCATTTCCTGTACTACTTGATAATTTACTGACGTAACACTAATCTTTACTATACACGCATCTGGCAGCATGTCTCCTAGAGTGCATCTTTTGCATGAAAGGGTTTCGCTTCATGGAAGCATTAGGCATGTAAGCATCCAATATTTGTATGCCCATGTATGTGACTCCTAATCCTTGTTTTGAACAAGGATAAAGCTTTATCTAATGTCTTTGTGCTTGAAGAACAGTGTATTAATTACGAAGTTAATTAAATCGATTTTGTGCTTGAAGACCGGTGTAGTAACTAGGAGAAGGAACATTAATAGCACATGAATGGCAAAGAAACACTTAGAAATGTGTTCATCGGTTATATAAAAAAAAATTCATGATGATAAACATGAGGACTTTGTTTCTAGACTTAGATCAGGAGCCCAAATTCTGCAATACCTTGTCTAAGTAAGTGTAGAACCCATGGAAGGTTGGAAGGTGAACTGCGAAATTCAACCCTCCCCCAAGTTTTTTGGGTCCTTATATGTGTCCTAAAATAAGTAGCTCAACTTCAAATACGAGATAAATGATTGATAGTCCAATAAAAATAAAATAAGAAATGACTGTATTTGGAGGAAGTAAGAAGCAACTTCAACTCAGGATAAGAGAAGTACAATAACATAAAATGATTTTGACATTTGCAACAGGGACACATTGGTCCACTTAGGATTTGAGTTTATCATAGTTGAAGGAGCTGCTAAGCTCAGGGCAGATCAAAATGGATAATTCTTTGAAACCCAAACAAAGATTTGGGACAACGTCTTGTTGTTGTTTCTAGTTATTTTGTATAGACGAATTTAAAAATGAGTGAAGGAAGATTTTCCGCTAATCTTTATACTTCTCTTGAAATCCCATAACTACTAGGATGCTGTTACATGATTGTTCTAGATCTACCATAGCAGTTTGAGGCCATATCTGACGGTTAACTCAACCTTTTCTATCCTTATCGTCTTATATTTTTACTGTCGGTCCCAACCCAGATGAAGTAGGATTCCGTTAGGTAGCCGACAGCCAGGTTAGAATTTTGTCAGATCTTTATGACATGCATACTTAGAAAAGTGGGGGGTGGTGGTGGTGGTGGTGGTGGTGTGGGGGAGGGGGAGCGGAGAGGGGGGTTGCGGCGGTCGGGGGAGGGGGCGGCGGTGGTTGGGGGAGGGGGCGGCGGTCGGGGAGGGGCCGGTGGTGGCGGAGGGTGGGGGATCGGCTTGGGAAGGGGGAGGGCTTGGGAAGACGGGGGTATTTTGGTCCAAAAAAATAGTCAAATCCTTTGACCGTCGGTTACTGACGGAAACCGTCAAAAGTGGGGGGTGTCTTGCATTATGCAGTCAAAAGTGGGGGGTGCCTTGCATTATGCAGTCAAAAGTGGGGGGTGCCTTGCATTATGCAGTCAAAAGTGGGGGGTGTCTTGCATTATGGTAAAGCAGTGGGGTGCACCTTAAATTTTGGTAAATTAAGTAGGGTGCGACTCAAAATTTCTCTTATTTTTATCTGGTATAGATAAAGAGCATGATCTTCCAGGATTAAAGTTTTGAAGCAGCAAATCTTTCAGCCAACTAATTTGCTGAAAAAGGAAAAAAAAAAAAAAAAAAAAACCCCTAAAGGCCAAAACTGTCTCATATTGAAGCTGAGGTTCACCATTAGACCAAAGAAAGTAAACATCAAACAAGGAAAGCATTGTTCAAGATCTGCTTCTAGATTAAAAGTCTATTCAAATAACACGAGGATGGTTCTATTTGGACACCTAAGTACAAACATTGATTGAAAATATTTAAAACCCGAGGGAAATGACAACCAAGACAGGGAATTTATCAATCATTCTCAGATGCTAACAAGAGAAGGGTATAGAAGAAAAACAAGGTGACTGCACACCAATCAGACTCGGATATTAACAAGAAAGCAACTCATTTGAACAACAGCCTTGAGCAGAGCAGAATGTAATGCCAATTAATTATCAATAATAGTAATCACAAGTTCCAGTTGAACGAATGATCCAAAGCTGATGCATATTAGTAATAAGAAAAGGAGAGAAGTATCCAAAACGATGTTAAAAGGGATAAATAAATAAATAAACATGAGCAAATTCATATCCACAGTTAACAGATTTGCACCAACTACACAACCCTAACACAATGAAAAGCCTGTCCAATCCAATCGGTGTTCCTCATATGGGTAGAAAAAGCCCCCTAACAATCACACAGATCTCTTCTACATTTTAAATCGGTCATGGGAAGATGGCAACTGCAGCCAAGAACAGCACAAATAACAGCAACTTTGCTCTGACTTGTGCAAGTGAAGAGGATGATTCTTCACCCTTTGCGTGAGGACTCTGCTCGCTGGAGAAAAAGGTTTAATCTGTGTCAGTTTCTAAAGATTTTCTAAGATAAAAAGGCTAAAGTTCACTAAAGATGGAAATATAACTAAAGTGTAAAAAAAGGCTAAAGTCCACTTTGGATTCTTTGGCCGTCTAAAACTGATTCTTACAGTTTGCGCACAGGCAAAATAAGAAGCAATATCTCTTCCTGTATGGTACAAAGTGGTTAAAAAAAAATGAGAAAATGGTTTATTTTATTGTTGAACTATATTATTATTTATCATCAATGAATATTCTAACTTTTAAGTCGTTATAATAGAATAGAATGATAAGATCTTCATTGACAAACAATCAGCATTTGCTTTTTATGCACTTTTCACTAATTCCAGAAGTACCTAGGATTTACTCAGACTTTCCCTGCAGTTTGGAGTTGCCAAGCATATATGTTTAAAGAAACATCACTGTAAATTAAGGGGGCCGGTGGTGGCGGAGGGTGGGGGATCGGCTTGGGAAGGGGGAGGGCTTGGGAAGTCGGGGGTATTTTGGTCCAAAAAAATAGTCAAATCCTTTGACCGTCGGTTACTGACGGAAACCGTCAAAAGTGGGGGGTGCCTTGCATTATGCAGTCAAAAGTGGGGGGTGTCTTGCATTATGGTAAAGCAGTGGGGTGCACCTTAAATTTTGGTAAATTAAGTAGGGTGCGACTCAAAATTTCTCTTATTTTTATCTGATATAGATAAAGAGCATGATCTTCCAGGATTAAAGTTTTGAAGCAGCAAATCTTTCAGCCAACTAATTTGCTGAAAAAGGAAAAATAAAAAAAAAAAAAAAAAAAAAAAACCCCTAAAGGCCAAAACTGTCTCATATTGAAGCTGAGGTTCACCATTAGACCAAAGAAAGTAAACATCAAACAAGGAAAGCATTGTTCAAGACCTGCTTCTAGATTAAAAGTCTATTCAAATAACACGAGGATGGTTCTATTTGGACACCTAAGTACAAACATTGATTGAAAATATTTAAAACCCGAGGGAAATGACAACCAAGACAGGGAATTTATCAATCATTCTCAGATGCTAACAAGAGAAGGGTATAGAAGAAAAACAAGGTGACTGCACACCAATCAGACTCGGATATTAACAAGAAAGCAACTCATTTGAACAACAGCCTTGAGCAGAGCAGAATGTAATGCCAATTAATTATCAATAATAGTAATCACAAGTTCCAGTTGAACGAATGATCGAAAGCTGATGCATATTAGTAATAAGAAAAGGAGAGAAGTATCCAAAACGATGTTAAAAGGGATAAATAAATAAATAAACATGAGCAAATTCATATCCACAGTTAACAGATTTGCACCAACTACACAACCCTAACACAATGAAAAGCCTGTCCAATCCAATCGGTGTTCCTCATATGGGTAGAAAAAGCCCCCTAACAATCACACAGATCTCTTCTACATTTTAAATCGGTCATGGGAAGATGGCAACTGCAGCCAAGAACAGCACAAATAACAGCAACTTTGCTCTGACTTGTGCAAGTGAAGAGGATGATTCTTCACCCTTTGCGTGAGGACTCTGCTCGCTGGAGAAAAAGGTTTAATCTGTGTCAGTTTCTAAAGATTTTCTAAGATAAAAAGGCTAAAGTTCACTAAAGATGAAAATATAACTAAAGTGTAAAAAAAGGCTAAAGTCCACTTTGGATTCTTTGGCCGTCTAAAAGTGATTCTTACAGTTTGCGCACAGGCAAAATAAGAAGCAAGATCACTTCCTGTATGGTACAAAGTGGTTAAAAAAAAATGAGAAAATGGTTTATTTTATTGTTGAACTATATTATTATTTATCATCAATGAATATTCTAACTTTTAAGTCGTTATAATAGAATAGAATGATAAGATCTTCATTGACAAACAATCAGCATTTGCTTTTTATGCACTTTTCACTAATTCCAGAAGTACCTAGGATTTACTCAGACTTTCCCTGCAGTTTGGAGTTGCCAAGCATATATGTTTAAAGAAACATCACTGTAAATTAAGGGGCAGAGTGACTTTCAAGTCAGGCTGTGAACTGATATGGTCTAAAGACTGACTATTCCTCAACCTGCGTTTTGATCAGTTAAATTTATCAAAACAACCAATCAATCAGTCTCTTCTATATAGGTAGAATCCAGATAATGTAAATCAGGTAAGGTCCAAACTGTCAAAGACCAAATCAGATCAGATTTTCCTGACAAGTTTCGATCTAGACACTACGCAATATTCACACATATCAAGGTCTGCGGTCAAAATCAGTTAATGTGGGACTATGTTGCAACTGACTGCTCGAAGTAAGAGATTGAGGAATTAGTTACATACTTCTGCATAGACTTGAGGAGGCCACAATATAGTGCATTGTTCGGAAGAGGCAACTCGGTTTTGTTAGCAGTGTCCTCTGGGTTGACCACCCTGACATATGTCTCCTGCCCGAGGTACCATGAGTCCAGATTTTCTGTACGGAGGTTCCAGATGCCAACATTATCCAATGAAACTAAGACAGCTGTCCATGCTCCTGGGTAAACCTGAAACACAATGAGCAGAAGGTTGCCACCAAGTAAGCATTCTGACTGTTTCAAGAACTTGATTAGGTTAAAAGTCTTAAAATAACTTCCCAATGGTTTCAACTATAGAACTAAACAAGTTGTAAATTGCAAGAAGACTTAAACATAACAATGGCAAATGTGGGACAAAGTGGGTATACTACGTAAATTACCTTAAATTGACAAAATCATACAGTGCTTGGACGATAACAAACTATAATTAAGGTGAGAAATAGTACATAAGGACGTTTCAGCAAGAAAAGCGTATTCCTAAATGACATTGTGAATCAACAAAATAAAAAGGTCCAAATGAAACTACAAAATGGAGGAGTCAATTTTAGCTTGAAGCAACATGATTCTGTGCAACATAGCAAGCAGGTTGAATAATGAGAGTCAAGACAAGAGGAATTTGGTGGAGCTTCACATATAGACAAAGCAATGTTCTCAAATTAAAATCTATACGTAGATATATGATTATGATGTTTTAGCTGCTAAAACTGAAAACAAAATGGACCAAAGCAGCCAAAATATTGAACCCTAGAGAGACAAAACAGAATTCTGAAACCTTGTCATTATTAATAATTGCTTAATGCCATCACCAACAGTTATGACATATTCATGAGAGCAATGAGGGAATCCACCAAAACCATGGAGAGGCAAAAAGGTCAGCAGGAGCAAGGTTTTTTATTGGTGAAGAAGTCTTGCCCTTGAAGAAAACTTGCAAGCATCAGAAACCCAAGAATGAAAGAGATTTTCCACAATGGAGAACATAAAGAGGCAAATTGGTCACCAAATTAAAAAGCATTTTTTTAGGAATGAAAGAAACTACATAAAAAGGTCAAAATGTCACTGGAATGCAAGGTTAGCTGGAATGTGCAAAGACGTAAATAAAAAATTGAGCAACCAAACAAAGGTAGATCAACACTCCTATACTGGTTGCAACTATTGTAGAAAGAATATTTCAAATATATATAGCCAGAAATATTTCATAACTCTCTTATCAAACTTCACACAAAAAAAAAATCAATAGAGAAGGAAAATAGAATCATTTCATTTATTATTCAGATAAAAACTCAACTTTGGTTGGCAGGAGAGACACTAAGATAATCAATTCTTCTTGAAAAATCACCAAAACAATGGATTACTAAAAGGATTATGATTGTTTGCTACCTCTGCGGTATAAGACAGCAGTTGATGTATAAAAAAGGAAAAGTAACAGAAATACAGATATAGCAATGATTAAGATCTCCAAAAATATTAGAACTGTGGAATAACTAAATGATATAATTAGTGTTAGATTTCCTCATAATTAGAGGGAAAGATAAAGACTTTCTTATCACAGAAGAAACTAGGAATGCTAAACTTGTGATTTATATCCTCCAAAACAAATTGAAAAAGACCAAATAAATATAACAGTAAAATGAATCTCATAATAATCACCTGTATGGTGCAGCGAGAAACACCATCCCATTTATTATATGTGCCTCTGCTGTTCTCTGTCCATTCCCCATAGTCCATCCTATCATGAAAACAACATAACGAGATAAAGGGAATGCCTAGAAGGTATCATATCTCTATAAACATAAACGCTGAGATAGTATTCGTACCCAACAGCAAAAAATGCATATCCATCCATGTGATATGTTTGGGCTACAGTATCATTGTTCTGGAATATAATTTCCATGAAGCCCCTGTAAGTACCATTAATTATAGATCTTCCAACTTTAGGTGCTCCAGTGAGTGGTTTTGCGGGGAAATCAAGCGTGTAAACACCCTTCTTATCATACAGGTCAGCAAGCTTCAAAGGTGTCTCAGAATTAGAGTATGAGATGCCATTGAGTGTAGCCCGACGCTTTCCATTAATAACCACAGGTGGCATATTCCTTATTAAATACACTTGAGTTACATTGATTGAACCGTATTTGAAAGATCCTTGAGGGTTCGGACGCGCAGCACCAGTACTCACATTTATCCTGAAAAGTGAAATAGCACATTCTAAGAGCAGATCTTATTTTCATTGAGTTTATACATGCAAGAAATGGGATAATTAGTGCCATCTCAAAATGATTCCTGTAATATTGTCAAGTATGAACGATAGACCACAAAATAACTTGTCATAATACGGGAAGTGCAGCATGTTCGGCAAGACTAATAAGAAAGTTGTAAGTCAAAATATCTAAACATACTCCATGGTCAAGCAAATAAAAAAAAAGAGCAAATATTACAACATATGGAAAAGCTATGAAGCAGAGAAATGATTCACTTGGCAAACAGGAAGTAGTTACAAACCTGATTGATCTTGCCTGATTCATTGACCAGGTTTTGTCATAGAAATCTTGAGGACCAGGAGGAAGAGGACCAGAGGCTTTGCCTTTAGAATTTGAATATTGTAGGACAGCAACTCCTGTAACTCTTTTCCACACTGTCTCATTAACCAGCCTCGCACTTGCTACAATATAGTAATCACTGCTTGCATTCTGATCCGTCGAGAGTAAGAAAGAATATGACTGCCCAACACAAATATCTAGGTTACTGTAGTTTGTTGCCATAGTGTAAGACCCCTCAGTCTCTACGAGAAGCAAGTTATGTGATTCAATTCTGAAGTTCAAACAAGTCTTGATGCCAACATTATGGACACGGAGTCTATATGTCTTGCCTGTTTAAAGAATCAAAGGCAAGCTTTAGTATAATCTCACATGTAAAGAAGGTAATCAATTTGTATCTGCAAATTATCAAGAAGCTGACACCTGACATATTACAATTATTTTCCCAGACCCCAACAGGGTGAAGCAATCATTGTTTAAATTTGAAGAAGTCTTCAAACTGTTCCAACTTTATCCGTAAAAAAGGTGAACCATAGCAAACCTTAACACAACAGATAATAGATGAAATAGCAACTTTAGATACAACCAACTTTAGGTTCGCAGTAAAATACAAGATACAACATAGGTTTAAGCAGAACTTCTGAAACAAGAAGCAAGATATTCGGGAAATAGCAAAGAATTGTATCCAAGAAAGCACAAGCACCGTGTTCAGGAAGCATTGTAAAGTCTAACCAACTTTAGGTTCGCAGTAAAATACAAGTAAGATACAACATAGGTTTAAGCAAAACTTCTGAAACCAACTTTAGGTTCGCAGTAAAATACAAGTAAGATACAACATAGGTTTAAGCAGAACTTCTGAAACAAGAAGCAAGATATTCGGGAAATAGCAAAGAATTGTATCCAAGAAAGCACAAGCACCGTGTTCAGGAAGCATTGTAAAGTCTAACCAACTTCAGGTTCGCAGTAAAATACAAGTAAGATACAACATAGGTTTAAGCAAAACTTCTGAAACCATTACTTCGTTAAAAAGATTACCAATTCTCAGAAAAATAATTGTTCTTAAAGATTTCCAATAATTGCCTTTTTGGACTATTTTGTGGACTGATATTCGGGAAATATGTATCAGAAAATAACAGTCTCTGGGTGACCAAAGTATACCAGATAAAATGGCATTACT
Source organism: Iris pallida (assembly GCA_029216955.1). NCBI lineage: Eukaryota > Viridiplantae > Streptophyta > Magnoliopsida > Asparagales > Iridaceae > Iris > Iris pallida. The sequence goes on from JANAVB010020999.1 coordinate 707,243, forward strand.
GGCCAAATTAAGAACAACTACAACTTTGTGTGCATGCCCAAAAAAGGGAAATAGATTACCAATAACCATTATCAACAAAAAGAATATAATCAACCTTCAAGAACATGCCATACCAATGGAGAAATTATTGGGTGGTCCGGGCTCATCACGTGGCAATGGTGAATGGTGAGCCCGACCACTAATTTCTTGACACTTGGCATAATACATTATATTACTACATTTCTCTTATTTTCTAGGTCAATTTTTTTTAAATGTTTTTGAAAGAAAAAAAAATTCTAATCGTATGCCAAGTGAATTTCTATATATTTTATATATAGCTTACAAATTTTTTAATTGTTTTATGCCAAAAATTATGCCAAGTGTCAAGAAATTAATGGCCGGGCTCACCATTCACCATTGCCACGTGGTGAGCCCGGACCATACAATAATTTCTCATACCAATGGCCCACGGTTGTAAACTTTTTGGCCAACGGTTGTAAACTTTAGAGACAATTCTAACAAATGACAATGTAGAGAGGCTTGGAGCTCTCTAGCCTAGTGGTATTAGAGCGGACATCCGGAGGGACCGGCAAGGTTCGAGTCCCCCAATTGTGTGTGTGCGTGGGATTTCAAAAAAAAAAAAGAGAGGCTTGGAGCCAATAGAAAACTCACAAAGCTTGGATTATTTTATGATTACTTCTGCCATATTAAGATTTAAGACAGTGCACAAATGTGCATGATGACTCTATTTTATTAGCCAATTTCAACTCCAAAATTTGTAGTGGTTTTTTTTTTTTTTTTTTACACCTCAGCATAGGATCGCTAACAAAAGAGTTTGTACCTGGCTGAACATTAATTGTTTCATAGTCGATACCATCCGGAACGAGCGTGTTATTGTACCGGTAAGGCCCCTTTCCGTTAATCAAAACCCCGTCAGGCATCCCAAGATCTTTCCCAGCATCGAGTTCCTTCCTCAAGTCCTACAAAAAAAAAACCAACCAATGTCGAATAAGAATTCATCTCGTTCCTCCCATTGCCAGCCATATGAATTCAAAACTCCGTCGCTTCGACTCACCGTATGATTCTTGTTGTACCAATCGCCGATCATAAGAGTGATGTCTCCATCGGGTGTGTTAAATGGCACAGGGATGACGTCGCGGTTGTTGACGATTATCCCGCCGTACCCCCCGGCGGCTCGCTGGAAGTTGGTGGACGGGAAGTAGAAGAAACTCCCAATCTGATCCTTGACTTGGAACTGGTAAGTCCAGTTCCAGCCCGGCGGAATCGGGCAGTTGGTGCCCAGAACTCCATCCTCCCATGAATTCTTCCTCTGTTGGATTCCATCCCTACAATTTTTTCACAAATTAACAACAGATACTAGATTAATAAACACATTTCAAGATTTTCTAAATAAATATAAAGATTCAGACAAACCCATTTCAAGAACTGGGAAATGAACGGAAACACACCTCAAGAAACTGAAAATTACGAAATTACGAAATTAAAATTAAAATTAAAATTAAAAATAATTACCATGTGAGGAGAAGGGGCTCATCCAAGCTGTTGAGGACGTTCACCACGACGTTCCAGTTGGTGGTGATATTGACAATGGGGCCAGGGAATTTGTCATTCACAGCTATAATCTGCACCAACAAGAACATATTTACAATTTTTTTTAAAAAACCCAAAATTAACAAAATAAAAATATCAGCTCAGCCTTTTTCAAAATGGCCACTGATCCACGGATAGAAAGTTCACCAAAAATGCAAAAAGAGGGGAGAGGTCGGATTTTGACAGCTTCACTGCGTCCAATGAATATTGGGAAAACTGAGGGGTTATTTGCAAAAAAATAATATAATTCAATTCTGAGAGTAAGATGGACTTTTTACAAAATGGCAACTGACCAACGAAACAAAACTTGACTAAAGACACAAAAAAGAGGGGAAGTATTGGATTTTGAAAGCTTTTACTGCGGATCCAATAAATTTCGAAAAATTAGGGGAGTTATTTGCAAAAAAACATGTACAATTCTGAGAGTGAGGACGAGGATTTTATTCAAAACGGCCATTGACCCACGAATCCTTTCTTCGCCAAAAATGGAAAAAGAGGGAAAACATTGCATTTTGCTAAGCTTTTAAGAACAGATCCCATAAATATAGCAAAAATGAGGGGTTATTTGAAAAACAAAAACCTGCTGCTGGACGCCGAGAGGAGAGACGGTCTTGTAGTGGACGTTCCAGTCGAAGTAGGCGAAGGGGTCTCCGGCGGACGCGGGGCCCGCGAACGCCGCCAGCGCGCAGAGGAAGCTCAGAACCGCCGCCATTGCCATTGTTAAGTTTCTGGAGGGGGCTATTTGAAAACAAATATTTTGCACTGTGTGTCTAACTGGGAGGTCTTTTTTACATTATAGTCCTTAAGAGAGAGGAGGAAGAAGAGTAGTGTATACTCCTGTGACCTTTGTCTCTCTAAAGAGTCAAAACAGTCGCCTTTCTCTCTCTAGGGTTGGAGGCTGTTGCTGGAGCTCTTAAAAGAAGTGCCGAGTAATTTAAATATATCCAAATATTAACACATTTCATGTGGCCTGAATTTACAAATATACCCTTAACTTTGAGACTTTTCTTCATAATCAAGCGAGAGTTTTTTTTTTTTTTTTTTCTGGTTATGATTGATCAGATGAGTCAAAATAAACAAAACAATGGAATTAGTTTTTAAACAATTCAATGTATTTTAAAAAAAAATAATAAATTATAATATGTATGACCTATGAATCACGTTATAAAAAATAATATGATAAATAATTAATATTTGATAACTTTTTTTTAATTCAAGATTATTTCTAAGAAGATACTTTATTCAATCTCATATTTTTTTTGAAATTTTTTGAGTGGCACCCCACTTATTTTATACTTATTTAAGGTGCACCCTACAAGTTTACATGAATGTATGACACTCTCACTTTTGACGGTTTCAGTCCAAAATGAACGGTCAACCACTTGGACCAATTTTTTTGGACGAAAATATTCCTGTATGTTGTCCTCTTCCCCGCGTCAACTATATGTCTCCCCCCGCCGTGCTCGGTCCCCCTCCACGGCGTAGCCGCACCCCCCCCCCCCCCCCTCCCCGACCTCGTCGCACCCCCCCCGGCCACGACCACCACCACCATCATCACCACCATCAACCAACATCACCACCACCGACCCCCTTCCCCCCCCCTCCCGCTCCGCCCCCCTACCCCCCACCGTTACTGCCGCCGTCGCAGCAGCAACCACAGCAGCGTGCGGTAGTGGCAGCAGCAGTATCAGCGACAGTAGGGGCTAGGGGGGCGGAGCGGGAGGGGGGGGGGAGGGTGTCGGTGGTGGTGATGATGGTTGATGGTGGTGGTGGTGGTGGTGGTGATGGCCGGGCGGGGGGGGGGGGGAGCGGAGGCACGCCGGCGAGGTGACGGAGAGGGGGGGCAGCCACGGGATGACGGGGAGGGGGGCAGCAACGTGTGACAGGGAGGGGAAGACGATGGCATTTTCGTCCAAAAAATTGGTCAAAGGGGTTGACCGTTCGTTTTGGACGGAAACCGTCAAAAGTGGGTGGTGTCATACATTCATGTAAACTTGTGGGGTGCACCTTAAATAAGCATAAAATAAGTGGGGTGCCACCAAAATTTCTCTATTTTTTTTAGGTCTAATTTGAGTTATTTTTTTGAACAAACTTAAACATGAACAATTTTTGAAACAATACTCCTAACAATTTTTATTGTCCTAAATACTGGACCATTTTTTTTAAATGATTTGATAAGTTGTTGTTACTAAATAATTAGTCATCGTTGGTCGTTTATAACTATTATATAAGATTGAATACATTATGTCACTAGAATTTTTTTTAAAAAATTATCAACAAATTAAGAATCTAAAGAATCTAGTATAAAATTAGTTCTTTAATTAAATTAATAAGGGAGGAAGGATAAATTTGTCACAATTATGAATACGGAAAAGGAAATTTTATTAAGGGAAAAAAATGTGTAAATACTTGGAAGGGCATTTATGGACTTCACATTGGAGGGTTCTTGAATTGAGCCGTTGGGAGTAGAATTGCCTTTTTTGGGGGGGGTGAGAATAGCACGCAGGTAATGAAGTGAGTTTTTTCCAGCGAAATGCCAGTCCACGGCACTAATTAGGGCGACACGGAAGCAATCGCCTGTCTGGTAGAACGCGTACCGACTGGCAAGAGACGAACTTAAAAATAAAAAAATAAAAAATAAAAAAGCCACGTCTACAAACACTTGCACGTGGAGACACGTGTCTTTAAACGGATGGTTGGATTCCCTGTTGTGTGTCTGCAGGCCTGCAGCCGACGAGGGGAATGTGCTGCTGCATACGGTCAGGTTTCTTGTATGGGGCACATGCGGGCAGCTCACAGCGTGGGGGCCCGCACTATTCTTCGAAACGGTTTTTACGCGCTTATCCCTATTGAATGCAAGTAGACCGCATAGCAATCTCTATGCGGATTTTGATCACTTCGGTGGTACTGCTAATAACGGGTGGTAGAAAATTTTATATCCGAACCCGCTGGCATTCCACCCAGCACCCATGCAAATTTTTATCTATACTAGTATATAATTCAATTACGGAGGGTTTTACTTTTTTTTTTTTATGCAGTACACTTCTATCTAAAAAAATTATTATTTATAGATTAAAAAAATTATGTAGTATATTTCTATATTTTTTTGAATTATTGTATTATAATTATATGTATCCATCGCATCATAAAGATCGATTGTTTTCTCGCAAACAATGGATATCTCCGAGAACGTCACCATGTGCCTGAAGGCAAATATCTTCGACATGTTGTGCATGAAGTTGACAAGAAAATAATCTTTAAGCGTATTCATCATATTGTAAGTGTTTCTTTATGTATGTTCAATTAATTTTGTTTGGGACTTTCTGAATTTAGATATGTGAAGTCAATCCTCATCATATATTTTTTCGATTGACATTGACTTTCACGAAACGTCATAACTGGGTATAAAAATTTATGTTGCACAAGATGCTTATTTTTTTTTTTAAACCAGATCTATTCAAGCCGAGTACAACATTTTTGTAAGAATTTATTGTTTTCTTTAGATAAATGTTATGTAGACATCCTTCCTGACACAATCCATTGGCACACTGATGTGGCAATACGTTATTGGATGTCAAGACAGTGCATTATTGGATGTAAAGAAAAATCTTAAAAAAGAATAATACAATGTCATATTAATGTTGGCTAGGGAGGGGGGTGCTCTCCCATGGGAGGGCCGAGCTCGAGCTCGAGCCCCACCCTACTCCTCGGGATGGTTGGTTGGCTTAGGCCACAGTCTCGGAGAAAAAAAATGGTATATATATATATATATATATATATATATATATATATATATATATTCCTACTAGTGGCACTAGTAGTGGTAGTGGTGAGATATGCGGTCATGAGTTCGAAATCCAGTGGAATAATTTAGGAAACTAATTACCCTTTATTTGGTCATTGACATATTATATATATATATATATATATATATATATATATATATATATATATATATATATATATAATGTCAATAACCCCTAACCTAGTAGTAGTGGTGAGATAGCGGTCCAAGTACCCCTAACCTAGTAGTAGTGGTGAGATATGCGGTCCAAGTGGTCAGCAGATGACTATAAAACAAATTATTAACATTAGAAAACGATGGAATGCATATTAAAATCCAGAATTCTATTATCATCGGTCCCAATGCGCCTAAATGTTTTAAAGAGCATTATACAAGTAACATTAAACAACTTTTCAAGTAATCTATAACAAAACCATTATCAAATAGCACATGGAGGTGAGTTATGATTAAATGTTGGTTGTTTCTTCTCCTTTCTTAACAAAATATATTCAATTTAATTGCAAGAAATAAAGGAACGCTTTGTGCTCTTCTTTTGGTCTAATACCACCTGTTGATGGTTACAGCTTGTCATTAATCACTCTAATAGAACCAATTAGCATATTAATGACAAGTAGCTAGCTAGCATGATAGTGAAACTAGTTTGTACTAGATGGAAACATTTTGATCATGGAACAAGTCAGTCAAGCCCCCCAGTGGTCCACATCCAACCATAATTGACATTATTTTGTTCACACACAATCCAGCACAAGTCCAGGTGTGTGTAAAGTGAATAAAAGTCTAAAAGCCAAATTATGGATTCTTCATAGATTATATTAGGACCACTAAGATAATATATCCTATAATTTGCTGGCTTCACCCGCATCCACTTCTAAAATTTATTAAAACAGGTGTATTTACACAGAATAATGCTATTTGTCCCTCCAAATTGTACTTCCAAATCGTCCCTTATTACGTGGCAGCTGACGTGGCATGTTGATGTGGCAGTTGGCGTGACAAATTTTAAAATTAAAATTAATATTAACATAAAATTAATATTAACATTAACATTAAAATTAATATTAACATTAACATTAACAATAAAATCAACATTAACATTAATATTAACAATAATTAATATTAATATTAATTAATATTAAATTAACATTAATAACATTAAATTAACATTGACAAAATTGAGTACGAATAAGAAGAGATGACACTTAATATTATTTAACATGTCACGTCAGCTGTCACATAAGAAGAGATGTATTAGAGGAATAATTTGAAGGTACGAATAGCATTCATTTATATATGCCATTTGAGTAATTAAGTGTGTACCCCACGCTTAGAATGATCTCAGGGTCTACCTGTTAAGGGTATTTTCATTGGTTTTGAGGTATTTTGGAACCAATCGACTATGAAAATCTATGCTTAATAATTCTTTTAACCACTGAATATTTTCGTCGGCTCAAACCGTCCAAAGCCGATGTAATATAATTTTGGGTGGGTTTATAAACATCTAAAATCGATAGATGTTGAAAAAAATCGATAGATGTTGAAACGTATTATTATTTTATTCTATTTATATCCTTAAAAAATATATATAATAATAACTGCTAATATTTCACACTATTTTTTTTGTCATATATGTTTCTCTTCTACTTTATTTTTTCCCATTTTTTGCTATTTTTTTGAAAAAAATTAAAATATATTTCTTCTACTACTCTTAACCAGACGTTTCTATTATTTTATATGTTTATAGTATTTACTTTGTGACAGTTTCTAGTGTCGTTTAAGTTGTAAGAATTATTTCATGCGATACAATTTATAAGAGTGTGTTTGGTAGGAGGAAAAAGTGGAAGGAAAGAAAATATACGAGGAAAAAGTGGGAGGAAAGAAACATTTTCTCTTGTTTGGTATGAGGAGAAAAGTGGATGGAAGAAAAAGTAGAGGGATTGGTTTTCCCTCGTAACTTAAGAAAATCAATCATCCCAAAGATTGTGTTTGGTAGGAAGGATAGAAAAGTGGAAGAAAGAAAAAAGATAAGGATACATTTTTCTTCCATATGGAAAGTAAAGATCATTTACTTCTTTTGTGTTTGGTAGCAAGGATGGAAAAAAAATAAGATATGCATTTTCCTTTGTTTGGTATAAAAGAAAAAGTGGAAGGAAATAAAGTAAAAAATATAGGGTTTACCAATTCTACCATTAACTAAAAATACTTATTTACCATTTGACTTCATAGATACTTTTTAAATAATACATTCATATGGGGGTATAATTGTTAATTAATACAAGCATCCACTTTTTCTTCCACTTTTGGGGGGATTGAATTTCTTAGGTTATGAGGGAAAAGTAATCCCCCCACTTTTCCTTCATTCATATTTTTCTTCCATACCAAACATGAGAAAACGAATCTTTTCCAAAAGTGGGAGAAAAAGTGGAAGGAAAAGTGCATACCTATCTTAATTTACAATTATACCCTATAGAAATTACATTATTTTAAAGTTGTTCAATAAAGTCAAATGGTAAATAAATGTTGTTAGTTGTGGATATAATTAATAAAGTATATATTTTTTATTTTTCTTGCTTCCACTTTTTTTTTACCAAATAAGGAAAAATATATCACTTTCATTTTCCTTCCATCATACCAAACACAAAAGAAGAAAATAGTCTTTCCTTTCCATACGAATGAAAAATAAATCTTTCTGATGTTTCTTTCTTCCACTTTTCTATCCTCCCTACCAAACACGAGAAATTATTAGGTGGTCCTGGCTCTCCACTGGACGTGCTGAGTGGTGAGCCCGGTCCAATGAACAATTGGTCCTTGGAATAATCAATTAATTTCATATTTTCTACATCATAACCGGACAATTCATAAGTTAGCTTAATATTAATATTAATTTTTATATTAATATTAATGTTAATGTTAATCTTAATATTAATGTTAATATTAATATTAATGTTAATATTAATGTTAATTTTAATATCAATGTTAACATTAATATTAACATTAATACTAAGATTAACATTAACATTAATTTTAATGTTAATATTAATATTAATATTATTGTTAATATTAATTTTACTGTTAATATTAATGTTAATCTTAATATTAATTTTAATGATAATATTAATATTATTGATTTTGTTAGTATTTTTTGTTATCTTTAATATTAATGTTAATATTAATATTAATATTAATTTCAATGTTAATATTAATTTTAATTTTAATTTTAATATTAATATTAATATTAATATTAATATTATTGGTAATATTAATTTTACTGTTAATATTAATGTTAATCTTAATCTTAATATTATTGATTTTGTTAGCATTTTTTGTTATCTTTTCATATCTGATTATGATGTAAAAAATATGGGATTAATTGGTTATTCCAAGTGTCAATTGTTTATTGGACCGGTCTCACCACTCAGCACGTCCAGTGGTGAGCCGGGAGCACCTAATAATTTCTCACCAAACACAGCCTAGGACAGTTCGTTCGAGTTGCTCAACCGTCTTAGTGTCGGCTGCTTAAGACGTGCTACAAAGCCTTTACTGTGCCGGAGGACCGAGCATGGCATATCTAGAGAGATCCGATGTGTGGTTTTGCTATTCCACCACTTCTTTGTTCATTTTCGTGAAACACCATGAATATTATAATGTATCGGAAATTCGAAGTGATGTTTTAGGCTGCGTTTGATTGAGTTTTTTTTTCCATGGATAATATTTTCATCATAAATTTTTCCACCAATTGTAGTGTTTGATAGCGTATATTTTCCAAAAATTTATCATTTTTCATATTTTTTTTTTAATTAGTGGAAAATAAAGATGGTACAGCCCATAGCAAAATATCAATTTTCATAGAAAATAATTATTTTTCGTGAAAAATAACGACAATAAAATACCCAAACTAATTCCGTGGAATTTTTTCCATAAAAATTTTATTCCTAATAAAATAATTCAGTGGAATAAGTTTATTTTTCACCTTGTAATCAAACGCACCCTTAGTGATATTTTTGATGGCTGGTTTTATATTATTTACAAAATAAATCACATAAATGGACATAATTTAAATAAGAATGCTAGATGAATAAGTGAAATATACTAAAAGATATATATACAAATATTAAATGTATTTATTGAAAAGTTGGAAATTACAACAATTAGAAATAGCATTAGAGTATATATATATATATATATATATATATATATATATATATATATATATATATATATATATATATATATGATTTTTGTTAATGCTTCAACCAACTTGGTCCTTAAAATATCTAAACGGAAGTAAATTGAAGAAAAAAATTCATCAAGATAACCAAACCCATAAATATTATTAAAATAGCAATTCTCCCTCATTCTTTATATTTCTTTATTTATTTTCTTTCTATAAAGATATGCATCAAGAATTAAAAGGAACCAAAACTATGATTGTTTATGCTTGCTTCTGATTGCAGTAGGTATTACTTATTAGGAGTGTCTTTAATTAAAATAAAATAATTCCACTGTATAAATCAGAACAAAGATGGACAAACAGCAAGCAAAGGATATACTTTTCTTCTTTCTGAGAAAAAGAAACTGAAGTAGTATTTTTATCTTTGCTGGAAAAAAAAAAGAAAAAGAGGAGAATGAACAGAAAGAAAAATAGTAAACTTTGATCAACATTTCATCATTTGTTGGGAACAATGGTTGCTTTGTTCTGCCTGTCCGGCCGCCTATTTGTTCATCCAAAGACGAAGAACTTAGGGCTATTTAGTAATAGGGTCACATAATAATTCATATTAAGGTTTGAGTTTCCAAAACTTTCGATGTTAATATTTGGATATTAAAATTACTGTTCATTTAGTCAACTGAACAGTAATTTTAAGATTAAAAAAGTTAGACATTTTACATATCCAAAGGGTAAAGTGCAAAAAATCCCTCGTTAGATTTTCGTTTTTTGCACTAAAAGATTTCATGCTCTTAAAATTTTTGAAAGTATAAAATCTGCTCATTTTGTCCCCTTTCCGTTAACTGATGTTAAGTGAGGTGTGTAATGATCATTTTATCCCTCCTCCCTCCCCCCCCCCCCCCCCCCCCCCCCCCCCCCCCCCGGTGGTGCGGGGAGGAAGAGGGGGACGGGGCTGGCCGGAACGAGGAGGAGGAGGAGGGAGGCGGGGCGGGAGGAGGGGAGGGCTGTCCGGGGCGGGGAGGAGGGGGAGTGCTGGCCGGAGGGAGGAAGGAGGAGGGGGGGGGGGGGGTAGTTTAGGTTTTTTTTTTTTTTTTAAATGTCACTTAACGGTCAAAACTAACGGTCAACAGACGGTAGAGGGCTGACCGAGGAAGTCATAGATTGTGGGGGTCTTTATTTGCTAAATTTGATTAAAATGTCTTTCTACTCAAAAGATGCACATTTAACGAATTTTTTTTTACAATTTACCCCATATCCAAATTATAATTTTAACTATTATTTGAATCTCTATTACTAAATATTCCTAAAAGACACTTAATTAACTTGGAATAATTAATGTGGTGTTAGTTCTTTTGATTCTTGTCTTTGTTTGACGCGTCTAACGTTCGGTGTTTAAATATAGAATAAAATAAAGCACTAAAGAAAAGGAAGGGGACATGGATTACAAAATTTTAGGATCCATACCTTTTACTTTTTCTAGGTCTTTACAACAAAACATAAGGTTACATAAAATATGTCTTTGGTAGGGTACCCTTGGATTCTCATGATATCCTATTGAAATTCCAACACCAAACATCTCAATAAAAAAACACCTCGCAACCATCCCAACACCCTCCTTTTATTTTAAGGAGTTTCTAGCTTTAAGAAAATAATATATTTTTGTTTCTTTATTTTTTTTAGTCTATTTGTTCGATAATTGTTAAATTTATGCTAAGTGTTGCTACCAAAATCGTGTTCTTCTAATACTGTTGAACTTCATAGTTAATGGGTTGTAGTACTCGTTTGGTTCGCGGAATCTTCCGGTTGGGAAAGGAAAGTGATTACTTTTCTATGTTTGGGCGTCCAAGGAATTGAGGAGGAAAGGAAAGTGATTTCCAATGGAAAGAAAATTATGAGGGAAAGTGATTCCATCCATCCAAGTAAGGAATCACTTTCCCACATTGAAGTATTCACTTTCCTTTCCAAATTCTTTGGCATTGCCAAACATCGAAAAGAAAAATCAATAGGAATTAAAGTTTTCCAAAGGAAAGAAAATGACAAGGAATTGATTTCCTTTCCCTTCCATTCCGCGAACCAAACGAGGCCTAAGGAAAGAGCCGTAAGAGTTGATGGTTATATATACATATATTTTTTCAATACAGTTATTTGAGATGTATTGATACAATTTACGTATTGTAAAAGGACCCATATATATATATATATATATATATATATATATATATATATATATATATATATATATATATATATGTGAAAGAAGGTAATTGTGGCGAGCTCTTATCGGAAATCGATCTCCTGACCACTCGGACCGCATGTATCTCTCTTAACCACTAGGCTAGAGGTCATTTGCAATATATATATGAGAGCATTATGTCACGTCCCGATTCCGTAGAATCAATAGTCATCCCCCGGGCGTGATGCCGTGCGAACCTAAATTGCGATCGCACAAGGCACATTCATAAGGTTATCCGAAACACAACATCAAGTTAGAGTACGCAGAGAAATTGATTGACACAATTGAAATAGAAGTAGACTTTTCATTGATATTAACATTTCATTTACATTGACTTCTTTACAATCATTGCCGCGCGGGCTACAACATGACTCGACTTACAAAACGAACGCTGATGAGATAGTCGTTCCATACATTACATCCCCTTTTTACAAGCAAAATAGTTACACTTTCCACCTGCGATCGAGGGAAGCCGAGCCGCCATTGGTCTTCTTTTGTACTGAATGCGGAGTCTTCAAAAGGAATTCAGATACAAGCCTTTACACGGACGAGACTTCAAAAGTGTCCACGCCGCCTTGAGATTTAAGTGGCACGTCCTTCGTGGTTCGGGGTACCTGCGTGGAGAGCGAGGATCAGTACATTACATTATGCTTGTCTTTGCTCGCTTGAAATTCATTAGGATGGTTAGAAACATTCATGAACTAAGTCATATAGACTCGTCAACCAAATGAGAGCTTGGAACTTAACTTATATATATATATTGCAAATGACCTCTAGCCTAGTGGTTAAGAGAGATACATGCGGTCCGAGTGGTCAGGAGATCGATTTCCGATAAGAGCTCGCAACAATTACCTTCTTTCATATATATATATATATATATATATATATATATATATATATATATATATATATATATATATATATATATATATATATTACTTCTAAAATATCATCTTATATTCTTTTTTTCATGTATGTACAAATTAATGTCAAATTTAATGTAGGAATAGATTTAAAATTTAAATGATATAAGATTAAAAAGAACTGCATGATGGCATTTTATGAGTGTCAATAACGAAACCTAGATCGATGAGGAACAAAAAAGCAGGCGGGAGACCTGTAGTCAAAAAGTTATTTCTGCTGGCAATTTTTATAAACAACAACAATCAGCAAACCTAGCTGGTGCAAGAATTTTATTCATTCAATTGCATAAAATCCAAACAAAATATAATTTTGCATTAACTGATATATTGAATTAGTTGCTTTAAATTTCTAATCATAGACAATCAATCACTCACTAATTTATAATATTTCTTAGGAAAATGCTAAGTTTACTACCAAATTTTTACAACCTTCTTACAGCCATTCTCTCCCATCCCTTACACATGGGTCCCACCGGGTCCCATCACCACTCTCACCCCCCCTGCTACATGGGCTCCACCCGGTCCCACCACTTCTCCCTCTCCTCCAATCGAAGTCCGACACGTGACAAAGTTGTAAGAGGGTTGTAACATTGATTGTAGGCATAGCAAAGCTCTATTTCTTATAGTGGCAGATGTGACGTGAAACAAATGTTATAGATTAAGTAATTAATAATTATAGTGCAAGAATTTTAGGTTTTCGCTATGTTTCACAATTTCCCAACTTACATATTAACTTACACTACAAGAACACGTGAAATCTAGAACAATTTTATAATTCTATTGGAGTTGGAGAGGTTTCATTACTTATTTGATTTGATATTATGTTAAATTATCTTATGACATTCTAACTATAGTGCTCAGACGTTTTTGGCACATTAAATTTTTACTGTTCGGTTTTGATACCCAAATTCTATAAATTAATTTTGAAACAACTTTCGCCATTTTTTTTTGTCAATAATAGTCGTGCTTGTCGTTGGTGTTGTTTTGATTTTTGTAATAAAATGAATAACAATACCGTTTTGTCCACAATAAACTCTTATCGACAACTAAATTTAGACAAAAGATATTTCAAAAGAGAAATTTATAAATTTGTTGTATCAAAATTGAGGGATAAAAAGGTAATGTGTCAAAATTGTTACGTTATAGTTGTGATGCAACTATGATAATTTAGCCTTAATGTTATTTGATAGGAGACTTTTTCTCAAACCAAAGGACACAAAAAAAAATGCACAATAACTAAAAAAAAACCAAGATTAAAAATAAAAAATTGTGCAATAACTATGAAAAAAAACCAAGATTGAAAATATGGTACGAGTGTAATTATGTAGACCTCTCAATTTCAAGAGAACAAGTACATTAGTAAACGTTAAAAGGCTACATTGTGCTTTTTTTAGTTTGACTACTTTTTATTGGCTAGTCATGTGTGGGGCTGACGCAGAGGTTAAGCCGAACAAGATTTCGAATTTGGACAACTTTTTTTTGTTGTTGGAACAACTCCGAGGCTCAACATTACTATACAAGCAAGTGATCTTGTAGAATCGACCCATAATGAGAGTCGAAAGACCATAAAAAACTAGTTCTGGATAGGAGAACCCAACTCTGTGGGCCGGCCCTGGTCATGTGTGGTCGGTTACCAAAGGACCAAGGACACAAAAAAGAGAGGAGGGGAGACAAGAAATGGATCCGGACACTATGATCAAACATGTCATGCATTTATGGTTCTCTCTCTCTCTCCGACCTCCACTTACACTGTCTAAATTTGTATGCGTTTCCAATATGCTTTTTCTCTATGTAACGTTCTCTTTATGACTGATGGATCTGAATTAAAATTTAGGGTTAATTAGGCTTTAAGTTTTATAAACATTCAAAAATTAGTGTTTTGGTTTCGACGATGTCTAACATAGAATTTGGGTTATGAGACGACTGTTAATCCGTGTTGACCATCCAAAATTTATTAATATCCTAACCAATTCCTTTCTTCACTCTTGCTTCTCTTACCATGTTGCATCATTGGACGGGGATAGCGATCCTGAGAAGGCGAGCGAATCCACTTCGCGGTGAAAGTACTTTTTTTCAAATAAAGATAGAACTGGACATCACAGAGTTAGCTTTTCGAAATTTTCCAAAAAAAAAAACAAAAAAACAGCCTATACTAGAAAGAACGAGACCTTAACCTTGCTTGACGAGTAAAAAGTTGCTATGAATACCATGACCGATCACCATCAAAAAAGAATAATGTCTCTAAATCATTTCGGGTCAACTCTGCCTTCGACCATCCGAAATATGCCATGGTTGTAAATGACATAGCGTTCCAGATAGAAAATGACGATTCCTCCAGGAAAACGAAGTTATTCAAGTTCTTTTTATCGAAGAAGTCCCGCTCTGTTGGCCCCATGCGTCATCTACTAAAAAAAAAACCTCCCCATCGTGGGTTCGTTTGAAATCCAAAACTGCTTAGCAACAGTCGGACAAGTAGATAATGTTGGGAAGAACCAAAATTTATTGGGTAGAGCCGGATCTGATTAACCCTAAAATATTTTATTAACAGATTTTGGACAGTCAATACGGATCAACCGTCATCTTATGATCTAAATTATAATCTGGATATCTTGGTAACCCAAATGGTAATTTCTAATGTTCTTGTGTCAAAATAAGGAAAATCGTGATGGGATTAATTAGGGTATTGTAGGTGCGAGGTTGGACTCGATAAAAGCTCAATTTCATTCGTATGGCATATGCAATGCATGCAGGTTTGATTCACGAACAAGATCGACTCGAGAAGAAGTGGTCGACTCTTTTTCATATAGATCGTTTTGATTGATTCGTGAACGAGATTGATCGATTCGAGATCGAAGTTTTGTAGACTTTGACCAAATTCGATCAACCGGAATATCGGTCCATCAGTCCAAGTTTGTGCTGGACTGATGGAGTAGGTTTGGAGACTTTGACCAAATTTTTTTATATTTGTTTTGTATTTAACTTTTTTTAGTTGTTTTGCGGGTTTGTTTAGATTTTTTTAGATTTGTTTGGATGTTGTCAGTAATACTCCTAAAATGTCATCATACACTCAGAGCATCTCCAATCCTATTATCTTGTTTTGTGTTGTGATTCCTATGTGGCACGAGGCACAAGACAATGTCTTTCCTATGTGGCAAGATGATATTCACACAAGACGATGAGATAAAAAAAATGTTCTCCAGTGCAAAAGAATTGACGAGACAATAAAAAGTATTTTTTTTCCAACTTTCAAGACAACTCCTCCACTTCTTCATTTTTTTATAAATATTTATATTCATAATTGATGATGTGAAGACAAAGTCATTGTGAAGTGCATTGTCTAGATCTAGACAACCAACTTCACATTCTCCTTGCCATGTCATTGACATGTCAACTTCATAGTTTATTCTACATTTGCATTGGAGAATAATTTTTGAAATGAAAGCTTGTCATTCCTATGTGGCAACTATTTTTTCTAAACTCACAATAGGGTTGGAGATGCTCTCTTATCTTCGTACATGCACAAATTAATGTCATATTTAATGATAAGGTATATTTGAAATTTGAATGATAAAATAAAGAGTGATGCAGGATGATATTATTAGAAAAAAGACTATGTACTAGAGAATGGAGTTTTGATTCTTATTATTTTGAGTTGAGCAATAAAAGTTATTTTATCTTTTCTAATTATCTTGAGAGTAATGAGGTGTTAGCGTGATCCACGTTTTTGTGTCCGTCTCATGTGTATCATAGCTTTTGTGTCGAAAAGACACGTCCGGAATTAAAGACCGCAAGACAACCAACATCTTCTTAATTAAAGTAGGACATGAGGATGAAGGCCACTTGCACTTATTTCACATCGAAGTTTTTGTGTGGGAAATGAACTTATGCGTTCAACAAGTTTAAGTAGAAATTAAAAAAAAACAATAATGTCACCAACCTTTCCTAAATTTTGTTTTCTATGATCATTTATCAACCATTCCTTACGGGGGTGGTGAAAGGCCAAGGCACCAACACCCTAAATTAGGTATAGTGAATACAGCTGGTTAGCCCTAAAACACGGACTTAGGGATAGTTAGTTAATAATATCCTACTACTTACTAATAATTGTATAAGTCTTATTAATCCAATCGAATAATACTATTTGTACCTCCAAATTGTACCTTCAAATCGTCCCTCCTTACGTGACAGTTGTCGTGACAAATTTTAAAATTAAAATTAACATTAAAATTAATTTTAGCATTAAAATTAATATTAACATTAACACTAAAATTAATATTATCGTTAATATTAACAATAATATTAATATTAACATTGACATTAACATTAATATTATCATTAATTAATATTCATATTAACATTAATATTAACATTAATTAATATTAACATTAAATTAATATGGACAAAATTGGATAATTAACTTTTTGGTTTAAAATTTGCCATGTCATCGGTCATGTCAGATGACACATAATATTATTTAACATGTCACGTTAGCTGCCACATAAGGAGGGATGTATTGGAGGGACAATTTGGAGGTACGAATAGCATTACTCAATCCGAACCATATTTTCTCCTCTCCGCCCATGGGCGATCCTACCCAAACCTAGGGTTTGGCATTCCCTCTCATCTTCCCAAGAGGTTCCCCGCCTCCTTTCCCAACCCCGTCCCTCATCCGCCCTCTTCCTTTCTCTTTTCCTAATATCCATTCCCTCCCCATAATCTCGGTTTGCTGAGCAACCTTACCAAAACTCCTATGTCTACATACAAAGAGGTCTTGGAGAAGATGGCGGACCTTTTCTCGCTCCAGGGTTCAGTCGAAGCGGTCAACTTATCCGCGAGGGAAATCTCTGTTCCCCAACATTGGCGATCAACCCTTGCTATCAAACCTCTATCCCCACGACGTTTCACTTGCTCATCGATATCATCTATCCTTCAAAAGCTATGGAGGACATCGGGCAACATTCAGGTCAATGATCTTGACACAGAGGCGGGCTCATTTCTTGTTCGTCTAGCCTCCCCTATGGAAGCTGATCGGATCATCACGGAGGCACCATGGTCCATCAATGAAGACATCTTAATACTGGAGAAATGTGATCCTTCCAAGTTGCCGGAAGAATATAGCTTCATGTATGCGGATCTATGGATTCAACTTCACCGCATTCCACCTAAATATTTAAATCAAAAGGCTATTGGAAAAATTGCTGAAGCTATAGGTTCACCACAACCATGCTCAGATGCAGACGCTATGAAATGGAAAACGTATGCTCGGATGAAAATCCTCATCGACATATCCAAACCCCTCAAGTGTTCAATCTCTACCAGTCTAGAGGGTTGTACCTCTAGCCAGGTTATCATCAAATATGAGAGGTTGCCTCGATTGTGTCTCTTCTGTGCTAGAGTGGGCCACTTGATTACTTAATGTGCTGACAGAAATCTCTTCTTGTCTTTGATCAGGGAAGATTGGACGGAAGAGGAGAAGGAAAGAATCAAACTCCTATCTCAGTCGAGGGTGCGTGCAGAAGACTACATGGCTGATTCACTCAAGGTTTCGTCCAGGCGCCCACAATCTTCCACTAATACTGGCGTGATTAATCCCAACTCAAACAATCAGGCGCCCCAGCCACCGGAGAGCCCATCTGAGACTGCTGGCCCACACACTACCCCCTGTGAACGACCGCCAAATACTGAGACAGGTGGCAATTTGTCACTGCTCCAGATGGTCAGATATACTCCCCCGCAAAGGAGGGGATCTTCACATCCCCATACAACTGATACATCAATTCCAGTTGTTTCAAATCCCGAAGTGGATAACTTCGTATGGGATAATAATATCCACAACTGGGGACCACATTCTGAATATAATCAGAAAATGATTGAGGCCAATCCGGTGTTGATTCCCTCTATCCATGAAATGACTCCTCATCAACATAATTCAGGCGTGGCCATACATTCTCCAATTGATACCATCACAACCGTTACTGATCACCCAGAATCTTCGTCCTCTCCCCACCTACTCAGTACTCCCAGGAATGATGACGACACTCACACTCCTGAGAGGAGTCCCCAAGCTATGCCCATGGAGGCATACCCAAGCGTGCCACCACCTTCATCTTCGACCGACTTTATTATATCCAAGAAAAAATCTACATGGAAGAAGATGGCCCGTAAAAACAACAAGAACTCAAGTGGTCAAGCAACAGTGGGTTACAAGCGCCCTTCTCCAAACTTAATCCTAAGTCCTTCGAAAAGACTTCTGATCTCCAAATCCCCGAATGTGACATACACCAAGGTGGTGGCGGCTGACCTCCAACAGCCGCAAGGGCAATATTAATCCTATCGTGGAACTGTCGTGGCGTGAGGAATGGCCCGACAGTTCACACCCTCCGCTCGTTCCTCACCTCCACTCGCCCCTCCATCTTCTTTATTTCCGAAACCATGTCCTCACCTATTCATTCTTCCACAACTCTCCCCCTCCTTGGTTACCCAAATTATTACTCCGTTCCTTCCACAGGTCACTCTGGTGGCCTTTGGATTGGATGGGATGACTCCATCACTGCTACAATCAAGCACGCCTCCAAAAACATCATCATCTTAGCTGTCGAAGCTACCCCAAGTGAACCAGCATGGCATCTCCTGTGTGTTTATAGGAGCCCAATTAAAAAGGACAGGCCAAAGCTATGGGACTATATCATGACTCAATCAGCGGGTTTCGCCACTCCCTGGGCGTGCATTGGTGATTTTAACTCCATCACCAAAGATAATAAAAAATATGGAGGCAGGTGTTTTGATCCTAACGATGCTGCTCCTTTTTTGAACATGATAAATCAATGTGGTCTTATAGACTTGGGTTTTGACGGACCTGCCTTCACTTGGAGCAATGGTCGGAGCCCAAGGTTCCTTATTCAAGAGCGACTGGATAGAGTCCTTGCTGATCCGGAATGGAGCCATCTTCACCCCTATGCTTCTGTATCTGTCCTCCCCCGCATCAACAGCGATCACGCTCCAATTCTCCTCAACACACACAAAAAGGCCCCTTATAGGAGACGGGCGATTAAATTTGAAAAACTTTGGGCATCCCATATGGAGTACTCCTCCTTTCTTGAAAATCTCTGACAAAACTATGACCTCACAAATCCTCCCAACATCCCACCGAAGCTCAAACACACTCTGCAGCGCCTTAATATTTGGGGTAAAAACAATTTCGGTGACATCAAGCAACAAATCTCTGATCTCAAAGGCAAGTTGCTGGATATACAAAGCAAGAGCCCCAATAATAGCAATATTTCTGAAGAACGCAACCTGACCCAAGAGCTTAATGATCTTCTCCTTCTTGAGGACATTTACTGGAAACAGAGAGCGAAATGCAATTGGATCCAAAATGGGGATAGGAACACTAAGTACTTCCATCTACGCGCCACAGCCCGGAAGAGGAAGAATAATATTCAATCTCTCCAGCTTGAAGACGGCACGTGGACTAATGACCATCAAGTAATATCGACCAGACTGGTCGAACACTTCCGGGGCTTATTCAATAAAGATGTATCAAGACCTGTTGATCCTGGCTTCATCATATCTCGTCATCCTCTATCTCCTGAAGAGAACTCGGCCTTGGGTGCAATACCTGAGCCGGATGAGATCGAGAAGACTATCAAATCTATGAAACCTCGCTCTGCTCCTGGACCGGACGGACTCCCTGCGTGTTTCTACCAAAAAAGTTGGCAGCTTGTTAAAGATGATATTGTGCAGATGACTCAATCAGCTTTCGAGAAGGCAAGCCTACCTCCGATGAACAACCATACAAATATAGCTCTCATTCCCAAGACAGCAGCGCCTACATCTCCAAGTGACTTTTGTCCTATCTCTCTATGCAATGTTGTTTACAAAGTTATTGCCAAGATCCTCTGTTCTCGGCTCCGCATTCACATGGACAATCTTATATCTCCATTCCAGAATGCCTTCGTCCCAGGTAGACAAATATCTGATAACATTATCATTGCGCATGAGGTGTTGCATGCCATGAAGTCATCAAAAGCCAGGAAGAAATTTTTTGCGCTCAAGATCGATATGTCCAAGGCCTATGATCGGCTATCGTGGAGTTTTATCAAATCAGTTCTCCATGGAATGGGCATCCAGGGGCACACCAACATGATGATTATGGAATGTATTACATCAGTGTCATTCTCTGTGCTTGTTAATGGATCGGCTGAAGGTTACATTAAGCCCAAAAGAGGCATCAGGCAAGGCTGCCCCCTCTCGCCATATCTCTTCATCATCTGCATGGAAGTGTTTTCGAGATTACTATATTGCCTAGAACGTGATAATATCTTCAATAGTATCCGCATCGATAGATACTCGCCGTCGATTTCTCACCTATTTTTTGTAGATGACATTTTCATTGTTGGCAATGCTTCAACTCAAGCTCTGGCCTGTGTCAATTCTACTATTCAAAAGTTTGCGGATTGGTCAGGCCAACGCATCAATTTCTCGAAATCTTGCATACATTTTAGCCATGGTGTCAGCCGAGGGGAACAACACGTGCTTGCTAAATCTATGAACCTGAGCAATATGGGAATTGAAGACCGCTACCTGGGTCATCACTTATTAAAATCAAAAAGCCGTATGGATACTTATCATCAGCTCCTTGACAAATGCAGATCTCGGCTCCAAGGATGGAAACAGAAGGTGTTATCACATGCAGGTCGTAATACCCTCATTCATTCAATACTTAGCTCTATTCCAATCTACTATATGTCGGCCTACAAGATCCCAACGTCCATTACGGAGAAATCCTCTAAAATTCAAAGAGATTTCTGGTGGAGACACAGCTCTGATGAAAGGAAAATGCATTTCTTAGGTTGGGATAAATTCCTGGCACCTAAAAGAGTTGATGGGCTGGGATTTCGCAAGCCTGAATGGGTCAATGAAGCCTTAATCGGGAAGCTCCTATGGCGTTTCCTTGAGAAGCCTGACATGCTCTGGGTTCGACTCCTTAAAGGTATTTACCTCCAAAACAAATAAATATGGAATGCTCAAAAATTGGCAAGAGACTCTCCTTCATGGCGTGCTCTCTTGGATATCCGAAACAAAATGGCGGATAAAATTTGTTGGAAAATCAGCGAGGGATGGATTAACATCCAGGATGAACCTTGGATTCTTACATTGGCTGGGTTTCGCCTCCACGGTATATCTATACCGCCAGATGGACCCAAAATGGTTTGTGATCTTATGAACCCTCAAACCAAAACATGGAATACTGAGTTAATCTCATCATTATTCCCAGAGATGGAGTCTAAAGCTATCATGGCCATCAGGCTAAGTGGGAGAAGCGAGCCTGATAGACTTATTTGGACTTATACAAGGACTGGCACTTTTACTTCCAAATCGCTATATGAATCCATCAGATTACAGCAACCGAGTTGTTCGCTGTACACCTATGGAGATTCATTTTGGAGCCGGCTATGGAGAGTCAAGAACATATCGCCTCGGATCCAAGTGTTTATATGGCGCCTCAGCAGAGATGCCCTCCCGTTAAACTCAGCCATCAACAGGCGTGTTAACACTGCTAACCCCACCTGTCCTTTCTGTGCATCATGGGATGAAGACAAGGACCACCTTTTCCTTCACTGTCAAGTGGCTAAGGAGGCATGGTTCATAAGCAACCTCGGTTTAAGAGTCGAGGATCATTGGAAGATTGATACTCTACTACAAAGCTGGATCATGGATCAGCAATCTATCGAGGTATTCATAATGGGTTCATGCATCCTATGGGCTATATGGAAAGCCCGATGCTCCTGCATTTTCAACCGCACAGCTCCAAATTCTTCATTTATTGTGAAACTAGCATATGAGAATTTCCACAACTACTCGGAAGGACCAGGTCGAAGGCTAGCTGAGATCAACAAGATGAAGGGAGATCTGGTTGAGAATTCCCGTTGGGGGCCACCGCCTGAGGGGGTGATTAAGATCAATGTCGATGGAGCTACGTCTTCGTCTTCCTGTGCTGCTGGGGTGATTGCCAGAGACCACATGTGAGAGTTTGTTAGAGCTTCGACTTGGCATGCAAACTCTATTAACTACCTGGAGATCAGTCTTGAAGCGGAGGCTCATGCTATGCTTCAAGGAATTCTACTGGCCAGGGATCTTGCTAAATCTACGAGGATTCGGGCCTTCATCATTGAATCTGACTTTCTTACCACTGTAAGGATCCTCGGAGGGGAGAAACAAATCACCCCATGGCGTCTGGGTGATATCTTTGATTCCATCTTATCTGAGCTTTCAAACTCTAAGCAACTTGAACTCAAGTTCATTAGAAGATCTGGTAATAAAGTGGCGCATTCCCTGCAGCCTATGCTCTTGAGACTTGCTCGAATTCTTCTTTTTCTCTTCCTCCAAATTGTATTGTCCAATGTATTGTTGAGGATTCTCCTAAGTATGAGGGATACCCTCCTGCTCCATCAATTTTTCAATAAAATACAGGGACTTTACATTCAAAAAAAGAAAAGAAAAAAGAATAGCATTACTCAATCCAAACGAATAACAGATTTCGTAACTCGGTTTTATTTGCGTTTGAAAATACTAAAAAAAAATCTTTTGATTTTAGGTTTTGGTTTCGAAAAAAAACAAAAAATTGACTAAGACTTATACGATTATTAAATATCCTCAATTTTTTCCATGTTGTATGATTAAAAAATGAGTATATTTTTGTCTATATTTAAAATAATAAGAGTATTTTGTGTTTTAAAGTCCAACTTTTATAATTCAAACAACTAGTCTAATTTTGAAATATAACAAATTTACGTATAAAAATTTAAAAAATATTAATAATAATATAATTTAACCATAATTTTAATTTTATGTCCAGTCTATTCAACAATAAAGATAGTTCAGTTGAAGAAGTTGAATCAATTATCGGTTCGATTTCAATTATGACTAAAACGGTTCGATTTTGGATATTTAGAATTTCAATTCATTTGATTTTTACTTAGATCGGTTGAAATCTAATAAGCTAAACACTCATTCATATTCCCTGCATGCTTTTTGGCTCAATTGCTTGGGTGGTACCCCAACTTATAACCTAATAACAATAAAGTACTCCATCTATTATTCCTTACGTTAAAATAACACATGTTTAATTAATGATCATTATGTTGGAGTGGGTGGGATTCCCAACCTATGTGGAGAAGACTCCGGAGTGCGACGAGCGCCGTCCGATGTCGGAGAAGCTCGGGAAGTCAGAGGTTGCTGCTGCTGCTGCTCCATGGGAGGTTCTGGAACAAGGGATCCGAGTTCGGGCCGAACTCGGTCCCATGGCGAGTTCGGGCCGAACTCGGTCTGGCCACTCCAGCATTGTGGCGTGAGGTTCTGGATGCTCGACACAGAGTTCTGGCCGAACTCTGTGTCGTCGGGGGCTGAAGCGGATTTCAGGATGAGTTTTCATCATTGGATCTAATCTAACGGTCCAGGTTTGCTGCGGGATTAGGGAGTTATATTAGGATTTCCCAACCCTAATTCATTGTGCAACATATCGCAAGGCAACACAACTTTGAGAAAGGAAGGAGGCAAGAGTGCCATTACAACTTCGGAGAAGAAGACGGAGGATTGAAGGTCGCTATTCGAAGGAGATCGTGTTCGGGTAATTTCTACTCGTCGTTCTCGCTCTTCGTAGCCTTGTAATCATTGTTCTTATCTCTGAGTGTTGTGGGGATCCGATTTGGATCGGGAGGAGTTTGTAGAGGGTGTAATTCTTCTATTCTATTAGTGGAGGCTTCTCAGGGTTGGACTCCGATCGTCCCGTGGTTTTTTTCCCGCAAGGGTTTTTCACGTCAAAAATTTTCTGTGTCTGCGTGGATTGTTTTGTGTGTTTGTTTTTGGGTTCGTGCGTTGTATTGCTCGGTCCTCTCGCAGGTACTCTCCGGTTTGGAGAAAGGTTTCTGCGTTTCTTTCCCAACATAGTGGTATCAGAGCCAGGTTCTGGAATTCAGAAGGGTGTCAGTAGTTGACAGAGGAACCAGGAAGGAGAGATGGACGCGAAGCCGGTGCGCATGGTGAACCTGAACGGCACAAACTATCATTATTGGCGGAGCAAGATGAAGGATTTGCTATTTATCAAGAAGCTGCATCTACCCGTGTTTGCATCCGAGAAGCCCAGTGATAAATCCGAGGAGGACTGAACATTCGAGCACATACAGGTGTATGGGTACATACGACAGTTTATGGACGAGAACGTATACAACCACGTTGTCAATATTGAGCACGCGAAGACGTTGTGGGATAAGCTGGAATCCTTGTATGCGAAGAAGACCGGGGTAAACAAGTTGTTCCTGATCCGGACGATGATGGGTCTGCGATACAAGGATGGGGCATCTATTTCGGATCACTTGAGTGAGTTCCAGGGCGTGGTTGACCAGCTATCTTCTATGGGAGTCAAGTTCGACGACGAAGTTCAGGGACTGTGGCTGCTGTGTACTTTGCCAGACTCGTGGGAGACCGTGCGAGTATCTATGATCGCTTCTGCTCCAGAGGGCGTGGTCAGTCTGGAGTTTGCCAAGAGCAGAGGGAAGTCCAAAGGTCGGTACGAGGACTCAGAGTGTTACCATTGCGGTAAGAAGGGAAATATCAAGCGGAATTGTTTCGCTTGGAAGAGAGAGAAGAAGGGCGACAAGGGAAAGCAAGAAGAGAATACTACAGCGGCGGCCTCGGTGCATGAAGGCGATGTGATCGTCGTAGGTGATGAGGTCATTACTAACCTCGCCTGTGACGATAATTCTTGGCTGGTGGACTCAGGGGCTTCAGCACATGTATCTCACAACAGGGCACTGTTTACCACTTACACTATAGGCAACTGTGGCGTGTTGAAGATGGACAACGGAGATGTGTCGAAGGCGGTTGCCGTTGGAGATGTGCATTTGAGAACGAAGACGGGTGCGATTCTTGTTCTCAAGGATGTTCGTCATGTCCCTGATATCCGTTTCAACCTGGTGTCGGTTGGAAGGTTGGATGACGAGGGATTCTTTAGTCTCTTCGGGAACAGTCAGTGGAAGCTTTCCAGAGGTTCGTTGGTGATTGCCAGAGGAAGCAAGAAGTCCGGTCTCTAGTATATGGAGGGGAGCGCAGAGGGGGCACAGGAGGTGAACGCAGTCAGTGATGCGTCTACCGAGTTGTGGCACAGGCGGCTCGGCCATATCAGCGAGAAGGGGATGAGCTACTTGGTGAACAAGAAGGTGATTCCGGGGCTCAGGTCTATAAAGTTGGAGAAATGCACGCACTGTTTAGCTGGGAAGCAAAATAGGGTGTCTTTCCAAAGTCACCCAAGTTCGAGGAAGC
This sequence comes from Iris pallida, assembly GCA_029216955.1. Taxonomy (NCBI): domain Eukaryota; kingdom Viridiplantae; phylum Streptophyta; class Magnoliopsida; order Asparagales; family Iridaceae; genus Iris; species Iris pallida. The sequence continues at coordinate 733,279 of JANAVB010020999.1, forward strand.
CAGCGTTGCTCGAGTTGATTCACTCGGATGTCTGCGGTCCTATGAAGGTAAAATCTCTTGGTGGTGCTTCTTACTTTGTAACTTTTATTGATGACTGTTCCAGGAAGGTTTGGGTCTATGCCTTAAAGACCAAGGATCAGGTGCTGCCTACTTTCAAGGAGTTTCAGGCCTCTGTTGAAAGGAAGACGGGCAAGAAGTTGTTGTGTGTTCGGTCCGACAACGGCGGCGAATACATCGGTCCCTTTGATGCGTATTGCAGAGAGCAAGGGATACGACACCAGAAGACTCCGCCAAAGACACCTCAGCTCAATGGTGTAGCGGAGCGCATGAACAGGACACTGATGGAGAGGGTGCGGTATTTGCTGTCAGAAGCAAACTTGCCGGGCAGTTATTGGGGTGAGGCTCTTCTTACAGTTGCTTATATTATTAATTTATCTCCTAGTGCTCCTTTGCAGGGTGATGTGCCTGACAAAGTATGGTACGGCAAAGAGCCGTCATACAATCACCTGCGGGCGTTTGGTTGTAAAGCCTTCGTGCATGTACCGAAGGACGAGAGGACCAAACTTGAGCCGAAGACGAGACGATGCGTCTTTGTCGGCTATGGTCGGGATGAGTTTGGTTATAGACTCTACGATCCAGTGGAAGAAAAGCTCTACAGAAGCAGGGACGTGGTGTTCGTCGAGGATCAGACCATGACCAACACTCAGGATTCCGAGACGCCTTCTGAGGCTGAGGAATTGCCTGAGTTAGAGTCATTTCGCTTCAAGCAGTTTCCAGAGGACATCGCAGAGGATCCAGTTATGGGGGAGCCAGTACATGGAGTTGCTCCCAACCTTGATCATCTGTAAGCCCTCTGGATTTTAGGGATTATTTTAAATTTTATTAAAGTATTTATTTTCAATAGATATCTTAATTATAATTATTTTATTATTAAATGTACCTCTTCGTGACTTTGATTTTTGGAGCGCAAGAGATGTCCGTATCTCGAAACGTCCTTCATGAGTTTTGATCTAGACGAGTTTATCTTCATGTTGATATATCATATCCTACTCAAACTTGTTCCCTTGTGCTCTATTTTTATCGCAGAACTTTCGGGTCAATTTTGGCCATTTTATCATTTTATTAAATTTCCACTTTTATTTTTGATCATTATCGACACATTACCGTGACTTTTAAATTAGGAGCACAAGACTAGCTATTTTCTCCAAACCAACTTTTTATACATGATCTACTCGAGACACTCATCGCCCATGACCTTCGTGTCCCACTCAGACACACTCTTTTGTGCTTCATTTTTATCGCACAACTTCCCGGACAATTGACACAATCTCGATTTACCCCACCGAGTCACATTTAATTCCAACTTGTATTGGAGACAGCAATTTGACCCAAACTGGTCGACCCAAGTTATGGATACGGACCATTTTGAGCCTACTACACACGTGCCACTTGTGTTCCACCAAATTGAGTCCCCGTGTACTATCTATTTATCAGTGATTATAATCGACTAATTTAAGTTATTTTAATTACCGGGACCCAATTAGACCAAATTGCGACCCGACCCGACTCAAGAAGACCCAACCCAAGCACCATGCAATTTCCCTCACCCATACCCACGCACACAACATCAACACCCCTACAAAATACCAAACACCAAACAATCACATCAACCCCACTTCCAAAACACACAAACCAACACCTATCACTATCACACACCCTCTCTCCTTACTCCCACAACAGCCATACTTCCCTCCCCCTACGTTTCTCTCTCCTCTCTCTAACTCTATTTCTATAATTAAACACACAACCATCACTATCACTCTTTTCTCTCTCCATATTTTAAAAACATACACACACACTCACCATACTCTCCCTCTCTTCTCTCTCCTACATCCCCTACCCGACAGGAAAGACACCCCCCATCTCTTTCAGCCACTCTCTCTCCTCCCTCTCATCATCTCTCTCTCATACTCTCTCCTCTCCCCACACATCTCTCTCTCTTATCCCTCTAAAACCGACAGCCCCTCCTATTTTCTTTCTCCATCTTCACCATCATCAACTCCACTCCCCCCTCTCTCTCAAACTCTCCACCACCCTCATCGCACCCTCCTCCTCCCTACAACCGAGCAGTAGCCCCCACGCCATCGTCACCCCCTGGCCGAGTGGCCATTGCCGCTGCTGCGAACTTGCAGCTGCTGCCGCGCGCTTCCAGCGCTGCCGCCGCACGTTCGCTGCGCCGCCGTGCGCACCAGGCCGGCCACCGCTGACCCTCCCCCCCGGAGAACCCAGGGCGGCTCCGCCCCTCGTCGCCAGACCCGGCAGCAGCCCGCGAGCACCGCTGCGCGCTGCAATGCAGTGCTGCCGCGGCCGCTGTACTGCGTTTGCAGCGCCGTAGCGCTCGCCGACGGCCACCGCCGGCCGCCCTCCGCCGTGCAGTGGCCGCGCGCCGCCTGTGCATGCCTCCATGTGGCAGTCGCCCTGGCCACAGAACCCTTGGAGCAGTCGATTCCGACGTCGTAGTCGGGATCCCGTCGAAGCGCGCGAATCATCAAGTCAAAATGCACGTCTCAAGACGGCAACTTCGCATGTGTTTTCTGGGCAATCCAACCGTTGGATCGCCGCATTCCTTCCTCCATTACAATCTCGGTGTATAGCTCTGCCTCCCTCTAACGTTTCAGCCGTTAATTCTTCTATTTGATATGTCAAAATCGGCCGCCAAGTTGCCCGAATAATTGTGTTCGTTTTGGACAGTTTTGTGGAGCCAACTTTGTGGACTTGTACCTTCGCCGTCGCAGCTCCATTTGATGTGCCACCAATTCCTGTGCACAGCTGGTATAACCCTCTTTCTGCCCTTTAAGTTTTGTTTCATTGTGAACTTGTTTGATTGGTTGAATTCGACGCCGAAGTTGGCCGTCCGAATTTGTAATTTCCAACTTATTAAATTCTAATTTTGAACCCGGGACTCCGGATTCCAAATCTGACGCCACCAGTAGACTCGTGGCGTCGTTCTGGCACAAATTTATATAAATTTTGCTTGATTTGGATGACGTGGGCCCTGGCACGCAATTCGGTGCAATGTGGGCCCCAATATCCGAGTCAACGGGTCACTTTGAGATCGGCTCATCGGAATCCACTTCTGGACATACCGTTGGGTTCGTATCGTCATTCTGGACTCGTTGACATATACTTTGCTAGATTTAGTGGACTTGGACTCCGGCACGTATTTTCGTGCAAACCGGATTCTCAATGTCCGAGTCAACGGATCATTTTGAGATCGGCTCATCGGAATCCACTTCTGGACATACCGTTGGGTTCATATCGTTATTCTGGACTCGTTGACATATACTTTGCTAAATTTAGTGGACTTAGACTCCGACACGCATTTCCGTACAAACCGGATTCCCAATGTCCGAGTCAACGGATCACTTTGAGATCGGCTCATCGGAATCCACTTCTGGACATACCGTTGGGTTCGTATCGTCATTCTGGACTCGTTGACATATACTGTGCTAGATTCAGTGGACTTGGACTCTGGCACGCATTTTCGTGCAAATCAGATTTCCACTGTCCGGGTCAACGGACCACTTTGAGATCGGCTCACCGGGAATCCACTTCTGGACATACCGTTGGGTTTGTATCGTCATTTTGGACTCGTAGACATATAGTTTGCTATATTCTGTTGACTTTGATCTTGACACATTTTTCGGTGCAAGGTGGGTCCAACGGTGGATCGCATCTTGATCCGAATTACCATTTTGCCCCTGTATCCAGAATTGGACTTATGGATAGTATATTCTAGCTATTTTACTTATTCTGGAAACGTTGGTGATGATTATTTCAGCATCTGACGACGTTCATGGAGACTCCTATGTTGCTACCTTTCTTGGACTTGACGATTTGTCTGCAGAACATCATCGGCCTACTGCTTTACCCCAGGCAAGATACCTTGCCATACTTGTACTGTTTACCTTATTCGTATCTATCCTTGTGCTGTTAGTTGATGACACTGGTAGTGTGTATCCAAGGATGACTTGGGTGTTACCGATGATGACATCGATGTTATGGGTGCGTGCGTGTATAACTTAGAGTTAGTAGACATACCCGACATGGCGAAGTTATCCCGGATAACTTCATGACTTGACACGAGACATTTCACGGCACCTTGAGTGAGAGTCATTGTGTTGGCACGAACTTCCGCATTCGACTGATCATCGGTGCGAGCGGTTCATGTGACGGTACATATAGAGTTAGATGGTGTCTAGATTAGAGACTCGCATTGAGATATGAATTGTCTGAGTCGTGGATACGACTTGTACATTTCCTGGGACGGGGAAGACAACCAGCAGGCGTATGGGACAAACAGTTACATTATTTTATGTTAGCCTCATTGGGGACCCGGCTATGGGCGTAGGCCCTTACTAGTAGGAACATCTCCGGCAGCGGCCACTAGCTGCGCGCTAGGTTCGGTTGGGAGGACGCTAGTATTGAGCTAATCGGCTCGTGATCCGACGCTCGGCCCGTGTTCCGACGCAAATCCTTCGGCTCGTGATCCGACGTCGGCCCGTGCTTCGACGAAATTATTATTTACCTACCCATACGTTCCAAAGTTGTCTTCAACATGCATTCACATAGACTGGTTAGTTCGTGTACCTATGTCAGACCGTATTATGGAACAATATCTTGTCATGGACTGGTATACCATCCTTTGACCAGGAGTGGTCAGAGTTATGGTTGCTGATCGATGACTGGATATTGGACCACGTTATGACTCAGGTTGATCATTATATTCAGTTCACATTATGGCATGTATCTATGTATCTTGTTACGTCCCTCTGAGGACCTGGTGATCTTTCCAGGTATTGCTGGACAGTTAGTACAGAGTAGCTGGCGGGTGCTGCATGATGCACTGATGTCTCAGGTATATATTTATATTGTGTTATGGCATATTCTATTTATTCTTTCCAGCTTATATCCTCACCTATATTTGCTTCATACTGCTATGTAGCCTACTATTACCAAGCTTATTCCTTCTCGAGCTTGTTCGAACATGTATATCACTGGGTGGCCAACTTTAGTATATTATGTTCATTCTTGGTGTTCATTTCATTACTGTGGATTGAGATGTAGATGATCAGTTACTCTTAGTTACCCCTTTACAGCGGAGTACGTCCAGGGTTAAGTCCATTAAATTGGGAGCTTACCCTAGATCGTATTAGCTGGCATGGTCACGCTCAGGTTTCTATATATTTTGGAACTGGAGCGTGACATATTTTAGTGGTGGCCCATGCAGGTCTCGAAATAAATTGTTTCGGTTACATTACTGTACCGGACGAGCCTGCATTAGGATGATATATTAGAATCTCAATCCACAACTGCTATTGAAAATTTTCCTTGACTTCTATTATCGCCTTTGAAATTTCTTATTTGTACTCAATCATACCGTTCTTGAAATAATATTTATGAATTCTCATCTTTTCCTCTCTCGGAAGGACGGACACTTGTGTTGACGATCGCTTCGTCGATATCCTATTATTGATTGTGACTATGGTAGATAGAATATCTTGGGGGTAATTATTTGGGGTATATAGAGGTTTGGATGTCTTTACTAGATAGACAGAGAGGATGAGAATGACCATTTTGTCGAGGGTTAAATCTTTATAGGAAAATCTCCTTGGTTTGATGATTGCATAGTCGCATATTAGTGATTTGACAACTTCATGTGAATTGTCACTTTGAGCTAGGAAGTTAACTTGGAAGGATGTAGTAACACCTGCTTGATAGGACTAGGTGATTAGATAAGGTGGGTAGACTGTAAAGACGCCTCACTAAGATAGGATGAGGAATAGAAAATAGTGCAGTATATAACCAAAACAGGAGACATGATGACTGTTAGGCCAAACTATATCACCCTATGCTTGGGTCAGATAGAGTTCTGGAGAGGGTTATGATAAACCCATACAGGTTTACTATGGAGGAAAAATATATTTCCTTGGATCACAAGGATTGGACTTGAAGAAAGACAACTTGAAGTTTCGGGGGATGATAGCGATTAAAGTTCGAAGAACCATCAGGATGAGCAAATTGATGAAACATGGTGATCATGATCGGATATAAGATTTGAGAGTTGTAATAAATTTGAGAAATTTTAACATAGAGGATATGAAAATCAAGGATAATGATATAAGGGGAGAGAAGATTACTTGGATATTGAGGAGCTATCCTAGGAAGATTATGTATCAGAGGAAAAAAATGTGATCATGGAAGATGTGTACGATTAAGTTGAACTAGTCAACGATTTCTATATTGACTGAGTCAACCTGGAATGAACTATTAAGAGATAGAGACAAGAAGAATAGTCAATACAACTAGGCTATGATAGATGTATTGGAGATAAGTACTTATTAGACCTGGTCTCAGATTTTGTTAGCAGATAGCTAGGCATGCTTGTGAGGAACGTAAAAATTGTTTATGGATAGATAGGATAGAACATTGGTAGGGTTGTTATTGGATAGGACTTAAGGCTTATAGAAGTATAGCGTGGATTGTCAGGATTGATTAAGTTTAAGATTTGATCAGGACCTTCGAGGATTAATCGTAGCCAAGAATCTAGGAATAGAGTTAGAACTATACCTTAAGGTGGGCTGGTAAACCCCTTATTGATGCAAGTTAGTTAGAGACCCTTGAGGAGTTGCATCTTGACATTGTGTTAGTATGAGGATAAGAAGTGGGTATACAAGAAGAGAAATTTATAAGGAACAATATGTTGGTCTGAATAAATGAAGAGGAATAAGATAGAAATTTCAGAAAAAGTTATCATGATGAGGTATATGGTCATAATTATCTAAGATAACATAACGATGATTACAAAGAGAACTATACTCTTAAGCAAGATCTTGAAGTTGAGATCCAGGTAAATGACAAGAAGATTATCTCGAGGAACCAGACGATATAGATTTATGATACAGGAAGGTGAAAGAAAAAAAAATGTTAATAAAAAATAAGGATATTGACATGGAAGGTTTTAGCACTTAAACGAGATTATGGCATGAGATGAGAAGGAAAGATTTCAAGATAGAGAGGTAGAGTAGTCCTAGATAGTTGAGACATAGAATCTAGAGCCGAGTAAGTATACAGTGGATGAAAAATTTCTCGAGGATTGGGATATTCCAAAGAGGATAAATTAGGAATTAAAGTTTCCAGAATTAAAGACGTCTGAAGGCCTGAGCATATGACATTATAAGCATCTTGATATTGTGTTAGTGAAAGTTACAATTAAAAATGAAGAGCCATAGAATGAAGTGTACTAATGAAGGAACATTTGATGGTATCAAGGACTTTCAAAATATTATGAGTTGGATTACGGAATAAGAGACCGGCCGCGCTTGATAGACCATATATTATCCTAGCGACCTGATAGATAGGCTGAATAATAGTATGGATTGGTGTGTGATTATCTCAGCCGCTTGAATTTCTGATTATTCTAGGTGACTTCTCATATTTGTTCGGGACACATCCATATTCCTTCTTTTTCTATTTCTAAGCTTGTAACGTGATCTAGCCAGCTTATCCTTCTAAATTATGATTTAGAAGACTTTGTTCTCCTTTGGACATGCCTTCATCTCAAATCCAAAACCTTGATCTCACCTTCCTTCTACCTAATAATCATATTATCCTAAGGCGCCATTCCTCCCAAATTCTTGATCAAGCATCCACTTAGTCGTACCATGTTCTTGTAGAAAATCTCTTCTAGAGCTTTTCAAAACTCTCCGTACCATTAGCTGCAACTTTCTTGTTCGTGATTCACTTGAATTTGTTTAACAAATCCCTTTATGCCCCTTGCTTTGGTTACGTTCAACCGAGTCAATTCCTTCTAACATATTGAAATCTTGACCAATAGTACCCTAATAGTACCTGAGATTATTGCAGACTGTAATCCCAGTTTCCTTTCCAAACCCTTACTAGTAGATCACGACTATGATTTTTCTGGTTGGAACTAGTCGTACCTGACTCCAGTAAGATTTGATCATCTATCCTTCTTATACCCATGTCTTATTGTAATTTCGAGGACGAAATTCTATAAAGTGGGTAGGTTGTAAGCCCTCTGGATTTTAGGGATTATTTTAAATTTTATTAAAGTATTTATTTTCAATAGATATGTTAATTATAATTATTTTATTATTAAATGTACCTCTTCGTGACTTTGATTTTTGGAGCGCAAGAGATGTCCGTATCTCGAAACGTCCTTCATGAGTTTTGATCTAGACGAGTTTATCTTCATGTTGATATATCATATCCTACTCAAACTTGTTTCCTTGTGCTCTATTTGCATCGTAGAACTTTCGGGTCAATTTCGGCCATTTTATCATTTTATTAAATTTCCACTTTTATTTTTGATCATTATCGACACATTACCGTGACTTTCAAATTAGGAGCACAAGACTAGCCATTTTCTCCAAACCAACTTATTATACATGATCTACTCGAGACACTCATCGCCCATGACCTTCGTGTTCCACTCAGACACACTCTCTTGTGCTTCATTTTTATCGCACAACTTTCCGGACAATTGACACAATCTCGATTTATCCCACCGAGTCACATTTAATTCCAACTTGTATTGGAGACAGCAATTTGACCCAAACTGGTCGACCCAAGTTATGGACACGGACCATTTTGAGCCTACTACACACGTGCCACTTGTGTTCCACCAAATTGAGTCCCCGTGTACTATCTATTTATCAGTGATTATAATCGACTAATTTAAGTTATTTTAATTACCGGGACCCAATTAGACCAAATTGCGACCCGACCCGACTCAAGAAGACCCAACCCAAGCACCATGCAATTTTCCTCACCCATACCCACACACACAACATCAACACCCCTACAAAATACCAAACACCAAACAATCACATCAACCCCACTTCCAAAACACACAAACCAACACCTATCACTATCACACACCCTCTCTCCTCACTCCCACAACAGCTATACTTCCCTCCCCTTACGTTTCTCTCTCCTCTCTCTAACTCTATTTCTATAATTAAACACACAACCATCACCATCACTCTTTTCTCTCTCCATATTTTAAAAACACACACACACACTCACCATACTCTTCCTCTCTTCTCTCTCCTACATCCCCTACCCGACAGGAAAGACACCCCCCCTCTCTTTCAGTCCACTCTCTCTCCTTCCTCTCATCATCTCTCTCTCATACGCTCTCCTCTCCCCACACATCTCTCTCTCTTATCCCTCTAAAACCGACAGCCCCTCCCATTTTCTTTCTCCATCTTCACCATCATCAACTCCACTCCCCCCTCTCTCTCAAACTCTCCACCACCCTCATCGTACCCTCCTCCTCCCCACAACCGAGCAGTAGCCCCAACGCCATCGCCACCCCCCTGGCCGAGTGGCCATTGCCGCTGCTGCGAACTTACAGCTGCTGCCGCGCGCTTCCACCGCTGCCGCCGCGCGTTCGCTGCGCCGCCGCGCACACCAGGCCGGCCACCGCTGACCCTCCCCCCCGGAGAACCCAGGGCGGCGCCGCCCCTCGCCGCCAGACCCGGCAGCAGCCCGCGAGCACCGCTGCGCGCTGCAATGCAGTGCTGCCGCGGCCGCTGTGCTGCGTTTGTAGCGCCTTTACGCTCGCCGACGGCCACCGCCGCCCGCCCTCCGTCGTGCAGTGGCCGTGCGCCGCCCGTGCATGCCTCCACGTGGCAGTCGCCTTGGCCACAGAACCCTTGGAGCAGTCGATTCCGACTTCGTAGTTGGGATCCCGTCGAAGCGCGCGAATCATCAAGTCAAAATGCACGTCTCAAGACGGCAACTTCGCATGTGTTTTCTGGGCAATCTAACCATTGGATTGCCGTATTCCTTCCTCCATTACAATCTCGGTATATAGCTCTGCCTCCCTCTAAAGTTTCAGCCGTTAATTCTTCCATTTGATATGTCAAAATCGGCCGCCAAGTTGCCCGAATAATTGTGTTCGTTTTGGACAGTTTTGTGGAGCCAACTTTGTGAACTTGTACCTTCGCCGTCGCAGCTCCATTTGACGTGCCACCAGTTCCTGTGCACAGCTGGTATAACCCTCTTTCTGCCCTTTAAGTTTTGTTTCATTGTGAACTTGTTTGATTGGTTGAATTCGACGTCGAAGTTGGCCGTCCGAATTCGTAATTTCCAACTTATTAAATTCTAATTTTGAACCCGGGACTCCGGATTCCAAATCTGACGCCACCAGTAGACTCGTGGCGTCGTTCTGGCACAAATTCATATAAAGTTTGCTTGATTTGGATGACGTGGGCCCTGGCACGCATTTCGGTGTAATGTGGGCTCCAATATCCGAGTCAACGGGTCACTTTGAGATCGGCTCATCGGAATCCACTTCTGGACATACCGTTGGGTTTGTATCGTCATTCTGGACTCGTTGACATATACTTTGCTAGATTTAGTGGACTTGGACTCCGGCACGCATTTTCGTGCAAACCGGATTCCCAATGTCCGAGTCAACGGGTCACTTTGAGATCGGCTCATCGGAATCCACTTCTGGACATACCGTTGGGTTCGTATCGTCATTCTGGACTCGTTGACATATACTTTGCTAAATTTAGTGGACTTGGAATCCGGCATGCATTTCCGTGCAAACCGGATTCCCAATGTCTGAGTCAACGAATCACTTTGAGATCGGCTCATCGGAATCCACTTCTGGACATACCATTGGGTTCGTATCGTCATTCTGGACTCGTTGACATATACTGCGCTAGATTCAGTGGACTTGGACTCCGGCACGCATTTTCGTGCAAATCGGATTTCCACTGTCCGGGTCAACGGACCACTTTGAGATCGGCTCACCGGGAATCCACTTCTGGACATACCGTTGGGTTCGTATCGTCATTTTGGACTCGTAGACATATAGTTTGCTATATTCTGTTGACTTTGATCTTGACACATTTTTCGGTGCAAGGTGGGTCCAACGGTGGATCGCATCTTGATCCGAATTACCATTTTGCCCCTGTATCCAGAATTGGACTTATGGATAGTATATTCTAGCTATTTTACTTATTCTGGAAACGTTGGTGATGATTATTTCAGCATCTGACGACGTTCATGGAGACTCCTATGTTGCTACCTTTCTTGGACTTGACGATTTGTCTGCAGAACATCATCGGCCTACTGCTTTACCCCAGGCAAGATACCTTGCCATACTTGTACTGTTTACCTTATTCGTATCTATCCTTGTGCTGTTAGTTGATGACACTGGTAGTGTGTATCCAAGGATGACTTGGGTGTTACCGATGATGACATCGATGTTATGGGTGCGTGCGTGTATAACTTAGAGTTAGTAGACATACCCGACATGGCGAAGTTATCCCGGATAACTTCATGACTTGACACGAGACATTTCATGGCACCTTGAGTGAAAGTCATTGTGTTGGCACGAACTTCCGCATTCGACTGATCATCGGTGCGAGCGGTTCATGTGACGGTACATATAGAGTTAGATGGTGTCTAGATTAGAGACTCGCATTGAGATATAAATTGTCTGAGTCGTGGATACGACTTGTACATTTCCTGGGACGGGGAAGACAACCAGCAGGCGTATGGGACAAACAGTTACATTATTTTATGTTAGCCTCATTGGGGACCCGGCTATGGGCGTGGGCCCTTACTAGTAGGAACATCTCCGGCAGCGGCCACTAGCTGCGCGCTAGGTTCGGTTGGGAGGACGCTAGTATTGAGCTAATCGGCTCGTGATCCGACGCTCGGCCCGTGTTCTGACGCAAATCCTTCGGCTCGTGATCCGACGTCGGCCCGTGCTTCGACGAAATTATTATTTACCTACCCATACGTTCCAAAGTTGTCTTCAATATGCATTCACATAGACTGGTTAGTTCGTGTACCTATGTCAGACCGTATTATGGAACAATATCTTGTCATGGACTGGTGTACCATCCTTTGACCAGGAGTGGTCAGAGTTATGGTTGCTGATCGATGATTGGATATTGGACCACGTTATGACTCAGGTTGATCATTATATTCAGTTCACATTATGGCATGTATCTATGTATCTTGTTACGTCCCTCTGAGGACCTGGTGATCTTTCCAGGTATTGCTGGGCAGTTAGTACAGAGTAGCTGGCGGGTGCTGCATGATGTACTGATGTCTCAGGTATATATTTATATTGTGTTCTGGCATATTCTATTTATTCTTTCCAGCTTATATCCTCACCTATATTTGCTTCATACTGTTATGTAGCCTACTATTACCAAGCTTATTCCTTCTCGAGCTTGTTCGAACATGTATATCACTGGTGGCCAACTTTAGTATATTATGTTCATTCTTGGTGTTCATTTCATTACTGTGGATTGAGATGTAGATGATCAGTTACTCTTAGTTACCCCTTTACAGCGGAGTACGTCCAGGGTTAAGTCCATTAAATTGGGAGCTTACCCTAGATCGTATTAGCTGGCATGGTCACGCTCAGGTTCCTATATATTTTAGAACTGGGGCGTGACATCATCAGCCTGCTGATGGGGGTCAGGGTGTCCCTCAGGAGGATGAGCATGCCGGAGAGGTAGTTTCTGAAGGGGAGGAAGCTGTCGGTATACAGCCAGCACCAGTGGTTCCTTTGAGGAGGAGTGACAGGGATCGTCGACCATCTACGAGATACTCACCAGATGAGTATGTGCTACTGACTGACGGGGGAGAGCCCGAAAGTTTTGCAGAGGCTATGGAAGACGAACACAGGCAGGAGTGGATGGAGGCTATGCAGGAGGAGATGAGTTTCTTGCACACCAATTCTACTTATGATCTGGTGCGGTTGCCAAAGGGCAAGAAGGCTTTGAAGAATCGATGGGTGTTCAGAGTGAAGCAGACGGATGATGCTACTCGCCCTCGATACAAAGCGAGGCTGGTAGTCAAAGGCTACGGTCAGCGGAAAGGCGTGGATTATGATGAGATCTTTTCGCCTGTCGTCAAGCATTCGTCTATTCGGGTGGTGCTAGCATTAGCAGCCAGTCTCGACTTGGAGGTCGAGCAGATAGACGTGAAGACGACGTTCCTCCACGGTAATCTTGAGGAGGAGTTGTACATGGAGCAGCCGGAGGGATTCTGTGAGAAGGGCAAGTCACATTTGGTCTGCCGGTTGAGGAAGAGCTTGTATGGTCTGAAGTAGGCTCCGAGGCAGTGGTACAGAAAGTTCGAGTCGTTTATAGGGGAGCATGGTTATGCACGGACGACGTCGGATCATTGTACATTTGTGAGGTATTTTGCCGATAATGATTTTATCATTTTATTGCTCTATGTTGATGATATGCTATTAGTGGGTCGGAATGCCACTAGGATAGCGGAGCTGAAGCGCCAACTGGGCGCGGTCTTCTCTATGAAGGATTTGGGTGCAGCGAAGACTATTCTTGGGATGGAGATCAGCCGAGAGAGAGAGTCCAAGCTGCTACACTTGTCCCAAATGAAGTACATTCACCGGGTACTTCAGCGTTTCGGGATGGACGGGTCGAAGAAAGTGAGTTCCCCCCTCACGGCTCACTTTAAGCTCACTGAGGAGCAGTGTCCATCTACCGAGGACGAAAAGGAAGATATGGAGCGGGTTCCATATGCCTCAGCTGTGGGGAGCCTTATGTATGCTATGGTGTGTACGAGGCCAGATATTGCTCATGCAGTTGGTACGGTTAGCAGGTATCTTTCAAATCCTAGAAGGGTACATTGGAGTGCGGTCAAGTGGATTCTACGTTATCTTCAGGGCACTGCTGGTTGGAGACTTTTCTTTGGTGGTGACGAGCCGAAGCTGGTTGGGTATACCGACGCTGATATGGCTGGAGATGTAGACACGAGGCGATCGACTTCGGGCTACGTGATGATGTTTGCGGGAGGAGCGGTGTCGTGGCAGTCGCGGTTGCAGAAGTGTGTTGCCTTGTCGACGACAGAGGCAGAGTACATTGCGGCGACGGAGGCTTGCAAGGAGCTGTTGTGGATGAAGAAGCTGTTGCAGGTGTCACGACCCGCACCCTTTTTTTTTTTTTAAACGGATGCGAAACGTGTCCAAGCCAGCCTACGCCGCAGTATCGGCGGTAGAACGCTATCACGGCGATGAAGATCAAAATCACAAATAATCCAATGCTCATTCACAGAAATTAATTTAACTTACAATGATCACAAGTTTTACATTTGTAGAAGAATATAAACTTGTACAATTCAATGAATGACTACAACTCAACTATCTAGCTAGTCTCTAGGCTTTGTCCGTAAGTATTCCCGTCACTCCCCAAGCTAAGTGAAACCGCGGCTAACCTGAAAATGTTGGTTTCCAGTCAGGAATGGAACGAGCATAATTCACTGAATGCAATCTCAATAAAGAAAATGACTATAAAATAAAGGTTAGACATCAATCATGAGTTTTGAAAATAAACAGTAAAGCCGTAAGAAAAGACAGAAAATCAATAGTAAATAAATAGACACCTATACTTTCCCCACTGTTAGAAGTACCTTTGATATGTGATCGGTCTCGGGACAATTATGCGACACGGTCTACACGGTCTAAAGTTACACGGTCTATAATTACACGGTCTACAGTTACACGGTCTACAGTTACACGGTCTACAGAAAATATTGCAATAAAGAAACATTGTCTACAGAATAATAATCACGAACTACACAGTTTAAATGCAATAAATAAATCACTGTCTACACGGTCTACTTTGTAATAAATAAATCACTGTCTACACTGTCTACAAGAAATAAATGCAACACGGTCTACACGGTCTACAAAAAATAAATGCAATACGGTCTACACGGTCTACACGGTCTAAGGTCAGATCACACATCCTTGGTACTTCTCATTCCCGACTCAACAATATATAATAGAAAATAATAACATAACTAATGACTATGAAATATAGTAAAGATCAATATCGAAATGCAGACAATAAAATGTACTCGCCTGTGGTCATTTGCTGGTGAAACCGACAATCTGAACTACTCAATGTGCCACTATAGTCAAAACCCGTACAACAGTCCCCGGAAGCTGAAATAAATAATACCAATGATCTCAGAATAGTCCAATTAGGGAAGATTGCCTGTCCTTACGTCCAATTCTGGACACAGGGGCAAAACGGTAATTTCGGATCAAAACGATGTCCGCCGTTGGACCCGCTTTGCACCGAAAAGTGTGCCAAAGTCAACGATTTCTAAAGTCGTCAAACTACATGTCTACGGATCTAATTTTTCGATATGAACCCAACCGTATGTCCAGAGTTGGATTCCGGCGGGCCGTGCACAAAATCGCCCGTTGAGTGGAACCGTGGGGCCCGCAAAACGACGATTTTATCAACGGTCTCAGAATCGGACCAAACTTGGCATACAGGACCAGAAAAACGATACGGTTCTGTTGGCGCAAGTTTCATCTCGATCTGACGAGCGTGCACAAAGTTACGACTGAATTTGCATTGGATGGATACGGGGCGATTCCGACGGATACGCGTCGAATTCGTCGCGCACACGCGACCAATTTGAATTCCGTCAACGCCCATACGACCACAAAACCGTTACGCAGCTTTTGATGCATTCGGTTTGCGACCACGTCGCCCGGTTTGGCGGGACGTACGTCATGTGGAACAATTTTCTAAATTTAAAACTGTTTTGAACGTAGTTTTTCTCTGTTTTGGAGAACGAATTTCTCAACATTTATTTGATCAAACATAAAACTATAAAAAGGGTTTTGATTCTGTTTAGGTCGACTAAAATTCTATTCAGATAGATTTTATAGGATGTCTATGGTTTGCCATCAATTGGCCTTCCAACTTGTGTGTTGGGACTGGGTTTTGCCCTGTTTTCTAGCAGGTTTTTCGTCAACTTCAACCCTGATTTCTGGCCAACCTCGGCCATTTAGATTCGAACTAATTGAAGGGATATTAAGATGGTTAGTTTGTGGTCGTACCTTATCAGACGGTTCGCGAAATGATCAGTCGTCGAGGGAGAAAAATCGCCGCGAAGTTGCTCCCTCCACCCGCCATTACTGCTGCTGTCAAGCCCTGTAGTCGGGTGCGCGCGACCCTGGCCGCCGGCGATGGCCTCGCGGTGGCGCGCGGAGGCTGAGGTAGGGTCGTGCAAGTATGGGAAGGCGCCGCGTTGGATTAGGTTTGGATGCTCTCGAGTTTACTCGATCGCTCTCGCATTTCTCTCATTTATATATTACGCTGTGAGGGTTACGAAGGAGCGCTCGTGCTCGGCTTCTTGCTGGTTTGGGAGAGGGTTCTCATGGGGCGCCTAGGCCTGGGGAGCATTGGGCTCGGCCTGAGCTCGAGCTCGAACTGGGCCTGGGCTCAGCTCACCGCTGCTCTATCTTATTCTTTTTTCTTTTCCTTTGTATTGCACTCCCGATCTCCCTGTATATATAACTACAATTTTAATCGAGCGCGGCTCAGTTCGGTCCTGGGAAAGGAAAAGGGGGGGGAGGTTGGCTTTCAGCTGGGCTATGCTGGCCTCGCGTGAGACTGTGGGCCCGGCTTGGGGTTTTGTGGGGAAGCTGAGTTCGGGTAGGTCTTGCTATATACTTGCTTTAGCAAAAGTTGTGGGGACTTGCTTTAGCAAAGGTTCGGTTAGGTTGAGCATTGCTGCTGCTAAGTTTCACATGGGGCCGGGCTAGCTTATTGCTACTCCTTCTTATTCTTTCTATCAATCTCTTCCATTTCTATTATGCAATAAATCAACATACAAATATTTATTTGACTATCAAATAATATATACATAATATTATTAAATGATAATCCCAATTAATAATAATAATAATAAACTAATAATAACGAAATCCACAAACCAATAAGGGTGTACATTTCATCATGCACCGCCTAATAATCCTAAAATGTACAAGGCCTATTTTATACAAATATTATTGAATACGAACTAATAACAATATTTATAATTAAATAAGAATATTTAAGAATACTTATTTGATCACTAAAATGGAATACGACACACAATCATACCAAATGCATCAATACGAATGTCACTAGACATACCGCATGACTACATGGCTTGGGCTTGTTTTGGGTCCAATTTGTACTAGTTTGGTACAACAGGGTTCTCTAAAACTAAATAATATAGTTAATAAATAAATAATCTTTGATAAGGGTTACGTCGCAACTTGGCCTGGTTTTCCGAGTTTGGATGTCCCTATGGCTTGGTCTTCCCTACCATGGCTAATACACTAGTCAAGGCACACTACTGCACTACTCGTGCCATGATTCCTAGCCATCTTGTACTCCAATTCGTAACCATGGCTAAAACCATCTACCGTAATAATTAACTAAATAATTATTTATAGAATTCTAAAATCACCATTTAAATAAAATAAATAAAATAAAAATATTCTAAAAAAAATTTCGGGAAGGGGAGCTACAAATCTACCCTCCTTAAAAATAATTTCGTCCTCGAAATTCTAACTCGTAAACATGCCAAAAATTCAAACATAAAAAAAATAAAATAAAATAAATCAACTATTACCACAATATCTTCGAATTTTAATTTCTCAGAAATATTTATATCTTCCTCCTTACCATTTCGTAACTACGAACCATCAAGGACTTCTATCCACCTTTGGTCATGCTACTCCTCAAAACTAAAATCTTATAGTCCGCTAACTAGTTGTCAACAATTCTACCAACAGATATCTAGGCGTATGGTGTCTAGTGTCCTCTCCTATCTATCAAGCAATCCAAAATTTAACAAGCAATAATTTTACGCATGCAGCTAAGAAATATTGATAAACTCCAGCAAGCATGACTATTCGTCGCTCCGAAGTAGGGGAAACAGGAAGGTAAGGCAGAATAATCGGGAGCAACTGTGAAGTTTCAAGAGCAGTGGAGAGTATCCAATGTTACCGATAGAAAGGAAGTTTATGAACCACTGCCTTATTTGCTAGATTGGACTACTCTAGTCCAGTCACTTGCTACGTGGAAGGGTCCTTCGTTATTTAGAGTTGCCTACAATCCGTGCAATACGGAAGTCTCGTTCTCGAAATTCCAATTCAAACAAGGTTCCATAACGGATTTTGAGAAATCAAGATTGTGGTCTTAATGGGTTCTCTATTTGGACATCAGTCGTTGGTTGGATGAGCATTGGATTTTAATCTATATGGACTAGACAGGATCCCAATGATAAAACTATTCCTACTAGATTATGGTATCCTAGATTAGGTTTTTATCCAAGGGTTGAGCTAGTTGTCTGTCAAGTGGGTTAGTTAAGTCCCTCGAGCCCAAAATGTGCCTTCAGTGACCTTTGTATTTAAGTAGCACATGAGGCCTCAATTGGATGGCACACTAGTGGCATGTGCGTAATGGACTTCGAGTAGATCACCAACATATATTGGGTCGAAGGAATAGGGTCGTGGTCAAGGCTCTAATGAAGGTTGGAAAGTGTATCGGTACTATGGTAAAGTTATAACTAGTCCTTTTTAACCTGAAAGTCGTAGCACAAAAATGGAGTACAAGGGGACGGGTTTGAGTGGGATACGATATACCTAGGTGAAGGTGGACTCGTCTAGATCTTACATATGAAATTTGTTGGAAGGTAACAGTTGGTCTCGTGCTCCGAATATTAATGGCATGGCCGGGGACACAAAATGATCTAGACGGAAAGTGGGAGTCCAAGGGTGCTAATCATCATCCAAATGGAAGTTATTCCAATCACTCGGTAATCCTTTTATATCCTAAAATTTGAGAAGGCTTACAGTCTACCCACCTTAGAGGCTAGGATATGGTTTCAGGAATGATAAGGTCAGAAAAATTCCAAAGTTCGGATATTGTATCCCGACTCTTGTAAATGAAGAATAAGGCACGGCGTAACGGAATACAGTATATAAGTCAAATCAAGGATCGTTCCTCAATGAGCGTATACAATGGCACATGGTCGATAAAGTAAATAACATACTCGTCCACCGTATACAAGAGTTATCGACGGGGCAACCAATCTCGGGTTGAGTGTCTACCATAATCATGGTAAATGATTGTCCTTACTCTTGTCTATTCATCTCATGACTAAACTGTGGACTTTGGTCGAGGAAAGGTTGGGTTAAGGCTTAAGGATTGCTAGTTAAGGCAAGCTTCCAGCAA
Organism: Iris pallida; assembly: GCA_029216955.1. NCBI lineage: Eukaryota > Viridiplantae > Streptophyta > Magnoliopsida > Asparagales > Iridaceae > Iris > Iris pallida. The sequence continues at coordinate 752,400 of JANAVB010020999.1, forward strand.
TTAATTAGAGACTCGCAACCTTTGGTCTCTAAAGAATAGGTAGTCTCCTAGGTTGGCGTTCTGACCAAGGGTAAAATCCTAATCATTCTCAAATTCAGATGGCTCGAAAATCTCAATAGTAGTTTGTGGGTCGATGGAAGAACCAGTAACTCAATCACAGGACTGGCTATTGGTAGCTACACTTGTGCCTACCATTATCATAGCCATGGGAATACTCTGTATCCCTCTGCCATCACGAGCTTTCGTCTTTCCAAATCGGTGAAATATAAAATCAATAAAGAATTCAAGGGAGATGTTACTGAATTTAATTTCGTGATTCAAGGGCGAACATATAATTTAAGAGGATTTGTCAATGCAGTCGTGGATGAGATCCTAGAGACATCTACATCTTAGTCCACGTAGGGTAATTAAATAAAGTGCGAACCAATGCATCATGGTTGATCAGACCATAATATACTGATTCTGATTAGACAATATGTTAGCAGGCGTCCCCACTAAACATATGCCTCGAATCAAGCTTGAGAACAGAGGAAGCTTGCAAAACTAGGCTGTAATAGCAGCATTAGTCAAAATAGTCAAAATATAAGTACGCGAGATTTTGAAAAGGAGTTACAAGTAGTTCGAATTTGAGAGAAACAAAACTTTACTCGGTGTTCTTACGTATACAGTCTCCCTACTATCTTCTTATCCAAAGCCTTGGTCGACTAATGGGTTATGGACCTCAAATTTTTTTATATTTTAGGTAAACCTATTAGCGTCAATCAATTACCTCGTCAATAAATCACAAGGATCACGGAATGCTAGGTCGGAAGACGCGCTACCCAACTTACAAAACTTCTACCAATATTGGCTTCGGGTCTTATGGGACATACATGACATTGTCCTATCCTCTATAGTATCCTAACTGGTAATCATGTCTGAAGTCATTTCGCCGAGAATTATGCCTCGTCCGTATACTCAGGCGATGGTAAACTCTTGGTTTCGTAACTCAAATATGATACAGATCGAACATTACTTAACCCTATCCAATATTGATTCAAGCTACGATCAAAGAGGACCACTAGCCATAGTTTTAGCAATATTCTATGACATATATTCTCTTAAACTAATTTCAACTCTAGAGGTCGTGCCTTGCCAGTGCGCTGCTGGCTGCAGTGACTCCATAGTCTTCATAATTCAAATAAATGGCGACAGTGCGCTGCTGTCCTGCCATTATAAGTTAGCTAACATTCCTTTAACTAAATCTGTGAAATCTTCTGGGCTTCTAGAGATTCAAGCAAGTCGACTATGTAATAAGGCGTAAATATTTGTCCTATGAGTCACAATCCTTAAAATAAAAGATTGAACATGGAGGAAATAACTAAAGACAAAGAAATACAACCATTCTAGTACCTATTCTGTATATTCAACCTTTGAGGAGAAATTTTGGGTCGAAACTAACTCGAGGTTCGTATATAGATAACACAAGCAAAAATTATATAATGGGTAATAATTCTTAGGGCAACAAGAAACTAAATAAGCAATTCGGTTTAAGATATGAGGATGATATCTAAAGAGGCAAAGAGAAGGAACTGAGCAGTTTATCAAGGTTAGATCATTAACTCCATGAAGCCCTGTCTCACGAAGTGAATGATCTATCCACAGTGGGTCATATCGTCATTTCAAGAGGAAATAGTGTACTAATGGACATATGACGTCTATCAAAATCAATAACTCTCATCTATATTGCATGGCTTAGACTACCCATCGGTAAATTTTGTATAAGGGACTCCTAGTCCTAGTCATTCACTTAAATTAAATTAATCTTAATTCGTGAATAAGCATTTCCTTGCCGCAGGCTCGTAATAGTACAACTAACTTAAGTACCATCACGAGTTCGCGTGATTTGCGAAGACTGACCTGCATGGGCCACCACAAAAACTTGTCACGACCCGCACCCTTTTTTTTTTTTTAAACGGATGCGAAACGTGTCCAAGCCAGCCTACGCCGCAGTATCGGCGGTAGAACGCTATCACGGCCATGAAGATCAAAATCACAAATAATCCAATGCTCATTCACAGAAATTAATTTAACTTACAATGATCACAAGTTTTACATTTGTAGAAGAATATAAACTTGTACAATTCAATGAATGACTACAACTCAACTATCTAGCTAGTCTCTAGGCTTTGTCCGTAAGTATTTTCGTCACTCCCCAAGCTAAGTGAAACCGCGGCTAACCTGAAAATGTTGGTTTCCAGTCAGGAATGGAACGAGCATAATTCACTGAATGCAATCTCAATAAAGAAAATGACTATAAAACAAAGGTTAGACATCAATCATGAGTTTTGAAAATAAACAGTAAAGCCGTAAGAAAAGACAGAAAATCAATAGTAAATAAATAGACACCTATACTTTCCCCATTGTTAGAAGTACCTTTGATATGTGATCGGTCTCGGGACAATTATGCGACACGGTCTACACGGTCTAAAGTTACACGGTCTACAATTACACGGTCTACAGTTACACGGTCTACAGTTACACGGTCTACAGAAAATATTGCAATAAAGAAACATTGTATACAGAATAATAATCACGAACTACACAGTTTAAATGCAATAAATAAATCACTGTCTACACGGTCTACTTTGCAATAAATAAATCACTGTCTACACTGTCTACAAGAAATAAATGCAGTACGGTCTACACGGTCTACAAAAAATAAATGCAACACAGTCTACACGGTCTAAGGTCAGATCACACATCCTTGGTACTTCTCATTCCCGACTCAACAATTTATAATAGAAAATAATAACATAACTAATGACTAATTAATGAAATATAGTAAAGATCAATATCGAAATACAGACAATAAAATGTACTCGCCTGTGGTCATTTGCTGGTGAAACCGACAATCTGAACTACTCAATGTGCCACTATAGTCAAAACCCGTACAACAGTCCCCGAAAGCTAAAATAAATAATACCAATGATCTCAGAATAGTCCAATTAGGTAAGATTGCCTGTCCTTACGTCCAATTCTGGACACAGAGGCAAAACGGTAATTTTGGGTCAAAACGATGTCCGTCGTTGGACCCGCTTTGCACCGAAAAGCGTGCCAGAGTCAACGGTTTCTAAAGTCATCAAACTACATGTCTACGGATCCAATTTTTCGATACGAACCCAACCATATGTCCAGAGTTGGATTCCGGCGGGCCGTGCACAAAATCGCCCGTTGAGTAGAACCGTGGGGCCCGCAAAACGACGATTTTATCAACGGTCTCAGAATCGGACCAAACTTGGCATACAGGACAAGAAAAATGATACGGTTCTGTTGGTGCAAGTTTCATCTCGATCTGACGAGCGTGCACAAAGTTACGACTGAATTTGCATTGGACGGATACGGGGCGATTCCGACGGATACGCGTCGAATTCGTCGCGCACACGCGACCAATTTGAATTCCGTAAAAGCCCACACGACCACAAAATCGTTACGCAGCTTTCGATGCATTCGGTTTGCGACCACGTCGCCCGGTTTGGCGGGACGCACGTCGTGTGGAACAATTTTCTAAATTTAAAACGTTTTTGAACGTGGTTTTTCTCTGTTTTGGAAAACGAATTTCTCAACATATATTTGATGAAACATAAAACTATAAAAAGGGTTTTGATTCTGTTTAGGTCGACTAAAATTCTATTCAGATAGATTTTATAGGATGTCTATGGTTTGCCATCAATTGGCCTTCCAACTTGGGTGTTGGGACTGGGTTTTGCCCTGTTTTCTAGCGGGTTTTTCGTCAACTTCAACCCTGATTTCTGGCCAACCTCGGCCATTTAGATTCGAACTAATTGAAGGGATATTAAGATGGTTAGTTTGTGGTCGTACCTTATCAGACGGTTCGCGAAATGATCAGTCGTCGAGGGAGAAAAATTGTCGCGAAGTTGCTCCCTCCACCCGCCATTACTGCTGCTGTCAAGCCCTGTAGTCGGGTGCGCGCGACCCTAGCCGCCGGCGATGGCCTCGCGGTGGCACGCGGAGGCTGAGGTAGGGTCGTGCATGTATGGGAAGGCGCCGCGTTGGATTAGGTTTGGATGCTGTAACGCCCCAGTCCCAAAATACGTAGGACTAGGCACATCGACATGCCAGCTGTATACATACGAAGTATACTCCAATATATGAAAACTTCGTATGAATACATAAGCTGTAAAATGTAGTAGAACCATAATAACTAAATCTCATCCACAATAAAAGAATTAATAGATATCAATGCTGGATTGTAATTTGTACAAAAGTTGGGCGGAGACAAAGTCCACTACCAACTATCTCAAATAAAATATATAAGAAGGAATATACGAAATAACATGACGAGCCAAGTGCAATCATCTTCGAAAGGATGGAGAAGATCACGGCCCGACTAGAACACCTGCGAAAGACAAGAGCACACACCTGGCGAGATAACCAGGTCCTCAGAGGGACGTAACAAGATACATCAACATGCCATATAAAACTGAATATAAAATATGCCACAATCAAAGAAAGTGACAAGACACTAATAAGATAATCTAACCAAACTAAAGTGAACATGCAGTTAAGAACAAACCTCCAACGCATGGGTATCTGGCTCAGTAGCAGTAAATCAGGCATGGTCCCATCAGGATACCAGAGACCTCAAAGCATAACATTCATCGAATGTCAGAGGCCAGCAGTATCAGTAATAGGAAAGTGCATACGGACCCATACGTTAAGGAACTGTTCTTCCCACCCAATGTCTAACTGAGTCACATCCATGTCTCATATACCTCTACTAACTGCTAAGTCTCCTAACATGCCTCTATTAGCAGTTAGCCCTAACGCATGCGCATGGGGGATCAGCCCACACACAAGAACCTCTACATGCTACTCATCTCACACATCCTCGTGGTACAACAGTGTCAAGGTATATGCGATACACTACAGACGGTAGTCTCTTAACTCTAAGTCCATATGCAGTCAAAGGATAATAACAAAGTATATCTAATATCACTGAGCAGACAGTAAATCAAGAACAGTAAGAACTGGAATAACTGAACAGTGATATGTAATAAAATGAAAACTAAATATAAAAAGTATAATGGTAAGGTATCTTGCCTGTGGTACGAAAAGGGCAAATCCAAGAGTAGCAAGTGTCAGCACCAAAACTCAGAAATCACAGATGACTCCAGACGCTGAAACAAACATCAAAAATGATCTCGGTGAAGAAGATATACCTAGAAAATGCCTGTCCAAAAGTCAATTTCTGGAACAGGGGCAAAATCGTAATTTTGGGTCAAAACGATGTCCGTCGTTGGACCCGCTTTGCACCGAAATGCGTGCCAGAATCTACGGTCTCTAAAGTCGTCAAACTACATGTCTACAGATTTTTTTTGACGAGACGAACCCAACGGTATGTCCAATTTTGGATTCCGGTGGGCTGTGCACAAAATCACCCGTTGAGTGGGATTGTGGGCCCGCCAAAATAGCGTCCCGACCAACGGTCTCAGAATCAGACTAAACTTGGCATACAGGACCAAAAAAATATTTTGAGTCCAATGGCGCAAGTTTCGTCGCGATTTGATGAGTGTGCACAAAGTAATTGGAAAATACCGAAAATGTCCGATACGTAAAAATGCGACGGATACAGACCAAATTCGTCGCGCACACGCAACCAATTTGACTTCCGTCAATTCTCGCACGTCCACAATTTCGATACGGACCTTTCGATACTCACGGTTTACGACGGGGTCGCCCGGTTTGTCGGGACGTACCTCGTACGGGGTGTTTTTCCACTTTTTAAAAATAGAATTTACAGTTTTTCGGAAAAGTTTAACAACGTGTAACTTTCTACATACTAGATGAAAAGTGAATCCAAAAGATGCGTTACAATCTCGGTTAGGTTATATTTGACTGCCTTCAATTAGTTTTCATGAAAGTTTAATGGACAGCGAGAAAAGTGGCCGACAAGTTGGTGTTTCAAAACAGTTTTTAATATTCAGAAAAGTGGGTTTTTCTCCAACTTCGTCTCGATTTTTCGAGCAAGATGGATGGCCATGTCAAAATCCACCTAGGGGATCTCGAAGAGGGTCAAGTCTACTTTCCAGAACATTTTACGGATCGAAAATCGGAGTTACGAGCAGAAAGTTACGTCATCGGGAAGTAGGGTACCTTGAGTGGAAAAACTGCTCCGTGGATGACGAAGGGCTGACTTTCGATGCTCCGTTCGTCGCGCACAAAGCTCCGTCGCTGGTGAAACGAATTCGTAGGCGAAGAGGGTATGATCAGGCTCAACTTTCGTTTTGGAAGTCTAGAGTTTTGAGGTTTGTAGAGGGAGTTATATATATTACAAGTTGGAGGAAAACCTAATACTACTACTACTATTACTAATAACCCCTTATGTGTTCCCAATAACCCGACCCCACGTGAACTTGCTGCTGGAGCAGCAAGCATAGGATAGGGAGGGGCCCGCCCCTTTAAGTGGGTTGACTTTCTTTTTTTTTCTTTTTTTTCTTTTTCTTTTTCTTTTTCATTTTCCTATTCTTTTTCTTTTCTTTTTCTTTTTCTTTACTAAATCTTTTCAAACTTTATAAATATATATATATCCATAAATACCCAAAAAATCTATTTAAAATTCAAATATCATTTAAAAGTCAACTATCCAATTATTTAATATATTTGAGCATATCTATATATATATATAAATTCAATCATTAATAGATCAACTCAAAATAAAAATAGTATTTAAATAGGAAAACATGGTTATTAAACCTCCACAAATTTTAAATAAAAGTTTAATATTATCTACTATATATATAATGCATCTAAAATATTTTTTTTTTTACATATATACACAAATTTAAATTGCCATAAAAGGCAACAATAATAATACCACATTAATATCAAATAATATTAACAATAATAAAATGTATATTAAATTTTCACAAAATAAATTTAGTAATAATAAAATAATAAAAATTGTTCCAACGTGTGAACTTTACCACACACCCTCATCCGGGTCCAGGAACATGTACAATATTGTAAATTATTATTTAATAATAAAATACCATTAATTGTACAAATATTTAAATAATTAGAATTGTACATAAAATTCTAAAATAGTTTAGAAAATATTTTTAAGTACATAAAATATGTATACATGGCCACATTTGGTCACACTACCTGCTTACATGGGCTAAAATTGGTTCGGACCATGTTCGGGCTGAATTGGCCAAACCGGGTCATAAAAAAATAATTAAAACCATAAAATTTATAAATTCATTTTTAAGTCTACTAAAATAATAAAAATAAATTTTTTTAAAAAATAGGGGTTTTACATCCTACCCAACTTACAAGAATTTCGTCCTCGAAATTTAGGATTAATAGGGTAGTTAGGGTTGAGGAATGGGAAGAGTTCGTCAATACCAAAAATGCAATTAAATTTGGTGGAGGCGATAAAACGGCGTTCAATACCACCATGTCGTAGAAAGCTGTGGAGTCGATATATACAAAATTATCATGGTTATGGGATTGAATAAGGATCGCTAGTGATGGAAACAAACTTTTGAATATCCAATTTTTAGAGAACAGTAGAGAATTGAGTAGATCAAAGAGAATAAGTTAGACATTTGAGAGATATGGTTCCTAGAGAGAATACTGGAGACTAATCGCCTCGATTGAGAGTTTGAGTGAAGTGAATGATTAGAATCGTTCTCGAGTGCTCAAGAATAATTGGAAGGACACGATAATAATTCTAGGGTTGAGGAAATGAAGAGCAGTTAAAGGCGAGGGTACATCCACATTAGTCGGTCGATGGCTATCTACATTTCGTGTATAATTAACCGATTGGACAACCAAAGATGATACCTTGAGTCTATCTAGCAAGTACAGTGCCTTGTCTTTCCAAAATAAGTAAAAGACAAGAACAACAAAGGTTTCAAAGACGGTGTTATATATTGAGTACGAATTACGGGGTTCATAGGAGACAAAAATAATTCAAAAGAGGATTTTCAAGGCTGTCGCAGATGAGACTCTAAGGCAAGTTTAACTATGTCTCCATCCACGTAGAATTATACATGAAAAGCGAACCAAAGTGCAATAGGTTGATCAGACCATCATGCACTGGTTCTGATTAGACAATATGTTAGTGGGTGCACCCAATAAAATATGTCATGATCAAGCTTGATAACGAAATAAGCTTACAAAACTAAAGCTACATTAGCAGCATGAGATAGTCAAAGTATGAGCAAGGGAGGTACTGATGCAGAAAAATTTAAATAGTCCAAGATCTTTTAAAATCGAGTCTTGCCCGAAGTTTGGGCCTATACAGTGGTCCTAGTGTTTCTTCATTTATGGATTGGTAGACTGGATAAGGTAGGGTCCTCTGAATTTATAGTCTAAGTGAACTTACCAATGTGGTTCATGAGGAAAAAGGTTTGCTAGGTGGTATGGTATTCTACCCAACTTACAAGAGCTAAACTAGTAGTGTGATGGGACAACGGGTCAAGCAATCAAGATAAAGCACAAGGTTAGCATTTAGGGAATTAAGTAGAACAAAATCACATATCGGTCGAAAGAATTGAGTCGAGATGGAATCCCTATCCGTGGTCAGAAATATATCGGTATCATGGTAAAGGTTATAGTTTAGCCATTTTGACCATAAGGTCATATCAAGAAATAGAGTACAAGAAGATGGGTTTTGGTGGGACATGATATGTCTACAGGAAGGTGGGCTCGTCTAGGTCTTACATATGAAATTTGTTGGAAGAAAAAGTCTAGTGTTGTACTACAAATATACAAGTCACGGTAGGGGACGCCAGAAGATCAAAAATAGAAAGTGAAAGTTCACGAGATGATAATTAATGCAAAAAATAAAGAAGATCAAGTTAAAGCATGAGATAAAATTAACGAAAGAATCCAGTAAAAATACTAAGTTAGGGGCACAGTTCTAGAGAGAAGATAGTATCATAAATGAATACAGTTAAGGAACAATTAAATTATTATTCAAATTGCAACTGGTTAGAAGGTCGCAATTAAAAGATCTAGAATTGAAGGTAAGTCGAGTAAGTCAAGGTGGAAATACAGTCACATAGCTGGGTAGATGACTAACAACACTTGTGTATATACTACTATCATGGTCATGAGTGACATGGCAATTTGTGTGGAATACACAGTAGGGTTATCTTGGTGCCTAACATTTAAAATTTCAACTCGAGTTTTCTCCAAAAAGTTTCAAAAATAAACTTTCAAAAATAAACCACCAAAATTTTGTATTCACTCCAAGCCGTTCAAATTCATCAAATTATTTTATTTTATTTTTTTTTAAAATCACTTTCATAAATCTCCAAGCAAAATTTTATCACGTTACTACTAACCTTTTCCAAAACTAACGTTTAAATTCAACTATTTAATTCAAGGGTTCATAATTTACAAATCCATAAAAATTTTGCAATCAATCAAAAATTCAACATTCAATTTTTTTTTTTTTCAAATACTCATGATAAAACTCTTAGCATATTAAAAGCAATCAAAATTTTTTTTTTTTTAGCTCAATGCTCTCATCAATTTTAACTTCTATTCATACTAAGTCATACCAACATGATCAAAACTTTTAAATGGTATCATTTTTTGATCAATCAAAGCAACCTTATCACATTATTACTATATTTTTATTTTATTTCAAAATTTGCGATATTAGAAATCCAACGTTAAACTAAATTTTCAAATAATCTTATCAGTAAAAATCTCTTCTTTTTTTTTTAAAACCAAAAATCTAAATAGGTTTGTAAATCCTCAATCATAGGACACAATTTAAAATAAAGAAAGATTCTCAAAATCGTTTTCAATTATTGTAAACCAAAATTTACCATCATTACTTCCACTTAAAATTCAAAATTTACTAAACACAAAAATCGCAGTCGTACAACTTAATTTAAATAATTTCTACGGCCATTTTTAAAAGATAAGATCATTCTCAAACCAAATTTATAATCGTGCAAAGGTGTATAACTGTATTCCAATAAATCATAAATATCACAACTCGAAATCAAATCAATTTTATATTTGTTTAAAGATGCATATCTATCACCAAAAACTCATAATATCACAACTCGAAAAGCAAATCACTTTTATACTGGTGCAAGGATGTACAACTATAACTCAATAAACCATAAATATCAAATCTCAAAAAGCCAATCAATTTCTTAAATCAAGTATAAAATTCTATAAATCCTCTAGTGTTTACTATTTAGAAATCTCAAGGTAAAAACCTTCCTTGGTAGTATCCTACTTTACAAATTACTAATCATTAAATCACACCCTTTTTTTAAAAAAAAAAAAGAAGAAGCCCTTTTAGAGTCCTGAATGTATTCCAATTGCCAATATAACCATTCTAACCATGTGTTTGACCTACGAGCATATACTAGTATAGTCATCTTCCTAGTTGATACTAAGTACGAAAATAAGAATCAACGGTAGAAAGGAATCAAGCAAGATGCAGTTCAAGGAGGTCGAACAAGAGTTTGAAATTTGAAGCCAAGGGAAGAGGTCAAGCTGTATGGATGAGATTCCTAGATTCTAATCCTATGTTGCAGGCTCACATCGGTACAATTACGTAACCGAAGTGACAAACTGGACCTGCATGGGCCACCACAAAAACATGTAACGCCCCAGTCCCAAAATACGTAGGACTAGGCACATCGACATGCCAGCTGTATACATACGAAGTATACTCCAATATATGAAAACTTCGTATGAATACATAAGCTGTAAAATGCAGTAGAACCATAATAACTAAATCTCATCCACAATAAAAGAATTAATAGATATCAATGCTGGATTGTAATTTGTACAAAAGTTGGACGGAGACAAAGTCCACTACCAACTATCTCAAATAAAATATATAAGAAGGAATATACGAAATAACATGACGAGCCAAGTGCAATCATCTTTGAAAGGATGGAGAAGATCACGGCCCGACTAGAACACCTGCGAAAGACAAGAGCACACACCTGGCGAGATAACCAGGTCCTCAGAGGGACGTAACAAGATACATCAACATGCCATATAAAACTGAATATAAAATATGCCACAATCAAAGAAAGTGACAAGACACTAATAAGATAATCTAACCAAACTAAAGTGAACATGCAGTTAAGAACAAACCTCCAACGCATGGGTATCTGGCTCAGTAGCAGTAAATCAGGCATGGTCCCATCAGGATACCAGAGACCTCAAAGCATAACATTCATCGAATGTCAGAGGCCAGCAGTATCAGTAATAGGAAAGTGCATACGGACCCATACGTTAAGGAACTGTTTGTCACGCCCCGATTCCGTCGAATCGATAGTCGTCCCCCGGGCGTGATGCCGTACGAACCTAATTTGCGATCGCACAAGGCCAAGTCATAAGGTAATCCGAGACACGAGATCTAAGAGAGTACGCAGACAAATTGATACACACAATAAGTAAAGGAAACTTGATCTTTATTGATAATGAACATCTTTTTACAGACTCCGACACAAGACTCATTGCCGCGCGGGCTACAACATGACTCGATTACAAAAGAGTGCCGATGAGATAGCCGTTCCATACATTGCACACATCCCTCAATATACACAAGTACTCCATTGACCTGGATGGGAGGGACGCTGAGTCATTTTCCTTGGACTGTCGAGAGCCTTCAAAATGTGGAGTCGCTGAGAGATAGTCTTCGACGCACGGCCGAAGCTTCAAAAGTCACGAACGTTGCCTTGCTAGTTGGCGCGTCCTTCCTGGTTCGCAGGACCTGCAAAGAGCGAGGATCAGCACGAAACACATGTACTGGCGAATGGCTAATTAAATCCAAGCTCTGCATTTGATTCAAGAAGTTTCATAAACATGTTTGCCAGCTATTTCAATGATCTTTCTAACCATCCTGTATGATTTGCATGTTAACATATTTTGAGGCAAGCAACTATCATGTTCATCCCGTGTCCCGTGCACCTGTTAAGTAGTGACAGGGGTTTAAAGGCCACTGGCAATGTCAAGCCATCGGGGACTATAGCATTCGGTTAGACGACGCCCCTTTCGCGTCGGGTAGCGAGCCCTGTGCGAAAGTGTCCGCATAACTCGTGCCGATGAAGGGTTGGCGCTGCTACACTCGTTCCTCCCGGGCCGAACCGGTCCCTTGGCCAAGGCAACCGTTCGAGGAACTTCACCTTGTCGATAAGTTGTCCAATGACCGTTTTCTTTGGAACTTAGTTGATTTACTCATTTTTTCGTATCGTTGCGATAAGCGTTAATAGATTCATTCGTTGGATTGGCATAGACCAAGTGTAATTGCATAGGGAAGCACGTTTTTTATTTCCAAAACCGACAGTTCGATAACAAGTGTTTCGTGAAGTATCGTGCCACAATTTCATTGATTCTATACTATTATGACAAGCATTTATTTTACTTCACATGTTGAGTTTTGAAGTAGAGGGACGGGACGAAGGAGGTCAGCCACTCGCCTTAGCTTGCTTCAAGCGAGCGACCGGTTGGCTGCGCTGTCGTCGCCTACGCGATCACCTGCAATCGCATAAGCAACTGATTAGAATACTGTGTGTTTCAAGGAATTTCGATATGAATGCGAGCTCGAAAACGCGTCACGAAAAACCCATCGAAAGCATTCACGAAAACGAAAACCAAAGCCAATTCAAGTGCGGCATGAAAACCAGAGCAACGGGAGGTCTCTCCCGACTCAGCCGCAGAGCCAATCCTCGAGGCGCAACCCGCTGAATATGGGACTTGGTTCCGAAGAAGCCATTCCATAACGTGGAATGGATCTTAATTCAACCGTTCCCGTTCGATCGACTCGGCCGATTCCGACCTATCGGTCCCGACCAAATCGATAGCGACAGTGTTCCTTTCTCGCGCACCCCGTGGACGGAGACGGGGCACGATGTAGGGACGGGGCACTACACCATAACCAACTAATAAAAAGTTTCGTCCTCGAAACTTAAAGATGAACCCTACCTCTACGAGAACAATGAAGGGAATTTATCCTTCATCTCCGATTCAAGCTCCCACGTCGACTCTTCGACCGAGTGGTTCTTCCAGAGGACGCGGACGAGAGGGATCGCTCGATTGCGCAGCAGCTTATCCTTGCGTTCTATGATTCGAACTGGTTCTTCAACGTAGGATAAGTCAGACTTTAGCTCCAGCTGGCCAAAATCTACCACGTGGCTCGGGTCGTGCACGTACTTCCGCAATTGAGAGACATGGAAGACATTGTGAACACCTTCAAGCGCCGGTGGTAGGGCAATTTTATAGGCCACTGGCGCGACCAGTTCAAGTATTTCGAATGGCCCAACGAATCTCGGACTCAGCTTTCCTTTCGCGCCGAACCGACTAACTCTCCGCATAGGCGACACCTTGAGGAATACGTGATCGCCTACTTGAAACTCGAGTGGTCGACGATGAATGTCCGCGTAGCTTTTCTGGCGACTCTGTGCGGTCTTTAATCTTTCCCGAATGAGCTTGACCTTTTCCACAGTCTGTTCTACCAGCTCCGGGCCGAGTATCTGCCGTTCCCCGACTTCATCCCAGCAAATAGGAGATCTGCACTTCCGGTCGTACAAGGCTTCATACGGCGCCATTTGGATGCTGGATTGGTAGCTATTGTTGTATGCAAATTCCGCCAGCGGTAGGTGGACGTCCCAACTTGATTCGAAGTCGATAGCGCAGAGCCGTAGCATGTCTTCAAGAATCTGGTTGACGCGCTCCGTTTGGCCGTCGGTCTGAGGATGGTAAGCTGAGCTGAACTGCAACTTGGTTCCCAGCGCCGACTGAAGGCTACTCCAGAATCGCGACATGAACCGTGAATCCCGATCAGAGACGATGGATACTGGAACTCCGTGCAGCCGTACTATCTCGTCAAGATAAATCTGTGCCAGGCGATCAACGCTCCAAGTAACTTTTATGACGATAAAGTGCGCTGACTTGGTTAATCGATCGACGATGACCCAGATGGCGTCGTTCCCCCGTGGTGTCTTCGGCAGGCCAACAATAAAATCCATAGTGACATGATTCCATTTCTACTCGGGAATAGCGAGGTTCTGTATCTCCCCGCCCGGTCGCTGATGCTCAGCTTTCACCTGCTGACAGGCCATGCATTGCGACACGAAGAGCGCCACATCTCTCTTCATCCCGTGCCACCAAAAGGTCGTGCGAAGGTCCTTATACATTTTGGTACTGCCTGGATGCAAAGTGTATTTCGCATAGTGCGCCTCCGCCAGGATCTCCTTTCTAAGTTCTGAATCGTCCGGAACGCATAGCCTACCCTTCAATCGAAGCACGCCGGTTTTGTCTTCCGCAAAGTCGGTCGTCCTGCCTGTCGAAATTAGCTCTCGCACTTTCTTCAGGTACGAATCGCCTGTCTGAGCGGTCTTGATCTTATTCAGCAAGCTCGGCTCCAACTGTAACTTTGCCAACTGCACGTTCCGGAATCTGACTCGGAGCTCGATGCCCATCTCTTCAAGGTCGCGTAGCAGTCGAGGGTCGATGGATAACGAGGCAAGGTACTTCCGACTCAAAGCGTCCGCCACAACATTTCTCTTTCCCGGCGTGTAGTCGATAGTCAAGTCGTAATCCTTGATTAGTTCCAGCCAACACCTTTGCCGCAAGTTCAGCTCCTTCTGCGTGAATAGATACTTGAGGCTCTTGTGATCGGTATAGATCGTGCACGCCACACCATAGAGATAGTGGCGCCACAATTTCAACGCAAACACAATCGCCGCTAACTCCAGGTCGTGCGTGGGATAATTTTTCTCGTGCGGCTTTAGCTGTCGGGACGCAAAAGATATCACCTTGTTCCGCTGCATCAGCACGCACCCCAAGCCCTGACCGGACGCGTCGCTAAATATCTGGAAACCCTCAGTCCCTTCTGGAAATGCGAGTATCAGGGCCGAGACGAGCCTCTGCTTCAACTCTTGGAACGCAGCTTCACAGTCGTCTGACCATTCAAAGGCGACTCCTTTCTGGGTGAGGCGAGTCAGAGGCGATACGATCTTCACGAAGTCTTTCATGAAGCGTCGGTAGTATCCAGCTAGGCCAAGGAAACTTCGAATCTCGCCGACGGACGCTGGCCGCTTCCAATCGACAACGGCTTCAACTTTCTTTGGGTCGACCGCAATGCCTTCAGCAGAAATGATGTGTCCGAGGAATGCGACGCTGCTAAGCCAGAATTCACATTTGCTTCGCTTCGCATAGAGTTGATTTTCTCGAAGGGTCTGAAGCACGGTCCGCAGATGCTCAGTATGCTGCTGCTTATTCTTCGAATAGACGAGTATATCATCGATAAAGACCACTACGAACTTGTCGAGGAAGGGTCGGAACACCCGATTCATTAAATCCATGAAGGCAGCAGGGGCGTTCGTTAGGCCGAACGGCATTACCAGGAACTCGTAATGGTCGTATCGAGTACGGAAGGCAGACTTCGGCACATCGTCCGGCTTGATCTTGAGTTGATGATAACCCGAACGCAGATCAATTTTAGAGAACACCGTGGCTCCTTGGAGCTGATCGAACAGATCATCTATGCGGGGCAGGGGATACTTGTTCCGGACGGTGGCTTTATTCAGCTCGCGGTAGTCGACACAAAGACGCATAGAGCCGTCCTTCTTCTTGACAAATAGTACGGGCGCTCCCCACGGCGAGACGCTGGGTCGGATGAATCCCTTGTCGAGCAATTCCTGTAACTGCACCTTGAGTTCTTTAAGCTCTGCAGGGGCCATTCTGTACGGGGTCTTCGAGATCGGTCGAGTGTCGGGGAAGGTATCGATAGTGAACTCAATCTCTCGATCGGGCGGCATGCCGGGCAACTCGTCCGGGAACACATCGGGGAATTCTGCCACAACGTCGGTCTGACCCGCGTTTGCACCATCCTGTCGCATGTCTCGAACGGAAGCCAGATAGCCTTCGCACCCGGAATGCAGCATCCGTCGAGCAGATATCGCAGAGATCACCATGCAGGTCGGCGACGCCTCACCATACGAGTAGCAGAATTCAGGCACTCCCGGTATGCAGAAAGTGACTTTTTTCTCAGCGCAGTCTATGGTTGCGTTGCACGGACCGAGCCAATCCATCCCCAGAATGATGTCGTAGTCTTTAATGTCTAAAACTATCGCATCAAGACTGACCTGTTGACCACCTATACAGATGATTCCGTCTCCGCAGACTAAATTCGTAGCTAGTGGTATGCCCGACGGGATATTAACAGTAAGCTCAAGACCGAGCGGTGTCAGGGGAAATTTGTGTTCGGCGACGAAGTCCGCCGATATGAAACTATGCGTGGCACCTGAATCAAACAATACACGAGCAGGTTTATTATTGAATTGCAGTATACCTGTCACAACTGTGTCAGATGCGAACACTTCGTCTCGGGTCATGGCGTAGACACGGCCCTGAGCATTGGGGCGACGGTCTTGGCCATTCTGTGGTGCGGTCGGTGGAGCCCGAGGTGCTTGGCCTCGGTTTTGTTGATGTTGTGGGCGCTGGCTCGACGTAGCTTCCGGACAGTCACTTACGAGATGATCTCTTTTGCCACATGCAAAACAGACTCTGTTCTTAAGTCGGCAATCGGTGTCCAGGTGCCCGTCCTTGTGGCAGAAATTGCAGACCATCCGTTCCTTCGTCTGGTTGCCGCGATGTTGACGCTTATGTGCGTTGTTGCCTCCCGCATAACTATGGCATTTGTTATTAGAGTTAACAGCGCCGGTTGTAGTAGGAGGATACTCGGACTCCAGACGGATGGCGTGGTTGAGTGCCTCGTCCACAGTTTTGTATTCCGACACCGAGACATGTGCACGGATAGTGGAACGCAGGCCCACTACGAATCGCTTTGCTCGGCTTGCAGTAGTAGGTAAATAGTCACCAGCGAACTTGGCCAGTTTGTTGAATTTGGCCGCATATTGTCGTACAGTCATATTCCCTTGCGTCAGCTGCATGAACTCGTTCTCCTTTTCCTGTCGCACGGCTGCAGAAAGATATTCGTTCTCGAACGCATTTCTGAATGTCGCCCATGAGATCGCCGCTGTCTCGTCTTCACGTCGAATAGCCCGCTTCTGCACAGCCCACCAATCGTGCGCGTTCATTCGAAGTAATAGTTGAGCACATGCGACTTTCTTCGGGTCCTCGACATCCAGAAGCTCGAACTTGTCTTCCAGCTCCTCCAACCAGTCGATCGCCACCGCGGGATCTTCTGTGCCGTTGAAGGAAGTGCGGCAGCTTTTAGTGAACTTTGACACGTCGAAGTTGGAACTTCTCGGTGCTGCAGGTGAGAGCACGGGCGCCTCTGGTTCGGCTTCGTTGGATCGAACCGCAGGCTGGGTCACGGCAGGTGTCATCGTTGAGTTGTTGTTGCCGACGACCGACTGTACGATCTGCTGGAGGGTATTCAGCTGCTGCTGCTGCAGCTTGAATTGAGCCTCGAACCGTCTCTCAAATTGAGCCTGACGAGCCTCTGCTTGCTGGCGATGGAGCTCATTTTGATGTTGCTGCATTTCAAGCATTTGCAGCATACGTTGCATCGGGTCGCCGGAAGATCCGGCTACAGTAGGCGTCATTCCCGTTGGATTAACGGAATGCTCGGGCCTAGAAGCACTCGAGCCGCTCGAAGCGCTCGTCTCGTCTTCCGCCTGAGCTCCCGTAACTGCAGGGAAAAAGGAAGGCAACTCTCGTTAGTTTCAGAAAATGTCCTGGGTTCAGCGTATGGAACAACTCTTCTCATCGACACGAGGTCAACGGTCGGAGACTAGAATTCGACACGAGAGGCCAAGGACGTAAAGCCGTGCTCTGATACCATTATGTCACGCCCCGATTCCGTCGAATCGATAGTCGTCCCCCGGGCGTGATGCCGTGCGAACCTAATTTGCGATCGCACAAGGCCAAGTCATAAGGTAATCTGAGACACGAGATCTAAGAGAGTACGCAGACAAATTGATACACACAATAAGTAAAGGAAACTTGATCTTTATTGATAATGAACATCTTTTTACAGACTCCGACACAAGACTCATTGTCGCGCGGGCTACAACATGACTCGATTACAAAAGAGTGCCGATGAGATAGCCGTTCCATACATTGCACACATCCCTCAATATACACAAGTACTCCATTGACCTGGATGGGAGGGACGCTGAGTCATTTTCCTTGGACTGTCGAGAGCCTTCAAAATGTGGAGTCGCTGAGAGATAGTCTTCGACGCACGGCCGAAGCTTCAAAAGTCACGAACGTCGCCTTGTTAGTTGGCGCGTCCTTCCTGGTTCGCGGGACCTGCAAAGAGCGAGGATCAGCACGAAACACATGTACTGGCGAATGGCTAATTAAATCCAAGCTCTGCATTTGATTCAAGAAGTTTCATAAACATGTTTGCCAGCTATTTCAATGATCTTTCTAACCATCCTGTATGATTTGTATGTTAACATGTTTTGAGGCAAGCAACTATCATGTTCATCCCGTGTCCCGTGCACCTGTTAAGTAGTGACAGGGGTTTAAAGGCCACTGGCAATGTCAAGCCATCGCGGACTATAGCATTCGGTTAGACGACGCCCCTTTCGCGTCGGGTAGCGAGCCCTGTGCGAAAGTGCCCGCATAACTCGCGCCGATGAAGGGTTGGCGCTGCTACACTCGTTCCTCCCGGGCCGAACCGGTCCCTTGGCCGAGGCAACCGTTCGAGGAACTTCACCTTGTCGACAAGTTGTCCAATGACCGTTTTCTTTGGAACTTAGTTGATTTACTCATTTTTCCGTATCGTTGCGATAAGCGTTAATAGATTCATTCGTTGGATTGGCATAGACCAAGTGTAATTGCATAGGGAAGCACGTTTTTCATTTCCAAAACCGACAGTTCGATAACAAGTGTTTCGTGAAGTATCGTGCCACGATTTCATTGATTCTATACTATTATGACAAGCATTTATTTTACTTCACATGTTGAGTTTTGAAGTAGAGGGACGGGACGAAGGAGGTCAGCCACTCGCCTTAGCTTGCTTCAAGCGAGCGACCGGTTGGCTGCGCTGTCGTCGCCTACGCGATCACCTGCAATCGCATAAGCAACTGATTAGAACACTGTGTGTTTCAAGGAATTTCGATATGAATGCGAGCTCGAAAACGCGTCACGAAAAACCCATCGAAAGCATTCACGAAAATTAAAGCCAAAGCCAATTCAAGTGCGGCATGAAAACCAGAGCAACGGGAGGTCTCTCCCAACTCAGCCGCAGAGCCAATCCTCGAGGCGCAACCCGCTGAATATGGGACTTGGTTCCGAAGAAGCCATTCCATAACGTGGAATGGATCTTAATTCAACCGTTTCCGTTCGATCGACTCGGCCGATTCCGACCTATCGGTCCCGACCAAATCGATAGCGACAGTGTTCCTTTCTCGCGCACCCCGTGGACGGAGACGGGGCACGATGTAGGGACGGGGCACTACACTGTTCTTCCCACCCAATGTCTAACTGAGTCACATCCATGTCTCATATACCTCTACTAACTGCTAAGTCTCCTAACATGCCTCTATTAGCAGTTAGCCCTAACGCATGCGCATGGGGGATCAGCCCACACACAAGAACCTCTACATGCTACTCATCTCACACATCCTCGTGGTACAACAGTGTCAAGGTATATGCGATACACTACAGACGGTAGTCTCTTAACTCTAAGTCCATATGCAGTCAAAGGATAATAACAAAGTATATCTAATATCACTGAGCAGACAGTAAATCAAGAACAGTAAGAACTGGAATAACTGAACAGTGATATGTAATAAAATGAAAACTAAATATAAACAGTATAATGGTAAGGTATCTTGCCTGTGGTACGAAAAGGGCAAATCCAAGAGTAGCAAGTGTCAGCACCAAAACTCACAAATCACAGATGACTCCAGACGCTGAAACAAACATCAAAAATGATCTCGGTGAAGAAGATATACCTAGAAAACGCCTGTCCAAAAGTCAATTTCTGGAACAGGGGCAAAATCATAATTTTGGGTCAAAACGATGTCCGCCGTTGGACCCGCTTTGCACCGAAATGCGTGCCAGAACCTACGGTCTCTAAAGTCGTCAAACTACATGTCTACAGATTTTTTTTGACGAGACGAACCCAACGGTATGTTCAATTTTGGATTCCGGTGGGCTGTGCACAAAATCACCCGTTGAGTGGGATTGTGGGCCCGCCAAAATAGCGTCCCGACCAACGGTCTCAGAATCAGACTAAACTTGGCATACAGGACCAAAAAAATATTTTGAGTCCAATGGCGCAAGTTTCGTCGCGATTTGATGAGTGTGCACAAAGTAATTGGAAAATACCGAAAATGTCCGATACGTAAAAATGCGACGGATACGGACCAAATTCGTCGCGCACACGCAACCAATTTGACTTCCGTCAATTCTCGCACGTCCACAATTTTGATACGGACCTTTCGATACTCACGGTTTACGACGGGGTCGCCCGGTTTGTCGGGACGTACCTCGTACGGGGTGTTTTTCCACTTTTTAAAAATAGAATTTACAGTTTTTCGGAAAAGTTTAACAACGTATAACTTTCTACATACTAGATGAAAAGTGAATCCAAAAGATGCGTTACAATCTCGGTTAGGTTATATTTGACTGCCTTCAATTAGTTTTCATGAAAGTTTAATGAACAGCGAGAAAAGTGGCCGACAAGTTGGTGTTTCAAAACAGTTTTTAATATTCAGAAAAGTGGGTTTTTCTCCAACTTCGTCTCGATTTTTCGAGCAAGATGGATGGCCATGTCAAAATCCACCTAGGGAATCTCGAAGAGGGTCAAGTCTACTTTCCAGAACATTTTACGGATCGAAAATCGGAGTTACGAGCAGAAAGTTACGTCATCGGGAAGTAGGGTACCTTGAGTGGAAAAACTGCTCCGTGGATGACGAAGGGCTGACTTTCGATGCTCCGTTCGTCGCGCACAAAGCTCCGTCGCTGGTGAAACGAATTCGTAGGCGAAGAGGGTATGATCAGGCTCAACTTTCGTTTTGGAAGTCTAGAGTTTTGAGGTTTGTAGAGGGAGTTATATATATTACAAGTTGGACGAAAACCTAATACTACTACTACTATTACTAATAACCCCTTATGTGTTCCCAATAACCCGACCCCACGTGAACTTGCTGCTGGAGCAGCAAGCATAGGATAGGGAGGGGCCCGCCCCTTTAAGTGGGTTGACTTTCTTTTTTTTTCTTTTTTTTTCTTTTTCTTTTTCTTTTTCTTTTTCCTATTCTTTTTCTTTTCTTTTTCTTTTTCTTTACTAAATCTTTTTAAACTTTATAAATATATATATATCCATAAATACCCAAAAAATCTATTTAAAATTCAAATATCATTTAAAAGTCAACTATCCAATTATTTAATATATTTGAGCATATCTATATATATATAAATTCAATCATTAATAGATCAACTCAAAATAAAAATAGTATTTAAATAGGAAAACATGGTTATTAAACCTCCACAAATTTTAAATAAAAGTTTAATATTATCTACTATATATATAATGCATCTAAAATATTTTTTTTTTTTACATATATACACAAATTTAAATTGCCATAAAAGGCAACAATAATAATACCACATTAATATCAAATAATATTAACAATAATAAAATGTATATTAAATTTTCACAAAATAAATTTAGTAATAATAAAATAATAAAAATTGTTCCCACGTGTGAACTTTACCACACACCCTCATCCGGGTCCAGGAACATGTACAATATTGTAAATTATTATTTAATAATAAAATACCATTAATTGTACAAATATTTAAATAATTAGAATTGTACATAAAATTCTAAAATAGTTTAGAAAATATTTTTAAGTACATAAAATATGTATACATGGCCACATTTGGTCACACTACCTGCTTACATGGGCTAAAATTGGTTCGGACCATGTTCGGGCTGAATTGGCCAAACCGGGTCATAAAAAAATAATTAAAACCATAAAATTTATAAATTCATTTTTAAGTCTACTAAAATAATAAAAATAAATTTTTTTAAAAAATAGGGGTTTTACAGATGCTCTCGAGTTTACTCGATCGCTCTCGCATTTCTCTCATTTATATATTACGCTGTGAGGGTTACGAAGGAGCGCTCGGGCTCGGCTTCTTGCAAGTTTGGGAGAGGGTTCTCATGGGGCGCCTAGGCCTGGGGAGCATTGGGCTCGGCCTGAGCTCGAGCTCGAACTGGGCCTGGGCTCAGCTCACCGCTGCTCTATCTTATTCTTTTTTCTTTTCCTTTGTATTGCACTCCCGATCTCCCTGTATATATAACTACGATTTTAACCGAGCGCGGCTCAGTTCGGTCCTGGGAAAGGAAAATGGGGGGGAGGTTGGCTTTCAGCTGGGCTATGCTGGCCTCGTGTGAGACTGTGGGCCCGGCTTAGGGTTTTGTGGGGAAGCTGAGTTCGGGTAGGTCTTGCTGTATACTTGCTTTAGCAAAAGTTGTGGGGACTTGCTTTAGCAAAGGTTCGGTTAGGTTGAGCATTGCTGCTGCTAAGTTTCACATGGGGCCGGGCTAGCTTATTGCTACTCCTTCTTATTCTTTCTATCAATCTCTTCCATTTCTATTATGCAATAAATCAACATACAAATATTTATTTGACTATCAAATAATATATACATAATATTATTAAATGACAATCCCAATTAATAATAATAATAATAAACTAATAATAACGAAATCCACAAACCAATAAGGGTGTACATTTCATCATGCACCGCCTAATAATCCCAAAATGTACAAGGCCTATTTTATACAAATATTATTGAATACGAACTAATAACAATATTTATAATTAAATAAGAATATTTAAGAATACTTATTTGATCACTAAAATGGAATACGACACACAATCATACCAAATGCATCAATACGAATGTCACTAGACATACCGTATGACTACATGGCTTGGGCTTATTTTGGGTCCAATTTGTACTAGTTTGGTACAACAGGGTTCTCTAAAACTAAATAATATAGTTAATAAATAAATAATCTTTGATAAGGGTTACGTCGCAACTTGGCCTGGTTTTCCGAGTTTGGATGTCCCTATGGCTCGGTCTTCCCTACCATGGCTAATACACTAGTCAAGGCACACTACTGCACTACTCGTGCCATGATTCCTAGCCATCTTGTACTCCAATTCGTAACCATGGCTAAAACTATCTACCGTAATAATTAACTAAATAATTATTTATAGAATTCTAAAATCACCATTTAAATAAAATAAATAAAATAAAAATATTCTAAAAAAAATTTCGGGAAGGGGTGCTACAGCAGGAAATGGGACTGAAGCAAGAGTAGTATACTTTGCTTTGCGACAGTCAGAGTGCTATCCACCTTGTGAAGAATCAGACGTTTCATAGCCGGTCCAAGCACATCGAGACTCGGTATCATTGGATACGGGATGTGGTTGAGAAGAAGGACGCGGAGCTTGAGAAGGTTCATACAGATGACAACGGAGCTGATATGTTCACGAAGATTCTACCAAGGGGGAAGTTTGAGTACTGCAGGCAGATCGTCGGGATGACGACATCCTCCCCATAGTTGTTGTAGTGCCCCGTCCCTACATCGTGCCCCGTTGATCGTCCACGGGGTGCGCGAGAAAGGAACACTGTCGCTATCGACTCGGTCGGGACCGATAGGTCGGGATCGATCGAATCGATCGAACGGGAACGGTTGAATTAAGATCCATTCCCCGTTATGGAATGGCTTCTTCGGAACCAAGTCCCATATTCAGCGGGCTGCGCCTCGAGGATTGACTCTGCGGCTGAGTCGGGAGAGACCTCCCGTTGCTCTGCTTTTCATGCCGCTTGCGTTGGTTTTGGCTTTGTTTTCTGAATGCATTTTCGTGAATGTTTTCGATGGTTTTCATGGCTTACGTTTCGAACTTCGCATTCGTATCGAATTTCCTTGAATAACACAGTGTTCTAATCGGTTGCTCGTGCGATTTCAGGTGATCGCGTAGGCAACGTCTAGCGCGGCCAACCAGTTTCTCTCCTCAAGTAAATACTAAGGTGAGTGGCTGACCCTTCTTCCCTCGACCCTCTTCTCTAATACATTATCAATACTAGACATGTGCTATGCTTGAGTTAACGCAATGACATGAATGATATTCCAATGAACGATCACACGACGTCCCACGAACACGAACTATACAGATGCTTGTCATACAATATTATCGTGCTTGCAATTATCAAAACATATAGAACCGTGCTAAGGAATGGAGGAATCGATTAAATAACTGTCGCAACGATACTATAAGATGTGCCTTGAAATAACAAATTAACTTAGCACGGTCATGGACAACTTGTCGACAAGGGCAATTGTTTCTTCGGACGGTATCCCGCGGCCACGGGACCGTTCCGGCCTAGGAAGAAACACGGATAGCTATGCCGGATGCATGCCACGGTAGGCAGGGGCTTTCAACGGGGCTCGCTACCTGCGCTGAAAGGATCCTGTCTGCCAAGCTATATGTCCAGGATGGCTTGTCATGCCAGTGACCCTCACGAACGTACTCAAATTTCGTATCATTATTAACAACATGACAGGGAAGAACATGGTAAGTTCACGCTACGACGGCACGCTCTGCCGGGGGTAAGTTCTATCGTCGTCATACGTTTATGCCTTCAAATATAAGTTGAATTGAGTAGGATGGCTAGAAACTTCAGAAAATAATTGTTGCACGCTTACTTAAATTCTTCAACAAATGAGAGCACGGGATTTAAATTGTCATGCACCAGCACAAAGTGTAAAGTGCTGACCCTCGCTTTCAACAGGTACTCGGGACCAGGATAGCGTGCCAAGGAACTGAAGGCGACGCTCCTTTCTTTTGAAGCCTTGCAAGGGCGAAGGCTTGTTCTGCAACATTTTGAAGACTCCGACCCAACTGCATCATGAGTCACCGACTCTCGCCGATCCCAGGTCTTAGAGAGTCATTTTGATGTTTGTAAAAAGGGATATAAATGTATGGAATGACTATCTCATCGATGTCGGTTGTAAGCCCGCGAGGCCTCTTTTGTAAGCGAGTCTGTAACCTACTTATTATGAATGAAAAAGCAAGTTTCTTTTATAAATCAATGTGTTCAATTTCTCTGCGTACTCTTGAATATGCTGTTGTATCGGATAACCTTATGAACCGCCTTGTGCAAGCGCAACTTAGGCTTGCACGGCATCACGCCCGGGGGACGACTATCGATTCTATTGAATCGGGGCGTGACATAATGGTATCAGAGCACGGCTTTACGTCCTTGGCCTCCAGTGTCGAGTTTTTAGTCTCAAAATCGTTAGTCTCGTGTCGATGAGATATGTCGTTCCATACGAGTGCGCCCATAATAAGTTTGGTGACTAATACATTTTGCCTTCAAAATCCCAGAAGGCACGTCGGTGAACGTGGCGGCGAACGAAGAAAGTGCTTCGAGCGGCTCGAGTAGCTCGAGGCCCGGACCCTCAAACGATGCCATGGAGCGGATGTTGCGCATGCTGGAATCGCAACAACGACAAGCTGAGGAGAGTCAACGCCAGAATGAACAACATCGACGGCAGGCGGAGGCACGTCAAACTCAGTTCGAGACCCGATTCGAAGCACAATTCAAGTTGCAGCAGAAGCAGCTTGATACGCTCCAGCAGATTGTTCAGACGGTGGTGGCCAACAACAACAACAACTCGACGACAACTCCTGCCGTAACCGAGCCTGCGGTCAGACAAAGCGAAGTCGATCCGGAGGCACCCGAGCTTACACCTGCAGCACCGAGAAGTTCCAACTTCGACGTGTCGAAATTCACAAAGAGTTGCCGTACTTCATTCAACGGCACGGAAGATCCGTCCTTGGCGATTGACTGGTTAGAGGAACTGGAAGACAAGTTCGAGCTGCTGGGCGTTGAAGAGTCCAAGAAAGTCGCATGCGCTCAACTTCTACTCCGGTCGAACGCGCACGACTGGTGGGCCGTGCAAAAGCGAGCGATCAGACGCGACGACGAGACAGCGGCAATTTCTTGGGCCACCTTCCGCGAGGCGTTCGAGATCGAGTACCTCCCCATAGCAATTCGACAAGAGAAGGAGAATGAATTCCTGCAGCTAAGGCAAGGGAACATGACGGTGCGGCAGTATGCGGCGGAGTTCAACAAGTTAGCCAAGTTTGCTGGAGAATTCCTGCCCTCCCTGGCGAGTCGTGCTCGACGGTTCGAAGTGGGTCTACGACAATCCATCTACGCCCATGTGTCCGTTCCACAATACAAAACGATGGGGGAGTCTCTCAACCATGCCCTACGCCTTGAAAGCCAATATCCTCCAGATGCTGCCGGCGCTGTGCATACCTACAATCACAAACGCCCTAGCCACGCGGGAGGAAATAACGTGACCAAGCGTCCGAACAACGGGCACCAGGGCGAACCTCAGGCGCAGAATCCGAGACCTCTTCGCTGCACCAAATGTTTTCGGAACGGGCACCTGGCCGTCGACTGTCAAGTTCAAAATGGTGGGTGTTTCTACTGCGGAAAAAGGGGTCACTACCATGCTGACTGCCGGAAGCGTAGAAGAAACAACTTGAACACGCCTCAGCATCCACAGCACCGTCCGGAGAATCAAGTTCCGGCGCCTCGAGCCCCTCAACCCGCACCACAAAATGGCCAAGACCGTCGCCCCAATGCCCAGGGCCGTGTCTACGCCATGACCCGGGATGAAGTACTTGCGTCAGATACGGTCGTGACAGGTATACTTAGTTTCAATAATGTGCCTGCTCGTGTACTATTTGATTCAGGTGCTTCACATAGTTTTATATCGGCGGACTTTGTCGTCGAGCACAAATTTTCGTTAGTATCATTAGACCTCGACCTTAGTGTGAGCACACCTTCTGGCACACCAATACTCACGAATTCAGCCTGCATCGACGGGATTATCTGTATCGGCGGTCAAAAGATCGGTCTGGACGTGATGGTCCTAGACATGAATGACTTCGATATCATTCTGGGAATGGATTGGCTCGGGCCGTGCAACGCAACCATAGACTGCGCCGGAAAGAAGGTCACCTTCCGCATTCCAGGGGTGCCTGAATTCTGCTTTTCGTGTGGTGAGGCGTCGTCGACCTGCATGTTGATTTCGGCAATTTCTGCTCGGAGGATGCTGCATTCTGGGTGCAAAGGCTATTTGGCGTCCGTCCGAGACATGCGACAGGATGGTGCAAACGCGGGTCAGACCGACGTTATGGCAGAATTCCCCGATGTGTTCCCGGACGAGCTACCCGGCATGCCCCCCGATCGAGAAATCGAATTCAGCATCGATACATTTCCCGATACTCGACCGATTTCCAAGGCCCCGTACAGAATGGCTCCCGCCGAGCTGAAGGAACTCAAGATCCAGCTACAAGAGTTACTCGATAAAGGGTTTATTCGGCCTAGTGTTTCGCCGTGGGGAGCGCCCGTTTTGTTCGTGAAGAAGAAGGACGGGTCCCTGCGCCTGTGCGTCGATTACCGAGAGCTTAACAAGGCCACCATCCGGAACAAGTACCCATTGCCCCGCATAGACGACCTATTCGATCAACTGCAAGGCGCCTCGGTATTTTCGAAGATTGATCTCCGCTCAGGCTATCATCAGCTCAAGATCAAGTCGGACGACGTGCAAAAGTCAGCCTTTCGCACTCGGTACGGCCACTACGAGTTCCTGGTGATGCCATTCGGCCTGACGAATGCCCCTGCCGCCTTCATGGACCTAATGAATCGGGTGTTTCGACCCTTCCTTGATAAATTTGTGGTAGTCTTCATTGACGACATTCTCGTCTACTCGAAAGACAGGGCGCAGCATGCAGAACATCTGCGGACCGTGCTCCAGACACTTCGAGAGAACCAGCTGTATGCGAAGCAGAGTAAGTGCGAATTTTGGCTCAGCAGCGTGTCCTTCCTTGGTCACATCATCTCGTCCGAAGGCATTGCAGTCGATCCGAAGAAAGTGGAAGCCGTTGCTGATTGGAAGAGGCCTGCGTCTGCTAGCGAGATTAGAAGCTTTCTTGGTTTGGCGGGATACTATCGACGCTTCGTGAAAGACTTCGCAAAGATTGCATCGCCCCTGACTCGCCTCACTCAAAAGGGAGTCGCGTATGAGTGGTCGGATGACTGTGAAGCTTCATTCCAGGAGCTAAAACGACGATTGATTTCGGCACCTATACTCGCGCTTCCGGATGGGCCAGAGGGTTTCCAGATATTTAGCGATGCTTCAGGCCAGGGCTTGGGATGTGTGCTCATGCAGCGGAACAAGGTGATATCCTTCGCCTCGAGACAATTGAAGCCGCACGAGAAGAACTATCCTACGCACGACTTGGAGTTAGCGGCGATTGTGTTCGCGTTGAAATTGTGGCGTCACTATCTATATGGTGTGGCGTGCGCAATCTATACCGACCACAAGAGCCTCAAGTATCTCTTCACTCAGAAGGAGTTGAACTTGCGACAGCGGCGCTGGCTCGAACTGATCAAAGACTATGACTTGACGATCGACTACACTCCGGGCAAGGGAAATGTGGTGGCGGACGCTCTGAGTCGAAAATATCTTGCCTCGCTCTCCATCAACCGCAGACTACTACAAGATTTAGAAGAAATGGGCATCGATCTCCGGGTTCGATTCAGGGATATACGGTTGGCGCAGCTGCAGTTGGAGCCGAGTTTGCTAGAAAAGATCAAGACCGCTCAGAAGGATGATCCGTACCTGAAGAAAATGCGCGAGCGAATTTCAACAGGTAGTGCGACCGACTTTGCGGAAGACAAGACCGGCGTGCTGAGAATGAATGGCCG
The DNA here is from genome assembly GCA_029216955.1 of Iris pallida. Classification (NCBI taxonomy): domain Eukaryota; kingdom Viridiplantae; phylum Streptophyta; class Magnoliopsida; order Asparagales; family Iridaceae; genus Iris; species Iris pallida. The sequence continues at coordinate 781,194 of JANAVB010020999.1, forward strand.
ACTATGCGTTCCGGATGATAAAGAACTACGAAAGGAGATAATGTCGGAGGCCCATTATACGAAATATACATTGCATCCAGGCAGTACCAAGATGTATAAGGACCTCCGCACGACCTTCTGGTGGCACGGGATGAAGAGAGATGTGGCGCTCTTCGTGTCGCAATGCATGGCCTGTCAGCAGGTGAAAGCTGAACATCAACGACCGGGCGGGGAGATGCAGAACCTGGCCATTCCAGAGTGGAAATGGGATCATGTCACGATGGACTTTATTGTTGGCCTGCCGAAGACACCACGGGGGAGCGACGCTATCTGGGTCATCGTCGATCGACTAACCAAGTCAGCGCACTTTATTGCCATCAAAGTTACTTGGAGCGTTGATCGCCTGGCACAGATCTATCTTGACGAGATAGTACGGCTGCACGGAGTTCCAGTATCCATCGTCTCTGATCGGGATTCACGGTTCATGTCGCGATTCTGGAGTAGCCTTCAGTCGGCGCTGGGTACCAAGTTGCAGTTCAGTTCAGCTTACCATCCTCAGACCGACGGCCAAACGGAGCGCGTTAATCAGATTCTCGAAGACATGCTACGGCTCTGCGCAATTGACTTCAAATCAAGCTGGGACGTCCACCTACCGTTGGCGGAATTTGCATACAACAATAGCTATCAGTCCAGCATCCAAATGGCGCCGTATGAAGCTTTGTACGGCCGGAAGTGCAGATCGCCCATTTGCTGGGATGAAGTCGGGGAACGGCAGATACTCGGCCCGGAGCTGGTGGAACAGACTGTGGAGAAGGTCAAGCTCATTCGGGAAAGACTGAAGATTGCACAGAGTCGGCAAAAGAGCTACGCCGATACCCATCGAAGACCGCTTGAGTTCCAGGCAGGCGATCATGTGTTCCTGAAGGTGTCGCCTATGCGAGGAGTTACTCGGTTCGGCGCGAAGGGAAAGCTGAGCCCGAGATTCGTTGGGCCGTTCGAAATACTCGAACGGGTCGCCCCAGTGGCCTATAAAATTGCCCTACCACTGGCGCTTGAAGGTGTGCACAACGTCTTCCACGTCTCCCAGCTGCGGAAGTACGTGCACGACCCTAGCCACGTGGTGGATTTTGGCCAGCTGGAGCTAAAGTCCGACTTATCCTACGTTGAAGAGCCCGTTCAAATCTTAGAACGCAAGGATAAGCTATTGCGGAATCGGGCGATCCCTCTCGTCCGCGTACTCTGGAGGAACCATGCGGCAGAAGAGTCGACATGGGAACTCGAGTCTGAGATGAAGGAGAAGTTTCCTTCATTGTTTTCATAGAGGTAGGTTCTGTTCTTAAGTTTCGAGGACGAAACTTTTTCTTAGTTGGTTATGGTGTAGTGCCCCGTCCCTACATCGTGCCCCGTTGATCGTCCACGGGGTGCGCGAGAAAGGAACACTGTCGCTATCGACTCGGTCGGGACCGATAGGTCGGGATCGATCGAATCGATCGAACGGGAACGGTTGAATTAAGATCCATTCCCCGTTATGGAATGGCTTCTTCGGAACCAAGTCCCATATTCAGCGGGCTGCGCCTCGAGGATTGACTCTGCGGCTGAGTCGGGAGAGACCTCCCGTTGCTCTGCTTTTCATGCCGCTTGCGTTGGTTTTGGCTTTGTTTTCTGAATGCATTTTCGTGAATGTTTTCGATGGTTTTCATGGCTTACGTTTCGAACTTCGCATTCGTATCGAATTTCCTTGAATAACACAGTGTTCTAATCGGTTGCTCGTGCGATTTCAGGTGATCGCGTAGGCAACGTCTAGCGCGGCCAACCAGTTTCTCTCCTCAAGTAAATACTAAGGTGAGTGGCTGACCCTTCTTCCCTCGACCCTCTTCTCTAATACATTATCAATACTAGACATGTGCTATGCTTGAGTTAACGCAATGACATGAATGATATTCCAATGAACGATCACACGACGTCCCACGAACACGAACTATACAGATGCTTGTCATACAATATTATCGTGCTTGCAATTATCAAAACATATAGAACCGTGCTAAGGAATGGAGGAATCGATTAAATAACTGTCGCAACGATACTATAAGATGTGCCTTGAAATAACAAATTAACTTAGCACGGTCATGGACAACTTGTCGACAAGGGCAATTGTTTCTTCGGACGGTATCCCGCGGCCACGGGACCGTTCCGGCCTAGGAAGAAACACGGATAGCTATGCCGGATGCATGCCACGGTAGGCAGGGGCTTTCAACGGGGCTCGCTACCTGCGCTGAAAGGATCCTGTCTGCCAAGCTATATGTCCAGGATGGCTTGTCATGCCAGTGACCCTCACGAACGTACTCAAATTTCGTATCATTATTAACAACATGACAGGGAAGAACATGGTAAGTTCACGCTACGACGGCACGCTCTGCCGGGGGTAAGTTCTATCGTCGTCATACGTTTATGCCTTCAAATATAAGTTGAATTGAGTAGGATGGCTAGAAACTTCAGAAAATAATTGTTGCACGCTTACTTAAATTCTTCAACAAATGAGAGCACGGGATTTAAATTGTCACGCACCAGCACAAAGTGTAAAGTGCTGACCCTCGCTTTCAACAGGTACTCGGGACCAGGATAGCGTGCCAAGGAACTGAAGGCGACGCTCCTTTCTTTTGAAGCCTTGCAAGGGCGAAGGCTTGTTCTGCAACATTTTGAAGACTCCGACCCAACTGCATCATGAGTCACCGACTCTCGCCGATCCCAGGTCTTAGAGAGTCATTTTGATGTTTGTAAAAAGAGATATAAATGTATGGAATGACTATCTCATCGATGTCGGTTGTAAGCCCGCGAGGCCTCTTTTGTAAGCGAGTCTGTAACCTACTTATTATGAATGAAAAAGCAAGTTTCTTTTATAAATCAATGTGTTCAATTTCTCTGCGTACTCTTGAATATGCTGTTGTATCGGATAACCTTATGAACCGCCTTGTGCAAGCGCAACTTAGGCTTGCACGGCATCACGCCCGGGGGACGACTATCGATTCTATTGAATCGGGGCGTGACAGTTGTGAAGGGAGAGATTTGTTGGAGTGGGTGGGGTTCCCAACCTATGTAGAGAAGACCCCGGAGTGCGACGAGCGCCGTCCGATATCGGAGAAGCTCGGGAAGTAGGAGTTGCTGCTGCTGCTGCTCCATGGGAGGTTCTGGAACAGGGGATCCGAGTTCGGGCCGAACTCGGTCCCATGGCGAGTTCGGGCCGAACTCGGTCTGGCCACTCCAGCATTGTGGCGTGAGGTTCTGGATGCTCGACACAGAGTTCTGGCCGAACTCTGTGTCGTCGGGGGCTGAAGCGGATTTCAGGATGAGTTTTCATCATTGGATCTAATCTAACGGTCCAGGTTTGCTGCGGGATTAGGGAGTTATATTGGGATTTCCCAACCCTAATTCATTGTGCAACATATCGCAAGGCAACACAACTTTGAGAAAGGAAGGAGGCAAGAGTGCCATTACAACTTCGGAGAAGAAGACGGAGGATTGAAGGTCGCTATTCGAAGGAGATCGTGTTCGGATAATTTCTACTCGTCGTTCTCGCTCTTCGTAGCCTTGTAATCATTGTTCTTATCTCTGAGTGTTGTGGGGATCCGATTTGGATCGGGAGGAGTTTGTAGAGGGTGTAATTCTTCTATTCCATTAGTGGAGGCTTCTCAGGGTTGGACTTCGATCGTCCCGTGGTTTTTTTCCCGCAAGGGTTTTCCACGTCAAAAATTCTCTGTGTCTGCGTGGATTGTTTTGTGTGTTTGTTTTTGGGTTCGTGCGTTGTATTGCTCGGTCCTCTCGCAGGTACTCTCCGGTTTGGGGAAAGGTTTCCGTGTTTCTTTCCCAACACATTACAGTACCTGTGATAACATTCCGTCCAAACGCTTAACAGAATACGGCTCAAATGCTTGGGTGGTACCCCAACTTAAGGCATAATAACACTGAAGTATTCCGACGGAAGAAGTCGGAAGAAGTGAACAAGTTGTCTTGGAAGTTGAAAAAAAGGCTAAGTTGCAATTTGATACCCTCAACTATCACATTTTTTCAGCTTAATACCCTCAACTTTTATAGGTACCAACTTGATACCCTAAAAAAATTTTGGACCAAATTGTCCCTTCTCTCCTCCCCCCTCCCTCTCCGTTGCGGGTGGCCGGCGGGCGGCGAGCACGCACGATCGGGCGGCGGGAGCAGGGCCGAAGCCGGGTAGGGGGTCGTCGGGGCCGGGGGTGGGTAGGGGGGTGGTCGGAGCCGGGTTGAAGGGAGGGAGGGGAATTGCCGCGGGGGGTGGGGGGGGGGGGGGGGGGAAGGGGGCGTCGGTAATGGCCGTCGAGGGTTGGGGAGTAGCAGCCAAGGGGTAGGGGTGGGGGTATTTTAGGAATAAATTCTTTTTTGGGTATCAACTTAAAAATATTAGTTAAGATAGGGTATTAAGTTAGTACCTATCAAAGTTGAGGGCATCAAGTTGAAAAACTTGAATAGTTGAGGGTATAAGTTATAATTTAGCCTGAAAAAAAGTAATTTTATTGTCTTCTCAAAATTTTGCATTGGAGAACACATTTTTAACTTATTGTCTTGTGTGAATGTTATTTTGTTACATAAAAAATATATTGTCTTGTGTCTCATGCTACATAGGATTCATAACACAAAACAAGACAATAGGGTTGGAGATGCTCTAAACACTCATTCATATTGCCTGCATGCTTTCCTTGCATGCTCGTTGAGTCAGCATTTCAGAGATGACTAGACACGTTTTTTTTTTCATTTCAGATGGAGACCGGTTGCCAACAAAACAAACCGTCACTTTAGTACATCTCTAGGTAGTGTTTTGCCAACATTATGTACAAAAATAGTAAATATTAGTCCTTAATCAATATAGAGTTACGTACATTTTGAATGTTTTTTTCTTCAAATTTCATATAAACGAAACCTTGTTGTACTATGTTGTCCTAATTCTTAATCAATATGCTAACAATATAATACGTAATCAATTATGCTAACAGTTAGATCATTCAAAACATGCATCAATAATTGCAATGACATGAACATGCCCATTAGATATTATAATCATGCTCATATGGCAAACCTGTTTTTTTTGGTCCAAGGGACCACTACAAGTGAATAATAGATGGGTTATTTATACTAACACCCTCTATAATTTATGTTTACTAAGACGATCTCCCTAAGTTAAAAATAAACACCCCCTATCGTTTATATTTTTTTTTTCAAGTAGAGGTGGTCAATATAAAATCATTTACATAAATTATAAAATACGGTCCGTATATTTAACTCGAAATATAGGGAGCGTCATTGTATTTACTTTTAAACTAAGAAAGGTTTGCATAATAAACACAAAACATATAGGGGTGTCAGTGTAAATAATCCTAAATAGATTGTGCAATTTGATTTCCCTCTTCATGAACTAGATCAATGACTTAAAGAGCATATATCCCGGCTGATTGTATCCTATTATTTCTGGGTTTAGTTGGCGGAATCATGGGGTCGAGAAAAAAAAGTCATTCTTTTCCTATATTTGGATGTCAAAGAAAAGTAAGAGAAAAATAAAATCATTCCCATGTGGAAGAAAAATAATGGAAAAAGTGGTTTCCCTATCCAACCAAGGATTCACTTTCCTAATGGCCTAGGTTGGTCCGCGGAAAAGAAAAATCAAAAGAAATCAATTCCTTGTTCTTTTCCTTTCCTTGAAATATTGCAATTTTCATCCGTTTTTTTTTCCCGGTGTTTGGTGAGGACAAAGAAATTAGACGAAAAATTTAATTTCCTACAGTTGGAAAGTGAATCCTTAGTATTTTTTTTCTCACACTTTCCTTTGACATCAAAATATAGGAAATGAATGATTTTCCTTTTCCAACCCATGTTTTCGCCAACCAAACAAGGCCCGTAGGAAATTCAATTTTACTTATAATATTCTTGTCCTTTCCAAACACTGGAAAAAAAATGGATGAAAAATTACAATTTTTCAAGTAAAGGTAAAGAACAAGGAATTAATTTCCTTTCCGTGAACCAAACGAGACCTAAGTTCGCATTTGATTTGCGAAATCATGAGGCTAGAAAAGAAAATTCACTACTTTTCTATTTTTGGGTGCGAAAGGAATTGAGGAGGAAGAAAAAGTAATTTTCAATGGAAGAAATTAAAATGAGAGAAAAAACGATTTCATCAATCCAAGCAAGGCGCCACTTTCGTTCCTTGAAGTATTCGCTTTCCTTTCCAATTTTCGTAGTATTTTCAAACATCGAAAAGAAAAATAAATATGAATTATGATTTCTCTAAGGAAAGAAAATACCATGGAATTGATTTTCTTGCCGTTCCTTTCCGCGAACCAAACTAGGCCTAGGGGTAATTTGGTTGTTTCTTTCCATTCCTTTACATGAATATTTTTGGGGGCTAATTAGCATTATACCCTATATTTATATTAATTTTATACCGGTTCATGACATGTCAAATTAGATTCTAAATAACGACGTTTCATTCTCATACTTTTTTTTTTTGAAGATAAAAAATAAAATAAAAAATAAAATAAAAATAAAAATAAAATTATAATTCCTATAAACTTTTCTTTCCGTGTTTGGAAAGATTGGGATTATAGCCGGAATATGCCTTTATTTTTCATTATAGTGTTTGGTATTTATAAGGAAAGAAAACAAAATCAAATCAATTTTCCAAAAATACCCTCGTGCTAATAAAAATAATTATTACTTAGAAATATTTTTGTCTAAAAGATATTATGGATAAAAATGGTAAATAATATTATGAACATGGATATTTTGGTCAAAACTTTTTGTAATAAATGAGAAAAAGTTGGAGGGAAAGTGATTCCTTAGATAAATGGAAGGAACCACTTTTTTCCCTATTTTTCTACCTCTTGGGAATCATTTTTCTTTTCCAACAACTTTCCTTTGGCTTCCAAACATAGGAAAGGAATCATTTTCCTTTCCCAAGCTCAAATTCCGGTAACCAAACGAGGCCTAATAGTAAACTTTCCAACTAGAATCATGACTTAAACTTTAAATTGATATAAAATTCAGGGTCTAAACTTTAATTAGCCATTTTTCTTATACGCTAATTGGCACCATCTGCGTACAATTAATATTAAAATCCATGTAAATGTTACTTAGACTGTTGCAGTTAGTAACATTTATATTCAAGGACCACAACATCTTAAAATGCAACACAATAAAAAATCTAGACAATTAGTCTAGTGGTTAAGAGAAATGCATGCGATCCGAGTGGTCAGAAGATCGATTTCCGATAGAAGCCTTATATATATATATATATATATATATATATATATATATATATATATATTTGGATGAATTACAATTTGATGCTCTCAATATTTCAGTTTTTTTAACTTAATACTAAACTTTCGTATACACCAACTTAATGCTATCAACTAATAAATATATTTAACTTGATAGACAAAAATAAAAATGAACAAAATTGTCTTCCTTATCCACCAAACCTATATCTCTGGGCACCTTGACGGCGATGGTGTCGTCGAAGAGCGAGGGACAAGGGTGGTGCAGCCGAGGAGGACGGGACGATGGTGGTGCAGCGGGAGAGGCAGCGATAACGTCGTCGAATAGCGGGGGACGTGGGTGGTGCAGCCGAGGAGGACGGGGGCGGTGGTGGTGCAGCCGGAGGAGAGGGGGTGATGGTGATGGGGCAGCGGAGGGGAGGGATAGGGGGACAGGAAAGGGGCGGGAAGTTTAGGAAATCAAGTTTGATTTTTTTTTTTTTTTTTTTCTCGGTGGTTGTGGTTGTTGTAAGAAAATGACCACATGATTTGCTTGCTTGCTTTCTTTCTTTCTCGGCGTGACTCAAGCTTTAAACGAAAGCCCATTTCCCCAACTAAAATCCGTGATTGGGGACTTCTTTAATCAGAAGCCAACTCAGAAAAGTGCGAATTTACAGGACAATCATCAGCATATTCATGTGTGGAGAGACCAATGCCTTTGCCCTTTTTTTTCCCTGAAATTTTTACTTAGGATGTGTTTGGTAAATTGTATTTGAAGGTGGAATTTGAAATTTTATAGATTTGGAGACAAATTCATGAAATCCTATGTTTGGTTGGAAATAGATTTGGATATGGAAAGTATAACAAAATCCAAAACTTAGGTTTGGTTGAATTTTGGAGGGAAAAAATAATTATTCTTTAATAATTTCGTTAAAATATTTATTATTTAATAATTTTGTTAAAAATAAAAAAATTAAAAATTAGTTAATCTTTAATAATTTCGTTAAAAATATTTATTCTTTAATAATTTCGTTAAAAATTAGATAATTAATAAAAAAATAACTATTTTATTAGTATTATTAATTAAAAAAGTATTATTAATTAAAAAATTCGTTAATTAGTTAATTTCGTTATAATCATAATTAATAATTTATTAGTATTATTATAATATTAATTAATAATTTGTTAATTATTAATAATCATAATTTACTAGTATTATTATATTATTATTATAATATTAATTAATAATTTATTAGTATTATTATAATATTAATTAATAATCATATCCTATGTTTAGTATTATTAATTAAAAAATTAGTTAATTAGTTAATTTTGTTATAGTCATATTAATAATTTATTAGTATTATTATAATATTAATTAATAATTTGTTAATAACTATTTTATTTAATATTAATTAATAATATTTTAATCACAATTAGAATCATATTTTATAATAATTTACTAATCATAATTACTATTTTTAAAATATTTAATTTATAGTTAATTATTAATTATTAATAAAAAATTATAAATTATAAATATTAATCGTTAATAAAAAATTATCAATGGTTAATTATTAATCGTTAATTATAATTTATAGTTATTAATTATTAATCATTAATTATTAATCGTTATTTATTTAAAAATTAACTAATCATTAATTATTAATTTTATAATTAATAATAACTAATCGTCAATTATTAATTACTAATCGTTAATTATTAAATTTATAAATAATAATAACTATAATTAATCATAATTAATTAATATCTTTATTATTGATCATGACTATAATTTAATTATTAATCATAAATCCCAATTCTATGTTTGGTTGGAGTTGGATTTGAATCTTGAAATCCATGATTTGAATTTGGAGGATTTCCAAATCCAAATCCAAATAGTGAAATCCGGTTACCAAACTTTGGTAAATTCCAAACTTTGGTAAATTCAAACTGAAGCATTAAATTTTACCAAATTCTGAAAAAAGTACCAAAACGCCCTTAGGAAGAACGTTTTCTATTTTTTAATATTTTTTATTTCTCTGTAACGCCGTTAAATCCCAAAAAAATAAAAACGTCCTTACGAAGGACGTTTTCCTAAGGATTATTTTTATTTTTGTTGGTTAAACGAAGGAAATTGAAAGTTAAAAAAAAAAAAAACAAAGAAAGAAAGAAAACAAATATGTCAGTAATGCAACCATTCCATTATTATTAATATAACTAAATTAGAGGGAGAGCAAAGAAGGAAAAAAAAAAGGAAGCATTAATTACACTCGACTGCAAATATGTCAATAATGCAACAATTCCATTATTAGAAATATAACTAAAGTAGAGAGAGAGCAAATAAGGAAACAAAAAAGAAAGGAAGCATTAATTACACTCGGCTGCAAATATATTAATAAAACAACCATTCTATTATTATTAATATAACTAAATTAGAGGAATCGTAAAGAAGGAAATATAAAAAAGGAATTAATAATTACACTTGGCTGCAAATATGTCAATAATATAACCATTACATTATTTTTAATATAACTAAATTAGAGGGAGAGCAAAGAAAGAAACAGGAAAAAAAAAAAGCATTAATTACACTCGTCTACAAATAATGGTTGACATATTTGCATTCTTTCTTTACTTTTTTATTTTTCCTTTTTTTATTTTTTGTGTTCCTTCCTAAGGGCGTTTTCTATTTTTTATTATTTATTTTTTTCGGTTTAACGTCGTTAACAGGAAAAAAAAACGAAAGATAAAAAAATATATTAAAAAAATAGAAAACGTCCTTCGCGTTTTGGTGCTTTTTTCAGAATTTGGTAAAGTTTGATACTTTGGTTGGAATTTACCAAAGTTTGGATGCTCTGAGTAAAAATTTCCGTTCTTTTTCCTTCCCTTGAGTCAAATAAACAGTGCTGAATTGGCATATTTATAAATAATTTCGCGGAAAAATAGTTCTATCTGGTATGGATTGTCAAGGCCAATGCATCAACCAATCTTTACATTTGAGAAATAAAGTATATGGCCCATGGGCCTTTTGCTCGACTCGTGTCCTTCGCCTTCGACGCCTGGATCAATAATATTACGACACCGACACTAAAAATGGAGATAATCACTATTTTGATCTAATTAGAGGTGGACTTGCAACTAATAAAACGGTAGTCTGCCACTTTTTGCAGTCCAGCCTCTAATTAGAGGTTAAGAACTATTGTAACCCTAAAAAGTTCAGTATTTTTTTTCTTATATTCTTAGAAGAGAGAAAAACAAAGAAGAGGAAAAAGAAACCAAGGAATATATAAAAGAGTAAACTTCTAATAAAATTATTTTAATATAAATTAAGTTTAAAGTTGTTATGGATAAATTTTAATATATTTTTGTGGCTTGATCCACTGATCTTATGCCAGAAAACCAAAATATTGTGTCTCTCCAATAACCACAAGAGTCCCTCAATTCAGCATGTCAAATTATAAATTAAAAAAAAACATATAACCACACTATTTGTTAAAAACAACCAATTTTTATAAACCACTAATAAGACAATTAGTAGAGTGTGATCACAATCTCTAATTCGTATCACCCTTCTAATTAGTGAAACAAACGACCTTTTACCTTAAAATTTAAATTTCTATCGGTTTTTGGAAAAAGGAGAATGATTCCGTGACAATTTTTGTAACAACCTCCCTTAAAGCTCCTCTTCCTGCAAGAAATTGTTTTCACACATTTCACGAGAGAGTTCCATAATCATTATTATGTTCAACAATCTTATTATAATCAACACAAGAATTTTTTTTTACCCAATAAAAAAATAACCACATATTCTTAAGAGATAGAATTTCCATATTTTTGATTCAAATTATTTATCAAGGTAATCACAATTTATGTAAATAAATTTGTATAACATAAACCAAATATGAAAATAGGTTTATCCAGAAAAAAAAAAAAATCCTCGTACAAAATGCCTGCTTAATGATTTACCAATTCTCTCTCTTCAGCACATTCATATGTGATAAGAAAATAGTATTATGGTTCTTTTATTCCGGAGAAAAAAAAATAGTAACAAAAATGTTTGGTACCAATACACGCTTTGCATACAATACAAGCAGCTTCATATTGATAAAAACCTCCACATACTGTCACCAATCGCTACAACCCTTTAAACACAAAAAGCTTTTCTAAATCTTATCAAACAATAAGAACTAATTACAATTCGAGCGGCTCGGCAAATGAAGCAAAACCAAAACAATATTGACTGCACTTAATTAAGGCATTTATGGAGAAGAATAAGCTATACTATAGCCAGCTCGATCGATCGATCGATCGCTGCATGTCTCACGGATCAGAGTGTAGGTAGGCTAAGGAGGGGATAGGGAGTGCTGTATGTGGAGTTCATCTCCCAGACCCTGAGGGTCGTGGCGGTCACCGTGGCCCCGGTGGCGTTGTTGAAGAGGAAGACCCGCGCGTCGCCGTAGATTGCTTCCGTTGGGTACACGCGAGACGTCGCGCTCGCCCTCCCTCCTTGAGCGAAGCTCTCGACTATCGAGTGATCCACCTATATATATATTCAAGTCAGGAACGTCAGAGAACTAAATTGATCATAAGCGTACGTTGGGCTTGTGTTTCGATGTCACCACCACTCACCAGTACTCTCAGCGACAGCGTCTCGCCATCGAGCACCGGAACGGTGTGGCCGACCACTCTCTTGACGATATCATCGGCCAGGGAGGACCTGCATAAATCATGAAGAAAGCAACAAACACTTAGCAAACTAAGGAATCTCTGATTAATGCAAGTTCATGAATGGAGCGCCGACGTGCCTTGATTCGTCCTGGCAGAAGTGAGTTCGAAGGGTGCCATCGGAAGCCTTGCTGACGTAGAAGTAGGTCGCGGTCTGCTCGCTCATCTCTTCGTTCGCGAGGACCAGCAGGCCGAACGGTCCGAGCGTGCCCCGGGTGGCCGCGCCACCGCTGGTGCTGCAGTTGTAACCGACGTCGGCCTCGACCACTGCCTCTAGCGACTCTCTGTTTATCAGGAACTCAGCTTCTATGTCCAGCTACGTCCCATAATTTGTAAAATCGCAATTAGCTACAACCGTTTTTTTTTTTTTTTTTGGAGGTACATATAGTATTTTCCGGAAAAAAAAAAATATTTCTTGTAGTTTGTATTCACCTGAGTGGCACTGCTGACGTGTAGTGGGAATGCCGATCCCGTGTCGATGGTGATGCCGCTGAAATCCCTGCTGCTCAGCCTCAGGCTATCGACTTCCTCCACCGGCCACGTCAGGAGGTTGCTGCCAGTTTTCACATCGAACACTACTGTTCTAGGGACACCCTGCCATGGAAATATGACCAATTGATTCACAAGTCAGTACTAGCTAGACAAATTGTAGCTAGAAACAACTATAATGTTGCTCTGTATCTATATATAATTTTTTTTTCAGCACGTGCGGGCTCAGTTCAACTGTGTGTTCCTGCACACGATTCTATGTATCTATATGTTAGCAAAGGGAAAGAAAAGAGTACCATAAGGGAAGCCCATCCCTTGGCAATATCAGTCCTCTCGCTATCGGTTTCGCTGATCCAACCCCACAACACCCTCCTCTTCTTCTCCTGATCGTAGAAAGTCTTGGACGCGTAGAATTTGCCCCAGTCGTACCGCAATCCGATCCCCAGATCGTTCTCCGCGTCGTCGGGGGTCCACTTGTTTGCGTCGGCATCGTACGATCCGATCGCATAGTAGTCGTGCCTGTCATCGTCGGAGCTCTCCTTGATCACGTGCTTCACGCTATCCCCGGGAGGCACCGAGGTGTCCAACCCGTTGGACGCCGAGGAGTCGACGGTGGACACCGGGTAGAAGTCGATGCACTCCCACATGCCGACTCCCTCGACGGCATGGAGGACGCCCGGGAGGAGCTCGTAAGAGAGGAAATCCTTGGTGCTGTAGACCAGTGCGATGCCAGAGTGCTTGTCGTCGACCTTGGAGCCAATAACGAATCGCCACGTGGAATCCGAAGGATGGAACCTATTGGAAGGTGGAACTTGATTAGATATTCTGAAATGCCGTATCCGTGTCCGTGCAAAGTAAGTGTACTGGTCTCATTTGGTTCGCGGAATAATCAGATTGGAAAAAGAAAGTGTTTGGGTGCCAAAGGAATTGAAGAGGAAAACAAAGTGATTCCCTATAGAAGAAAAACTAGGGAGGAAAGTGATTTCATCCATCCAAGGAATGAATCACTTTTCCATATTGAAGTATTCACTTTCATTTTCAAATTCTTTGGCATTTCCAAACATCGGAAAGAAAAAATCAATGAAAATTGTAATTTTTTTAAGGAAAAGAAATGCCAAAGAATTGATTTCCTTTCCCTTCCATTCCGCGAACCAAACGAGGCGAGTAGTAACAACGTTTGTTAGCATTACCAAGCGGTGGTGGGATCTCGGAAATCCTTGGTGCCGATGCCAGGCGGGGGCACCAGCACGGGGTTGGCTTCCGACTTGACCCAGTTGAGCAGGAGGGGGTCGGAGAGGTCTGCGGGGACCGCGAGGTTCTGCACCTGCACGGACTCGTTGGTGGCGCCGGTGTAGAGCATGATGACCTGGCCGTCGGGGAGGAGGGTGGCGGAGCCGGTCCAGACGCCGTTGATGTCGTACCACCGGTCGCGGACCATGGCCAGGGGGAGGTCCTGCCAGTTGACGAGGTCGCGGGACACGGAGTGTCCCCAGGTGATGTTGCCCCAGACTGCAGCGTCGGGGTTGTACTGGTAGAAGAGGTGGTACCATCCCTTGTAGTACAGTGGACCTGAATCGACACAAGAAGTTGCATGCTCACATAAAATCCAATTTGTTTGCAAACTAGATTAACTGTCTACATACAAGGACTTTCGTACCACTTTAAGGATACTAGCATCAATGTTGAGTCTATCCATGAAACTAAGCCGACACGGACACGGACACCGACACCGGATCTGGACACGTACTATGCATAATATGCTATGAATGATGAATCTAGTTACCTAGTATAAGTAGCTAATAATTTTGATGCCATTCTTTTCTTAAGCTTTCTTCTAGTATCTTCTAAAAATTATTGATTTAGTCCGACCAGGATCATATTAATGGGTTTGTTTCCTAAAATCAGATTTACTAACTTTGGGGTCGGATTATTTTATTGATAAAAAGTATATCTGAAGATGTTGGTGTGGATTCCATTAGAGAATAATTTATGTTTGGTATATGACAAAGTCTACTGTCATATGAATTTGCATCTATAATAAAATATTTATAAGATAATTATTGACAACAATAATTTTATTTTGGTAGAAAAATATAAATATGATATAATTTTAGCGTACCAATAATAAGATTATTTTTATACTAATTAACCCATTTAGTTTTGATTTTTATTAGACATTGGGTTAAAAATAAATCTGTTTGGGTACTTAAGATGTCCAATTTAGAATTTGGATAAAACTTGTTAATAAATAAATAGAATCAGAACTCAAGAATGATAAAAATGTTTCTGTAACCCTAGTAATTAATTCTAAAATATTTATTAACATATTTTGTATGGCTAACATGGCTCAACAATTATCTCAGATCTAAATTCTAAGCTGAACATTTTCAGAATCTAAATTCTAATTTTATAATATTGTTAGGACACAGTCTAATTGAACCTCTAAGAATAAAGTTCAGACTCATATTGGGTCTGGCCATGAACTTAAAAAACGTCAGCTTCATTTGGGCGTTGGTTTGATTGCAATTGTGACCAATAATACTGGACACCTGTGCGAATAATGGATAAACTAGATTGACTCATAACTTTTTTGAGAAAATGACTATTTCAAACAAACTAATTCACTTTTTAAAATTCAATAAGGTTAAGTGTACCTTTACGCCAACGTGCATAATAGAAGCCAACAAAATCAAAGTTTAGAATACTGACTTTACAAGTAAGCCAACATAATCAAAGTAGAAGAAAAGTATTTATTTTGGTACATGGGCGGTTTGACTCCCGACAGGTTGGGTCACCCTACACGAACACGAGTTGGCAAGTTGGGATTTGAATCATTGTTGTACACGTTGGTTTTGATTGGACTTTTTTACTTTTTCATTATTTATAAATAAACAATCATTACCGACTTTTCCATGGTGGAATTACATTATTTACCATTTTGATTGCAAGGTGGATAATATATGAATAATAAATTAACTATAGGAAATTATTTACTTGTAAAAAAAAGTATATTTTTTTATAGAAAATTTAATTTGGCTGTTTGAATATCATCATTTATACAAAAAATACTCATCTTTTATATTAAAAAATAGTTATTATTCATGAAAATAATATTTTTCTATGAATCTGACCGACTTCATTTTCCACCATTTTAGGAAAAAAAATACAAAAAATAATATTTTAGAGCACTAATTCCATTACAACATAAGTTATCAAATACTAGAATTAGTCCAAAAATTGTCATGAATTATTTTCCATGAAAAGAAAACCCAATCAATAGCCACAATTAAAATTCTTCTATAAAGGAGAAATAATTTGAGAAACAAAAATGAAGATAAATAAAAGTATTATTATTATTATTATTATTATGAACAAAAACTAGGTAAGAAAATATAAAAAATAAAATTTTGTTTATTAGTGAGATAAGTATATTAGGATTATTACTATTTAGCGCTACACTTTCTTAAATATAAAGAATATTTTATTTTACACTTATTTTTATAGATGTTGTTAGATACCTAAAATTTCCTTTCACTTTCAAAACTCTACCACTTTTTATTTTATTTTATTTTTATTTTTTTCAAATTTTTTTCTTCCCACCGTTTTCCACTCTTCCCAAATAATATGTAAATGGCGAATCATAAATGCAAATAAATCTAAATTATTTGCACTTTTTTAAGCAAAAAGGAAACTAATAATTTGCACATGTACGTGGCCAGGTTGGCACCAAACTGGCGCCACATAGATCTAAATTTCCGTTTAGATAAATGAAAACATGAAAATTATACTTTTTCTTTTTCTGTACCAACTCGGCACCAACCATACGCACATCATATTTAAAACGAGGGGCTAAAGTGCAAAAAGTTACCGTTGGGATCTGTTGAAAAAAACCGCCACCGACGCCGTTCGCCAATCCCACATCAGGAAACAACCAATCAGGACAAAAAAAAAAGGTTCCAAAAATAGTGGGAAAAAAAAAATAGAAATAAGAAAAGACGCAATCAATCCTGACCGTTCATCCAGTTCTTGTCCGGCTGGAAGTGGAAGCCGGTGCGCTGCCACGCCAGCATGTGGTTGGTCCACGGGAATTCCGAGCCGTCGGACCGGAGGAAGCCGGAGCCGGACGACTTGGACGAGACGCCCTCCTGCACCCCCCGAGCCGGAAAGCGCGCCGTCGGATCTGGGGCGACGTCGGAGTTAGGGTTCAGGTGGGGGTCGCGGGAGAGCAGGCCCGCCAGCGCGAGGAGGAAGACGAAGGAGAGGGCGAGGGAGCAGAGCAGGGATCTGGATCTGAGGGGAGGGGCGGACACGGACGCGGACACGGACTCGGACGCGGCCGTGTCGGAGTCGGGGAGGGGGGCGTAGGAGTGGGGGAGCGGCGGGGGAGGGGACTCGAGGTCTGGCGTCGCCATGGCGCGATTGGAATTGGGAAGACAATCGGATTGGGTTGGGTTGGGTTGGCTCCGGTGGGATGGGAGGGGTATTTATAGTGGTTTTGGGACAGGTGGGGAGGTGTCGGGACTCGGACAATAATTTCGGTGACGTGGTAGGAATTATGGAGGGGGCTGGGCCCGCGTGAGGGGATGGTGGGCCCGCCTCATCCGGCGGGATGTTTGGATCCAATAGAATTTTGAGGACTTTGGTTTTTTCTTTTTCTTTTTTTTTTTCTTTTTTTTTTCTTTTTTGAGCAAGGAAGAGTTTGGTATTTGGAAGGGGAGATTGGGGTATATGGATATGGATTGTGGATTGTATGACTGGTCGAGATTGCGACTGGTCGAGGCCCACTTCAAATCCAATTGTTGGTGAATTATCATTATTAGGTCCCTTATTATTATTATTTTTATTATTATTATACTTTTCTTTAAATATTTTATCATTAGAATTACAAGTTTATCCTTAGATTAACTTTATTGTCACTTCTAAAATGTCATCATACACTATTTTCTTCATGCATGTACAATAAAATGTCATATTTAATGCTAGAATAATTTTAAAATTTGAATAATAGAAAATTGAAGATTAGTACATGATAACATTTTATGATAGTCAGTAACGACATATTATTATTATTATTATTATTATTATTATTATTATTATTATTATTATTATTAGGATGTCGTCCTAAAATGTCAACTTACACTCGTTTTTTTTATTTTTCTATCGTTCAAATTTCAAATATATTCCTACATTAACATTATTGGCACCGTTAAAATGTTATCCTAGAATTCTCTTTCCATGCATTTTCCAATTAATGTCAGATTTAATACACGGGTATAATATAAAAAATTAAAGATGAGTACATGATGACATTTTAGGAGTGTCAATAACGATACTTTATTATTAATAATAGTATATATGTACGTGCGTTGCATGTTTTTAATTATTTTAATTAATTTTGTACTACACTAAAAGAATAAAATAACATATTGGAATATCAAAAGATATATCTTGTAAGTATTTATCTACCCCTATTAGAATATATTTTTTGTGCAATAGATCAAGGATATTATTGGAGAAAAATTTTTACGGTAAAACTAACTTTTAACATTATATAGTAGAATAGAATCTATAGATTATTATTATTATTATTATTGTTGTTGTTGTTGTTTTTTCCTTTGCTTGACTAATTTGCCAACTAGAACTTGGCCAAATTGGAACTCCAATGATTGCTTTTTTGTGGTGATCTTCACGCCTCCATGTCACATTTTCCTATCGAGAGTTGAGTGATGGAATTCACATCACACATTATTTTTGCACCAAAACAAATATTGAGCCGAAAAATAAATTTTCTAGTCGGTTTGTTTGTGAGGTGCCGACTGATACTTATCTAGGAGGTAGTCGATGATTCTCCTTCGGATAGGTGACGAAATGTCAGCATAGCAATCTACGTACTATGTATTCTCTAACTCATCCTACGACCGATATTATCCATTTCGGGAACACACGCTGCCAAAGTCACTGAATGGGTAGGTCGCCGTCCTTTAAAACGAACTACGTAATATACTTTATTTATCCGTCGATTACAAGTATTGATGGGTATTTTACCGTATGTTTCTATTTAACTTACCCTTGTGCGGTTCATGTTGAATCGTATACTCTGGAGGTGCAGGATGACATGATATGGCACGATATCACACATTGATGTTTCTATTTCATGATTATATATGGTATAGCTAGGGGTGACGATTATCCTGCTTAGATAATCGGTTCGGTTCGAAATTTTTTGGTTCGGTTTCGGTTTCGAAAATACTCAAATTTTTTATTTGATTGCACTTTCGTTTTTGGACTTTCGGTCCAAAATCGAATAATGCTTATAAAATTATATAAATATCCTAAATTGTGTTCATATTTTATGATTAAAAATATGTATACTTAAAAAAACGACTTTATCTATACTTTTAAATTTCAACTTTGATAATTTAACAATTAATCAAACTTTGAACACAATTTTAAAATACAAAAAAAAATGTGTGTATAAAAATAATAGTTTTTAATATAATTTAATCACGAGTGGAATTCTGAACAGGACCCATTAAACAATAAATTGTCAAACGGAATAAAATTGATTCGATTATTCGGTTCGGTTCGGTTTCGTTTTTGGCTAATTTCGGTTCAGTTTCGATTTTAGGTTTTTAGAATTTCGGTTTATTCGATTTTGACTATTTCGATTCGGTTGAAACCGAATAAACCAAAAGTTCTTTCCTGCTTATAGCTAATCATTAATCTAATATTTAATTATTATTAATTAGTCAGTGATGTTAGCTCCATGACCAGTGTCTCTCAATACTCTCTTGATACTCCTCTGAATATTTTATTTATCTAATAAATAAGAAACCATATTTAAGAACATTCCAAATAAATTAAATATATAAATGATAATGAGCAAAAGAACATATAAAGTACAATGAAATATGTTTAGGATTTAATTAAAACTTTAGTAAGGTTTCAAAATAATTTTAAATTTTCGTATTAAAAAGTTAAAAAAAATAGAGAATCAATCTATTATTCTACTTAATAATAGATTTATCTATGGAATTATGTTACAAACTATTAACTAATTGTCATCAATTGACAACAAAATTAAACAAGAAGGAAGTGAGAGTTAATTAAGTAAAGAGAGATGCGAACAACTATTAATTAATTTATATAATAATTAAATATGGAGTAAGAGAATTTATTACGTAGAGAGTGACATGGAGTTGTAAACAATTTTGAGTTATTAAAAATATCACTTTTTTATTATTATATAGATTGGACTAGGTACAAATATAAATACGTTGAAGGGGGGTTGGTGGACTTTTAATTGACTTGATTTTGCCATTGAAAGTCATGATTAGGGACAAATTTCATGTCAAGCAAGTTAGCCAAATTTTATTCTTTCTTACGCTATATTAGGGATAAGTTGGATGATTAGACACAACTTAAAAACTCATCCCGACACACATTTCTTTTGATATTTTTTCCCATTCCTCTTCTCCTCTCTTTTTTTTTTTTTTTTTTTTTTTTTTTTTCATTTGAATTTTCTGTCCAATTTATAAAATAGGGATAACCCTCTAAAACTTGACTAGATTGATTACATGTGACCAGTCCACACCTGTTTTCTTTCTTGTTTTTGCGTCCGTAATGATATTGCATTTGAACTCCTCCTGTGTCTGTGCAAATGCTCAGACACGTGATAGATACTCAAAATCGCCATAATCCTCCTCTCATGAAAGGATTAGATCGCCTAAGAATAGGAGGAATCCCGTCAAACCACATTCGGATCGGTGCCACATCCTCACCGACGTCGTTATATCTCAACTAAATGTGCACGTGTCATTCAATATATTGGGACTATCCGCAGTGTGAGTAGTTTTAAGTGCTACATTTTTTGTTTTAATCAAAATCTGTACCACTTGAATGTTGCATTTGGCTCATGTCCACACCTGTAAAATACTAGAAAACCAAGAGATCCAAAAAATTTGAAACGTGTCATAGCTTGTAAATAATAACACAATTGGGTCCATCAAGTGGGAAAAATAATAATAATAATAATAATAAATGATGGAGAAAAAAGATAGAAAGTTAATTTGATGTGTTATTTAGAGTATATCCTTCTGTGTCAATATGAAAATGACAGTCAAAAGAATAATTCATGCAATTTTTAAAAAATTTGGAGTATGTCATAAAGAATTCGTTCGGTTTCGATTTCGAAAATACAAAAAAAAAAAAAAAAAAAAATCTGTTTCGCAAATACTAAAAGTTTCTATTAGGTTTTGAAATACTTAATTTTGAAATACTTAATTTTTTTTATTCAGTTTCGGTTTTAAGTTTAGCTTTTGGTTCAAAATCAAAAATTGAATTAAAAAAATCAGTGTAATAAAAATAATAATTTCAATATAATTTAATCACGATCTCAACGTTGGATCGGATCCACTAAACAAGAAAAATAGTCCAATCGAACAAACAGAATCGATTATTTTGTACGGTTTAATTTTGGTTTTGGTTTTGGTTTTGGCTAATTTTGGTTTAGTTTCGATTCTAGAATTTTCAATTTATTCGATTTTTACTATTTCGGTTCGGTTGAAACCGAATAAACCGAATGCTGACACTAATTATAAATAATCATTAATCTAATATTTAATTTTTTTTTTTTTTTTTGAATACAACACAAACTGCATTAAATCAAGAGTTAATTACACTCATATCATGAAGGATATTAGGATGAATACAGACAGGTATCTCATGAAATAGAGATATGGAGTCAGAAGATTGGAAAATCAAAGAAGAAGTTGCTAACATATGTGCACATTGATTAGCAAGCCTATAAGTGAATGTAAAGGAAACAGAAGGATTTGCTTTGCAGACGATCTTAGCATCTTCAACTATGTGTCGAGCTCGCCATAGGGGAAGTATTGTTGGATTATTGATAGAATCAATAAGCAGCTTGCAGTCACCTTCTATTATAACTTGTTCCAGCTGTTCTTGTTGATAGATTAGTAAGGCTAGACGAATACCCATAGCCTCTGCTTCAATAGGTGATCCACCAACTTCAGTCTTTGACATTGCAATACGAAATCTTTCCTCTGAATCACGAAGAACAGCAGCACCCGCCATGTGGCCATCAAGGTAGGCTCCATCAAAGTTGATCTTCCAGCAATTGAATCTTGGTGGTATCCATTTGTCACAATGTTGAATTGAACTCACAGCATCTGAAGTTCCAGGGGTAGCTGATGAAGCTGCATCATGTTTCTTCAATTGACTTTGAGCTTCTTCGTAAATCCTTCTTGGTATGATGTTGGCAGCATTGAATATAACATTGTTCCTGAACTTCCAAATACACCATAGTTGATAGAAGAAGGAAGCAACAAGAATTGGATCACCATTCTTCAGTATAGCCATTGTCAGAGAACTGACTGAAGAGTCTATTGAAATAAAAGATGACACCAAAGAATTGTACTGCCAAGATGGACCTGTTATTGGACAATGAATCAACAAATGGTTAGTATTTTCAATATTTACCTTGCATAGTTGGCAGGTTGCAGGAATGTGGTCCATTCTTTTGTGGATATTTTCATATGTGGGTAGGGAATTGGTAATTGCTCTCCAAACAAATAGCACCACTTTAGGACTGATATGATTAAAAGACCAGAGCCTCTTCCATTCATTGAAATTGTCTCCAACTGTGACTTGAGAAACAGGAAACATTCTCTCGTGAATCATTCTATAAGCAGATTTTGCACTGAATTCTCCATTAGGAGTATGAATCCAGATAAGCTTATCATTTGAACAATTAGCAGACAAAGGGATTTTGAGAATAGCAGCAGATTCATGAATGATCTCGTGAATCATTCTAATATTTAATTATTATTAACTAGCGAGCGACTTGCAACATTGGTCCCATGATACGTGCCTCTCAATACTCTCTCGATACTCATGTGAATATTTTGTTTTACCAAACAAACAATAATAAATAAAATACCATATTAAACTGTATTACAAATAAATTAAATCTATAAATGGTAATAAGCAAAAGAACTTATAAAGTACAATAAAATATATTTAATAATTAATTATAAATTTAGTAGGATTTTGAAATGATTTAAAATTTTAATATTAGAAAGTTGAAAAAATAGAGAATAAATTATTATTCTACATGATAATAGATATCTATGAAATTACGTGGCAAACTATTAATTAATTGTCATCAATTGACGAAAAATTAAACTAGAAGGAAGAAAGAGTTAATTAAGTAGAGAGGGACGTGAACAACTATTAATTAATTGATATAGTAATTAAACATGGAGGGGAAGAATTCATTAAGAGGAAAGGGACATAGAATTCTAGACAATTTTGAGATGTTCTTATTATGATATCCTTTATTTTTATCTATTTTGATGGAAAACGTCACTTTTCTTTTCTTTCTTTCTCTTTTTTGTTTTTTTTTAAGGTAGAGGAATCATTCATTGAGTCTAACATTATTACAAGAAATTCCATCTTCTAAAAGCAACTGCTGAATACGTTGAAGGGGGATTGGTGGACTTTTAATGGACTTGACTTTGCCCTTCTTTTTTCTTCTATTTTTAGGTGTTCTTTTTCCAAGTCGAGTCGTAGTCCAAAACTATTCAGCCGTCCGGAGAAGAATTCGAATCCGAGAACTATGCTCGTATCTTAGGGATAAATTTCATGCTAAGAAAGTTAGCCATTTTTTTTTTCCTTTCTTTCTTTCACTAACTATGTATATTAGGGATAAGTTCGATGGTTAGACACAACTTAAAAATTCATCCCGACACACGTATTTTTTTCTTTCTTCCCATTCTTCTTCTTCATCATCTTCTTTTCTTGTCCAATTTATAAAATAGGGATAACCCTCTCAAACTTGACTACTACATGTGGCTAGTCCACCCCTGTTTGGGTGTTTTCTTTCTTGTTTGTGTGTCCGTAGTGATATTGCATTTGAACTCTGCTTGTGTCAGTGCTATTTGTCACAGACACGTGATATATACTCAAAATCGACATAAGCCTCCTCTCAAGAAAGGATTAGATCGCCTAGGAATAGGAGGAATCCCAGTCAAACCACGTTCGGATCGATGCCACATGGCCAACATCCGCACGCATCCTCATATCTCAACTAAATATACACGTGTCATTTTATACATGGGCAACATGATCTCGATCGTGGGACCATCCACAGCGGGAGTGGTTTGAAGTGCTACAATTTTATTTGAGTCAAAATTTGTAGTAGTTGGAGGCTGTAGTGGGCTCCTGTCATGTCCACACCTGAAAAAATAGTAGAATTAAAGGCAAAAGGTTCTCCAAATTTAAAACGTGTCTTAACTCGTGAATAATAACACGATTGGACCCACCAAGTGGGAAAAATTTAAAAATAATGAAAAAAGATGGAAGAAAAAGAGGGAGTTAATTTGATGTATTATTTGGAGTATATCATTATGTGTCAATATGAAAAAGACAATAAAAAATAATAATTTATATATACAATTTTTAAAAAATTTGAAGTATGGATAAAGAATTCCCACTGTGGATGTACTGATGTTGTTTCTTCCTAGTTGACAAAGGGACAGATTAAGCTAGCAGAACATTCTAGAAAACTATCGGAGCAGATCTGTTGTCACTAGAGCTGCAAATGAGGCAAGCCGTTCGCGAGCTGCTCGAAACTCGGCTCGATAAAAGCTCGTTTGAGCTAGGTTCGTTTAGTATACAAGCCGAGCTCAAGCTTCATTTTCGAGCTCTCGTTTAATAAAAGAGCCAAGCTCAAGCTTAGAAGTACTCGGCTCGATTGAGCTCGCAAGCTGGCTCATTTATGAGCTTGTGAGCTGGCTCGTTTAGAAGCTCGATCGTTTGTTCTTTGTTGTATATATATATATATATATATATATATATATATATATATATATATATATATATATATATATATATATATATTTATTTTGGAAGTAGGTAAATTTTTTTTGGAATCGCTCCCACTGGGATTCGAACTCCTGACCACTTGGGCCGCATGCATCTCTCTTAACCACTATCTCTCTAACCACTAGGCTAGAGGTCATCTGCTTATATATATATATATATATATATATATATATATATATATATATGTGTGTGTGTGTGTGTGTGTGTGTGCGCGTGTGCGTGTGTGCGTGTGCGTGTGCATGTGTGTGTGTGCGCGCGCGCGCGCATTATATATTTATATGTTCTTAATAATAGATATTAACTTTTTTGATTATATTTTTATAAATAAATTGTTAATATTATAGGTACATGAATTCAAACCTAACTAAAATGAAATCGAGCTCGTTAAGCTTGAAATAAAGTTGAACGAGCTTGATTTTGAGCTTGTCAAGCTTGTTTATCAAGCCAAGCTCGAGCTCAAACCAAGCCAAGCTCAAGCTTAATATAAACAAGCTCAAGTCAAGCTCTAAAATAAAAAATTATCGTTTGCAGCCCTAGTTGTCACATATTATGTATCATTAGTGTCATCAATTTGAAATCATATAGCTAAGCTCATGACAATTAATTGAAACTAACATGCATGGAATATATGTCATCAACTACTAATTAAGTTAATGGTCAGGTATAACAGTACTCTTCGACATTCCATTCGAACACAGTAGTTAGCCATGTTAATCTTTATTGTTCTGATTTGACAAATATATATATATATATATATATATATATATATATATATATATGGACAGCAATGCATCTCAATTTCACACCACATGTATGTAAAACGAAGAGAATCTAAGCCAAAAATCATGTGATGCAGACATGCTTGCATGCTATCCTCGTTTACTTTGTTGTGCACGACATAGCTAGCTAGGTGGGTAGTTGATCCCCTCCTCGTGATACATGGGTTTTAAACTAGGGGTAAGTGAGTTTAAGTTCTTGATTTGTTCAATTAGAAAATTTAGTTCCTTAATTATTTATTTTTTCATTATATCCTTCTTACATGCTTGACAATAAAACTTTAATACATAGACTAGAGAAAATATAATGGAAAAAAAATGAAACAGATAATAAAAAATCAACGGTCTAAAATTTTCAATTGGACAAGTCAGGACTTGAACTC
This sequence comes from Iris pallida, assembly GCA_029216955.1. Taxonomy (NCBI): domain Eukaryota; kingdom Viridiplantae; phylum Streptophyta; class Magnoliopsida; order Asparagales; family Iridaceae; genus Iris; species Iris pallida. The sequence goes on from JANAVB010020999.1 coordinate 806,727, forward strand.
TAAACTGATATAAAATTCATGGTCTAAACTCTAATTAGCCCTTAAAACTAATAGTATGGGTGAGCATTTTTCGGTTTTGGAATGAAAACCGTACCGAATAAGATATTCAGTTCGGTTTCGAAAAAAAATCCGTTCAGTTTCGATTTCGAAAATAGTAAAAAAAAATATTCTATTTCGGTTTTGGATTTAGTTTTCGGTCCAAAACTGAAAACCGAATAAGATTTGTACAACTATAATACCCTCAAATTTATGATGTATACTCTAAAAATAATAATTCTATGTATTTATGTTGAAGTCCAACTTGGCTAGTTTAATAACTAATATAATTTTGTGCGTAATTTAAAATTTAACAAATATATGTATAAAAATTATAGTTTTTAATATAATTTAACCACGATTTTAATTTTGGGTCTGATTTATTAAACAATAGAAAGTGTCAAACCGAACGAATCGAACTTGTTATTCGGTTCGGTTTTGATTTTAGCTTATTCGGTTCGATTTCGATTTTAAATTTTTATAATTTTTGTTTTTTTTTTTAATTTTGATTATTTATGTTCGATTTAAACCGAATGTTCGTCGCTACCCTATAGCAGGTGAGCTTTGTCATTTTTTTTGTTTCTAATTTTTTTATTTATAATAAGGAGTTTTGAAGTATGCGAGAAGAAGAAGAGAAAGAAGTTAAGGAATTGGTCAAACATACCAAGTAAGTTCGAAGTCATTCAGCACACTTCACACTAGGGTTGAGCAAATACCGATCGATACCGAAAAATCGACCGAATACCAATTAAAAATATCTCGAAAAATCGAACCGAAATTATGTACCGATACCGAATTGTCGAACCGACTAAAATATGGTATAATAGTAATGGTAGCGGTTTGAGTATAATACCATACCGAAATACCAAACCGAAATGATTCCATAATATATATATATATTTAAAAAAAAAAAAATATATATATATATATATATATATATATATATAGCAAATGACTTCCAGCCTAGTGGTAACTAAGAGAGATGCATGAGGCCCAAGTGGTCGGAGTTCAAGCCCTAGAGAGATGCATATGGGTCGCCACAATTATATATATATATATATATATATATATATATATATATATATATATATATATATATATATATATATATTAGAATGTTGTTCGTGATTAATTTATACTACTAATTTTTATTTTTATCTTTATTTTGAGCTTATATTTTTGTGCTCAAAGAATTTTGAAATAAATTTTAGTTACTTAAACTTATACTAAATATTAAACTTAGTAAACGTGTTTGATCGTTTAAGCTCATTTTTAGGTATTTGCGACTTACTACATATTTTTCTCATAATTTTGATTAATTGTTTGGTTGATGGAGCCTTGGCTTTAAAATTTAATGCTTCTAAAAAAATTATATATATATATATATATATTTTATATATATATATATATATATATATATATATATATATATATTAAGGTTAAGATGTTCTAAAATATTAAGTGTCACGCCCCAAAACCAGAATACTGGAGATCGGGAGCGAAACAGAGCCAGCTACGTATATCAGAGTACGCCAATACCCCGAGATACGGTCAAAGTTGTCTAGAAGACAAGTGGGTGGACTCTAGCATGCCACTGACGACTCCTAAGGTCGAACAAATCCTATCACAATCCAATCAACATAAGAAGCAATAAAGAGTAAATCATATATGAGATGGATAAGGCGTCCCAAACACAAGTACATACATAATCATGAGAGCTGACATAATAAAAGATATATCAACTGACTATACAAAAGGTACGTAAATGTACAACTAGCAGCTGTCCAGAATATACATCCACGTCGTACTAAGACGGAGGGAACAAAACCCAGAAACAAGGACTAACATATGTCCTTGGCGAATACACCACAAAATAAAAGTACAAGATAAAGTAGGAAATAAAGGTAACCCACTCGCTAATCCATGTCGGTCCTCTGAGTGCGAACCATCCGGAGGAGAAGACGGTAGATCCTCGTGATCAATTATGGAACCTGGCCATGCAAAACCAGTGGGGTCAGACCCCAAATAGCAAGTACCACAAGGAAGGCTCGAAGTGAACGACAAAGTCCAACAACAACACAACAACATAATGACAAAAATAAATAAATATAGGTTGAGACTAGTGCGGTACCAATGCACGTATCTCGAGAATATAAATGACTGAATGGAAATACTGAACCATATAGCAATAGAGAACAATAAGCCAATGAGCAACAAGGGACTTAGGAACTAATAGAAATCGGAGCCACAACCCTTAAACCAAACAAGGACCAGTGTTGCAGATCTTTTACCTAGCAGAACTTAGCCTCTGGCCACTCATCGATATAAGAGCATATAAAGTAACGCAAAACCAAAAGTGCACGGCCAATCATTACCTACGGCTTGCTATCATTAACTAGCTAGGGTTATCACAATCCTAATTACTAGTATGCAAATTGAGGATTTTCGCAACTACCTGACTGCAGATACCCGGATGTCCAGGGGTACGAGTAGTACATCTATTGCCCAACAAGACCAACAAGACTGCTGGCAGATGAAACGTGTCTTGACTTATAACATGAACAACCATATCATATACTTGTAAAAGGAAACATATAACTGACTGTGCCGCAATCCGGCACGACATGTGACTCGATCGTATCATATAGCATATATAACTGACTGTGCCGCAACCCGACACGACATGTGACTCGATCGTGTATCAATACGCACAAAATTGGTAGGTAATGGAGCCCTTGCCTAGCAGGGTTAAGCCACGCCTCATGGGGACCTTGGAGCTCGGGGTTGGTAGTGCAAATTTTCTCCTACAATGATCTACTTGAATTTACTAGTCATTTATCTTATCATATTCATGTCAAGTTCACAAGTCGTGGACACTCAAAAATTCCTAAGATGACGTGTGTTATGTACGAGTAATTCGTAAGTTATTACTTAGGAACATCTCCGTACTAACATCACGTGATACACGGAACAATACTCACACTCGATTTTTCAGTGCCAAGATGCAATAGATTAACATTTAACAAGTTATATCCACGGTGTCAAGAAAGAACATGTACTCATATCTCTGATCAAGAAATCAATAAGAAAATCAAGTCACGAGTGCGCTACTACGAGCCACTATCAAGAATCTGGACATGTACGAAAATCATGAGTACGTCATGACAGGCTACTATCAATCAATGTACAGCTAGACAATAAATGTAATTGACATAAAATTGGAAAAGACACGGCAATACATATCATGGCATGTAAGAAGAAATCAATAGGAAAACATTTCATGGCATGTGGGAAGAAATTAATAAAGATAAGTACATGACATTAAACAATTCATGAAAGTGTATTAGTGTCAAGTGTATATAGGGTGTACAATCATTCTCTAACTATACAAGATCATCTAATCATGTTGAGTCCATTAAATCGAAAAAATATCAAAAACGGTCAAAAACGGACAAAAAAGGCTCAATTCAAACTAAAACAGCCAATTTTGGCATACCGACGGCATACGGCGGTATACCGGCTGTATTTCGGCCTAAAGACAGAAAGTCTCTGGTGCAAAAATCGGCATACCTTTGGTATACTACGGTATACCGTCGGAATTCCGACTTCCAAACAGCAACAAAATCCAGATTTTTGCCAAAACTTGTTTCGGCCATAAAAACTTCATTTTAAATCGAAATTCGGATTTTCAAAAGTCAAAATTGCATAATTGAATTTTCTACAACATAAAAGTATTAGTTTTCCCAAATTAAAGCATTTGATAGATCAATACCTCAAAAAAGTCAAAAATTATATTTAGAAACTCAGATCTACGTAATTCTACCGATCAAAACCAAAAGTACTGTATACTAAAGATGTTAACAATTTAGAGGAGCATATTTTAGAACATTAAAACTTTAATTTCTATGGAAAATAAAAATATAGCATGGTCATGTTACTTTTGAGCAAGATGTACTTGCCTAGGGTTAAGTTCCAAGACTAATCTTCTACTCCACCACCAAGAGGGACACGAAACCACACTCTAGGCCTCAAGACCAAGCTCTCATGCAAACCCCAAAGGGAGAGAAGAGAAGATGAATGAAGAGCTAGGGTGGAGAGAATGAAAAGAGAGAAGAGAGAAAAAATGAGAGGGTATATATAGAAGAGGTGAATTAATCGTGACCGTTGGATCGTGATCCATGTCAAAATCTAGATCAATCCTAGCTATTGAAAGAAAACCAATTATCCAATAGATAATAGGATACATCGATACTATTCACAAAAATATCTAAATACTATTCATCAAAATATCTAAATACTATTCACGAAAATATCAGAAACACTATTCATAGAAATATCAAAAACACTATTCATGAAAATATCAAAACACTATTCATAAAAATATCATAAATCAAAAATATCTAAAATATAGAAAATCTGTCCGGATGGTATGACATCGGTATACACCAGTACGCCGTCGGTATGCCAGTCAAGGAGAAAATCTATAATTTGGAAAAAAATATAAAGCATTCAGAAAACCAAGAAAATACGAAATACAATACAAAATACGTATCCGTATATAAATAACGATACTGTGAGATGAGTCTCACAACTCTCCACAACTTAGAAAAATTCTGTCCTCGGAATTTTCTAAAGCCAGTCGAGCAAAATATGCATGCTAAAACAATGTAAAATCATAACACATTGAAAGAAAACATTCCGTGTACAAGTGATATTTGAGATACATAATTTAAATAAATGCAGAAAGTAATAAATACATATATATATATATATATATATATATATATATATATATATATATTACAAGAAAGGAGGCATATGGAATAATATACCCCGGAGTCAGTGAGTAGGGATTCGTCCTCGCTTGCCTACGTGACTCACAAAGTGGATAAGGGTCAAGTCTCGAAGTAAGTCGGTACCAATGACTCAGTTGAAGACATGACTCTAATCCAGGACGCACCTACGTAGTCGGGATATATGATCGATATCGCATATTACGAGATACGAAGGCAGAAGAGTGGTACGAGAAACTCACGTTCACTCGTCGAATATGTCAAGTCGACCATCGCATTCCGGGTATGAATGGAATACAAGGCCGTCAACGGAACCCAAGAATAAGAATGACTGAAGGAACAACTCAGAAGCTTACTAACAATCTGACTGCTATCAGCCAACATCTGCTCAATGATAACAAACTCTCTCTGTCTATGCATCGGGACTGCTGCTCTTACCTGCTGCTAATTTTATCTGACTTACTGGACTTGGGCAAACTGCGCCGGATGCTGACATTAAATCTGCTGAGACCGCGTCGGAACGAGGTGCTGAACATGGGATCGGGCTGATTTTATTAGCCGAACTGACTGGAGAGAAGTGAACTGAGCTGCCACCAGATGCTGAGATGGTACTGGTACCTGACTCTGTGGAGGCGGGATCTGATGCCGACATACTGCCTAAACCAAAGAAGAAGATGGAGCAATAAAATCCTCGAAAGAAATAGATAAAAAGGTTGGGTGTCCCTGAATGATAAGGACACGTGATATCAAAAGGGACAGGAATAGAGCAAAGACATATCAAGCATGTTCACAGTTCAAGAAAAACAAGATGATGCAATCAGCAAGAGGAGATCAAAAGAAGACAAATATAGGATTGAGATTCTAACAAGATGAATCCCCCACAAATCTGAAGACAGACCTGCATGGGCCACCAAAAAAACCCTATCAAGCCCCAAAACCAGAATACTGGAGATGGGGGCGAAACAAAGCCAGCTACGTATATCAGAGTACGCCAATACCCCAAGATACGGTCAAAGCTGTCTAGAAGACAAGTGGGTGGACTCTAGCATGCCACTGACGACTCCTAAGGTCGAACAAATCATATCTCAATCCAATCAACATAAGAAGCAATAAAGAGTAAATCATATACGAGATGGGTAAGGCGTCCCAAACACAAGTACATACATAATCATGAGAGCTGACATAATAAAAGATATATCAACTGACTATACAAAAGGTACGTAAATGTACAACTAGTAGCTGTCCAGAATATACATCCACGCCGTACTAAGACGGAGGGAACAAAACCCAGAAACAAGGACTAACATATGTCCTTGGCTAATACACCACAGAATAAAAGAGCAAGATAAAATGGAAAAAAAAAGGTAACCAACTCGCTAATCCATGTCGATCCTCCGAGTGCGAACCATCCGGAGGAGAAGACGGTAGATCCTCGTGATCAACTATGGAACCTGGCCATGCAAAACCAGTGGGGTCAGACCCCAAATAGCAAGTACCACAAGGAAGGCTCGAAGTGAACTACAAAGCCCAACAACAACACAACAACATAATGACAGAAATAAATAAATATGGATCGAGACTAGTGCGGTATACCAATACACGTATCTCGAGAATATAAATGATTGAATGGAAATACTGAACCATATAGCAATAGAGAACAATAAGCCAATGAGCAACAAGGGACTTAGAAACTACTAGAAATCGGTGCCACAACCCTTAAACCAAATAAGTACTAGGGTTGCAAATCTTTTTCCTAGCAGAACTGTGAAACCCAAATTTTAGGATTTGTAGTTATTAGTTATTATTTATTATTATTATATATTATTATTACTATTATTATTATTATTATATAATTATTATTTAGTCAAATTTAGGAAAAAAAATTATTTTAAAATTATCGTTGATTTTTGATTGTGGCCCTGCCCCGGTCCCGAGTCCGGACTCCGAACCCGAGTTCGAACCCGTCTTCCATTTACTGAACCAATTTTTTGTTTCCAGTCCTGAATCCGCCTTTTTAATCTTTTAATTAAATATTAATTATTAGCCTTAGATATTATGAATTACATATTTGTTAAATAAAAAAAAAAGTAAACCCATTGGCTTGTTCGCCCACGACCAAGCCAAATCCCCTATTCTCCAGTACACCCCCTACTTCTCTCTACTCCACACGTTGTAAACCCACTCCCTTATAATAACACCACCACCACCACTTCTTCCACAAAGCTCCATCACTCTTCTTCTCTCCCTCACTCTCAACTTTCCCACTCCCTCACTCATTTTCCTTCCCACCCAAACTCCAGAGCTCACCCAAGCCCCTGCGAGCCATCGCCTCCGGCGACCCTCGCCCAAACGCCGAGTCCCGCGCGCCGCCCCGGCCGCGTCCGGCCTCCGCCGGCCCTCCCCGTGCCAGCCGTCCAGCCGACGCCGTCAGCCCGCGCGCCCCTGGGCCGCCCAGCGCCGGCCGTCCCGACCCCCGGCCGCGTCCAGCGTCGCGTCCAGCCGCGGCTCCGCCTCCCGCGCGCGCCCTAGGCCGCGACTCCCCGGCCGACCCCCCTTGGCTGCTCCCCGACCCGACAGCGCCTCCTCACCGAGCTTTCCGTGTTTCCGCGGGTTCCCGATCTCCGAGTCTGCTGTCCGGTTCATTCCCGTGCTTCCCGTGGTTCCGGTTTTTCGCTGTTCCGAGGTGATTCTCCGCTGCCCGTGTATTTTTTTCTTCCATTTTCATCTGAGAGCTCTAGCCGAGCAATCCGAGGTATACTTCCGTGTCCCCGTGTCCCTTCCGTAGTGTCAATGATGATACGGTTCACGGTCCCGTCTCGGGATTCGATTGCGTTTTCGGTTTCTTCGGATTACGAACGTTCCTTCGGAAAGTTTCTGTGGTTTTGTTGTCTGTGTTTAGTTTCGGAATTTCCGAAGCTATTACATTTGGGTTTTGTGATCTTTTCCTAGTTGTTTCCGTGGTATTTTCGGGTCTTCCGAAATGTATTTCGGAAACATTCTGTGAATGGGATTTTCATATATTTTGTGGATGGAAATTATTTACAGTGGATTTCCCTGGTTTGGGATAATTATTTTGGTTTTTGTTGGCATTTTTCCAGTATTGGGTTATCCCAGTTATAGAGGAAATGCTGCCCAAATTTTCTTAAAAAGTTTTGAAATACTTTCCAAAACTAGTTATTTTGCAAAAGAATTATTTAGTTGATTTTTATTTTCGGACGACGACGTACCGGTCTGTGGGCCCTAGCAAAATGCAAACGAAATCGGTATTGTCCGGACGTAGAGGCATTAGAAAAAAATGATATTTTGAACCAAATCTGAGACACATTTAATTATTATCTTTAATTTATAATTATTATTTTTAGAGTGGGTACTGCTGTTAGTATTTTTGGTGCAGGGCTTCGGCCTGCTGAATGGACCGCTTTCCGGCTTTCAGGATTCACCCGAGTTTATTATTATTCTTAAAATTTATTTATGTAAATAATTGTAAGGGCATAAGCCCAGTTTTCTATTTTCTTTGCTGCGACCTTGTATTGTGTAGCTTAGCTTTTCTCTATTTTCTGAGTTATTGTTTTGGCTTTAAACGCGTAGATTATTAAAATGAGTATTTATCTTAATATAGAAAATTAATCAGGTTTTCTCACAGTAAATAAATTGGTAAAATTATAAGTTTGTTATTTAAACAAATTCACGTTCTTCTCATCTAAAGAAAAATATTAGTTTTATATATGATATTACAAAATACAAAGTTTTGCCAAATTAACCGGTAATTGCTATTTTTCTAATTAATCAATAACCGGCTTATTTAAATTAAATAACAACGAACGTAGAATTGCGACGTTGGACGTTTTCCGGTAAAATAATTAATAAACTTAAAACTGAATTAGAACCAATTCTAGAAATTGTAACTAGCACACCTAGATCGTTTCATTTTGGTTCTAAGTCAAGGTTCTCAACTGTAGGATCTCGGAGACGAACCTGACATCCTCCTCGGAACCGATTTTATCGATCCAGTCATAAACAAAGGCAAGTTACGGTTATGTTTTCTTGTATTTTATTTTGTAGATCTAGAAATTAGTTATTTTCGGATTTTTGTGGTTTTGATCTATCAAACTTCTTTGTTTTCAAGTTTTGATGGTTCCATGTTGTAAAGAATTTTATTCTACCCAATTTTGACCTTTGAAAAGTTGGATTTGGACTTATTTTGACCAAGTTATGGACTTTTGAAGCTTTGGGTTCAAACCATGGAGTTCTTGCTGATTTGGAGAAGACAGTGAGCAGTGTGTGCGAGCTTTTTAGCTTGCGCCACTGAGCTGCGCGCGCTCTTTAGCGCAGCGCAGTCTGACTCATACGCTGCCTTTTGGAGGCGTATGTCTTGCATACGCTGCCTTGACAAGGAGTCGTATGGACCTCATACGCTGTCTTGATAAGGAGTAGTCGTATGGACCTCATATGCTGCCTTGATGAGGAGTCGTATGGAGTACATACGCTGCCTTGATGAGGAGCGTATGGAATCCATACGCTGCCTTTTGGAGGCGTATGTCTTGCATACGCTGACTTGAGCGTAGCCTGACTTTAGCGTAGCCGCCTGACTTGAGCGTAGCCTGACTTGAGCGTAGCCTGACTTGAGCGCAGTCTGACTCAGGCGCAACCTGATGTTTAGGCGCAACTGGACCTGACCCTACTTACCCTGGATCTTCTATAGCCCTGTATATTGAGCATGACGTGATAGTGACCCGTAGTGGTGCACTCCTGACATGATAACCTGACATGACCTGATAGTGGCCCGTCGTGGCACACTCTTGACAAGTACACTTGGCATGATAACCTGACATGATTATCTCGAATAGCTGTTGCGACAGCTACCTGACATGACATGACCTGTATAATTAATCTGGACACCGTGGGCGATTGTGTTTGTATAAATAAACCAGTCCTGTCTTGCATCATGTCTAGGACAGGGACTCCTGAGTACCACGGTCAGGAGTACCTACTAAAATGGACTAAGGCTAATAACTAGATTAATACATTAGTCATGACGAGATTTCCCAGCTACAGGCAATCCCGTTACCTGGGCACGCCTTGGGATCTGTAGCATGCCGTCGAGTAGGGCACATTTCCAGCACACTGTCATGTGTTGCACCCTTCAAGCTACCTAAGGGTACATTCGTTTCCTGGACGATGTACCCACCTGAATTCAACTCTAATCTTTTAACCCGGGTAACCTGGATGGACTGCAGGGCTTGTGGCTGTAGAATAATCTTACTGCATCTTGTTAGTAATTAGGCTTGTGACAACCCTAGTTAGTTAAAGTATCAAGCCGTAATTCTTGCTTGGCCGTGAAGTGATTGGACGGAGTCTAACCAGTCTAGTCTTGCCCTGATCTTGTTCCAGATTATTGAATGACCAGAATGCTTGTATTTATTTTACCGATAAATGGTGAGAATTCCAAGTTCTGTTCAGACGAAGGGTTACCACCCCGGTCCTTATTTGGTTTACGGGTTGTAACCGTGTTATCTGAATAGTTCCATGGTTATCTCGTCGTATATCATCCTGGTGTATTTTCTTTATTTTCAGTTCTTACTTTTATTTATATCTTGTGCTGATTGCTGGTTTTAGTTCTTAAGTGAAGCCTCCTTTGTGGCACTTGCACTTTCTGGGGTCTGACCCAGCTGGTTTTGTGTGGCCAGATTTCGGAGCAGTTCCAGAGGATCTACCGACCTTCCTGCCAGATGGTGAACACTAGAAGGAATCCCGGCAACGAGTGGGTTTTATTTTGCTCTCCCACTCCCTTGTAAAAATATTCTTTTGAGGCGTTTAGCCGACGAGCACCTGTTTAGCTCGATTGCACTTACTTACTGTCTGCCTACGGGCTGTAACATGATTAACAGATCCTAGGGTTGATCATGTATGACTAAACTCTTGCTAGTCCTGACATTTTGTAACGACTAGCTTCATGATCAACTGAATATGTGATGTTTGGGACGCCTTACTATTGTATATTTAATGATCATACATCTTGTGACTTTTACTTACCTGCTTGTGATTGAGACACTAGGCTTGTTCATGACCTTAAGAGACTGTTGGCTTGTAGATAAACTCTCATGTATCTAGACAGCCGTGACCGTATAGCGAGATGGATTCCATTTCATATACGTAGCTGGCTATGTCTGCCCCCGCTCTCCAGTATTCTGGTTCTGGAGCGTGACAATTAGCGACGTATTTAACGACGTTTGCACGTAGTCGCGATTAACCTAGTCGCTAAACAACAAAACGTCGCAATACGTCGCTATTGCGACGATATTTAGCGACGCCGACACGTCGCTAATTCAGCGACGACCAGCGACGTAAAACGTCATCATTTACCGACGTAACCTAGCGACGTTGAGCGACTTGACATGCATCGATGCTGACCTGGCTTGAGAGCCAAATGGCGACGTTCTGTGACTTTGCTACGTCGCTATAGTACCGACATATAGCGACGTTTAGCGACGTCCTACGTAGCGACGTTTAGTAACGATCAGCGACGGTATTCATCACAGTTAGCGACGTGCCTTATACTTACTTAGCGACGTTACCTTCGTCGCTGGACGTCGCTGAGAGTCGCTGAACGTCGCTAATATTGAAAAAAAAATAAAAAAAAATTACAGCATTTGCAGCATCCCCTGCAGCATTTGCAGCATCCCCTACACCATTTGTTACAACAACGACGGTGTGTATCACGAACACATTATCAAACAACACATATACACACAATCACGAACACGTTTGAAACACAATCTCATCAATCAACACAGATATATGAAAATTTGTAACAATGTCAAACATAATGGTCCACATAAGAATAATGTATGTATAACCACATAAAAGACCCAACAATGGGCAATCACACAACAATATATATGTCGACTACGGCTGATCAGGAGGAGCATCACCGCTCCTGGAAAGAAGGTAAGCATACTGCTCCGGTGTAAGAACCACCGACGACGATGAAGGAGGAGGCAATGCAACCGCTGGAGAAGGAGGCAGTGTAACCGCTGGAGATGGGTGCGTCCGCGTCTCCTCTAGGGCTCGCAGTATGGCGCTGCATTGCTCCATATAAGCCGCTATCCTAGTAACGGTGTCGTAAATGGACTCATGTGTCCCCTGTACGTGCTGCACGGTACGTTCGAGCTCGTCAAAGCGTGCGGTGACCGACGCAGCGTCCCCTTGCGCCTGAGACCCTGGCTGCTCAGCAATCCTCCTCAGCATATCGTCGTGCAGCTCAGCAATCTGGCGGACAATGGTCTCCTCGACTCGGGACGACTCGGCCTGTGACGGCTGTGAATGCGCACTGGAAGAGGGAGCCCTGGATGCCTGCGTCGCAACAAATGCGCCGTAGGACCCCGTACCGTAGTACGTACCCCTCTGAAGACCACCAACAGTGGTCTTCCAGAGCTCGTCCTCCGACTGAGGCGGAGAGGGCTGCGATGTACCAACCCCTCCCTCTGCCTGTGCACTAGCACTCGCACGCTCATCACGTAGCCTAACATACTCTTTCTAGAAATTATTGTGCATCTCTATACATCAGTACTTACCTAAATTAGCCTAATAAACGTCTAAAATATTTAATTATTAAGTATATGGTTATCTGTATATTCTTCAAGTTGTGTTAAAAATTAACGAAATCTAAATTAGTACTTACATAGCTCTGAGTAGCCCGGTCGTCGATGAGCTTCCCGTCCTTCCGATGGGTGGCCAGGAAGACGGTCACCATGTTTGCGTCCTCACCTCTCTTCACCTGTGTGTTTGTTATATTTTATTCTTTAGTAAAATAGAAAATTATATACTCCTACTATCAATAAAATCTTGTATTTTACAATAAATTACATACCAGACGACGAAAATACTCCGTCATAGGAATCGATCCACCACACCACTTTCCGGCCCTCGTCCTAGCCGCCTTCGCCTTCTCCGACCGCTCTCTGTACCCAGGCTCCTCAAATCGAGCCCTCATCGTGGTCCACTGGTCAGGTGTGATCCAACCAGCAATCGGCTTTCCGGAGCGCTGACGAGCTTTCTGATCGTCAATTGCATCACGGATCAACTTGGCGACGACGGCAGGAAACTGCCTCTCAATCTGTTCGGTCCGGTGTGGTGGATAAAAATAAGTCCTCTACAAGAATTATAAATTAAAATAATAAGTTCTAAAAATGCTTAAAATTATATTAATCATACTAAATTAACTGCCTGAACATGACAATCCCTAATTTGTACTGGATTTATCCTACCTCTGAGTTTCACACATATTAAAAAGGAAGGAATTTACTGTTAACAAGATAACCTGTCATGAATTGAACAACAGGCAGATTTAGATTTAGAATTTAAAATATGGTATTCAGGTCAACTTAATTCAGTCAAAGGGTACTGAACAGAAAGTCTAATTAAGACTTTCAACTAAGCATGCAGCCTGGACTGCTGTAGTGCCCCGTCCCGCAAAGTCAATCAGAGGAATCAAAACGTCGACGGCGTTCGGACTTAGCCTTGCAACGGCTTGCTCGAAGACATCGCTCAGGTGGGGTAGTTTCGGTGAACTCTCCTCATCTTTGCCTTCACATAATAAATCGTGTTTTCAACTTGCACAAGTTAGGCTTGATAATAAAAGCTACGCATCCACATAGCTAAGGGAATAATCCCGACGGTTTGAATCGAGTTAGAACATGGAAAACGTCCCACTGTCGGCTTAGAGTTGGTGCACGGCGTGCTTTGAAAATGACACTCGGTCCTTCGTCCCGTGGCTTGGGAGAAGGAAAGTTGGTCTTCGGTGCAAAAGCGGAGAGTTAGCCTAAGTCATAGGCGTCGCCTGCACAAATGCTTGTTAAAGCATGCACGGTCCTGTCCCGCAAGGCTTGGCATAGCCCTTGCTCGTCCCTTGGGTTATGTTGTAGGCTTGATGCCGGTCGACCTAAGTTATTCTACGTGCTGTCTCGCTCATTCTGCGGTTGTCAAGATAAATAGTCCCACGACCCCAAGGCCCATCATATGAAGTATGACTTGGACGACAGCGTTGCGTAGAACACGAGTCGGTTTGGAGGCACGAGCCACGGTTGGTTCAGTGGAAAGTTATCCATGGTCGGTCGATACTTAAGGAAACACGTTATGTTCAAGTTAAGTTGGAAGGCTAGGCAGTTGCTGTTCCCTGAGTTCAAAGAACGTTAAGTCTAAGCGATGGTTAGTCGCCGAGAGGAAATATGTCGGGACTGTGGTTCAGTCGTCGAGGCAACCCTGGTTTGGGGCTCTGCAAAAGAAGTGTGAAAAGAGGAAAGAGTAAAGCAAAGGAACTAAGTGATGATGATGAGACCATGCATTACGTTAAGTCTAGAAGTTAGCGTAGGCGCGTGGTCATGGACAACTTGTCGACAAGGGCGATGGTTTCTTCGAGCGGCAACCCGGGGCCACGGGACCGACTCGGCCTAGGAAGAAACAGGGTATAGCCGAGCTGGGTATGAAGCAACCGGTAGGTCGGGGACTTGCATCGAGGATCGCAACCGGCGGTGCAAGGGTCCCGAATGCCAGGCTATGTCCACTATGGCTAGTCAATGCCAGTGACCTTTCATATAGATGTGTCGGCACGGGCGGCAATCCGCGTGGGTGCCTTTGGATTGAGTTGAATATGTATGAGTTAGAAAGACACAATGTCTGAGCCTAAGATTTGGCTACAGCGAAGGCGGCGTGCTTCGGCACGAGAGGCGGCGTCGAGTGTTAAGTTGTTGGCATAGAGTTGCATGAGTTAGGCTCGAGTTGTTGCGAGTTAAGTCGAGAAGGGCCGTAGGGCTAGTTGTGTGAAGTTACGTTGAGTTGCTGGGCACGACCTCGAAATATGAGGCACGGCCGCGTTGTCACAACACAAGTATAGGCAAGACTAAGCGAGGAGGCGTTGCCTCAGAGTTATCGATGCACGAATCGAGTTCATGGCACGACCGAGTCGTTACGTCCCAGAGTTTGGCACGAAAGATAAGTATAAGTCGGTGCGTCGACAATGCAAGCACGAGAAGTGGTCTAGAGACAAGGTATGAGTTAACGTTGACATTGCAAGCACGGGATGGTTCTGATACACAAGTTGCGCTAAGGCGCTGGTCCTAAAACTGATCCTAAGGCAAGAATAGAAAGACAATCGAAAAAGGGTTTATGTTGCACAAAGTAAATGAAACGTGTAGGTTTTGTATGGGTGGGCGAGGAGCTCACTCCACCAGTACAGTGGTACTGACACCCACACAGTGTTTCATGTGCAGGCACAGGTAGAAGCTCGTGGCGCGGAGCTCGCTTGGATGCGTCGAGGCACGGAGTTCCTTGGCGATTCGAAGCTTGCGGCCGCGGTGATTGAAGACTAATATACAGGACATAATGTATGGACATCGCCTTCCGAAGCTTCCGCTGGATTCAAGTATTGTATCGAGAGATGAGAGAGAGCAGAGTGACTTGTAAATGAGAGAAAAGTGAGCACGAGAGACATTGTAATTTGGCCTTGCGCCTACAGATGTAATCTTGTATTCAATATCAATAAAAGAGATTCTTTTGAATGACTTGTGTTCATGTGTTCTTCTTTAATTCCGCTGCTATAAATCAATGTCTCTGCACGGGACTTCTGTGCGACGACCCCGTCGCAGCCGCTGTAATCGGCCGTTATGAAACCCGCCTTGCACGAGCGCAATCTAGGCTCGTGCGGCATCACGCCTAAGCGAGGACGATCGCTCCTACGGGAGCGGGACGTGACAACTGCTGTTCAGAACTTGGCAGGCAAAATCCCATACCATCTGATGACAAACCTATACACACCCTTGCCCAAACCATTTGTTTCAGTAGGTAAAATATTCCAGGTGACTCAAGTAACCTGTCGTGCAACATTTGGTGTCAACAACATTCCTTGTTAATTGTAACATGCATACTATCATATCCCAACTCTGCCAAAACCTGACCAACATACCCTACACTAATCATTCCATATTTCAGTAATGTCAGTGAGCTAAGTCATACTCAACTGTCGAGAATACATAGGAGAAAACTCATTCACAGGATTAGTATCCATCCTTCGTGACATAGCTGAAATTTTATAGGGCTCGATAATGATTATTAGTCAATTTATTCATCATTTCAAAACCTTGAAAATGCCCAAAAAACTTCCAGTATCAGTAAATAGGGCTCGAACCCTAAATTAGAATTCGAATCCAAGCAAAATATCAAATTGACAGTTGATATGCCCAAAAAACTCCCAGTATCAGTATATAGGTGTCACACTGTGAGTCTCGTGTCCACATAGTGGGACACGACGTGTCCAAACCAACAAAAAAGGTGTCACACGAACTAGAAGCGAGTCCACGCTCTCGTGTCCCCCGCAGCGAGTCCACTGTGAGTCTCGTGTCCCCCGCAGCAAGTCCACGCTCTCGTGGACACGAACTAGAAGCGAAAGAGAGAGCTAGAAGACGAGGAGAAAATGGGAAGCGGGGACAGGGGAGAGTTACCTGAGGAGGAGCTACCTGAGGAAGGAGGAGGAGGAGAAGGAGGAGGGAGATCGCCGGAGGAGTGCCGCGAAGGAGGAGGCCGGAGGAGGGAAATCGTCGGAGGAGCGTCGCGGAGGAGGAGCGCGTGAAAAATTGGGGGGGGGGGGAATTTGTGAATGATCGAAAAGGAAACCCTCGCCGCCTATATGAAACATTTAGCGACGTCCTTCTCTGCCGTCGCTAAACGTCGCTGATATTTAATAAACGGCGACGCTGCTTAAAATGTGTCGCTACACGTCGCTATATCAGCGACGTGTACCGACGAACTTGCGACGCAGATTTCCATTTAACAAATTGTAGCCGCTAGACGTCGCTATTAGTCGCTGTTGGCGACAAACAGCGACGTCTTAGATAAACGTCGCTAAACCCCCAAATATTAGCGATGTTTTATCTTGGAGTCGCTAAATACGTCGCTGATATGACTTATTTTTGTAGTGTCATGACATGTGGGAAAAAATTAATAAAGATAAGTACATGACATCAATTCATAAAAATGTATTAGTGTCAAGTATATATAGGGTGTACAATCATTCTCTAACTATACAAGGTTATCTAATCATGTTAAGAGTCCATTACAATAGAAAAAATATCAAAAACGGTCAAAAACGGACAAAAACAGCTCAATTCAGACTAAAACAGTCAATTTTGGCATACCGGCGGTATTCCGGCCTAAATACAGAAAGTTTCTGGTGCAAAAATCGGCATACCTTTGGTATACTACGGTATACCGTCGGAATTCCGATCTTCCAAACAGCAACAAAATCCAGATTTTTGTCAAAACTTGTTTCGGCCATAAAAACTTTATTTTAAATCGAAATTCGAATTTTCAAAAGTTAAAATTGCATAGAATTGAATTTTCTACAACATGAAATTATTAGTTTTCACAAATTAAAGCATTTGATAGATCAATATCTCAAAATACTCAAAAATCATATCTAGAAACTCAGATATACGTAATTCTACCGATCAAAACCAAAAGTGATGTGTACTAAAGATGTTAACAATCAGGGCCGGCCCTGAGTTAATGGGGGCCCTAGGTAAATTTTTAAAATGGGGCCCATATATAATATAAAAAAATGGAACTAAAAAATGATACAGCTAAGGCTAGAACCTAGGATCTCTTGTGTACAAGTATAACAAACTACCACTACACCACAAATGTTTTGTAATAAAGGAGGATCATATTATATATTAGTTCTATTTTCAATATAAGATTACTAATATATATATACATTTAAATTAATTTTTTTGGGCCCCCAAATTTTATGGGGCCCTGGGCGGTAGCCCTGGCCGCCCTGGGCCAGGGCCGGCCCTGTTAACAATTTAGAGGAGCATATTATAGAACAATAAAACTTTAATTTCTATGGAAAACAAAAATATAGCATGGTCATGTCACTTTTGAGCAAGATGTACTTGTCTAGGGTTAAGTTCCAAAACTAATATTCTACTCCACCACCAAGAGGGGCACGAAACCACACTCTAGGCCTCAAGGCCAAGCTCCCATGCAAACCCCAAGGGAAGAGGAGAAGATGAATGAAGAGAGAGGGTGGAGAGAATGAAAAGAAAAGAAGAGAGAGAAAATGAGAGGGTATATATAGAAGAGGTGAATTAATTGTGACCGTTGGATCGTGATCCTTGTCAAAATATAGATCAATCCTAGCCATTGAAAAAAAATCAATTATCCAATGGATAATAGGATGCATCGACACTATTCACAAAAATATCTAAATATTATTCATCAAAATATCTAAATACTATTCACGAAAATATCAGAAACACTATTCATGAAAATATCAAAAACACTATTCATAAAAATATCATAAATCGAAAATATCTAAAATATAAAAAATCTGTCCGGATGGTATGCCGTCGGTATACACCGGTATACCGTCGGTATGTCGGTCAAGGAGAAAATCTATAATTTGGAAAAAAAATTAAAGCATTCCGAAAACCAAGAAAATACGAAATACAATACAAAATACGTATCCGTATATAAATACCGATACTGTGAGATGAGTCTCACATAAAGTGTGTTGATTGATCAAATGTTAATTTGTAAAATATCGATACCGAACAAAAACCGACCGAATACCGATTTAACCGAAACCGAAAAAACCGATTATAAATGGTACGATATTGGCATTAATTTTTTAGATACCGATTTAAAAAAGTACCGAAAAGTTCGATCATATACCAACCGATTATATCGACGCTCACCCCTACTTCACACGATCCAACTGGACAATCTACTCGTATTGGCCGATGGCCATCCCCGTCCCCATCCCTCCTAAATGCCATACATTTTACATTGATAAATATATTTTTTTATTTAATGTGTTGGTGAAAGTATGACATATAAAATGTATATTTACATATTAAAAAAATTCTAGCTATTTGAAAATAGTTACTATTACATAGTAAATTCAAAAATTTAATCTGATATAATTGACATGCCTTCATCCCTCTCTCACACCCCAACTTGAAAATCAGTTGAGATAGAAAATTCTATCTGAGGGTAGACATTATTCAATTATGAAACGAAAATCGAACGAGTAAAAAATTGGTTAAGTCTAAAAAAAATTCAATTTGGTTTGATACAAACTTGAAAATCAAATAAGACTTATATAATTATTAAATACTCTCAATTTATGCATATTTTATAATTAAGAATATATATATTTTTGTGTATATTTATTAAAAATAATAATTATATGTATGTGTTTTATTGTCCAACTTTGATAATTAACAACTAGTCTAACTTTAGGTTCAATTTTAAAATACAACCAACAAATGTATAAAAATTACAAATTTCTAATATAATTTAGACGTAATCTCAACTTTGCATCCGGCCCATTAAATAATTAAAGTTCTCCGACTGAACAAATCGAATAAACCGAATCAATTATATGTTCGATTCTGTTTCAGTTATGGCTAATTTGGTTTCGGTTCGGTTTATTCAGTTTTAACTATTTCAACTTGCATGAAATCGAATAAACCGAATGCTAACCCTTAATCCCGACTTTTGAGTAACTTTCTCCTCTAAGTTCTAGCCTTCTTGTCATCGGATTTCTTTTCGTTCCTGTGACGAAAGGTTTCCACGTAGGGTGGAAC
The DNA here is from genome assembly GCA_029216955.1 of Iris pallida. Classification (NCBI taxonomy): domain Eukaryota; kingdom Viridiplantae; phylum Streptophyta; class Magnoliopsida; order Asparagales; family Iridaceae; genus Iris; species Iris pallida. The sequence goes on from JANAVB010020999.1 coordinate 826,201, forward strand.
ACCACAAGGAGCTGATCCTATCTATGAATGAGACCACCGCAACATTAATGGATTGTTCGGATTCCAAATCGATCAACCTTTAGGTCTCGTTTGATTCGCGGAATCTTTGGGATAGGAAAAGAAAGTAACTATTTTTTTATGTTTGGGTGCCAAAGAGATTGAAGAGGAAAGAAAAATAATTTTAATGGAAGAAAAATTAGGAAAAAAAGTGATTCTATCCATCTAAGCAAGGAATCACTTTTTCCATTGAAATATTCACTTTTATTTTCAAATTCTTTGACATTCCCAAATATCGGAAAGAAAAATTATTGGGAATCTTAATTTCTAAAAGAAAGAAAATGTCAAGAAATTAATTTCTTTTTCCTTCTATTCCGCGAACCAAATGAGGTCTTAAGAATACGAAAATGATATTTTGTCCGCGGTTTGGCTGACGTGTCGGCCGGCCATTGTATCTTCCCTACTATCTCGGATTCTATCTGGATCAGGAGGCCAATGGTCGGCCGACACGTAGGCCAACAATCACGTTCGCCGTTACAAACCGCAAGCAAACTAACGGCTCCGTTAAGAATACCAGTGTCTGTCTGTCCCCCCTCCTTGCCATCCTTGCCAGTGATTTCCTGCCAAATATTTGGCTTCTTTCAACATAACTGTCTGTCGGATATGAATGCATGCCAACATGTGTCAAAAGAAAAGAAACCACCACCACGGATTCACAAACCATCCACATATGTACTCTACTCATTCCAACCACAAGATATCACAAGAGGTTGTTAAATGATGATTGGTCTTATCGAGTGACCCTTGTTGTCATTAGGGAAAGACATAAAAATCATGGAAGTGCATTATTATTTTTTATTTATGGTAGAAGTTGAGTTTGACTGTTCGCACAAAAAGTTTCAAACGTTACGTCGTATCAAATAAAAAAAATTTATTTGCTACACTGTAATATAATCAAATAAAAAAAAATTATTTGATTATATTACAATTACGACTACATTACAGTGTACAAAACGAGACCCAGAGCTAGCAAAGCAAAGAATAAGACTAGCTCTAGTTATGAGTCATATGTATATTACTATAGCTACTTGATCACATGTTCATGTACGTATTTTCTAGGATTATGTTGTGTAAAAGGATACCAGGTTTAGGTCTAATTAGACTTGGGGTACTGAATTTCTCAGTTTTAGAATTTAGGTACTCGAACTTTTGAGTGACATATTTTAGTGACGAAATTACGCTTTTTCAGTGACGAAATGAGACATTTAATGACGAATATTCGTCACTAAAATGTGTCATATGTATCTAAAGTCTAAAATGGATAAATTCAATATCCAAATTCTAATTATATTTTAAATCTTGTACTCTTGTACAAAATAATTTTATTTTTTTAACTGAGTTTGAACTGGAGCTTGAACTGGAGTGAGCTGTGGATAGCCTGACAAGAAGAAGAAGATGAGATGGAGTGACTAATCAATTATCATTTTCCTTTTTTTTAAATAATAAATAATGGAATCAGATTGGATCTGACACTTCACAACAAAAAGATTGGTTCGGTTACAAACTTACACGTCATTATTTCAAACAATCCACGTGCATTTCTATTTATTTTTATTTTCATTTGATTAGCATGAGGTTCCTCGAAAATGATTTAATTTTTCAATACCGATATTTGATGTACTTGTGGAACATGTATGTTCGATTTACAGGTATGGGGACGTCAGATATTGTCTCCTAAATCTCTCTCTCTATTTTCACAAAAACTCTTCAGAAATTTGTTTTTTCTTTACGAGTTTTCCGAAAAAACTCTTCGAAAATTTGTTATTTGTTTACAAGTTTTTCGAATCACCCGCGATAGCAAATGGAGTCATAAGTTTCTCTCTTTTTTTTTCTTTTTCCCAAGTAGGAAAACATTTTTCTCATGAGTTAAATAGCTCTAACTCCAAAAGTAGAAAAAAATAAAGAAATAACAATCTTTTCACCCACTCCTTTGGATTTCCATGTCATTCTCGTTCCTCCCTCACTCACTAACTGTTAGGATCTTGGTATAATCCGAACCGGAGTCGGCTCATAAGATGCAATATTGGACTAAATTTTATATCTTAAAAAAAAAAAATAGTACAAGGTTTGAACCAATTTTAATTATCTACACCTCTCACTTCCTGTTCGACATGAGACTAAATTATTAATTCCATTATCATACTCTGTCGTGGGGCCATCCGAAAAACATGATACAATCCAACCGTAACTCGCTCCTTTAGATCTACTCGACACCGAGGTGTGGTGCACTTAGAAGTCTTGTTTGACCACGGTTGATCGGGGCATAGAGGTCAGATTTGAAAAGTTTTTGCCACTAAAATCAGGGACGATGCATACTTTTGTCGAATTCAATCGCGAGATCATATGACAATTCATGATAATATCTTTTTTAAGAGAAAACTTTGATACTGAAGCATGTATCAAAAAGTTGATACATTTTTTGTATGACAAGTGAGCTCTTCTCTTTCTTCGTAAAACATGTGGACATAAATTTAATAATGGATCCACTTATCATACAAAAAATGTATCAAAATTTTAATACCGCGAATATATGTAGTCATGAAATACCATTGCTCGTGGTGGTAGTAGTGTAGGCCCCGTGGAAGTAGATTGGTCCAAACACCACAACAAACAATGTGACGATCGAACATTGTAGTGGGGTTGCAAACATCATCATGATACATAATAGAAAATATTGATTTATTGAAAAAGAAAAAGGAACATAAAAAGTTATGTTAGTGTTGATCTCAAGAACTATAAATTATAAAAATACTTAGTAATAGGATCTCACATAATAGTTAAAATATTTAATAATATGGTCTTACATAATAGTTAATATTAGCATTTGGATATTCAAATTATCCAACGTTAGTGTTTAGATCTTCAAATCACCGTTCAGTAGACCACATAAACCATAATTTGGTTCAAATTATAATATCAATTATTATGTGGGATTTTATTAATAAATAATCCTAAATTGTTTGAGGAGAAATGGAGAACACGACGATTAGGAAAAGATAAACATCAAATTTTATATAAAGTGATAAAATTTGGTATATTTATTTAAAAGAGGAGAACTTTTCAATATTTATAAGAAAAGTGATGTGGCGCCATCTTAGATGGCGCCCAACTTTTTTTTTTCTCTTTTTTTTCTAGCGTGTTTTTTTTCTAATTTTTTTATTTGGTTGTTACGTGAGAAAGTTAGATTTTATCATCCTAAAATAAATTTAACTCTTTATATACAATTTTTTTTTTAAATCTTAGATATTTATTTAAACTTAATATCAAAATCTTAGATATTTTTTTATTTGGTTATTTTAAATTTTATTTAAAAAAACTGTGTATGATTTCAATTATATCTAAGATTTGAGAGACAATATTTAAGATTTTAAATTATTATTTTTAAATTATCTTTAAGATATTTTTCTAATATTAAATTTAAGTGATTTTTTCTAACATATTTTTTGAATATTAGATTTTAAAAAAATATCTAAGATTTGGAAACAAATTAAAAATAAATTGTATATAAGTTGTTAAATTTATTTAAGGACGAAAAAATCAACTTTCTGACGTTAAAAATAAATTTATTTTAATTTTTACAATTAGTTTTTTAAACATATTTTTTGTAATATTAGATTTAAAAATCTAATATTTAAGATTTTGAATTATTTTTTTAAACATATTTTTCTAATATTAAATTTAAATAAATATATAATATTTAAAAAAAAAGAAGAAGATAAAATTGTATATAAAGGTTTAAATTTATTTAGGATGAAAAAAATCTAACTTTCTCATGTAACCACAAAATAAAAATTTAGAAAATAATTGGACGCCATCTAAGATAGCGCCACATGCTAGAAAAAATAAAAAGAGGTTTGACTTAGATGACGCCACGTCTCTTTTCTTATAAATATTGAAAATTTCTCATCTTTTATATAAATATACCAAAATTTATCACTCTATGTGAAATAATCTCAAAGATAAATGGTGGTGTTGTGTTGGAGTGGTTAGAATACTGATGGATAGCTTAAATTGTGGAGGTGGATGACAATGACAGGAGTAGGTGTCAATGATGGAAGAAGAAGAAGAAGAATGATAGATTTGATATGTTTCTAGACAACCCCTTAAGAGCATCTCCAACCCTATTGTCTTGTTTTGTGTTGTGAATCCTATGTGGCATGAGGGACAAGACAATGTCTTGTATAGGTGGCAAGGTTATATTCACAAATGACAATGGGTTTAAAAAGTCATCTCCAATGCAAAAGTATTGAGAAGACAATACAAATAATTTTTTACAACTTCCAAGACAACTTTTACTCTTCTACTTCTTTTTTATAAATATTTTTATTCACAAATGATGATGTGGACATAAAGACATTGTGAAGTGCATTGTCTAGATCTAGACAACCAACTTCACATTGTCTTTGCCATGTCATTGCCATGTCAACTCCACACTTTATTTCACATTTGCATTGGAGAAGTACTTTTGGAAAAAATGGTTGTCATTCCTATGTGGCAACCATTTTTTTCAAACTCACAATAGGGTTGGAGATGCTCTAAGGCCTCATTTGTTTCACGGATTTAGAAAACCAAACAAAGGAAAGTTGTTCATTTTCTTTGTTTGGTACCACAAATTTAAAAATTAATTTTCTGACCAAAAAAAAAAAATTGGTGGGAATATGGTTCCACTCAAGACCTATGTAATTGATTTTTTTCTCCTCCTTTTCCAACATTTATTACAAAAGTTATGGCAAAAGTAACCATGTGTCATTGCTTATTTTACCATTAATGTTATTTTTTATAATATTATTTTTATTTTAAAAGGTAAGGATATTATTGGAACATTGTTATATTTTGTTTTCCTTTCCTAAATAGTTTTCTTGTTTTACCAAACAACGGAAAGGAAATATGCCAGGAATCCTACTTTTCCATTCCCATGGAAAATACAAAGTAATTCATTTGGAACTAGGTAAATTGTTTTCTGGAATCGCTTCCACTGGATAAATGTGGCGAACTCGTCTATATATATTGAAGTAATGGATAAATGTGGCGAACTCGTCTATATATATATATATATATATATATATATATATATATATATATATATATATATATATATATATAGACGAGTTCGCCACATTTATCCATTACTTCAATATATATATATATATATATATATATATATATATATATATATAAAATATATATATATATATATATATATATATATATATATATATATATAAAATATATATATATATATATATATATATATATAGACGAGTTCGTCACATTTATCCATTACTTCAATAAATATATATATATATATATATATATATATATATATATATATATATATATATATATATATATATATATATGCAAATGACCTCTAGCCTAGTGGTTAAGAGAGATGCATGTGGCCCAAGTGGTCGGGAGTTCGAGCCCCAGTGGAGGCGAGTTCGCCACAAGTACCCATTGCTTCAAAAAATAAAATAAAATAAAATAATATATATATATATATATATGTTTTACAAAGAGAAAGGGGGCCATTTGTCATACATAGAGGGTATCAAAATATCCCTTCTTTATCAAAAATTTTTCCTTAAATATTTTGTTAAATAGCAACTATTTATTAAATATTTAAATATATTTAGTAAATAGTAAATTCATGTGCCCTACGAAAAATTATTTTTCTTCTTCTTTGTGATATTGTTAAATTTTTTAAAAATATTTAAATTAAATCTATTATGTTGTAAATATGGATAAATTACCATTATTATTTGGTGGCTATAACTTATGCCTTTTGGTTATCCATAACCTATGGCTTTTAGTATTATTCTATTTAATTGTCATCATGATAGTAAGCTCATTTGTAAGCCTATATAAGAGGCTCTTGTCAAGTTGATCAATACAAGTGAATGAAGAGATAATTTCCTCCATCTCCTTTTCTTTGTTTTACAATACGTTATCAGCACGATTCTCTAAGGTGAGTTTAGTCTTGCATATATAGGTACATATTTTAGTAAACTTAAGGTGAGTTTAGTTTTTGCATGCATAGATACATATTTTAGTAATCTTAAGTACCAACTATTCTTTTAATATTTTATATGAGACAAACAAAGTTCCAATTCATGATGTATGTATCTACATATTCTTTATGCATGTTTCATTAGCTTTATATCTACTTGTTTTCTAGTGTATTATTATTATTATTATGCCTTTTTGGAAAATTATAACCCATGCACGTTCTAAAATTTTCAACTTCCTTTGGTTCACGGGAAGAAAGGAAAGGAATATACTTTGGTCTTTCATTTTTCAAATTGGTAGGGTTTTGATGAAGCCATGATAAATAGTCTATTTAGAAATTGCTCCCTCACTTCCTATTTTTTTTCTTCCTTCCAGAAGCATTATTTGCTTTCATACACAAGTTTAATGGAGGATGTAGCAATACAACTTGTGGGATAAGGATGATGGATCTTTCTTTTATCGTTGCTAAATGCTATTGTCTGTAAACCCATTATTATTTTTGAACATTAAATTAAACTATATGAAATTGATATTTCCATTATATTTTTTTTACAAGGTACCAATTCACATTGTTGTATATGTGAACCGTATTATGAAAAAGTACCCAAAATACAAACCATAAGGACCTAAAGATTATTATATAATGTTCACATTGTTGTATATGTGATAAATATATGACATAATATTTTTGATAGCTTTTAATCACATTGTGGCATATGTGAAAATTTGTAATATTGAAAGCACTTGTCAATTTTACTATTTAAATTAATTTATCTCTAATATAATTATTTCTGCTATATAGATGTCGAGTCTTGCAAAGATTGAATTCAAGACTCTTGATGTAAGCGGAGACAATTACTTATCATGGCAATTGGATGCGAAGTTGCACTTGCAGTCCAACAAGCTTGATGGTACTATTAAGAAGGAAAATAAAGAATCTTCTGAAGCCAAGGCTAAGGCTTTGATTTTCCTACGACATCATATCCATGATGATCTAAAGGCAGAATATCTATGTGAGGATGATCCATTGAGTTTGTGGACATCTCTAAAGGATAGATTTGACCATCAAAGGATGGTAATCCTTCCGATTGCTCAAAGTGAATGGTTGAACCTGAGATACCAAGACTATAAAACTGTTAAAGCATATAATTCTGCTCTGTTTAATATTGTTTCTCGCCTTAGGTTGTGCGGAGAAAAAGTAACAGAGGCTCAAATGCTTGAGAAAACCCTCTCCACTTTTCATGCAAGTAATGTGCTTTTGCAGGAACAATATCGTGAAAGACATTTCACAAAATATTCTGAACTGGTGACTTGTCTCCTTGTAGCAGAGGCAAATAGCAATGTTCTCATGAAAAACCACAACTCTAGACCAACTGGGTCAATGGCAATTCCTGAAGCAAATGCAAATTTTGGGGTTACCAGAGGTCGTGGTAGAGGACGTGGAAGAGGACGTGGAAGAGGAAAAAATTATGGCTCGAGGTATGGTCATGGTTATCAGCCTTATAACAAAGGCGAAAATAGTGGTTCACAAAAGACCAAATGGAACAAGTGGACAGCACCCTCTAACAAAGGGAATTCAAATCCTCAATATAAACCAAATAATGGTAGTACTGCTTGTCATAAATGTGGCAAAAATGGACATTGGTTTAAGCAATGTCGGACTAATCAACATGAGGTTGACAAATTCAAAGAATCGAAGAAAATGGAAGCAAATATGACAGCATATTGGGACAATGACCAGCCACTTGACATCACTCAATTGAATTGTTCCGATTTTTTTGAGGATCAAAATGGAAATCAGATTACCAATGAACAGTTTGAAGAAATGCTGGCGAATCCACCTTCCATTGAATGAGCACTCGGTCGACATATGTTTTACTTCAAGTATTATGAACTTTTTACATTTGAAGTCATGTTTTTTTGTTTTTAGTTACTATCATGGATTATCTAGGCCATGAGAGTTTGTTGAAGAATATGTCATTACTTTGTTATGTACTTGAAAGTTGCATCTCTATAATATGATGTTATCGTTTGGTATGCTTAATTACTTTTATTATATTTGTGTTAGTTGAGTATATGTTCATAAATTTTTTTTTTCTCATATTGAAGGTATGGATATACGAAGGGAGAAAAATGACTTGGATATGTGTTTGGTAGATAGTGCTACAACACATACGATTTTGAAGAATCAAAAGTTTTTCTCAAATTTAGTATTTGACATGCATAAAGTATCAACAATAGCTGGACCAGCCCATATAATTGAGGGTTTTGGAAGAGCACACATTATGTTACCTAATGGCACTCAAATCCATTTGCAAAATGCGTTATATTCAAGCAATTCCAAAAGAAATTTGCTAAGTTTCAAGGATATACGCAAAAATGGATATCATATTGAAACTCGAAATAATAACAATAAAGAGACACTATGTATCACATCTAATGTTGGGAGCAAAAAGCTCACATTAGAAGAATTCTCTTGTCTCTCGGTGGGTTTGTATTACACCACCATTGGTATAATTGAATCACATATGAATGTGGCAAAACATAAAGTCAATGATCCTATCTTATGTACCATTTGGCATGACCGTTTAGGTCACCCGGGACAAACTATGTTCAAGAGGATCATTAATAATTCTTGCGGACACTTATTGAAAAATCACGATCTTGGTTTACCAAAGAATCACCTATGTGTTCCATGTTCACAAGGAAAGTTTATAACTAGACCATCTTTCCTAAAAGTTAAGAATGAGTCTCCGAGTTTCTTGCAAAGAATACAAGGAGACATTTGTGGTCCTATTCATCCTGCTAGTGGTCCTTTTAGATATTTTATGGTACTCATAGATGCATCTACTAGGTGGTCACATGTTTGTTTATTGTCTACTAGAAATCTTGCATTTTCTCGTCTTTTGGCTCAAATTATTAAACTTAGATCTCAGTTTCCTGATAACTCGATTAAGTCAATTAGACTTGATAATGCCGCTGAATTTACCTCACAAGTATTTGATGATTATTGTACATCATTAGGGATTGAGGTAGAACATCCTGTTCCCCATGTGCACACACAAAATGGGTTAGCTGAGTCATTTATTAAACATCTCCAACTTATAGCAAGACCTCTACTTATGCAATCTAATCTGCCAATTGAGGCTTGGGGACATGCTATTTTACATGCTGCATCTCTAGTTAGATTTAGACCGACTGCCTACCATATTTTTTCACCCATACAACTTGTTAGTGGAAGACAACCCAATATTTCACATTTGAGAAAGTTTGGATGTGCAGTATATGTCCCAATTCCACCTCCCAAACGAACTAAAATGGGTCCCCAACGACGTTTGGGAATATACATTGGTTTTGAATCTTCCTCCATAATAAAGTATTTGGAACCAATGACTGGTGATGTCTTTACTGCAAGATTTGAAGATTGTCAATTTGATGAGCGAGTCTTCCCGCCGTTAGGGGGAGGTAAGCAACAAATTGTTCATACAGAACAATCCATTGCTAATGAACGGCGTGAATTGACATGGAATACGCCTACTCTATCTCATCAAGATCCAAGAACTCCACAATGTGATTATGAGACAAGGAGAATGATACATTTGCAAGAAATTGCAAATCAATTACCTGATGCATTTAATGATGCCGCAAAGGTAACTAGATCTCATGTGCCAGCTAGAAATGTGCCAGCCAGAATTAATGTTCATATTGAACAAAATCTAAACAAGGCGGCAAATGAATCTACTACTACACGTCAAAAGCGTGGTAGACCTATAGGTTCCAAGGATAGTGCTCCTAGAAAGAGGAGAGTAAATGAAACATCTTGTCCTGATAAAAGCCCGATAGTGGCTGGAGCTCCGAAAATAGATAATGAAGATGTGCATGTTTCCAAATTCACTGAAATGCCTATGGATGCCTCTATAGAGGCACAGGTACCTGAAAATGAAGAGATCTCGATATTCCATGCATGTTCAGGTGAATTGTGGAATAGAAAAGCACTTGTCATCGATGACATATTTAGCTATGCAGTAGCTACTGAAATATCAAAGGACAACAATGATTGTGAAAATGAACCACGTAGTATAAATAAATGTCGACAAAGAAAAGATTGGCCAATGTGGAAAGATGCTATTCAAGCAGAATTAAAATCTTTAGAAAAACGTGGTGTATTTGGACCTATAGTGGAAACACCAAAGGACATAAATCCTGTTGGTTTTAAATGGGTGTTCGTGAGAAAACGAAATGAGAGAAACAAAGTTGAAAGATACAAAGTCCGACTTGTAGCACAAGGTTTCTCTCAAAGACCTGGAATTGATTATGTTGAGACATACTCTCCAGTTATGGATGTTATTACTTTTAGATATCTAATTAGTCTCGCAGTTTCTGAAAATCTTGATATGAGACTTATGGATGTTGTAACTGCATATTTGTATGGAGACTTAGATACTGACATCTATATGAAAATTCCAGAAGGATTTACAATGCCAGAGACTAAGTCAAAGGGCATGTGCTCAATTAAACTTAGACGAGCATTATATGGATTGAAACAATCCGGAAGAATGTGGTATAATCGTCTTAGTATATATTTGACTAAGGAAGGATATAAAAATAGTCAAATTTGCCCATGTGTCTTCATTAAGAAATCCGAGAATGGATTTTCGATAGTGGCAGTATACGTGGATGATATAAACCTGATCGGATCTCCTGCAGAATTAGAGAAAACTGCAAACTATTTGAAAAAAGAATTTGAAATGAAAGACTTGGGAAAGACAAAGCTTTGTCTCGGTTTGCAAATAGAACGAAGTTCTAGTGGAATATTAGTGCATCAATCCCGATATATCGAAAGAATTTTGAAACGATTCAGAATGGACAAAGCACATCCACTTAGTACACCTATGGTTGTACGGAGTCTGGATTTAGATAAAGATTCATTTCGACCAAAGGAAGAAGATGAAAAAGTTCTTGGTCCTGAAGTGCCGTATTTAAGTGCTATTGGAGCACTGCTATATCTAGCACAATGCACAAGACCAGACATTGCTTTCTCTGTTAATTTATTATCTAGATATAGTTCTGCACCTACACTTAGACACTGGAATGGAGTTAAACACATAATGAGATATCTTCGTGGAACAACTGATATGGGATTATTTTATTCCTGTAATTCCACTAATAACTCCCATCTAGTTGGTTATGCAGATTCTGGTTATCTTTCTGACCCTCATAAGGGTTGTTCCCAAACAGGTTATGTGTTTATTAATAATCATGCAGCTATATCTTGGCGATCAACAAAGCAAGGTTCAGTAGCAACTTCCTCTAACCATGCAGAATTAATTGCATTGCATGAAGCAACAAGAGAAAGTGTGTGGTTGCGATCGATCATTCATCATATAAGGGTAAATTGTCAACTACCCACAGTTACAGATAAGCCTACAACAATATTCGAAGACAATGCAGCTTGCATAGCGCAAGTCCGAGAGGGATTCATCAAAGGAGATCGAACGAAGCACCTTCCACCAAAATTGTTTTATGCACATGAGCTCCAAAGGACGAAAGTGATCGAAGTTAAGCAAGTTAGATCAAGTGAAAACTTAGCCGATTTGTTCACCAAGGCACTTCCAAAGTCCACATTTCAGAAGTTGGTACACGGAATAGGCATGCGACGACTTAATCATCAGACAAATTAGCTGTTTCAGATCCATTGTATCGAGGGGGAGTATAACTTGTACATAATACTTTTGTTTTGCGTGTTGTACTCTTTTTCCTTAACTAAGATTTTTCCCACTGGGTTTTTTTTTCTTAGTAAGGTTTTAATGAGGCAACAAAAGCGCATATAACACCAACTAATTAATGGTGTATATCCAAGGGGGAGTGTTGTAAATATGGATAAATTACCATTATTATTTGGTGGCTATAACTTATGCCTTTTGGTTATCCATAACCTATGGCTTTTAGTATTATTCTATTTAATTGTCATCATGATAGTAAGCTCATTTGTAAGCCTATATAAGAGGCTCTTGTCAAGTTGATCAATACAAGTGAATGAAGAGATAATTTCCTCCATCTCCTTTTCTTTGTTTTACAATATATTATATATTTTATATTTTAATTAAGATTTGTTTATATTTTAATCACAATTTATTTTAGACATATGTGAAAAAAGAAAATATGTCGGTTATACAGAAAAAAAAAACATTTAGAATTATCTTTTTTGTTATTTATTTATCATTAATTAATGAAATATTTATAAACGCTTTTGACGACTCAATTTTGAGCCATTTCTAAGCTACATTTATTGTTAGTAAGCACCTTGGTTTCTCCTGATATACCCTAATAAATGAATATATGAATTCATAAATATAAAAATAATAATGTATGTATGGATTAAATTGACATAGATCACCGATGAGATACCATTTCCAATCATAACAATGTGCTCAATAGACAGTGCAGGTGTTTACTAGAACCATGTCGCGCCTACGGGGGGCCTAGCCCGTGGGGGGCAGCTGACGCACTGACGGATAAGGGAGAGGTCCTGGGTTTGAGCCAGGTCTATAAATGTTTTTTTTTTTCCCTGAACCAAAATATATCCACCATTCATCCTAATAAGTGCAGATACGTCCAAAGAAGAAACAATACGAAAATAAAATAAAGAAGAAGAGTTAACAAGTTGCTCAATCATGGTCCATGAAGCAAGCAAAGGACAATGTTTGGGATGAGTCAATTTGCACAATAGAGACTGGGCTGGGGGCCAACTCATTTCAGCAGCAAGCAACCACCAATACACTCTTCTCTCCCCTCACATGCAGTGCAGTCGACACGACTCAGATCGAACTCAGACACATGGAATTTGAAGTGAACAAACCGCTCTCTGATAAAAGAAGTGTTTCTGGAACTCAAAGATCACGTTGTTCCTCCTCGTCCTCACATGGCAAACGAGCTTTTGTTTCCGATCAAGACAAAAGCTTAGCTGCGTCAGACATGTGGGTTTAGACATTAGGTGGTGGCCAGATCTTCCCGAAGAGCTCCTCGACGCGCTTAGTTTGGTTCACGTATCCTTCCAGTCCGGCACTCAGAAGCTCTTCAGCGCAAGGTCCCATCAACGACGCCATGCTCGTCTGGTCCCATTTCACTAGCTGTATCGAGAAGAGAAGGCAACGTGTCAAGACTCGAGAGCGCTGTATATTTATATTTATAGGGTCATATAATAACGCTAATGCTCCATGAGAATACAAGATCTGAAAGGAAAACAAATTTGGATATGCCTAAAATATCGGATGAGAAAACAATGTGGATATGCCTAAAATATATATGGTCACTTGTAACTATTGCAGAAGGATGGAACACAAAAAAGCCGAATGCTACGAACTTGAGAACAAACTCCAACAAAAGGCCAAGTTCAAAGAGCCAAATAAGGAGCAAGGTGAAGCCTCTCTTGTAGCCAAAAATTCATATTAGGAGGTGCTTCTTTGCTGCGGAAGATCTAAGCCAGAAAAATGAGTAGTAGTTACTAGATTTCAGATGGTCCTATCACATGAAGGGTCGTTCTCTAGGTGTTGTCCTAAGGGGCAACAATGTTTCTTGTCCTCTTATTGGTACTGGATATGTTAAAATTAAAATGCATGATGGGATTATTAGAACTCTTACTAACGTGGCATGTACCAGAATTAAAGCGGAACTTGATATCAGTTTATTCACTCAATTATTTGGGCTACACATTCTCATGAGGTGGTAGAAAGACCCTACATTTGATACTTATGACCACCAGGCAGTTCTCATTGATTTGAATAAGTTATGCAAGTTTGTCGATCATTTGTACAGTTTCATAGTTATGCACCTACCTAATTTCTGATTGTAAGCATGCGAAATGGTTTTTTTTATCAAAGATGGAAAGTAAAAAAAAACTAGTCGAATCAATAGATTTAACCAAACTTAAAATAAAAAGATACAACTGACATATTTGTTGGTGTTAGCTCACCAGTTATGTGTACAAACTTTAGGAGTGCATTCGTTAAGCATGTGGTTGATTAACTGCAACTTGCTATCAGTGTTCCAGGTCATGCTTGGTTACACTATTAGTAGTACTATTTCAAACTCCAGCTCAGCAAAGACCTTAATTAGTTTTAGAAAAAAGAGAGGAAAGGTTGGAATCATAGATGAGAGCAATCCTTGTGCCCAATTTCTTCAAAAAGTTTGATGGGTTAGCTGTTTCCCAGATCAAAACTTATGATCTTAATCATAGCTGAACTGGATAATACCAGGCCTTATTTCCTATTATTAGGGTAATATGACCTAATTGTGCACCTAGAGAAGAAACTCCCTAACCGCCATGCCAGAGGTAAATGACACACTGAGACCTCAAGACAAATACATGTGGGGTATTCTTACACTCATGAAAGGGCAATTCTCTAATTTATATCAAATATAAATCAAATAGTATATAGGGTTTGCGGCTGGCAACTCACCATTAGGTGCATTGTGCACCTCATTGTAGCATGTCCCTTATTCAAATGTTGCAACCTTTCATTGTCAATTGTCAACATCATTCCCCTTTAATCATGCATTTAAAAGAAAATTTTCCACTTTCATATGGAAGTAAATATTGAGGAACTTACATCTTCTTCACTGAAATTGTATCCCATGGCAGAGCTTGGAGATAGCCTTCTAACATACGAGTACTTCTCATCAGGATAAACTGCAATATCTTTAGAGGTACAATGATGTAATCAACCCTAACAACAGAAAAAACAATTATTAGTTAAGCAATCCTATAAGCTTCCAGTTCTGTAAGTCATTTCATGGCCCTTAACAAGCTGAATGGAAGAAAAGGCTTCAAGTTACCAATCCAAAAGATTGGGAAAGCTTTGTTGTTGTTGTTATACGCTTTCAATTCCGTCAATAGAATCCACGAGAACAAAGCTTACCCAAGAAGGCTGAAAATATCCTGCTTGTTACGAACTGCTGCTGCCATCAACTTCGATTTATGTCCATACTTGTGAATGTAATTGTATGTTTTGGTCACCTGCAATTGTACAGGAACTGGAAGGTCACTTTCTGAATTTGTGATTGTCTAGAAGACAACAGAGAACTAGACAGTCCATAACCCTCCTTAAAATTTACTATCAAGGAGTATTAATGATATAGGCATTCAAAGTTAAGTAGGGTTACATTACAATACTCTGTGTAACACATAGGAGATATTGACAGTTTGATCATACGAGATCAATTATGGTGAACAGTAAATCACAAAATATCATGGAAAAATATTTGGACAACAATGTTATTTTGTACCAAACATGTAAAATAAGCATAAACTACAATTCAAAAGGTATCAGTCTAAGGGAAATTGGAGAGTTTTTCTTAGTTGCATGAGTTTAAACTGCCATCCAAAAGATAGGTCTACCTGCCTGCCAACTGGTCACCTAGGTTTTATGGCATGACCCTCATGCTCATAGCTACCTTGTCTAAGAATTTGGCATCAACACAGAGGGTTGAAGTCAGGTCGACAGTTTGCCGTAAAACTTTTCAAATCTAGTATGGAGCTTTCTTATGATCCATAGCCGACCCCGTTCTGTTGGGAGAAGGCTTAGATGATGATGATGGTAAAATAACTAAATAAGTTTACTCCATTGTTCTGATCCACCTAAGGATACTCTATGGTACTTGAAACAATAAATAAATAAGTTTTCCGTTCCGAAAATTTGGCAGTATTCATGAACAATTGCATAACATACTCGTTACAATTGGAAAAAAACCCAAATCGTGACAGGTATCTTTGTTTGATCGTAGTCTTATATTCTTTGTTACTCTACAATCTCTCACTAATTTTCCCATATTCATTGCGATTATAAATATTGCAATATAAATACCCAAACTATCACTGTTTTAAGTCATAACACAAGCTGTCAAAGGTTCAGAAGTTCCCAATCACAAGTAACTGTGCTGTACATAGATGGTAATATACAACAGAGCATCATCTTTTTGACCGAAGACAGAATTTTATATCGCAGATAAAAAAAGAGAGGCTACAAGTACAATGCCTGCAACACTATTGGTAGCTAAAAATATTGACATACTGAACTGAACATGAGAGACATTAGGATTAAGGTACAAGAGCTGGATTTATAAAACGGCATTGATGCTACCTGAATTATATATTTCAACTGCTGTATAATATTAATTACAGTCCTAAATATGACCAAACCCAGCTCTCTACACCAAAACAATTGGAGATCTTAAGATATTAGTAAGAGATCAGATTATTGATTGCAGCATCTAATAGTGCATTTTCCTTTGGAAATATCTAGTTCCTGGGGATAAGTTGCAGTTGTTGATTTCTGCTCAATATTGGGGCACCAAATGAAACGACCTAAACTTCACAAGATATCCAATATCTTGCTTTTGAAAGATCTAAGAGAAACTACTAGTCAATTTGATATTAATAAATTTGATAAGTGGATAAAAAGAAGCAAGTCCACCAGGTTGTCTCCTTCCATGAAGTTTACATTCTCTTAGAATACATATATTATGTATTGTTATCTCCCCTTATACTAGGATAAGTTGTCCACAAACTTGACGTCATTATGAATACACTGCAGGGAGATACATAAGCAACTGAAGTATATTTGCACATCACCTAATATTACATTGCAGTTCATCTACAATCAACTTTGTTCCCATTCCCAAATACACAGGGGAGTAGCTGATGTTGAGAGTCAATAAGGGACTTTTAGTCCCACATCGGAATATGTAGTATGTAGAGGAGCTAGACTCCCTATAAGTAGTGTAGTAGTCCATCAATAAAATTCATCCCACCATTATTTTCTACATGGTATCAGAGCCATAACCTCTCTCTCTCTCTCTCCCCCACACAAAATTTTTTTTTTTTCCCTCCCCTGCCGAAGCACCAACCCCCCCCTCCCCTGCCGAAGCAACCCCCCCCCTCCCCTGCCGAAGACCCCCCCCCCTCCCCTGCCGCCGACCTCACCCTGCCGACCCTCCCACCAGACGCCCCCCCCCTCCCCTGCCGACGACCCTCCCCCCTCCTCCCACCCTGCCGGCCCCCCCTTACCCGACGACCCCCCCCCTCCCTCTCCTCCACCAGCAGCCCCCCCCCCCTCCTTCCCTAACCCTAACCCTAGCCGTCATGTCTACAAACCCTAACCCTAGCTAGCCACCTCTTTTATTTTCAAAAAAAAAAAAAAAAAAAAGAAAAAAAAAAGCGTCCTTTGAATCATAAATAAGAAGGCTGTCAAATGATTTATTTGCACCTTCTATGATTCTTAGATTGCGCTGTTTGGAATAAACAAATGCTTTATTTGTTGTTCCTTCACATCAGGATCTATACAGAGACTGTTCCTGTCTTCTCTGGTATCCTGACGTGTTCACTTTACATGCACGCGCCGGTGCTGGTAAAGATGATAGCGCATTCGTAAAGTCGAGGAAGCCGTCGAAGAAGACGACGACCAAGAAGACGAAGACGACGCCGACGACGCCAACGACGTTGGGAAACTGACGACGAAGAAGACGCCAAAAAAAGACGAAGAAGACGACGAACAGGGTTCAACAGTTGAAGCAGCGATGGACAAGATCAGTGGCAAACTGACAGCCGAAGAGATGAAGGCCTTGGTTGATGATATCTTATCAAAGAGATTAACCGAGGGAACCCCGCGTGTGGTCCATACTGATGTGGATCCGTCACCCTACAAAACGGGGAAGCTGGAGAAGCTGGAGACGAAGTTGGAAGGCACGTCTAACTACTTGAAGTGGTCGCGGCAGGCGATGCGGACGCTGAAGGGACGTGGCTTGGTTGGCTATGTCAATGGCCAAACCAAGGCGCCAGCCGATCACTCCTCAAAGGAGTTTGCTGTTTGGGAGATTGTCAACAACGTAGTAGCTGGGTGGTTGACAGCCTCATTAACCGACCAGGTGTCGGGCAATGTAGAGGCGATGGAGGCTGCTGCTGATATATGACAGACTTTAAAGGATATGTACTCGGGTTCGGGCAACCCTATGCGGATCTTCCAACTGCAGGACGAACTCGATAGGGTGGCCCAGGACGAACGAACCATCTCTGAGTACGCAGCACTGTTGAAGAAGTACTGGTCGGATCTGGATCACTATGATCCTCTTGGGATGGAAGATGCACAGGTCGAACCAGCATTTGCGAAGTACTTTCAGACGTTCCTGGCTTATATTTCGCGGCAGCGTATGATGAAATTTCTGAAGGGGCTAAACCCTGTGTTTGAGCAGAGAAGGAATATTCTCCTATCCCAATCAACACTTCCGACCTTGGAAGAAGCTATCGCTGTCATGACACAGGAAGAAGCTCGCTTGAAGTTGATGCCCAACAAAGGCTCCTCTCAGGGGGAGCAAGCTACGGTTGAAAAGTCTGCCCTTGCTGCATTCAATCCGCCTCCATCTGTAGGTGGTGTTTGCCACAATTGTGGTGACTCCGGCCATTACATCAGATTTTGTCCGAAACCCTTGCGGACTCAGTCTGGTGATCGCGGACGGGGTCGTGGAGGACGACGTGGTGGTAGAGGGGGATATGCTGGTAGAAGGGGAGGACACAAAGCAAATCTGGTGGAGGAAGGAGGAGAAAGTCAACTGGCCGAAATAACCCCGCTTGAGCGGGAATTCCTTGAGAAGTTGCGAGGCACTAAGATGGGTTCGACCGACAGACCTGGGGCGTCCTCTACCTCGGGGGACCATATCACTTGCTTTGTCCAAACCAGCACAGGTATACCTGCACGTGCTCTTGCGTCTGTCCATCAGCCAGGCTGGATTATGGATTCTGGGGCATCCCGCCATGTCACGGGGTCCCGTGGTGAGTTTCAGGACTATACTCACCTACCGTTGCCGGAGAGTATTCAGACTGCTGATGGTACCTCCAGACCAGTACTGGGTAAAGGCACTGTCGCATGCACCCCTTCCATCACTCTCACTGATGTCTTACATGCTCCGTCTTTTCCTGTCAATCTTCTCTCTATTAGTGCCATTATCCATGATCTTAACTGCACTGTTTCCTTTGACATTCCCACGGTGACTTTTCAGGAGAAGGGGACAGGACGACGACTCGGGACTGGCACATGGCATAAAGGGTTGTGGTACTTGGACATGACTGGACTGGACAAAGCATTGGCATCTCTTGTAGCGGGCACACAACCGAAAGTTTCACGACGTAGTGTAGAAGACGAACTGCTACTCCACCACCAGCGTGTCGGCCATTCTTCTTTTCCAGTTATTAGTCGAATGTATCCGTCCTTATATCAAAGGGCGAATAAGGAGAAGTTATTTTGTAATGCTTGTGAGTTGGGGAAGCATACCAGAAGCTCGTATGTGAGCTCGGGCAATAAGAGTTCAGCTGCCTTTGACATGATACATTCGGACGTATGGGGCCCTTGCCCTACAACCGGTATTAACGGTTTTCGATGGTTCGTCACTTTTATTGACTGTTATACCCGGATAACATGGGTTTACCTTATGAAGAATAAAAGTGATGTCCTTGAAGCTTTTCGGGATTTTCATCGCCGAGTGGAAACACAATATGGCGCTAAAATTAAGTGTTTCCGGTCTGACAATGGAACGGAGTATACGAACAAGAGGGTTGCTGAGTATTTTTCCACTCATGGAATACTACATCAAACTTCGTGTGCTTATACGCCGGCACAAAATGGTGTAGCCGAACGGAAGAACAGACATCTGCTGGAGGTTGCACAGACGATGATGCTAGCTATGAATGTCCCGAAACACTTATGGGGGCAGGCTGTATTGACGACCTCCTATCTCATCAACAGAATGCCATCTCAAGTATTAGACTGGAAGACACCGTTGGAGATGCTTACTGGGGCAACCACATACACTGTTCCTCCGAAAGTATTTGGGTGTGTGTGTTTTGTCCAAGATAATAGGCCAGGAGTTGGCAAACTGGATCCTCGAGCAGTTAAATGTGTATTTGTCGGTTACACGGCAACTCAGAAGGGATATACCTGTTGGAGCCCAGTTGAGCGGAAGATGTTCGTAAGCATGGACGTTACATTCAGAGAGCTGGAACCATACTATGGTTCGGATGAAGGTTCAGCATTTGGTGACACACCTAACACAGAGGGTGTTAGATGTGAGGGGGAGATAATAAGCCCAAATGTGGTAGTCGGATCCGTCCCGTGTCCGGTCATAGAAAACTGGACGAAAGGGGGAGGAGAAAGCAGTGACTCCGATACAGAGAATGAAGAAGATACATATATTACGCAGGGGGAGCAGCAGACAAAGGAAAAGGAGCTCCAGCAGACAAGGGAAAAGGAACTCCAAGTCTACAGAAGGAGACAGCAGAAGTCCAGTACTGTGCCTGTGCCGTGCCCTGTGCCTACCGTACCAAGTCCCTCGTCTACTCCTGCCCCAACTCTTGAAGATGTTGCCCCCGCCCTGAATCACTCTGATTCCGATGCGGACCTCTCTGACTCGGATGGTACGATCCCTTCACCACCTATTGCTCCCGTAAGGAGATCTTCTCGCAGCAATGCGGGTAAACCTCCTAGTCGTTTTGATGATTATGAACATGACATTGCCAACTACTTGTCTTATTCTAACATTTCTTCGAATTATCGAGCCTTTATTGCATCATTAGACTCTACTTCGTTGCCCAAGTGTTGGCAGGAAGCAAAGAAAGATCCAAAGTGGAAAGCTGCAATGATGGAAGAACTTGGGGCACTGGAGAAAAATAAGACATGGGAGCTGGTTCCATTACCCAAAGGGAAGAAAGCCGTGGGGTGCAAATGGGTGTACACAGTGAAGGAGACGCCAGAAGGAAAAGTAGAGCGGTACAAGGCGAGGTTGGTTGCAAAAGGATTCACACAGTCATATGGCATAGACTATGATGAGACGTTTGCCCCAGTAGCAAAAATGAGCACCGTAAGAACTCTGGTCTCCATTGCAGCCAACTATGGGTGGAAGCTATACCAGCTGGATGTGAAGAATGCCTTTCTTCATGGGGACCTGCAAGAGGAGGTATACATGGAACTCCCGCCAGGATGCTATGCGACGGAATCAGAAGGAGGGACGTCGCATGGAAAGGTGTGTAAACTGAAGAAGTCGTTATACGGGCTCAAGCAGTCTCCTCGAGCCTGGTTTGACAGATTCAGAAAGGCGGTTACGGGCATGGGATACCGTCAAACAAATGCAGACCATACGGTCTTCCTCCAGCATGCAAGAGGCCACATCACTATACTTGTTGTATATGTGGATGATATAGTGATCACAGGTGATGATGAAGTCGAGATCGCTAAGCTGAAGTCAAAACTCGCGAAGGAGTTTGAGGTGAAGGACTTAGGAGCGATGAGGTACTTTCTAGGTATCGAAGTGTGTGAGGGAGAACAGGGAATTGTTCTCTCACAAAGAAAGTACGTACTAGATCTGCTGAAGGAGACAGGGATGCTGGGATGCAGAGCAGCCGTCACTCCCATTGACCAGAAGTGCAAATTGGGAGCAGAAGCAGGAGAGTCTGTTGATCGTGAAAGGTATCAAAGGCTTGTAGGAAGGTTGATTTATCTGGGACACACTCGCCCTGATATTTCATTTGCGGTGAGTGTAGTGAGTCGCTACATGCATGATCCAAGAACGGGTCATATGGACGCAGTATTTCAGATCTTGAGATATCTGAAAGGAACGCCGGGAAAGGGGCTATGGTTCAAGAAGAATGGACGCATAGAAGTTGAGGGATACTGTGATGCAGACTGGGCGAGCTGCATAGACGACAGAAGGTCTACCACAGGATACTGTGTTTTTGTAGGAGGAAATCTGGTCTCATGGAGAAGCAAGAAACAGTCTGTGGTAGCACGGTCGACAGCTGAAGCAGAATACAGAGCAATGGCTCTGGGAGTGTCAGAGTTGCTATGGGTGAAAGCATTGCTGACAGAGTTGAAGCTGGATAAGGGAGCACCATTGCGTCTTCTGAGCGATAGTCAAGCTGCAATAAGTATAGCTAACAATCCAGTCCAGCACGACAGAACGAAGCACATCGAGATTGATCGATTCTTCATCAAGGAGAAGCTGGAACAAGGGATACTGAAGATTGACCATGTCCGCTCAGAAGAACAAGTTGCAGACTGTCTGACTAAGGGTCTTAGTTCATTAAGTCTGTCGAAGCTATGTAACAAGATGGGGATGATCAATATCTATCGCCCATCTTGAGGGGGAGTGTTGAGAGTCAATAAGGGACTTTTAGTCCCACATCGGAATATGTAGTATGTAGAGGAGCTAGACTCCCTATAAGTAGTGTAGTAGTCCATCAATAAAATTCATCCCACCATTATTTTCTACAGCTGACTCAAATGCAATAAGAAACAAGTAATATACATGCAACAAAATTAAGATATATTGTACTCACCAAAGCCAATCCAGGATCTTCTCCTCTCTTAATTGCAGCATCTATTTCAGCATCTCCAGAATGATTGCGTGCCCAATCCTGAAGTGTAACTTGGTCAAGAAGATGATATATGAAATTATAAAAAACATACTAACACCAAGAATTACCCTGACACGGCCAACAAATATCTGGATAACGGATGTGCCTGCTTGAGCAGCAGCTGCTGCCTGAGAGAAGCTACAACAAATAGAACAGATAATGTAGTATATGAATGTTCATAAATGTTATACTCAAAATTGAGCAAATTTGTAAAGTAGAACACAACAAAATAGAATGCTAACAAGAATAAATGTCCCCTATCACATGGGAGCCACCACCAATGTTCACTGAGCAATCATCAAATTAAGAGCACAGCAAAACAAAGTAGTTTTACATTATCACAAGCAGCAGCTTGGAAGTTCTAGTGATCACTGCCTTAAGAAATAGAGAGATGCTTACATCAGAACTTTGTCTTTGCATAGAATAAACTGAAAATTTCATGAACTCAAGAGAAACTTGTTTCCAAATAAGTTTATCCCAGAATAAACTGAAGGTTTCTATTTATTTATTTTTCTTTACAGGGAATATGTTTATCATCAGAATTACAAAAGTTATCCGTTTACGACTTGCATGAGTAGGTGAATGTATATACACCAGTCAATCTTCACATCCAGATATAGTAAACCCATGGTTCCATGGAACACTCAAAACCTGGAACCATAATGGGAATGTGGTTCACTGGTTGAACTACAAAAGTGCACACCAAACGAATTTGAAGTACAAGGAATGCAGAACAAAAACATGCTTTCTGGAAAGCAATTGGTTCATAGGTAGTAAACTATGGTAACACTGGATAAACCCCTCTCTACATAGCTTTGCTTGTAAGACTTGGGTTGAGCTTCCTTTAATTTTGATAGATAAAAGAGATCTTCAACGACTATAGCATTCTTCTTGAGTAGCTTTAAACCTTGACGATTATCAGAGGTTTCGGCTGTCTTGGCAGCTTCCGATTGGAGTTTCAGAGGAATTTAGGAATGATCTTTTGTTACTTGTATGAGCATATTGATCTTCGGCACGATCAAATCATTGTGTTGACATTGTTTATTGCCATACTTCTATCTACCTTGAAGAAGATTGTTCTAAATTTAACTATCAAGATTGTTTATTGCCATACTTTCTCTACCATAATTGTAAGATTGTTCAAAAATTTACTATGTTTGCTATTGCCTATCAATATTATAACCGTATGCATACCTATAAACTAATGTCAAGTGCGTTTGTATTCCTTCAGATTCCAGAAACCTTGAAGCCTCTATTCCCTGAGTTGAAAAGAAGTTCGATAAACTATAAGATGGGATAAATTTTTTAAATAAATACATATCTCCTCCCACTTCAAATTTTCCATCCAAGAAAATCACGAACCTATGTGCTTACCTGCCATGTCGCAGGAATCTTAAAGAGTAAGCGGTCTGAAGACACTTCTACTTCATTATACAGTTTCGACAACTCATGTACCTGCAATGTTATGAATGCACATCAAATCTAGATTAGGGATAAGACTTTTCAGCAGATTAACATTATTTTCTGAAAAGATGAATGCTATCATTGGAAGCTACATCATGAATTTATGTAAGTAAAAAAATGAGACATCTGTTTCATATTAGAAGTATTATATGTTGATGTACATATACTTCATAGTTTGTCCTCTTTGGCCTTTTTCCTATTTTGGGGCGTACACATACACGAGCATATGCTCTAATGAGATAAAGCACATACAGTCAACATGATCTCAGAGCCATAACATTTTCTCCTTCCTTGTGAACCATCTCTATCACCAGCCATTTTCTCCTCTCCATGGTGACAGTGCTTCCTCCTCTCCCCTCTGGTAGTAGCATAGTTTACAGTATCGGCCGATACCGATCCGATACGGCCGATACCCATACAATTTGCCATGTCCCGATCCGATACCGTCCGATACCGATATAAACATCGGGGTTTTCTTTTGCAGTCAATTCGGCAAAGAAAATTGAACGAAAAAGACCAATAAACAAGGGTGTAAAAGCATAGTAAGATTGTAAAACATGTAAAAGAAAAAACTTATCTATCGCAGGTAAATAAATCGGCAAGAATGATTATTATTTCATTTAATTACAAAATTACTAAGAAACAACACATAAAAATACTTAAAATTATGTCTAAATATATAAAATATTTTTTTAAACATTTTATTAATTTGTTTTTTCATACAAAAAAGCCGATACTCCGAGCCAAAACCGCCGACACCGTCGATCCTGATACTCATAGAAAGGGTCCGATACCGATTCCGATACTGATAGTGCGAACATTGTAGTAGGACAGCATCACCAGCCTCTCCTCATCGACAGTGTCATCAACTCAAAGCTTCAGACCACTCCTATGTCGAACTCTACTGCACTGCTGCCAACCTCTAACCTGCAGAACAGTTAACCAGCATCCTTCTCCGACCTGTATTCCCGTTTTGTTGTTTCTTCCATATTACAAACGCCGACGGTTTGTGACCAACATAAACTTGCTGCACCATTGACTGGTAATAATCCATGGCCTGCTGCTATCTGTGATACGAGCTAATCTTTGTCAGGGAAAGTTCATGGCACATTGGTAGATGACAGATGCAGATTAATTGTTCAAAGAACTGACAGACAGTGAATAAATTGGTGCTGCAATTGAGATCCGGCAGCGAATTCCATTTGTACTTCTCTTCAATTTCATATCCAGGATATTCATCCTATCCAACTTTCTCATCTACCCCTCAATAGTTACAACTTCAATTGTTTCGGACAATTTGCTCTCCTAGTACTCTGGTTCTAATTTTGGCAAAACCTGACTGGAAGTATGAATATGATGCCAGTTCCTTGCGTAATTGACCAAGCCCAAGATTACTTGCAAGTTTCAAATCAGGTATTTTCAAACCTGATACAATACGACGATACGGAATGGATGTTGCCTGATTATGCTAAGCTTAATATGATCCCTCAAATCTGTTCCTTGTTAGCTAACCACCTATAAAGAATCGTTCAACTTGGTCCTACTAGTGCTAACTTAGTAACAAGTCTGAAATTCCACTTGCTTGGCGAAAAAGATCCTGTATTCCAACTTTCAAGAATTATGGCTATTTTTGTGTAAACACCTTACTTTTCTAAAGTGTCATGTGTGGTTGAAACTTGAAAAGTATATATAATTTGTTGGGGGTGAAGTAGAAATGGCAGTAACCTAATAGGCTAGAAATTTTATATTTGGTTGGTTGATAGTGACTAGGCCCAAAAATCCCACGGTTAAGTAAGCCCAACAGTTGAAGCAGCGGGGTTCTCAGTGTTTAAACTTGGTTTGGGATTGCTTTTGCTTTTCAAAACTGGCAGCAGAAGCTGCTTTTGAAGCAGGCTGGAGGCTGCTGTCAAAAGCAGCCCCAAAATTGAACTGACTTACTAAAGGATTTTCGATAAGCTGTTGTTACCAACAGTCTTGGACCGCTTTCCAAGAAAAATAAGCAGAAGCAGCCTCCAATAAGCAATCCCAAGCCCAGCCTTAGTCAATACCATAATAATGGAGTATGATAAATAGTACAGGACGTATGCCAGGTGCCAGTGTCAAGCAAATAACCATGCTGCCAAAAGTAGGGAGAGCTATCTAAGCTTAATATGTATGTAGAGAAAACAAAATTCTCAAAATCCACAATTTAAATATTGCCCCTTGTTCTGATGGGAGAAGGATTAGAAGATGATGATTTCTACCATCCCATTTTTTTAATCAAAACTTGTGGAAAGGTAACCATTTTGTTCATTTTCTGTTTGTAACAAGAGCTTTTTTTCTTATGGTGAATCACATTTGACTTTGAGCATTTGTATCACTAGATCTTCCTTGTTTCTAAACCATAAGATTAAGAGAGGAACTAAAATAGAGAAGATAAACATTCCTTCCATCTAACACCAAACTTGTAGATCTAGAATGTATTTGTTGGTCTAAGAAATTAAAATTTCTGACGAGTAACACCATTGAAGGTATTTCTTCTCTTCCAACAATTGGAAATTTGAGGCTCTCATTTTATGTATCTACTACCCTTTTATCAACAGATGCAAACAGATCTGATGATGCAGGCTCAGCTAATTCCATTTGTATTCATTATTTAAAGATCATTATTGTGTCCATGACCTTAATGCTGACTAGAAATCAGATTATATCGATATTTGGTTATTGATGACTAGCTTGAGAAATAAGCAGGATTTTCCACCGGATATAATTATACAAGAGCATAAGTTATACGACACAAATAAACACAAGTATTTGGATATTCTAAGATTTTCAGAGAGGATCAATTTCTATCATGGACTAGAAGCATAACTAGATCGTCTAAACATTTATAACAAGTATTCGGGTTTAGTTGTTCGCATCCCTGTCTTAAATGAATAGTACTCCGAATTGCATATCTTTCAACAAGACACTGATCTGAGCTTGAAGATTGCTAGCTTAAGATTACATTAAAAAGTAAAATTTGTGTCAAGATCAGAGAAGTCAATATATTACTCATTCTCACCTTAGGGTGAAGCATGTTTTAAGACAAGGATCACTTGTATTGGATAACAACTTAAAATAACAATGTCTGGAGGTCTCCTTATTGACGACCCGTGTTTTTTTGAATAAATATTGACAACCTATATTAGTTATAACAAAAAATTATTTTGGACTTTGGCAAAGACGTGGGGTGCTTAGTGTTGGTCCAATGATTGTATCATGTTTTTGAATATGGTTAATATGTTTAGTTTAGCATTTCATTATCACTAATCTTTATACTATCACTATAGCTTATACTTATACCTTTGGTGATATATGCCTATTGGTTTACATTTTAGTGATATGAGCTTTCTATCTTAAATTTAATCGAGTTGCCAAAATCAAAACTATGTTTTTTTATTATGGTTATTCAATTAAGTTTAATCATTATGATATCACTAACTTTTATGCTATCACCTTAGCACTTATACTTAAACTCAGCATTGTCCTAATGTGCATTTAACTTATCATACTTGCTACTATGTATATTGCTTTGTTCGTCTAACATGTACATGCAGAAAAGCAATAAGCAAGATCAATGTGGACATATGCAATGAAGAAATCATGGTGGGCCAAAGATGATGGATCCCACAAGATTTTTCTGAACCACCCGACGACATCTCTGGAGCCACGCACCGGGGGTTCCGCTGCCAAAGGTATTCAGTTTTTACAAACTGGATATCTTTGGACAGCTGTCGCCAAAGGAAAAAGCCAGCACCTATCAAAGGAAGAAGCCAAGCCATGCCATCATCATTTCAAGACTCTGAAGAAGCCTGCACCTGCCTAAGTTTATCTGGAGTCTGTAATGAGTCTTAGAAATTATTGTAAACACAAGAAATGGATGGCAAAATCGAAAGCTAGGGCATAAATAAGCCCAGGATCATTTTTGGTGGAAAACGGCATACCGACGGTATACCGATGTATACCGACGGTGGTTTTTGTTCACAGAAAGTTTCTGTTTACAAAACCGGCATACCGACGGCATACCGGTCCATACCGACGGTATACCGCTTCCGAAACGTTGAAATTTCAACGGTCGAATTTCCAGCCATTAATGATCCCAACGGCTATATTTTTAGCCGTTGCAATCCAGACCGGTATACCGCCGGTATGCCGGATCATACCGGCGGTATGCCGGTTCGTGACTGAAAAGTTGCCTTTGGCCCTTTTCAATGCTTTGGTTATAAATAGCCTTGAACCCCTTCATTCAAGGTTGATGCTTTGAGCCTAAAAATTTCTAAACCAGCAAAGCCTATCCACAAACAACTCTACAAAGCTTTCATTTGCCATCCACAAATTGTGCTAGAGTTATTGAGTTGAAAAGTGAGATCTTCATCTTATTGTATAAGGAGATCAAAACCTATTGTGAAAGGTTGAAGTTGGGGAGTCTTCGTATCCAAACTCTCGATTGAAGTTGGAGAGTCTTCGTATCCAAACTCTCGGTTGAAGTTGGAGAGTCTTCGTATCCAAACTCTCGGTTGAAGTCGGAGAGGCCTTCGGATTAAAGCTCTCGTGTAAGAAGTTGGCGAGTTCTTCGGATCCAAACTCGTGTGTAACTATTTGCTCAAATAGTGGATTAAATCCGGAGAGAGTTCCGGGACTGGATTGCCTCTAGGGAGGATACCAGGATACATCGGGTGTCGGTATTGTTATTGTTTCTTCTCTTGCACTTATATTTTTTAAATTGCCAATTAGCTTATGCTAAGTGCTTGATTAGTTAGCTTGACCCTATTCACCCCCCTCTAGGGTTTCTACACTTAGCTCTCCAAGACACTAAGACGTGGCTATATCTGTGTATATTTATGAATATTTTTTATGTAGCTGCTCTTTTTTGTATGTAACTAAGGTACTTAACAAGTAACAGCTGTAAAATTGGGCAAGTATATTATATTCTCACTGTATTTGCTAAAAAAGGACACAATAAACTTCATCTCATAAATTCAGTGAAACATAAGTGTGAGACACACGGATGGACGCTTGTGTCATGTCCGATAGGAATCATCAAGGTCATAACACATACTTATTGTCCAATCAATTCGACAAAATCGAAAGATTCAATGTACCTACATAATCACCTGATAACATCTTATTCCTCTCCTCCAACTAATTACAAAATTGATGATTTATGTTGTGTTTTGGCAATACCTTGTGAACAATGCCTCGTGTGTCGTAAGCCAGACGAGCATCCACCTCGGTGGAAACCCGCCCGGGGACTAATCTCGCTAAGTCCGCTCCAACATTCACCAGAGCCTGCCAATCCAAACAACAAAGTTCACATTTTTTTCTTCTATTTTTGCCATACACTATCCAAGCAAACCAATTATAAACACCACAAATATCAAAATAGACCTTATTAAAGAAGCACGACATCCGCCGGTTCGCATCCTCCTGTTCGTAGCATTCTCTGTCGGCCAAAGCAGTCTCCACCGCGCTCTACAAAGAAAAAGAAGCACAATCTTAGAATAATTCTAACCATTTTGTCACTATGCAACAAAATCCTCACTTTGAACTTGGTGTCGGGAAGGCTGCAGATCCCTAGCAACAGCGAAGAGCTCACAGTCGCGGCGGTCGGCGGAAACCTAAAATCTTTCAACAAAATCAATAAGAAGGGAAAAAAAATTATGAATCAAACAAGTGATGAGAGAGGAGGAAGAAAAGAAACCTCTCGAAATCGTCGAATACGACAGTGTCCGGCACGATCTCGCTGAAGCTCGACACCGCGTCCAGCTCAGTGCTCAGACCTAGCGACGATCGAGAAATCAAAACGAAGAGAATACATGCAAAAAACAGGAAAGGCAGGTCCGGAGAGGGGGAAAAACTTACCGGTATCGACGGAGGAGCCATTGCCGGAAGTGGAAGAGACCTTGGCGAAGGATCGGTGGAGACTGAACGCGAGATTCGGCGGCGGCGATCGGGCCGGCGAGCTCCATCTTCCGATTTGCAAATAGATTGAGGAGGGACAAAAAAAAATGGAGTTTGAAAATAGAATCGGTGGGAAAGGCCGTGTCGAATTGGAAGGAGATCGAGAGAAACCTGGGAAGAAGAAGAAGAAGGAGGAGAGAGGAGAGAAGAGGAGATCGAGACTGACATTTTTTTTTGGGTCCGACTATTGACACCCCATGTATTTCTAAGGACACCCCATGTAACTTAAGTGAAAAAATAGATTAATGTGTAAAGACGTTAATACCCCCATCTATTATAGCATATTCCATCAGCCTCCTTCATTATTTGGTCTTCTTAGTACACCACACTTTCTCTTCCCAACCCAAAACCCTCCATTTCCCCTCCCCAAGCCAAAAACCCT
The DNA here is from genome assembly GCA_029216955.1 of Iris pallida. Classification (NCBI taxonomy): domain Eukaryota; kingdom Viridiplantae; phylum Streptophyta; class Magnoliopsida; order Asparagales; family Iridaceae; genus Iris; species Iris pallida. The sequence goes on from JANAVB010020999.1 coordinate 856,551, forward strand.
AAATTCTTCTTACTTTGAAGGAAGTTGAAGAAATAATGATGGAGGGACAAAATGCACATGAATCTTCCAAGGTACGTTCCTCTTATGTTGGTTTTTTTCGTTTGTAATCGTGTGATTCGGTTTTTTTCGAAATTTTTTTTCAGAATTCGTGATCTGTTCGACCTGTACAAGTCGAACAGATGAAGAGATGTTCGACCTGTAAGAGCCGAACAGTAGGGGTTCACACGACCTGCTCTGGTCGAACAGTATGGCTTTGTTCGACTATTGCAGGCCGAACAGTTTAAGTTAGCACGACCTGCTCTGGTCGAACAATATTAGTTTGTTTTTTTCACCTTATTCAGTTGTTAAATTTTTTTACTGTAGGAAAACACCTCAAATGACAATGAAATTAACACTGAAATGAGCATTATCAGGCATCCAATGTTTGAAGAACAACCTAATTTCGTAGACGAATTTCATACGGATGCTTTATTTGAGAATCGTGAATGTTTGGTGAATTGGGTACGTACGGTAGGAAACCGTCATAATATGGTTATTTTGGTTAAACGATCGGATAGCGGAGATGGAAGGCGAGCTCGAGTAATTTTGGGTTGTGAGCGCGGTGGTAAATATCGGCAGAAGAAGCCAAAAGTCGATGAAAAAAATTCGACTAACATTGCCAAGAAGCGGAGACGTGAAAGGCTTACGGGCACGAAGAAATGTGATTGTCCATTTCAATTGAAGGGAGTGCAAGCCAATGACGTAGGACAATGGTCATTGAGGGTTATATGCGGGTCACATAATCACCCACTGGGACGAAATTTGGTTGGACACTCATATGCCGGTCGACTGACCCCTGCAGAAGATCAACTTGTTAAAGACCTGACGAAGAACAATACAAGGCCAAAAGATATACTGAGCACGTTGAAAGATAGTTTTAGTGGGAATGAGTCAACATTGAAGACTATTTACAATGTTCGACATAAGCATAGAGTTGTCGAGCATGGAGGACTTTCTCAGATGCAATATTTGTTGGGAAAATTGGAGTCGGAAAAGTACTACTATCTGACTAGGAGATGTGAGCAAACCGATCGAATGAAGGATCTTTTTTATGCTCACCCGACTAGTGTGGACTTGTTACGTGCATTTCCATATATTATATTGATGGATTGTACATACAAGACTAACAGATATAAGATGCCACTTTTGGAAGTGGTAGGCGTTACGTCCACAAATATTACATTTTCAGTGGCATGTGTTTATATGGAGGCAGAGCGGGAAGACAATTATATATGGGCACTTAGTACGCTTAAAGGATTAGTTGATCAATCATTCTTACCCAAGGTGATTGTGACCGATCGTGAGTTAGCACTAATGAATGCCATAAGCGTTACTTTCCCCAGCTCCACTCACCTGCTTTGTCGGTGGCATATTAGCAAAAATATTTTGGCCAATTGCAAAAAGATGTTTCGTACCAAGGAGAAGTGGGATAGTTTCAATAATTCATGGAATTCGTTGGTTCTTGCTGAAGACCAACCTAGATTCAATGAGTTGCTTAGAAGATTGAAGCAAGATTTCTCCGATTATCCGAAAGCAGTTGAGTATGCCATCAATAATTGGATAGAGCCCTATAAAGAAAGATTTGTTTCGTGTTGGACAAACAATGTCATACATTTTGAGAACACGACAAGTAGCAGGTACGTGACTTGAAACAATACTTTGCATGTGTAAATGTTAATTATCTTACAAAGTATGATTCTCACTCTATAATTTTTATATTCACAGGGCGGAGAGTGCACATTCAAAATTGAAAAAATAATTGGGCACGAGTCAATCAACTTTTGAGATCTCATGGACAAGGATACACGACTTGCTGACAACGTCACACAACCAAATAAAAGTCTCATTTGAGATGTGTCTTAATGTTGCACCACATCGTTATAGTTCTCCGCTATTCAAGATTATCCGAGGATTGGTGTCTCATCATGCTCTTGGTAAGATTTATGAAGAGATGAAGGGTATAGAAACTACCGGAGTAGATCCTCTCCTTTGTGGTTGTGTGTTACGGAGGACTTGCGGGTTACCTTGTGCACATGAACTTGCACAGTTGAATCGGGATGGTCAGGTAATTCAGCTCGATATGGTTGACAGATTTTGGCGGAAGTTGGATTCTGAACCCTACAAAACAGACAGTGTAGCTGATGAAGATATCTGAAGCCGTTGGGTGGAGACCATGACTGATATTAATTCTAAGTTTGAGGCGGCTACCGATTCTCAAAGGTTGTTGTTGCTGAAAAAACTTCGGGAGATAGTTGTTCCTTCAACATCTTCGTTGCTTGAACCGGTGGTCCACAAACGAGCTCGTGGTAGGCCAAGCAAAACGAAAATCCGCCATGCAAATTCGACGAAACGGAACCCAAGCAAATTCGAAATTGTAGAGTCTGCTCACGATAGTTGTTCTCCTTTGGATGAAACTATCATTGTCGGTGCTCACCCTTCGGCAAAACCAATGTTTTCTTCCATCCGAAGGAAAAAGGATCCGGTCCAACGCCAGTCATCACGCAACGACTCCGATTTTGCATACATACAACAAGTTCCATCTCATTTCCATCCCTATGTGTTGAGTACGAAAAATGTACTAGGGGATGGACATTGTGGTTTTCGATGCATAGCCCATGCACTTGGGTTGGGGGAGGAATCCTGGCCGAAAGTTCGTACTGACCTGATTCAAGAAGTTACAAACTTGGGAGATTTATACGCCAGATGTAACTTGCTTAAGGGGTCTCCCGAAGATGTACGAGCAGCTTTGAATTATTTTACAACACCCATTTATGACAGTAAGTACTGGTGGTCATACCCAGATATGTACTACTTGGCGGCGTCGGCCTACAATATGGCCATCGTCCACATGCACAAGAACGGTTCCTCGTTGTTTCTACCTATGAGGACTGAAGTTCCAACACTTCCTCAGCTTGTATGTATGGCATTTGTTAACGAAAATCATTTCATCTTGGTAATTTTTAGTACGAACATCATTTCATCTTGGTAAATCATTTGTTAACGTAAATTATAGTGACATGTTATTAATTGTATGCAGGTAAATTTGGCCGAAGACGCACCGCTACCATCCATTATCACCAGGTGGTCTATTCTGCGTCTTCCATGTGCATCCGGTTGGGAGGATATCTACAAAGAACGGATCAAAAAGTATAAGGAAATTATTCCATCCAGTAGCTCACATGTTGAGACTTTGGCCGATTAGCGAGGACGATTAATTGTATTGATAACAAAAGTTGTGATGTATTGGTTTCTTGAACTATCATGTATTTGTACCCAAAAATTGATGTATTAGTAACAGACGTTGTGATGTATTGGTTCCTTGAACTATCATGTATTTGTACCCAAAAATTGATGTATTAGTAACAGACGTTGTGATGTATTGGTTCCTTGAACTATCATGTATTTGTACCCAAAAATTGATGTATTAGTAACAGACGTTGTGATGTATTGGTTCCTTGAACTATCATGTTTTTGTACCCAAAAAATGATGTATTGGTAACAAACGTTGTGATGTATTGGTTCCTTGAACTATCATGTATTTGTACCAACAAAAATGATGTATTGTGTATATTACAGTTTTGGCAATAGAAATGGGCTTGAACTTGTTTTTTTTTGACTGGAAATGTACTGTTCGACCACAATTTGTCGTCCAGATACATACTGTTCGACCACAACAGTTCGAACACTTGCAAACTGTTCGACCTGTAATGGCCAAACAGTTTGCAAATGTCCGACCTGTGGTGGTCGAACAGTACGTACCTGCACGACAAATTGTGGTCGAACAGTACATTTCCAGTAAAAAAAACAAGTTCAAGCAAGAATTTCACCACAAAATCCAAGCCACATTTAGCAACCAACTAGTGTGGACTTTCAGCAGTTATAAGGACATTGCTAGGGTTTCACCACAAAATCCAAGCCACATTTAGCAACAAACTTTTAGCAAGAATTTCACCAAATTTAACCGCCAACTTTTGGCAAGAATGTCAAAGTAACATTTAACCAAAGTCAATGTTGGTTGTAATCAAGATTCACCACAATTTTTCTAAACAACCACAAAATAACAAAAACCACATCAAAAAACAACATAATAACAAAGTCAATGTTGGTTGTAGTCATAGTCTATGACCTACGACGACGCCTACGACTAGTTTCCCTCCTAGAAGATTCAGGTTGATCTTGGGGCTGGAGCTTTAGTGCGCCATATGCGCCAATTATGGTTGACCCGACGATCGACGGGTCTAGTGGCTCTTGACTGTCCATCAATTGCTGGTACGCCGGTTGTAGATATTCCAATGCATTTTCGATCATGGCCCATGGGTCTGGCCCAGTCTGGGTAGATGTAGTACCAGCGGCGCTAGAGACGTTATCTGGATTTTGGACGATAGGGTGTGAAAACTTCCTATACCAAACCATATAATCATTTGTACACTCCCATGCAGGGTTGGCAGCTCTCCTACGGGCTTCGGGAGACAGTACATGGCTGCGCCAGTATTGGAAGTAGCCTCCTAGAACATTGAACGCCAGCTTGTACTGCTGGCTCGTGCTTCCCCGACGGACCTCACTTGGAAACAAAGGATCGTAAGAAATTTTTTGTCGTAGCCCAAATTGCCGAAGGACACGGTCGGGATGATACGGCTCTACAATGTCGAAGGCACGTATACATCCATGAAAGAAAGTCACGTCGTCGCGAGAAAAACTGTTCCTCATTCCGTGGTAGGGAGTCCAATTCACCTACATCATAAATTGAAACAATTAGTTATGGGTAGAACAAAAGTTATGAGTAAATGGATAAATTAACACTCACATTGTGGACTTGAAGATTGTCCAATACCTCCCTGATAGATGAGACCATGTTGGTACCTGGTCCAGCATGGGGTCTATTGGCCCACCTCATAGCAAGTGGGTCCCCCATCTGATAGTTGACGTTATGTGTAGGCCTCGTGAAGGGAAAATACTCGAATATCCATGCCTACAATACGAAAATATGAAGCATATTGGTCGTTGTATAACATTAAAAAAATGCATATCACGGGCTGAGATATAGATACCTCCAGTAAAGTCAAGTATCCACATATTTGGCGGACCCCACTCCGAGATGCTACTCCAAGCTGTCGGTATAAGAAAGCTAAAGCAGCAGCTCCCCAGGCATAGTCATTGACGTTGTTCAAATTCTCTAAAAGGCTGAGAACTTTTGTATCAACACGTGTCCCACTTTTGTCAGAAAATATTGTGCATCCAAGTACGAACCATAAATAGGCACGGACAGCACGCCTTCTTTTCACATTATTCGTGCTACTGACGTCTGACTCAAATTCAGACCGGAGCCACTCCATCCGGACCGAGCTACCTCTTTGGCCCAGAAGCTCAGTATGTGCATCCCTTTCTGACACCCCCAACAACCTATTAATCATCTTCTTTGGCTCCTCCCGTCCCCTTGCTGACAATGGTTCAACCACTGGTAGCCCACTGACCGGGAGTCCGATGAGACAAAAAACATCATCCAGCGTAATTGTCATCTCACCGAATGGCATGTGGAAAGTGTTAGTCTCTGGTTGCCAACGCTCGAGAAATGCACAAATTAGATTCTTATTTGGCGTCTTGTACGAAACCGACCTTAATTTCGCAACTCGAGAGTTCCGAAGCAACTCGCTTATATTGCCCTCTAAATTCCATGTATCCATCTTGGTTGTGTGGCACCAACACCTCAATACGGGCCTCTCAATTCCGTTCCAAATCTCGTACGCCACATGAGTTTTGAAACTTGGAATAAGTCGGGGATCCTCAGGTCCACCGGGACAAGGGCCCGTCAAAATATCAGCGTCTTCTTCCTCTTCTTCATCTGTGCGCCGCTCTTCGTCTGCGTGGCCTTCTTCTTCGTCTAATTGGGCGGTCGGTTGAGTCGGAGCAACGACCGTAGCTTCTTCAAGATGTGCACGTTCTTGTTCTTCAAGACGTGCACGTTCTTGTTCTTCGGCACGACGTCTCCTAGCAGAAGCATGAGTGGCTTCCCTCCGCCTAGTGTTTCCTGCAAATTTAATCAACAACCATACATTAAGGAGAAAATATATGTTTTGCCTTAAAAATGTACTGTTCGACCAATACTTGTCGTACAACCACATACTGTTCGACCACAACAGGTCGAACAATCGCAAACTGTTCGACCACAACAGGTCGAACAATTGCAAACTGTTCGACCATTACAGGTCGAACAGTTGCTTTTTGCCCGACCGACCAGGGTCGAACAGTGCCGCGAATTCCAAAAAAAAATTCGAACGATTGTCTCGTTGTTGTCACAATCGATCGGTTTCGAAACATACACAGAGATCCTAAACGAAGATAGATACTAATTTCGAACAAGATTACTCATCTACAGGTCGATTTGCGGAAATTTACCTTCCGATTGAACTTGTTTTCCTCTATCCATTGCGAAGCCGAACAAGGGAGAACTCTTCGACGAAGGGGAGGCGACCGGGCAGCGACTGGAGGGACCGGAGAGTGAATGTTAGGCTTTTGTGAGGGAGGAGAGTGAATGTTAGGGTTTTGTGAGGGAGGAGAGTGGAGTGGAATTTTAGGGGTGTACTTAGAAAGCTTTGAGATGGGGGTGTAGAATAGGTAAGGATATTTTTGTCAAATATTGGGGTGTACTTAGTATTTTTATAAGCTTAATCAACTACATGTGGGGTATACTTAGAAATTGGGGTGTCCTTAGAAATACATGGGGTGTCAATAGTCGGACCCTTTTTTTTTTCTCTCCTTGATTTGGAGCTCTGGAGAGTGTAGAAGACAAGGACGAGTGATCAAACCAATGAAGACGACGAATTACGGATATGCCCTTCAAATATGGGTCAGGTGGGCCCGAGGATGTCCCAGAATTATCTGGCCTGGTCTAATTCAATTGTTCGGCCTGGTTTTATCTTTTTATAATTTAGATATAATAGCCGGCCCATTCTAGGTAAGTTATCCAATTATATATATATAAAAAGGATTAATGAGTAAGATATAATCACAGGATGTGATTACACATAATCTCAATGCGATAAGGATCTCATTATTCATGATCATAATTAATCAGTTATTTACAACTAAATGCAACACTCCTCACTGAGTGTGCACAACTCAATAATTAATCTTGATGAATGATTAGCATCATTTTCTTTAGGGATGATCAGGGTCAGTCTTCAGGGAATATACTAACGCGAGCTTAAGGAGATTTTCATATGTAAATAGACTTAACTAAAATTTTGATTCGAAAACTCCAGTGAAAAAAATCATAATCGAAGAATAAAGTGAGTCGTGATACATTTTCGTGGAGTGAAAAATCTAGAAGTATAACCACCCCGATGTGGGTGCCTCACTTAAAAAAAAAACCTTTTTAGGGTGGAAGAAATCCAATAAAAATTTGTCCCTAAGTCAGAAAAAATGTATATTAAGGTTAAGTAAGTATACTTCTGGATATTGTTTCCTGATTTCGACATTATCTCAAACTACAAGCATTTCAATGTAGAGAGCATTTGCAATCCAATGTTACGATCTTCTAGAAGGTGGAATTCAATAGGAACTTTGGGATAAAATAAGCTCATGCTTGTAGTACCCCTAAGGTAACGAAATCTGTCTTTCATGTCATTCCAACGACGACGTGTTGATACAACGCTAAATCTATCCAAAAGATTCACAACAAATGAAATGTCTGGTCTACTACACGAGCTAAGTACAAAAATATGTATATTGCACTTAGATATGGAACTTCATATTCCAATACTTTTTCATCGTCTTCCTTAGTACGAAATAGTCTCATTGAATATCTAGAGAGCGTACGTAATAACAATGAGTTACATACTCTGTATCATGGGTGGAGATGACGATGGCGGAGGTGGTGGGGGGCAATTTTTTTCGCTCATTTTTTTGAAAAAAAAATTAGTTATAGATATTTGTTTAATTTTTAACTAAATATTCTCTACTATTCAAATGATTCAACTCAATATCATATACTTTAATATTATACCAGTAAGTACTCTCAACTATTGAGGAGTTTTAAGTTGCTACCCTCCGTTAGTCAGCCTGTCTCAACAAAGAAAATTGGTTCTTTTTTGGCTAAATTATCCATGATAACTTGTCGTTTTAACCAAAAGTCCCATAAAAAATTGCTGAAAATTTTGACTAAAATTGTTGTACTGTCAGTATAGTGCATGTATTGTGTCTGGAAAAAAAAAAATGTTGTCTTAGGGTATGGAAAAAAGCAAGGTTATTTTTTCAAGCATATGTATAGTCACCTTTTTCAGTATTGTCTAAAAACTTCTAAAAATTGGTAATTTATTAACTGGAACCAGTTCAAACATCTAAAATTTAATGAAGAAATGCAAACTTTCATGTGTAATATTATTATTGTTAATTAGAATGCAACATTATCCTACTTAATGATTTTTGAAGTCCATATCAAATCTCATTAACATGTTAATAGTTGTTAAAGTTTACCTTCTCAAATAAAATCAAACTTATGATGTTACGTTTGAGGAAAATAAATTTATTTATTAATGTTCATTCACTTTGGGTAATACCTTCTCTTGACAGTAGAGAAGGCAAAGTTCATATATATTGCCGGATTCTTCCTCATATACTCTATTTTACTTTGGCTTTTTTTTGGTTCGCAGAAAGGAAAAGAAAGGAAATGAAAGCAATAGAAAATTGTAATTTTCATCCATTTTTTCTCTCCTAGTGTTTGGAGAGGACAAAAAAAATTAGAAGAAGAATTGAATTCTCTATAATGGAAAAGTGAATTCTTGGTTGGATGGAGGAACCACTTTCTCCTTTATTTTCCGAACCACCAATAGTGCCAATCTCAATACTCAGAGCGTCTCCAACTCTATTGTCTTGTTAACTGTTGTGAGTCTTAGGTGGCTCCTATGTGGCATGAGCCACAAGACAATGTCTTGTTTATGTGGCAAAATTATATCTCAAAAGACAATGAGATAGAAAAACTCTCTCCAATGCAAAAGTATTGAGAAGACAATAAAAAGTATTTTTTTCAACTTTCAAGGCAACTTTTAAGACAAGTACCCATCTTCTTTCTTGTTTCTAATATTTTTTTATTCATAATTGATGACATGGAAGAGAAGACATTGTCTAAAACAAGACAATCAACTTCACAATGTCTTTTTTAATTTTTGTCACATAAGCTTCACAATTGTCTTGACAATTGTATTGGAGAAGAACTTTTGAATAAAATTTTGTCATTCCTATGTGGCATTAACTTTTTTCCAAAGTCACAATAGGGTTGGAGATGCTCTCATAGAAAGGATCCGATACCTATTCCGAAACTGATACAACTACGAATATTGAGTTTTACATGATCAATCATTCAACATTAATCATTCTGAGAGATGTTCTATAAGCTGCATTGATATAGAATCCAACACAGAAGTTCTCATAACAGCAATAGATACTAGAGACTACATCCAAAAAGTAATATAGATGAAGATGCATAAACTATTGAAATTAGCCGATCAAATTACTCGAGTGATAAGTCAGTCATAAGCCGAGTTGCTGCTGTATCTCCCAGAGGGTATCAGCCGACTGCTGGAGGCATCTAGCCTCCTCTTCGGTAAGGTGCACATTGGTAACCCCGAGCACCCCGCTCCGGCCAAGCTGGGCAGGGAGGCTCAGGAACACCTCTTTGTCGTCGGGGATCCCGTAGAATCCCCTGGCAAGGAGGGACACCGGGTGGATGCTGCGCTGGTCACGGAGGAGGGTACGAGCCAGGCTCGCAGCCGAGTAGCCGATGGCCCACGACGTGTACCCCTTCAGCCGTATCACCTCGTATGCACTCTCCACCACCGCCTTGCGGATGCACTCCAGCGCCTCTTCTTCGTACGCTATTTGATTTTTCTCTAGCGAGCTCAGAACTGGGACTCCTGCGACAGTAATACTAGACCACAGTGCCACGGAGCTATCGCCGTGCTCCCCCACCATATATGCCTAATGTCATTACCCACAACATGAAAAATCAGAATGTATGACAAATTAAAAAAAAAATTTATTTGATGAATATACAGCTAATTAGTTTCATAACACCTATTTGGAAGAAAAATCCAGAAACAACTCATTTATGTAAAAGCATTCTAGTGCTACCTGAAGAACAAACATGTAATGGTATGGAATTGCAGTGGCATGAAAATTTAATTCTGAACATACTCCTTTCAGAACAGTTAAGACTTGACTCACCTGTACTGGACAACATGGAGGTTTATTTGCTTTTCTTATATCTTACACTGAAAGTTCTAAAAACTATGAATTTTTCTTTCGAGTTATCATTGTACTCAATCTATTTGAGCTTGAATAAGTTTCAACAACAGTAGTAAGTGTCCTTATTGTAGCATACAGTTTTGGTTATACTATTTTGTTCTTAAACTAATTAACCTGCTATTAATGTGCTAACAGAATACTGGATTATCATACCTTTCTGGGATGCATTGTTCAAATATATATCAAGTGCATGGAGTAGTTAATTATAGCAACCAACATTTCACTGACATTCATCAAGCCTGTGATTGAAGTATCCTCCGAGTACCGATCATCTTCGGAAAGCATAAACGACATATCAAGGATCCAAAAGATTTAAGTCATGTAGTTTTCCATGGTGTCCTTCCTGTCTTTAATTAAAGTGGTAGTAGGTTCGTGTCCTAGCTAAGCCTTAGCAACAGTCCAAGAGAATCCACGAAAGCAGAGTGATTTACCTCCCTAATAAGATTAACCCCACACTAAAATAGAAAGGTATGTAGGATTAGTTAGTAGAATTCGGTACCATTTGCACTTTATTGGACACTGAATAGGTCATTAAAAGATATCAAATCTTGTAAAAAGTATGGATGGACTTGTTCACCTATTATGAAGCAAAATTGAAATAGAAATTTTAATTAGAAGAAGTTTCATATGACATAAAACAACAGTGACAATAACATATTGGATATTAGGAACACGGGAGATGTTAGTCCCGGGGCTTGATCAAAGATGGTAAAACAAATGCAACAAAGATCTACGATGATACAAATGCCAAATAACCCGATTACTATATGGAGGAGGAAAAATAAAGAAGAGAAGATCTCTCGTTCTTCCTTGCAAACGTGTTGCAATTGGGACAGAACAAGTTACAATAATCTAGAGAGAGATGAGAAGAAGAACAATGCTGGGGTGTCAAAACACCGTTGCTCAAAGCAAGATTCGCCCCACACGATCTGCTTCCAGGAACCAGCAAGTTTGAAGAACTTGTGGAACGCTCGAAGTCACCTCTGCTCTGACTCCTCGGATGGACTTGCAATGGCGGCAGCAGCTCTCTCTCTCTTTCTCCTTTTCTGACTTATATTTTCGTCGTAACCACAAAGGAGGCCAGAAGAGAGTATTTATAGAGAGAGGATGGAAACCCTAGCCGCCTCTTCAGTTATGGAAAGATTGAATCAAATCCCAAAAAGATAGCAACGAGATTAATTCAAATCCCACAAAGATAGGAACGAAATTAATTCAAATCCCACAAAGATAGGATCTGAATTAATCGCATTGATTCAGCCTTACCATAACTGACTTGTAATCTGCACAGTCAGCGGAGCCCTCCATGCGGCAGCAGCAGCAGCCGCCTGGCCGCATGAGCCTCATGGCCGCATGGGCCGCATGGACCACATGAGCCGCATGGCCGCATGGACCGCATGGGCCGCATGGACCACATGAGCCGCATGGACCGCATGAGCCGCATGAACCGCATGGACCGCATGGCCGCATGAGCCGCATGTGCCGCATGGACCGCATGGCCGCATGGACCGCATGAGCCGCATGAGGCCGCATATGAGCCGCATGCCGCATAAGACCGCATGGCCGCATATGAGCCGCATAAAGACCGCATGACTGCTGACGTGCTAAGTGCAAAGTACGCCAACAAAACGCCACATTACGCCTCATGAGCCCATGAGCCCGAGTCCGAGTCCGAGTCCGAGTCGCTAAGCCCCTTTGGGGCTTAGCTCCAAATGAAAATTAATCCAAGAGAATGACAAAAGCATTAATGCTTAATCCTTGGAGCCTTATTCTTACCTCCTAGTAAAATCACCCACATTGTTCCCTCCTTAGGGTCACCACCCCATGTGCATCTCTCAACAACACACCCAAGTATATATGTTGAGATAACTCATGGTGCATTTCCGATGTGGGGCTAAAATTTACAAGGCATGTTGTGTCACGCCCCGATTCCGTCGAATCGATAGTCGTCCCCCGGGCGTGATGCCGTGCGAACCTAAGTTGCGTTCGCACAAGGCATAGTCATAAGGTTATCCGAAACACAACATCAATTTAGAGTACGCAGAGAAATTGAATAACACATTTGAAATGGAAATAGACTTTTCATTGATAATATGAACTTTACATAGACTTCTTTTTACAATCATTGCCGCGCGGGCTACAACATGACTTCGACTTACAAAAATGAACGCCGATGAGATAGTCGTTCCATACATTATACCCTTTTTATACAAGCAAAAACCAATACATATTTCCACCTGCTATGGCGGGAAGTCGAGTCGTCATTTTTCTTTGGACTGATGTACGGGTCTTCTTCAAAAGGAAATCCAGAAAACAAGCCTTCACACGGACGAGGCTTCAAAGGAATGCACGCCGCCTTGAGCTTTAGTTGGCACGCCCTTCGTAGTTCGGGGTACCTGCGTGGAGAGCGAGGATCAGTACATTACACTTTGTACTGGTGCGTGGCTATTTAAATTCCAAGCTCTCATTTGGTTGAAGAGTTTATATGACTTAGAGTATGAATGTTTCTAGCCATCCTAATGCATTTCCAAACAAGTAATGACAAGCATAGTGAACTTTACGTTGAAACTTACCCCGGCGGACCGCGTCGCGCCTTATGAAACTTACCATGTTCTTTCCTTCCAATTGTTATCTTTTGCATATTAAGTGCTATACTTCGTGTGTTGGTCACTGGCTCCCAGAGCCATTGTGGACTCCTTTTTGCTTTGATTAGACGAGACCCTTTCAGCGCGAGTAGCGAGCCCCGCTGCAAGTCCTCGCCTAACGTTGTGCCCAGCACAGCTTTTGTATTTGTTTCCTTTCTTGGCCGCAACGGTCCCGTGGCCCCGGGTTGCCGTTCGGGGAAACTCTACCTTGTCGACAAGTTGTCCAATGACCGTGCAAAGACCATTTTTCTTCTTTTTAGTTATTAAGACATAGCCTACCATTCTTTTGAAAACTCATTTCATTTTCCCGTGTTCGTGCCTTTCGTGCCTTTTGTGCCTTTCGTGCCTTTTGTGCCTTTCGTGCCTTTGCATTTATCTTTTTATTCGTACCAACACTATCGATTTTTACTTAAGAAGGGGGTCGAGAAGAGAAGGGTCAGCCACTCACCTTGAGTTTACCTTGGCGAGCGAACTTGTTGGTCGCGCTAGACGTCGCCTACGCGATTACCTGAAATCGCACAAGCAACCGATTAGAACACTGCATTATTCAAAGAGTTCGATAGGAAATGCGAGTTCGAAATGCAAGCCATGAAAACCATCGAAAACATCCACGAAACGCATTCAGAAAACAAAGCCAAAACCAACGCAAGCGGCGTGAAAAGCAGAGCAACGGGAGGTCTCTCCCGACTCAGCCGCAGAGTCAATCCTCGAGGCGCAACCCGCTGAATATGGGACTTGGTTCCGAAGAAGACATTCCATAACGAGGAATGGGTCTTAATTCAACCGTTCCCGTTCGATCGACTCGGCCGATCCCGACCTATCGGTCCCGACCGAATCGATAGCGACAGTGTTCCTTCTCGCGCACCCCGTGGACAGAGTACGGGGCACGATGTAGGGACGGGGCACTACACCATAACCAACTAAGAAAAAGTTTCGTCCTCGAAACTTAAGAATAGAACCTACCTCTATGAAAATAATGAAGGGAACTTTTCCCTCATTTCTGACTCGAGTTCCCATGTCGACTCCTCTGCCGCATGGTTCCTCCAGAGTACGCGGACGAGAGGGATCGCCCGATTTCGAAGTAACTTATCCTTGCGTTCCAATATTTGAACGGGCGCTTCAACGTAGGATAAGTCGGACTTTAGCTCCAGCTGGCCAAAATCCACCACGTGGCTAGGGTCGTGCACGTACTTCCGCAGTTGGGAGACATGGAAGACATTGTGTACCCCTTCAAGCGCCGGTGGTAGGGCAATCTTATAGGCTACGGGGGCGACCCGCTCGAGTATTTCGAACGGCCCAACGAATCTCGGACTCAGCTTCCCCTTCACGCCGAACCGAGTAACTCCACGCATGGGTGACACCTTCAGGAACACGTGATCGCCTACACAGAACTCAAGCGGTCTTCGATGGGTGTCGGCATAGCTCTTCTGCCGACTCTGTGCAATCTTTAGTCTTTCCCGAATTAGCTTGACCTTCTGCACTGTCTGTTCAACCAGCTCCGGGCCGAGTATCTGCCGTTCCCCGACTTCATCCCAGCAAATGGGCGATCTGCACTTCCGACCGTACAAGGCTTCATACGGCGCCATTTGGATGCTGGACTGGTAGCTATTGTTATATGCAAATTCCGCCAACGGTAAGTGGACGTCCCAGCTTGATTTGAAGTCGATTGCGCAGAGCCGTAGCATGTCTTCGAGAATCTGATTAACGCGCTCCGTTTGGCCGTCAGTCTGTGGATGGTAAGCTGAACTGAACTGCAACTTGGTACCCAGCGCCGACTGAAGGCTACTCCAGAATCGCGACATGAACCGTGAATCCCGATCAGAGACGATGGATACTGGAACTCCGTGCAGCCGTACGATCTCGTCAAGATAAATCTGCGCCAGCCGATCAACGCTCCAAGTAACTTTAATGGCAATGAAGTGCGCTGACTTGGTTAATCGATCGACGATGACCCAGATGGCGTCGCTCCCCCGTGGTGTCTTCGGCAGGCCAACAATAAAGTCCATCGTGACATGATCCCATTTCCACTCTGGAATGGCAAGGTTCTGCATCTCCCCGCCCGGTCGCTGATGCTCAGCTTTCACCTGCTGACAGGCCATGCATTGTGACACGAAGAGCGCCACATCTCTCTTCATCCCGTGCCACCAGAAGGTCGTCCGGAGGTCCTTGTACATCTTGGTACTGCCTGGATGCAAGGTATATTTCGCGTGATGCGCCTCCGACATAATTTCCTTTCGTAGTTCAGAATCATCCGGAACACATAGTCGGCCATTCAATCGCAGCGCACCGGTCTTGTCTTCCGCAAAGTCGGTCACACTACCTGTTGAAATTTGCTCGCGCATTTTCTTCAGGTACGGATCATCCTTCTGAGCGGCCATGATCTTTTCCAGCAAACTCGGCCCTAACTGCAGCTGCGCCAACCGTATATCTCTGAATCGAACCCGGAGATCGATGCCCATTTCTTCGAGATCTTGTAGTAGTCTGCGGTCGATGGATAGCGAGGCAAGGTATTTCCGACTCAGAGCGTCCGCCACCACATTTCCCTTACCCGGAGTGTAGTCGATCGTCAAGTCATAGTCCTTGATTAGTTCGAGCCAGCGCCGCTGTCGTAAGTTCAGTTCCTTCTGGGTGAAGAGATACTTGAGGCTCTTATGGTCGGTATAGATCGCGCACGCCACGCCATATAGATAGTGACGCCACAATTTCAACGCGAACACAATCGCCGCTAACTCCAAGTCGTGCGTAGGATAGTTCTTCTCGTGCGGCTTCAACTGTCTGGAGGCGAATGATATCACCTTGTTCCGCTGCATGAGCACACATCCCAAGCCCTGGCCTGAAGCATCGCTGAATATCTGGAAACCCTCTGGCCCATCCGGAAGTGCGAGTATGGGTGCCGAAATCAGCCGCTGTTTTAGCTCCTGGAATGAAGCTTCACAGTCGTCCGACCACTCATACGCGACTCCCTTTTGAGTGAGGCGAGTCAGTGGCGATGCAATCTTCGCGAAGTCTTTCACGAAACGTCGATAGTATCCCGCCAAACCAAGAAAGCTTCTAATCTCGCTAGCAGACGCAGGCCTCTTCCAATCAGCAACGGCTTCCACTTTCTTCGGGTCGACTGCAATGCCTTCGGACGAAATGATGTGACCAAGGAAGGACACGCTGCTGAGCCAAAATTCGCACTTACTCTGCTTCGCATACAACTGGTTCTCTCGAAGTGTCTGGAGCACGGTCCGCAGATGTTCTGCATGCTGCGCCCTGTCTTTCGAGTAGACGAGAATGTCGTCAATGAAGACTACCACAAATTTATCAAGGAATGGTCGAAACACCCGATTCATTAGGTCCATGAAGGCGGCAGGGGCGTTCGTCAGGCCGAATGGCATCACCAGGAACTCGTAGTGGCCGTACTGAGTGCGAAAGGCTGACTTTTGCACGTCGTCCGACTTGATCTTGAGCTGATGATAGCCTGAGCGGAGATCAATCTTTGAAAATACCGAGGCGCCTTGCAGTTGATCGAATAGGTCGTCTATACGGGGCAATGGGTACTTGTTCCGGATGGTGGCCTTGTTAAGCTCTCGGTAATCGACGCACAGACGCATGGACCCATCCTTCTTCTTCACGAACAATACGGGCGCTCCCCACGGTGAAACACTAGGCCGAATAAACCCTCTATCGAGTAATTCTTGTAACTGGGTTTTGAGTTCCTTCAGCTCGGCGGGGGCCATTCTGTACGGGGCCTTTGAAATCGGTCGAGTATCGGAGAATGTATCGATGCTGAACTCGATCTTTCGGTCGGGGGGCATGCCGGGTAGCTCGTCCGGGAACACATCGGGGAATTCTGCCACAACGTCGGTCTGACCTACGTTTGCACCATCCTGTCGCATGTCTCGGACGGACGCCAAGTAGCCTTCGCACCCAGAATGCAGCATCCTCCGAGCAGAGATTGCCGAGATCAACATGCAGGTCGACGACGCCTCACCACACGAAAAGCAGAATTCAGGCACACCTGGTATACGGAAAGTGACCGTCTTCCTGGCACAGTCTATGGTTGCGTTGCACGGCCCAAGCCAATCCATCCCCAGAATGATATCGAAGTCATTCATGTCTAGGACCATCACGTCCAGACCAATCTTTTGACCGCCGATACAGATAATCCCGTCGGTGCAGGCTGAATTAGTGAGTATTGGTGTGCCCGAAGGTGTGCTCACGCTAAGGTCGAGGTCTAATGATACTAACGGAAATTTGTGCTCGGCGACAAAGTCCGCCGCTATAAAACTATGCGAAGCACCTGAATCAAATAGTACGCGAGCAGGCACATTATTAAAACTAAGTATACCTGTCACGACCGTGTCTGAGGCAAGCGCTTCATCTCGAGTCAAGGCGTAGACGCGTCCTTGTGCATTCGGACGCCTGTCTTGATGGTTTGGTTGGGCAGGCTGAGCAGGTCGAGGCGCCTGCCCTCGATTCTCTTGACGGTTTTGTTGGGGAGGGACATTGTGATTCAGTCGGGGATTCTGGCAGTCTCGGCATAGTGACCCCTCCGCCCACAAGTATAGCACTCTGCCTTGGCAAAGCAATGGTCGGCGGTATGCCCAAGCCGATTGCAACTCTTGCATCGTGGTAACGGGTTCTTGCCTTGGTAGCCGCTAGTGTGTGGACGCTTTGACACGTGATCGTTGCCTCCCATGTAGCCAGGACGTTTGTGATTGGAGCGGTGAGCAACGTCTTCGGCACCGGAAGAATGTAGGCTCTCAAGACGGAGAGCGTGATTTAGAGCCTCGCCCGTGGTCTTGTACTCCGGGACGCCGACGTGCGCACCAATAGATTGTCGCAGTCCCACTTCGAACCGTCGCACGCGGCACTCTTCAGTAGGCAGAAACGCACCAGCGAACTTGGACAATTTGTTGAACTCTGCGGCGTACTGTTGCACGGTCCTACTCCCCTGCTTCAATGACATGAATTCGTTTTCCTTTGCTTGGCGAACGGCAGACGGAAGGTACTCGAGTTCGAAGGCCTTGCGGAACGTAGCCCAAGAGATCGGCGCGGTGGTCTGGTCCGGTCGGATCGCTCGCTTGCGTACGGCCCACCAGTCGTGCGCGTTCAACCGTAGTTGAAGTTGTGCGCAGGCGACTTGCTTTGAGTCTTCGATGCCGAGGAGCTCGAAGTGGTCTTCTAGTTCTTCCAGCCAATCGATCGCAATGGAAGGACCCTCGGTGCCGCTGAAAGAGGTGCGACACGCCTTCTTGAATTCCGACACTTCGAAGTTGTACTTCTTTGGTGCCACAGGTTGAAGCTCGGGCTCCGCCGTGTCGACTTCAATGGGTGGAATCGTCGGCACGGTGGCAGCAGGTACGGTGATGGTAGGTGCCGTCGCAGAATTCCCGTTGGCCGCAAACGTCTGAACGATCTGCTGCAGTGTATCCATCTGCTTTTGTTGAAGTTTGATGTGCGCATCGAAGCGAGCTTCGAACTGGGCCTGTCGTTCCTCTACTCGTTGATGTCGGCTCTCGGACTGGTTCCGCTGCGCCTCCATCATGCGCAGCATCCTTTCGATTGTATCGTTAGAAGGTCCGGCCTGCCGACGATGCGAGCTACTAGAGCCACTGGAAGCGCTCTGTTCTTGCTCGGCCGTGGGTTCCGCCACTTCTGCGATACGAAGGCAACGCATCAGTCTCAAATTATTACGGACTCATTGTATGGAACAACTTATCTCATCGTTGCGTGGTCAAAGGTTTGAAACTCTAGACACGAGGCCAAAGGATGTAAAGCCGTGCTCTGATACCATTATGTCACGCCCCGATTCCGTCGAATCGATAGTCGTCCCCCGGGCGTGATGCCGTGCGAACCTAAGTTGCGTTCGCACAAGGCATAGTCATAAGGTTATCCGAAACACAACATCAATTTAGAGTACGCAGAGAAATTGAATAACACATTTGAAATGGAAATAGACTTTTCATTGATAATATGAACTTTACATAGACTTCTTTTTACAATCATTGCCGCGCGGGCTACAACATGACTTCGACTTACAAAAATGAACGCCGATGAGATAGTCGTTCCATACATTATACCCTTTTTATACAAGCAAAAACCAATACATATTTCCACCTGCTATGGCGGGAAGTCGAGTCGTCATTTTTCTTTGGACTGATGTACGGGTCTTCTTCAAAAGGAAATCCAGAAAACAAGCCTTCACACGGACGAGGCTTCAAAGGAATGCACGCCGCCTTGAGCTTTAGTTGGCACGCCCTTCGTAGTTCGGGGTACCTGCGTGGAGAGCGAGGATCAGTACATTACACTTTGTACTGGTGCGTGGCTATTTAAATTCCAAGCTCTCATTTGGTTGAAGAGTTTATATGACTTAGAGTATGAATGTTTCTAGCCATCCTAATGCATTTCCAAACAAGTAATGACAAGCATAGTGAACTTTACGTTGAAACTTACCCCGGCGGACCGCGTCGCGCCTTATGAAACTTACCATGTTCTTTCCTTCCAATTGTTATCTTTTGCATATTAAGTGCTATACTTCGTGTGTTGGTCACTGGCTCCCAGAGCCATTGTGGACTCCTTTTTGCTTTGATTAGACGAGACCCTTTCAGCGCGAGTAGCGAGCCCCGCTGCAAGTCCTCGCCTAACGTTGTGCCCAGCACAGCTTTTGTATTTGTTTCCTTTCTTGGCCGCAACGGTCCCGTGGCCCCGGGTTGCCGTTCGGGGAAACTCTACCTTGTCGACAAGTTGTCCAATGACCGTGCAAAGACCATTTTTCTTCTTTTTAGTTATTAAGACATAGCCTACCATTCTTTTGAAAACTCATTTCATTTTCCCGTGTTCGTGCCTTTCGTGCCTTTTGTGCCTTTCGTGCCTTTTGTGCCTTTCGTGCCTTTGCATTTATCTTTTTATTCGTACCAACACTATCGATTTTTACTTAAGAAGGGGGTCGAGAAGAGAAGGGTCAGCCACTCACCTTGAGTTTACCTTGGCGAGCGAACTTGTTGGTCGCGCTAGACGTCGCCTACGCGATTACCTGAAATCGCACAAGCAACCGATTAGAACACTGCATTATTCAAAGAGTTCGATAGGAAATGCGAGTTCGAAATGCAAGCCATGAAAACCATCGAAAACATCCACGAAACGCATTCAGAAAACAAAGCCAAAACCAACGCAAGCGGCGTGAAAAGCAGAGCAACGGGAGGTCTCTCCCGACTCAGCCGCAGAGTCAATCCTCGAGGCGCAACCCGCTGAATATGGGACTTGGTTCCGAAGAAGACATTCCATAACGAGGAATGGGTCTTAATTCAACCGTTCCCGTTCGATCGACTCGGCCGATCCCGACCTATCGGTCCCGACCGAATCGATAGCGACAGTGTTCCTTCTCGCGCACCCCGTGGACAGAGTACGGGGCACGATGTAGGGACGGGGCACTACATGTTGAGAGCAAGCTCTCTTCATGTAAAAAAAGCACCAACAATCCCCCACATATCACAACATATATATGTGTCCAGGGTTGAGCGTTCCCCACAGTAACTGTC
Source organism: Iris pallida (assembly GCA_029216955.1). NCBI lineage: Eukaryota > Viridiplantae > Streptophyta > Magnoliopsida > Asparagales > Iridaceae > Iris > Iris pallida. The sequence goes on from JANAVB010020999.1 coordinate 877,057, forward strand.
CATTTTGCATTAGGATAGATGTCGCTGACGACTTGAATCTTTCCGCATGGGTTAAATAACAATGTGATACAAGAATGGACTACGTCTTGAATTCTGCACCACAATTGTAATTCTTTTCACTCACAAAGTGTAGTTACGTGTGCTTCTGGCTGCACATTAAAGGCCCTGTGCCAGCCTGGTTTCAGTGTATGATTTTGGGCGTCTACAAGTTTACCCTCAAGAGACGGCCTGATATCTCTTTCCATACACTATAGGTGAGTTCTTTATTAAAGAGTTATGGCATGAAACCTTGCGCTTCCTTGCGGTGCTACGCCGCTATGACATGGCCTGAAGCCGAGGCATTACCCCTACCTGGGAACCTCATCGTAGTGTCATACTACTGTAGCATGAGGTCTCAGCCTCTTTGTAGTGCCAATCTACTCAACATGAAGCCTAAGGCTTCCTTGCGGTGTTACGCCGCAACGACATGGCTTGCAATGCTGAGACTTTACCCCTACCTGGGTACCTCATCGTGGTGTCGTGTCACTGTAACATGGGGCCATCCTCCCCTTTGTAGTGCTGTCTACAACTCTTTAATTACGTCATACAGCATTAGGCTACCTGCCTATTTGCGGTGCTACGCCGCTATGACTTGGCTTGCAAAGCCGAGGCATTACCCCTACCTGGGAACCTCATGGTGGAGTCACCCCACTGTAGCATGGAGTTTCACTCCTTGTAGTGCTGCTCTACCGTGCTTCCTGTAAAGCACACCAGGCATTCACTCTGCCTGAGAACTCATTAAGGCGTTTAAGCCACCCTTCCACAGGATCTATTTTTTTCGCAGAAAATACATAGTAGACAACAGTGGTTATGGGTCCGTATCCCTTCCATGTTCCAGAGAACAAGTACCCACTGTTACCTGATAGTTTTCCAGTCAGTGATCCTCCTTTGAACCAAAAGTTAGATGCCTAGTAGATTTCTCTTTGAACTAATAGCATAAAACTTTATGGTAGGATTACAAAGACACACTATCAGAATGCCTTCAAGCCCATTTTACAAGCTGTGTCATCGACCAACTGGCGCTTGAGGCCCTTTGTGAACGGATCTGCCAGGTTCTCCTGACTCCGAACATCAACCACTGCAATTACACCTCTTTTGATAAGATCGTGTACTGCCCTGTGCTTTAACCGCACAGTCCTCTTCTTCCCGTTGAAGAGGTCATTTGATGCCACCGTCGCAGTCGCCTGGTTGTCACAGTATATCGGTATTGCCGGTATCTGAGCCCCAACCACTGGAAGATCATACATGAGCTCCTGAAGCCATTCTGCTTCATCTGCTGCAGTTTCAAGTGCATAGAATTCAGATTCCATGGAGGAACGAGAGAGTATAGTCTGCTTCTTCGACTTCCACGATATAGCAGCTCCATCCAAGGAAAAGACATATCCACCTGTGGATCTCTCGCTTTCCACCTCTGAACACCAGCTAGCATCACTGAAGCCTTCCACTACTGTCGGATACCCGTTGTAGTGCAGTGCATATGTCTGAGTCTTCTTGAGATATCTCATCACCCGCTTCACAGCTTTCCAGTGCTCAACCCCTGGGTTGCTGGTGAACCGACTCAGCATTCCCACGGCGAAAGCTATGTCAGGCCTTGTGGCAGTGGTTGCGTAACATCAAACTTCCGATAACGCTAGAATACTCCAGCTGCCTGACGCTTTTCCTTGAATTTGGCTTCAGCTTCTGATCACACTTGTATGGCGTATCGATCCCTGGAAGATCCTTATACCCATAGCGTGTGAGCATCTTCTCAATGTAGTGAGATTGTGACAGCGCTACTCCAGTGTCTGTCCGGATGATCTTTATGCCCAAGATGACATATGCATCCCCCAAGTCCTTCATACTGAACTTGGTTGAGAGGAACTTCTTTGTCTCTGTAACACAGCCTATATCCGTACCTAGGATTAGCATGTCGTCCACGTACAGACAAACGATGACACCTCTTCCATCAGCGAACTTTGTGTAAACACATTTGTCCGTCTCGCTGACTCTGTAGCTGTTTGACCTAATAACTTTATCAAACTTCTCATGTCACATCTTGGGAGCTTGCTTCAAACCATACAATGATTTCACCAACTTGCAGACTGTCTTCAAGACCTTTGACGACAAATCCATCTGGCTGTTGCATGTAAATCTCTTCGGTCAGCTCCCCATTCAGGAATGCTGTCTTTACATCCATCTGATGTATCACCAACTTATGTATAGCTGCTAGAGCGATTAACATCCTGATGGTGGTCATCCGAGCTACTGGAGCGTACGTGTCAAAGTAGTCTATCCCCTGTTTCTGAGAAAATCCCTTGGCTACCAGCCTGGCCTTGAACTTGTCAATAGTTCCATCTGCCTTCATCTTCTTCTTGAAGATCCATTTACATCCGATGGGCTTTTCTTCTTCAGGTAGATCTACCAACACCCATGTGTTATTGGAGGTGATAGAGTCAAACTCGTCATTCACTGCCTCCTTCCAGAAGATAGCATCTCTGGTCTTCATCGCCTCATCATAGGTAAGCGGATCTGCTTCCACATGATAGGTGACAAAGTCATCTCCGACGTCTTTCGGTCTCCTCGCTCGCTTAGCTGACGGCTTTGCGAGTTCTGGTACAAGAGTTGTTTCATCAACAACAGCTTCTTCTTGGACTACTGGCCCATATGAGATTTCAGTCTCATTTGCACCTACATCATTTTCCGGAATGTCCGAAAGAACAATGTTTTTGTCTTTTGCAAACTTGTCTTCAAAGTATTCAGCATCGCGAGATTCGATGATATGATTTGACTCAATATCAAGAAATCTCCTAGCGTCACTCTTATCGGCATACCCCAAGAAGATCGCCTTCGTAGTCCTTGTCCCTAGCTTCTGAATCTTCAGATCTGGGAGATTCATATACGCCAGACACCCCCACACTCGAATGACATTCAAGTTTGGTCTGACTTTGAACCAGAGTTCATGAGGAGTTACGTCCGAAGTTGCATATGGCACTCTATTTAGAATAAAAGTGGCCATCAATGCAGCTTCTCCCCAGTAGCATTTAGGAAGACCTGCGGTTAGCAGCATTGAGTTCATCATTTCTGTCAACGTTCTGTTCTTCCTCTCCGCTACTCCGTTGGATTGAGGAGAATATGGAGCAGTAGTCTCGCATATGATTCTATGTTTTTTGCAGAACAATGCGAATTCATGAGACCTGTACTCCCCACCTCGATCACTTCTTAACATCTTGAGTTGTTGTCCAGTCTGCCGTTCAGCTTCGGCCCTGAACTCTCTGAACTTCTCGAAGGCTTCGTCTTTAGTCTTGAGCAAGTAGACGAACGCGTATTTTGAGAAGTCGTCGATGAAGGTTATGAAATACTTCATCCCGGCCTTCGTGGAGAAATGTTTGAAGTCACAGATTTCGGAGTGCACCAACTCCAGAAGATCTGTGTTTCGATTGACCCGATGAAAGGGTTTCCTTGTGATCTTCGTCTGAGCACACACTTCACACTTCTCCACCTTACCCCCACATTTGGAGATAAGTCCTAGACTAGACATTTTGTTAATTCTTTTACAATGAACATGTCCTAGTCTATTATGCCACAACTCAAGAGAATAATCAGAAAATGCAACTGCATTAATGTCTTCAAACTGGTTAACAAGCTGAATTTTAAACATTCCTTCGGTTTGATAAGCCTTCCCGAAGTATGTTCCTTTCTTGGACATCACCATCTGACCAGCATTGATGTCCATCCTCAAGCCTGCGTTGCAGAGCAGGCTCCCAGAGATCAGGTTCTTGGCAATCGCCGGAACATGCTTCACACCTTGAAGCGTCAGAGTGTTCCCAGAAGTGAGTTTCAGTTCCACGGTCCCGATCCCCAGAACTTCAGCTTGGGCCTGGTTCGCCACGACAACCTTCTCAGATATCGGCTGGTACGTGACGAACCATTCCTTACCAGAACAGACATGGCAAGTCGCTCCAGTGTCTATCCACCAGTCAGAGTCAACTCCCACAGTTGTGACATGTCCGATCATAGCAACAATGTTAGAAACCAATGAAACCTTATTAGGCTCACCTTTCTCTGATTGTTTAGGCTTAGATCTGCATTCACTCTTATAGTGGCCTTTCTTGCCACAATTGTAACAAGTCACGTGGGACTTAGTCTTCTGTTGCTTGAAAGAAGGACCCTTCACTTTTAGATTAGTGAAGTCCTTCTTCTTGGGATGAGAAGCTGCCTGCTTCCCCTTGGGATCTCTCGTCTGCACAAGATTGGCTTTAGCCAACTGTTTTGACAGAGTGTCCACCTTCTGTTGGGAACGCATCTCGTCCTCAACATGGATCTCTTGAAGTAGATCTCCCAAGCTAATATCTAGCTTCTTTCTGTGCATCCTTGCATAGAAGGTACTCCATCCAGCAGGAAGTTTTGAGACGATCCCTCCGACGACAAACTTGTCGAAAAGGGGCATCTCTTCGTCTTCCAGTTTCTGACGCAAGTTCAGAAATTCCTTTACCTGTGGCAGCATGGACTTTTCGTCCTCAAAGAGCAATTTGTGATATTTTTCAACCACAAACATTTTGCTCATGTTCTTGTCTTCTTCATACAGTGTTTCCACAGACTCCCATATGTCTCTGGCAAGTTCCTTCTTCGAGTAAGATTCTGCCAGGGAGTCCTCCATAGCATTCAGGATGAGAAGCCTGCAGATGCTATTTTCCCTTCTCCACTTGGCCTGGAGTTTGGTAGCCGCGTTGATTGCGGCAGTAGATCCAGTGTCTGGAACAGAGGGTTCTTCCTCCAACAGAACATGATCAACGTCTTTTAGTTGAAGAGTTAGGTAAACCTTTCTCTTCCAGACTTGATAGTGCTCTCCATCGAATTTTTCCAACTTGCAGAAGTCCGATTGGAGGAGCGAAGCATTAATGTTTTCCATCTACACGGATCTTGCTTTGAGATTGTTAGTCCCGGGGTTTGATCAAAGATGGTAAAACAGATGCAACAAAGATCTACGATGATACAAATGCCAAATAACCCGATTACAATATGGAGGAGAAAAAATAAAGAAGAGAAGATCTCTCGTTCTTCCTTGCAAACGTGTTGCAATTGGGACAGAACGAGTTACAATAATCTAGAGAGAGATGAGAAGAAGAACAATGCTGGGGTGTCAAAACACCGTTGCTCAAAGCAAGATTCGCCCCACACGATCTGCTTCCAGGAACCAGCAAATTTGAAGAACTTGTGGAACGCTCGAAGTCACCTCTGTTCTGACTCCTCGGATGGACTTGCAATGGCGGCAGCAGCTCTCTCTCTCTTTCTCCTTTTCTGACTTATATTTTCGTCGTAACCACAAAGGAGACCAGAAGAGAGTATTTATAGAGAGAGGGTGGAAACCCTAGCCGCCTCTTCAGTTATGGAAAGATTGAATCAAATCCCAAAAAGATAGCAACGAGATTAATTCAAATTCCACAAAGATAGGAACGAAATTAATTCAAATCCCACAAAGATATGATCTGAATTAATTGCATTGATTCAGCCTTACCATAACTGACTTGTAATCTGCACAGTCAGAGCCGCATGAGGCCGCATGACTGCTGACGTGCTAAGTGCAAAGTGCGCCAACAAAACGCCACATTACGTCTCATGAGCCCATGAGCCCGAGCCCGAGTCCGAGTCCGAGTCGCTAAGCCCCAAAGCTAAGCCCCTTTGGGGCTTAGCTCCAAATGGAAATTAATCCAAGAGAATGACAAAAGCATTAATGCTTAATCCTTGGAGCCTTATTCTTACCTCCTAGTAAAATCACCCACATGGTTCCCTCCTTAGGGTCACCACCCCATGTGCATCTCTCAACAACACACCCAAGTATATATGTTGAGATAACTCATGGTGCATTTCCGATGTGGGACTAAAATTTACAAGGCATGTTGAGAGCAAGCTCTCTTCATATAAAGAAAGCACCAACAGGAGAGTATCACTATCACATCTATTAGAAGTTCGTTGTAAATGACCAGTTGCAGCATGATGCACTTGTTTAGTGATCAATAACTTCAAATATGTCATCCAACTAGAATGACTCGCAACAGGTTGCTAACAAACAGAAGTGAGTATGAATCGAAGAAATATGGCAATAGAAATCATTCCAAGTCTCAAACCCCATATCTTTTTCCCAAACTCTAAGGGGACGTTTGGTACGCGATATTTTTTTTTTCCGGAAAAATTTAAGATGGGAATCTATTACCACGTTTGTTTGGCTTATAAAAAATTTATTTCCGGAAATTATAAATACCCGGGTAAATAGTTTACCCACAAAACATGGGAATTCTATCCCTTGAGAATAGGTGGGTATTTTTTTTTTGCCCGGACAAAAAAAAAATTGTCTAAATTTTTTTCTTCTTTTTTGATCAATTTTGATTAGTTTTGAACATTTTTTCTTTTTTGTCGTTTTTATCGCCTTTTTGTCAATTTTTGTCGTTTTTACCAATTTTTTGTCGTTTTAAGCGATTTTTTGTCGTTTTACCCATTTTTGACTTTTTGTGACTTTTGATTATTTTTTGTCGTTTTTACCCAATTTTTGTCCTTTTTGTCGCTTTTTTGTCAATTTTTGTCGTTTTAAGCGATTTTTTGTCTTTTTGTAGCTTTTTGTTATTTTTACCGATTTTTAGTCGTTTTTTGTCGCTTTTTGGTCATTTTTACTGATTTTATGTCGATTTTTGTCATTTTTGTCGTTTTTTGTCGGTTTTACCGATTTTTTGTTGTTTTTGTCGCTTTTTGGTTATTTTTTGGTCGTTTTTAACCGATTTTTTCTCCTTTTTTGTCGTTTTTATCGATTATTTTTTGTTTTTGTCGCTTTTTTGTTATTTTTTGTCGTTTTAACCGATTTTTTGTCCTTTTTGTCTTTTTTATCGATTATTTTTCGTTTTTGTCGCTTTTTGGTTTTTTTTGTCGTTTTTAACCGATTATTTGTCGTTTTAACCGATTTTTTTGTTTTTTTTGTCGTTTTTGTCGCATTTTAGTTTTTATCGTTTTTACCGATTTTATGTCGTTTTTGTCGTGTTTTGGTTATTTTTGTCGTTTTTACCCTTTTTTGTTATTTTTTTTTCGATTTTTGTCGTTTAACCGATTTTTTTTGTCGTTTTTCATCGTTTTTGTCGTTTTTACCGATTTTTTTGTCGTTTTTACCATTTTTTTGTTTTTATCGATTTTTTTCGTTTTTACCGGATTTTTTTTATCTTTGTTCATTTTTTTCGTTATTATTATTTTTTTATTTTTTTCCGAGAATATTTATATTGTCACCAAACATGGGAATGTAATTTTTCAGAGAATTTAATTCCTTGGAATTTGATTACCGGAAATATAGAATTCCCGGCTATATAGTATTCCGCATACCAAACGTCCCCTAAGGGTCTGCTTGGTAACGGTATTTTCGCCGGTTTTGGGATGTTTTTGAACCGATCGTTTATGAAAACCCCTGCTTGTTAATTTTTTTGAGGGCACCGGTTTTGGTTGGCTCAAAACCCCCCAAAACCAGTGTAATGTATTTTTGGGTGGCTTTATAAACACCCCAAATCGGTGGATTTTGAGCGGCTCTATTTTTTTATTCCATTTATATCCTCACAAAAATATATATAATTATAACTACTGATACCCTTCCCTATTTAATTTAATTTATTCGTATAAAAAATTTCCAGAACCGTTCGTTAGTGAATTATCAAGCCTGGATTGAACTGGTTTAAAAGTCGCTACTTAAAAGCCATCCAAAATCGGACCGCTCGTAACCGCTCATAACCAGTACTCTAAAAATACCTCATAACCACTACCCCTCCAAATAAAAGTTTTCTCATTGCATCCAAAAGTCAACCAGTTCGGTTGAATAATTGGAGAGCTAACAAAACATGTTGGCTTCTGCTCTATTTGCTATCCCTTCAAATTTCCAACATTCTTCTCACTTTAGCCTAACAAAGTATACTTCTCTATATATGATATAAAAATAAAATTTTAAATTCGAACATGTAAATCTAAAACATGTAAATCGACATAGGATCTTGATCATATAATTAGTCATTATAAATCATAAAATCATACCGGAATCCATCGTTTATTTTGACGAGAGGGGGAACGAATTTTCACATTCGTGCAACCTTTCATCAAAGATGCAACAATTCAATAAAAGTTTGCAACCGTCCATCAAAGTTGCAAATGGTAGGAATCTTCTAATTTAACCATACATTTATTATTCAACAATTACCTAATTTAACTATGATATAAAATATGGACCACATGTTAATTAAATTTTTATGAAATTAGAGATACACAAATTTCTAACATACGAATCTAACTAGCATAAATTACTCGAGTACTGTTGTATATACAAGTCAAGTTTAGAAGACTTCCAAATTAATTAATGCCATATAAAAAAGAAAGAGAGAGACCTAGACGATTAGGTGAGACCAGAGGGAGGATGATGGCTGACCTGGACATCCTGAGCGTTGACCTCGAGATGGTCGGCGAGCAGGAAACGGAACCTGGAGGAGTCGAGATTGGTGCCGGAGCCGATAACCCTGGCGGCGGGGAAGCCGCTGAGCTTCCAGGCGACGTAGGTGAGCACGTCCACCGGGTTGGACACGACGAGCAGGAGCGCGTCCGGGGACCACCGGGCCAGCTGGGGGACGATGTTCTTGAACATCTCTACGTTCCTCTGGACCAGGTTCAGCCTCGACTCCCCGACCAGCTGCCGCGCCCCGGCGGTGACGATGCAGAGGTCGGAGTGGGCGGTGATGGAGTAGTCGGAGGAGGAGGAGAGGATCTTGGTGCGGGGGAGGAAGGCCGCGGCGTGCTGGAGGTCGAGCATCTCTCCCCGGAGCTTGTCCGGGTTGGCGTCGAGGAGGGAGAGGGCGTCGCAGAGGTCTTGGGTGAGGATGGTCTGCGCTATGGCCATCCCCACGTTGCCCACTCCTACCACCGTTATCTTCGTTGTCCGGGGAGCTGCCACGGAGGACAGGAGGAGAGTGCTGCTGCTGCTGCTGGCGGTGGTGGAGTTGATGGGTTTGAAAAAGAAGGAATGGGAGACGTCCGAGTGGAGGCCGAGGTCGGAGAGGGAGCTGATCTTCTTCATTCTTCCTCCTCCTTTTTTCTTTCTTCCTCTCTCTTTTTTTGGTACAGTTACAAACTAAAAGAAGGGAGGTGGTTTTGTGAGTTTGGAGTACGGGTCGGTCAGTGGGTGGGTGGAGAACAAGTAATCTTCACTTTCATGTGCTAACCACATAAAATATGCTTTTGTGTTTGATACATGGACTGTTGGGGGTACCCTTAACTTTTCGAAAGTGTGAGACTAATATTTGTAGTATATTATAAGGCTTCGTTTAGTTTGCGGAATTTTCGGGTTGAAAAAGAAAAGTAATTATTTTTATGTTTGGATGTCAAAAAAATTGAGGAGGAAAGAAAAGTGATATCTAATGGAAAAAAAATTAGAAGAGAAAGTGATTTCATCCATCCAAATAAGGAATTATTTTCCTACATTGAAGTAATCACTTTTCTTTCCAAATTCTTTGACATTTCCAAACATCGGAAAGAAAAATCAATGAAAAATAAAATTTTCCAAAGGAAAGAAAATGACAAGGAATTGATTTCTTTTTCATTCCATTCCGCGAACCAAACGAGGCCTAAGAGTAATGCTATTTGTATTTCTAAATTGTTCCTCCAATATATTTCTTTTTATGTGGCAGTTGACGTAACATGTTAAATAATATTATGCGTCATCTGATATTATCGATGACATGATAAATTTTAACCCAAAAAGTTAATTATCCAATTTTGTCCATGTTAATTTAATATTAATATTAATTAATGTTAATATTAATGTTAATGTTGATTTTAATGTTAATGTTAATATTAATATTATTGCTAATGTTAACGTTAATATTAATTTTAATTTTAATGTTAACATTAATTTTAATGTTAATTTATGTTAATGTTAATTTCAATTTTAATTTTAAAATTTGTCACGTCAGATGTCACATCAACATGTCACGTCAGCTGCCACGTAAGGAAGGACGATTTGGAGGTACAATTTGAAGGAACAAATAGCATTATTCATATTATAATACTGTATACTTATAACATATATGATTTTTTACAATTTATTTGGATACATTCTTTTTTTTTTGTCTATCGTAAATGAGGACGACGTCTTTCAATATTTTTGAATATCATCCCACCACCTCCGGCCTCCGCCGCTACGCTCGTAGACCACATATGCTTTTGTGTAGGGGTGACCATTATTCGGTTTTGAACCGAAAATTGAACCGAATCGAACCGAATAAAAGATTCGGTTCGATTTAAAAAAAAATTGGTTCGGCTTCGGTTTTGAAAATACTAAATTTTTTTTATTCGGTTTCAAGGTATATAAATAAATTTAGGTATATTTAGTTATTATATATATTAACAAAAAAAGTACAAATAAATCCAAAAATCGAATAAACCGAAAACCGAACCGATTTAATCCGGTTCGGTTCGGTTATTGACCAATTCGATTCGGTTTCGGTTTCGGTTTTGCTTATTCGGTTTCGGTCCAATTCGATTTTCGGTTATTCGGTTCAGTTGGAACCGAATAAACCGAATACTCACCCCTACTTTTGTGTTTGATACATGGACTGTTGGGGTATCCTTAACTTTTTGAAAGTGTGAAACTAATATTTGTAGTATATTATAAGAGTAATGCTATTCGTACTTTCAAATTGTTCTTCTAATACATTTTTTCTTATGTGTCAGCTGATGTGACATGTTAAATAATATTATGTGTCATCTGATATGACCGATGACGTGGCAAATTTTAACTCAAAAAGTTAATTACCCAATTTTGTCCATATTAATTTAATGTTAATATTAATTAATATTAATGTTGATTTTAATGTTAATATTAATATTATTGCTAATGTTAACGTTAATATTAATTTTAATGTTAATGTTAACATTAATTTTAATGTTAATTTTATGTTAATGTTAATTTTAATTTTAAAATTTGCCACGTCAGCTGCCACATTAACATGTCACGTCAGCTGCCACGTAAGGAGGGACGATTTGGAGGTACAATTTAGAGGAACAAATAACATTATTCATATTATAATGCTATATATTTATAGCATATATGATTTTTTACAATTTATTTGGATACATTCTTTTTTATCTACCGTAAATGAGGACGACGGCTTTCAATATTTGGATATCATCCCACCACCGCCGGCGGCCTCCGCCACTACGCTCGTAGACCACCTCCTCTAGATCTGGCCAAGAAATGACACCATTCTCTCCTCTGTGCGATGCCGACGGCGCCCATCACAGACCGATCCTACTTGAGGTCGGCCGTCTACGTCGGCGTCCGTGAGCTCCGACCCCTCATCTTTGCTCACTCCCCACCATGGCCAATACCAACTCCGCCTTTGCTACAAAAATTCAGTTGCGAAGGAGTTGCATCTGTTTTTTAGTGTAGAAAAAAAGGAGGTCTAACAGCAACTCGGCTGTGTAAAAAAAAAAAAAAACACACTTGCAGCATAGTTGCGACGCACAATCAAACGCTGAAACTTTGACGCGCACTTGCATGAGAGCTGGCAGTTTCATGCCACTTGTTGTGCACCTGCGGCTATCCAGACCCTTGTTAGCAATCACCTGAATAAAATACGTATTATATAAAAATTTTCGTATCTTACATAAATGTATAATACTTACGTACTTTTGAAAAATTCGGATTTGTACGCAAATTTTAAGCCTGTGGCGTTTAAAACGCGTACCGTACGAATTTTTAAAAAATTTGGCCAAAAAAATATGACCAAGAAACCCAACAGTCTTGTCTTTCTTGACACTTGCTGCTATTAGATATTAAGACTGGCACAATTCTCAAAAATTATCAAAAGAAAAGAAGAAAAAGTCTCACAGTAACCAAAAAAAAGAAACCCAAGAGTCTTTGCACATGTTGTTTGGAACAATCAAAGAAAAAAAAAATTGATTTTCTATCATCCAACCTCTTCTTATTCTCACACTGAACCATTGTTTATGAAGGACATAAGGAGTAGAGGTGGGTGGGCCCTATATATATGCCGAATTTTTAGTGCCGAATTGGTTCATACGTAACGTACTAAACACGAATTAAATCTTATCCGAATATTTTTCGTTAGACGGATTTTTGACCGAATTTTACTTATATTGTGCCGATTTATACTCATCCTTTTGTCGTTTCGAATTTTTTCCGTTTGCCGAATTGCTAACAAGGATCCAGACAGACCCTTAGCCCAAGTCCGTTCATGTTTTATTACAAACTTCTAAGTCTTTCCGAACGGTTTCTTCTAGCAAACTTCTATTGTACATGGTTTGCAGGGGAGCTGACAGTTTCAAGCCACTTGCGACGCACATGTTGCTATCTTTCGCGGAGCTTCTCTTCACCGTAAAACTGGTCCATTCAACAGAGTTGTTTCATTTTACAGAGTGGATACTTCATTAGTGACAAATTAATCCATAATGAACTATTGATAATTGGGAAGATTTATGAAATGCCCAAAAACTAAAAAAGTTTTATGTAAAACTCACCGCTAAAAAAACTTTCATCGCGTGCCCAGAATTAGAGAAACTTATCCAAAGCGGGTTCCAAATGACCTTTTTGCCCTTCCTTTTAATTTATTGGAAACATCCACAAAACTGCTCTTAAAAAAACGTTTCAATACTCCATCTTCTTCCATACGCTGCTCACTTTCGAATCTAGGTTTTCTCCTCAAAAATCTTCAAAAACTCGTCGAAAAATTTCGGAAAGACCGGGACGAACGACAAAAGTGCTAAAACGGAGGTCCAAACATCATTTTTTTGCGAATCTAAAATTTCGGAAGGCCGTCTAACGGTAAAATAATTACTTTCAGTCTCCTCGACGATACGCTCATTTTGCGACAAACGGGACCTCGTTTCGACCTCCCAGTCAAAAGTTATGGCCCTCCAAAGTTTCAGCTAACCATAAAATGCAGGAGAATGGCATTCTTCGTCTTAATTTACACGGAGAATGACCATTCTCCGTCTTAATTAGGACGGAGAATGACATTCTCCGTCTTAATTTACACGGAGAATGGTCATTCCAGTGTTAAAACGCAGGAGAATGACCATTCTCCGTGTTAGAAACACGGAGAATGCCATTCTCCGTGTTAGAAACACGGAGAATGCCATTCTCCGTGTTAAATGAAACGGAGAATGTCATTCTCCGTGTTAAATAAAACGGAGAATGGCCATTCTCCGTGCTAAATTAAACAGAGAATGACCATTCTCCGTCTTAATTAGGACGGAGAATGCCATTCTCCGTGTAATTTATCACGGAGAATGGTCATTCTAGTGTTAAAACGCAGGAGAATGACCATTCTCCGTGTTAGAAACACGGAGAATGCCATTCTCCGTGTTAATTAGGACGGAGAATGCCATTCTCCGTCTTAAATAAAACGGAGAATGCCATTCTCCGTCCTAATTAAGATGGAGAATGACATTTTCGGTCCTAATTAAGACGGAAACGGAGAATGTCATTCTCCGTGTTAATTAGGACGGAGAATGGCATTCTCCGTCCTAATTAAGACGGAGAATGCCATTCTCCGTCCTAATTAAGACGGAGAATGGTCATTTCCAGTGTTAAAACGTGTAATTTAGTTTTTTCAGGAATAAAGAGTTTCGTTCTTCTTTCAAAGCGATGATAATTCTTATGGAAAAGAAGAAGAAAGATCTTCTCTCCACAATTGAAGATCTGAGTTCAAATGTCTCCACGATGAAGATGATGATGATGGTGATGATGATGACGAGCGATGATCTGAGTTCGACTGAAAAAAAAATACACCGAACTACGAACGATCTTTGCGATCTCTGCTGAATATGAGAGCAATGGAATTCAGATTTCCCGTGAAGAAGAAGAAGACGAAAATCGCAATCCAGATCTAAGTTTTTTGAATTCAAATACATATAGATGACCAATTCGCGCGGAGGGGTAGTTTCGGTATTATAAAAATAGCAGTTTCTAGCGGGTGGCATCTAAAAGGGAATCTTGGAATATTTAACGTGAAAATACTTAATTCTGGGTATTTCATAAAAGTTATCCAGCGGGTGGGCATTTCATAAAAGTCCACCCCGAAATTGAGTTTCTCAGCAATTTCCAGATTGATAATTACTATTGGCTCGTTGATCTAGAAGAATCTATTTATAGTCATTGTTAGCTCATTGATCTAAACAAAATCTTTTTTTAGAGGGAAAAAAACAAATCTCCCACATGTTATAGGCTAAATGATGAAAAAGATCTTCAGAATAACTAATAGAAGGAGAGAAAAAGAAGAATAGAAATCTCCTATTGTATTTTGTAGTAACTTTCCATGTTTTTTTAGTATATTACAAACATTTAAGCTGTTGTTACAAAGAAACCGTTTATGATCTTTGAGAGAGAGAGAGAGAGAGAGAGATATTTCTATTTAGTTGTAGGTGTCAAATTCAACTAATTAGTTATAAACTAATTACAATAATATTAACTTATTGTCCAGATAACTAGTGATCCTTTAATCCTGATATTTTTCTTTTTTCTTTTTTCTTTTCTTCTCCCCTCTCGGTCTTCACGTGAGCCCTTGCGTTTTGTGGGACAAAGTGTAGAAAATTTAAAAAGAAGGAAATTCAGAAAGAAACATTGGATTTGGACGAAGTCTTGACCAAGAAATTATGGGTTCTCCAGAAAGTCTATTGTCGGTGGCGGGTCCAATCCATTGCATTGGATTGATCGACCCCTCCTCCTTTTCTTGCAGCTGAAACCAACCAAGCATTGATTCAAACCTTCCTTTGTTTTGGTTGACAACCAAGCATTGACTCGAAGCTTCCTTAACATTGTCCAAATTCCAGATTGACTGCAACATCTCGCACAAAATGAGAATGGATTTGTTCACTCAAAATGTACATATTAATTCTATCTCAATTTTTTTTTTTTTAAAGTAAGATTCATATTTCTAATGACCAAATTCCATAAAATAATGAATAGTAAATCTAATCGACTTAACATTGTTTTTCTAAAACGCCTCAGTCTCAAAAGAATATCCAATGGTCTCTATAGAAAATCAATTAGCCAGATCCGAGACTCTCTCCTAAGCAAGTAGTAGGCCCAAAACTATGTTCTTCGAGCAGGAGCTCGACAACTCATGAGATGCTGTCGAGCGAAGCAAAGCTGCTCGCAGAGTTTGAACATAGTTTTCAAGCTGGAGCTCGAGGCTCAATAGGCACTCAGACCCTCGGCTAATTGTACTTTGAGGCCTCGTTTGGTTCGCGAAATGGAAAGGAAAGGAAACTGATTCTTTGGTATTTTCTTTCTTTTAGAAAATTATAATTCCTATAAACTTTCCTTTCTAGTGTTTGGAAAGATCGGAATTATAGCCGAAAAATATCTTTAATTTTCATTATAGTGTTTGGTGTTTGTAAGGAAAGGAAACAAAATCAAGTCAATTTTCCAAAAATACCCTCGTGCTAATAAAAATAATTATTACTCAGAAATATTTTTGTCTAAAAGATATTATGGATAAAAATGGTAAATAATATTATGAACATGGATATTTTGGTCAAAACTTTTTGTAATAAATGCGGAAAAGTTGGAAGAAAAGTGATTCCTTAGATAAATGGGAGGAACCACTTTTTCCCCAATTTTTCTACCTCTTGGGAATCATTTTTCCTTTCCAACAACTTTCCTTTGGCTTCCAAACATAGGAAAGGAATCACTTTCCTTTCCCAAGCTCAAATTTCGGTAACCAAACGAGACCTGAGGTCTGCTTGGATTGAGGATTAAGAGAGTTAAGTGAGAGAAAGTTAAGTAAGGAAAAATAAAATCATGCTTGATTTGAGGATAAGAATTTAGGAGGAAGGATTACAGAGGGTTAAGTGAGAGTTTGTTCAATCATTTTTGTCTAATTTTTTAATCTTCAAATCGAAGGATTAACGAGATGGATTGAGGGATTTGTTTAAAAAAATCTTAAATATTCCTTATTTGTCATATAATATATCATGACTTTTTTTTTTTCATTTTTTTTTTTTTTTTTGCTTTCAACATGCTGCTACGTAGCTTTCTCATTTGTGAATATATTTGGACAAGTTCTAATTAAAATTTCAATCAAATTTAATTTTATGACATATATAATAAAGATATTTTTGTACCTATTATATTTTTATTAATCATTCTCTCGTTCAAAACCTTCAATCCAAACAAGTGTTATTAAACACGTCCCACTTAACTCTCTCTCCAATCAAAGTAAGATTATATGTATTGACTCTACTCTCAATCATTTAACTCTTCTTCATTTAACCTCGCTTAACTCTGAGCGTTAATGAGAAACACGACATAATCTTCCAAAAAAAAATTTCTTGTGCAAATTTCAGTTTTATATATTAAAATCTACAAAAATATAATTAGTACGTCCTTCCAAAAATATAATTTATTTTTCTAAAAATATAATTGCTCTTCTGAAAATGTTAGTCAACCTCCGCCACTTCTTTATCTATCTATAAACTTACAACACTCTCCACGCTCCTACCTATAAACTTGCTATTGCATTCCCGTACCATAACCTCTTTTGTACAATGACTTTTGTAGGGATTTTTTTATAAAGATACTACAAAAGTTACTTAGGGTTATCCAATTTTTTTTTTTTTACAAGATTGTCGCTCAAAAAGTTGCTAGGGGCAGTCTACTACGTAGTCTAGAAGTCAAAATAAAATTCATCTTCTATCCTTTCATCTCCCAAATTCTAAATATTGTTCTGAATTTTCATCGTCTAGTAACTAAAATTTGCTTTATGATTCATTTTGGACGAATTTTTGAAGTTTATAATACATTTTATGGTTTCAAACTTCGAAAATTGATCCACAGTCGCGACGTGGAGGATGATGGACTGTAGAAAATTTGTCAGTCTGCCTATAGTAAGGGCTGTCAAAAAATTTGAAAGTCATAAATAATAAATTGAAAGCCATCAGGAACATCTTCCTGCAGAATTGATTCTGAAGAAAGTTGTGTTGTTTGATTTGGGACATGCAAATTGTTTGAACTTTGAAATAATTACAGCATGCACTAAAGTTTAGACTAATGTCCAAATATTTCTTCAATTTGGACACAAAAGTGCAAGTAAAATATTTTATTTTATTTTTGAAATTGGTTGAGAATATCATAATTTTATTAACTAAAATAACTTTGAAAGAATAAGATTATGTTTTACTAGTTTCAGTCATGAAATATAATATCATGCGCTGGTTGAACTCTTATTAGAGGCATTTTGTCGAGTTTCAGACCAAACATCAATTTGTACCCTTCTGTCTTGAATTTTGAACAACACATTGCTTCTTGGATTTTCTACAATTCTTGATGTACTTAGTACTGTAAAAAAATTTCTACAGTCCTGATGCTTCCCAGCTGCGACTGTCGACAAAAATTCGAAGTTGAAAGCCTTAAAATGAGTTCAAAACTTCAAAAATTCGTCTAAAAGTTCACCATAAACTATTTTATGTTATACATTATAATATTTGGGTATTAACAATAATTGGAAAAAATATTTATGAAAATGAAATAAAAATACAAACATAAAATTAGAGATAGAGAAGATGGAGGAATAAGATTGGGAAGAAGCTTTGGGTGCCATATCAAGGATTGATAAGAAAGAAGGAAAATGATTTTGAAGAAAGAGGGAGTAGAAGTTAGAATGTTTGGATTTTGTGGGATTGGAGGGTGGGTTGCCCCTAGTAAGCTTTTGGCTGCTTGGATAAAAGTTCCACAAAACTGTGGGTTGCCCCTAGTATGATTTTGTGGGTTGCCCCTAGTAAGCTTTTGGCTGCTTGGATAAAAGTTCCA
Organism: Iris pallida; assembly: GCA_029216955.1. Taxonomy (NCBI): domain Eukaryota; kingdom Viridiplantae; phylum Streptophyta; class Magnoliopsida; order Asparagales; family Iridaceae; genus Iris; species Iris pallida. Next base: position 894,917 of record JANAVB010020999.1, read on the forward strand.
CAAAACTGTGCTAGTCCAGAGTAAGTTTTGTAGTGCCCCTAACAAAAACCTTTTATGGTCATAGGATGCTTAGTTTCGCTAATTTTTTTGGGATGTCTTCTCCACCCTTCATTAAAAAAAATCGTTGCTCATTACTGCTCCCAAATTACTTGTTGCTCGTGTAAACGTTAGCCATGCCTCTCCCAAACATTTGGTCTAAGGGGTTAGAGTGGTAATTAAGGTCCCCATCACTATGTGATAGGGTTGGGCATTATTCAGTTTTGGACGATAACCGTAGCGAATAAGAGATTTGCTTCAATTTTTTTAAAAAAATAGTTGGATTTTGGTTTTAAAATTTCTAGAATTTCTTATTTAGTTTTGATTTCAGATTTGGGTTTCAGTTTCTATCCAAATTTTTTAAAAAACATAATAAAACTTGCAAGATTATGTAAGCATGCCCTCTATTCTACGCATAGTTTATAATTAAAAATGTGTATATTTTAAAAATAATAACTTTATGTATGTGTTTTAAATTTCAACTTTTGATAATCTAACTTACTCCAACTTTTAAATATAACAAAAATATGTATAAAAATTATTTTTAATATAATTTAATAAAAAATATTTTAGAATATATATATATATATATATATATATATATATGGTTCTTACTGGCAACAGTTCAAAGAGAGACAGAAATAACTTATGTATTGTATTATGATAAAATACTGATAGAAATCAGTATATACCTGAGCCAAGAACGTCAATAAATTAAACTAGCATGCATTATGGCTATACAAGAAGATTATCAGTAAAATGCACCTGGAATTATGTAGGTCCTTCACCAAAATTCCAACTTTTGAACAACAATTACATTATCTTAATTCAGATCTTATGCACTTCTGATTAAAATTGGTGCTGGATTCTAATCTTTTTCTCAGTGCACGGTCCCCATTCATGTGCGCAGTTTCACCCCTGCCATGTCCTCTCATGTTAAGAAAAAGTTCTCCTTTAGAGCATCTCCAACCCTATTGTGAGTTTGAAAAAATGGTTGCCATATAGGAACGACAAATATTTTTTTCAAAAGTACTTCTTCAATGCAAATGTGAAATAAAATGTAAAGTTGACATGACAATGATATGGCAAGAAGAATGTGAAGTTGGTTGTCTAGATCTAGACAATGCACTTCACAATAACTTTATGTCCACATCATCAATTATGAATAAAAATATATATATATAAAAAAAAAAGTGAAAGAATTGTCTTGGAAGTTGAAAAAAAAAAATTTATTGTCTTCTTAACCTTTTGTATTGGAAAATATATTTTTATCTCATTGTCTTCTGTGAATATCATATTGCCACATAGAAAAGATATTGTCTTATGTCTCATGTTACATACAATTTACAACACAAAATAAAACAATAGGGTTGGAGATGCTCTTAATCACTTTCTGCTGTTCTACAATTTTATATCAGTCCACACTCCACATGCGTTGAATCAACTAATGTCTAATTGAAAATTGACATGACATCCTTAACTGTTTAGATACAACACATATTTAAATTAAAAACATCAATAAGTTTTCCTTTCCAACCTAACTAAAAAAACCAAGTCATTTACTTCCTTACAGTAACATATTGATACGGAAAATTTCATATAGGAGGAAAAAATTTCGAGTATTTACGCAAAAAGTGAGAAGTTATGAAAAATTTTATTTTAAGGGAGCTGGCGCCAGTTGAACTGGCGCCCAATCAAAAAATAAATAAAGAAATAAAGCTGGCGCCAGTTAAGCTGGCGCCTAATTTTTTTTTTTATAATTTAACCGGCGCCAGTTCAACTGGCGCCAAAAAAAAAAAATTTAAAATTCCTGGCTCCAATTGAACTGGCGCCAGGTTGGACGGGAGGGTGGCGGGGGGAGGGGGGGGGGGGGGGGGGAGGGAGGGGTTTTGGCTGCTAAGTTTTTTTTTTTCCTTTTTTCTTTTTTCATTTTTCTTTTTTCTTTTAATTTTTTCCACTCTCTTACTTTTTCCCACTCTCTTACTTTTAATTTTTTTTCCTTTTTTTTTTTTTTTTCTTTTGGGGGGGGTGGGGGGTGTTTGTGGGGTGGGGTGGGGTGGGAAGGGGGATTGCAACGTTCGGATTTTTCCTAACCCTAACCCTAACCCCCCTCCCCTCCCCCCCCCCCCCCCCCCCCCCCCCCCCCCCCCCCCCCCGCCCACCCCTTCCAACCTGGCGCCAGTTCAACTGGAGCCAGGATTTTTTTAAAAAAAATTTTTGGCGCCAGTTCAACTGGCGTCGGTTACATTTAAAAAAAAATTAGCGCCAGTTTAACTGGCGCCAGCTTTATTTATTTATTTTTTTAATTGGGCGCCAGTTCAACTGGCGCTAGCTCCCTTAAATTGAAATTTTCGCTAACTTCTCACTTTTTGCGTAAATACGCTGAACTTTTTTCCCCTCCATGAAATTTTCTGTATTGATATTCCTACTACAATAGTTCTCGTATAGCTAAGAAATTTATAGTCAGGGCCGGTCAGTACGGTAGGGATATCCTATCTAGAGCTAATTTTGGTTGTCCTTGATTCTTGTTGTCAGTCGGACATGGTGGTCATCCGCGATCCTGATCTTTTGTGGGATCACGCTGAGTCTGGAAGATTGTCCTAGCAGAGAGGGATTGTCCAAGCCCCAAGTCTTGTTCGGCTTACCCTAAAGCCAGCTATAAACATGTTTATAGTACATCCATCGATGAGCTTATATTTTGTGAAACCCGTATTTCTGGTTTATTTGATTAATTAGAATTAAAAGCAATTTTTGATTAATTACTGATTTTTTTTGTCGTAATTTTCTATATGCATTTTATTATTATATTGTTGATTCCAAATTATTTTCCAAAATAAAAAAGCCTGGTTTTTGGTTGCCAACCTGACCCCGAGCCCGAACCCGATTCCCGAAACCCAGACCCGGTCCTAACCCTTTTCATTTGAAATCTGATTATATATATATATATATATATATATATATATATATATATATATATATATAAAACTCTTTTTGAGTTGGTCCCTCCCCACGTTTCCCCTCACCCCCTTACTTCACTCCCCTCCTTTTTCTCTCAGCACTTCACCTCAACTCCCACTCCTTTAAACGCATACACACACCATCCCACCACCACAACTCCCTATCTCTCTCTCTCTATTCTCTCCAGAGAACAAATCCCCAACACCATCACTTCACTCACAAACCCCTTTCTCTTCATTTTCCCCTCTCCCGCTTGGAACCCTCCCCCGAGCCAGCCAGCGCCCGACCCCCTCGCGGCCGTCCCGAGCCGCCCCGGCGCTCCACCGCCGCCGACCCAGCGCGGGCCCGGCTCCCCGGCGCCCTTCCCGGCCGCCCGCGCCCCGTGCGCGTCTCCCTCGCGGCCCACCGGACCCCGACCCGGCCGCCCGCGACCTCTCGGCCGCGCCCTAGCCCCGTGCCCCGTGCGCTGTTCTCCCCGGCGCACCCCGAGCCGTGCTCTGCTGTTCTGGACAGCCCCTGTCCAGCGCTGTTCGCGGGTTTTCGAGTTCGTCTTCACGGATTCGCGCATCCCGAGTCCGAGGCAACCCTTCGGATTCCGTCGATTGGGTAAAACTCTGGATAGTCATAGTAGTTCGTCCCCGTAGGTGTCTATGATGATAATTTGGTCCACGAATTTCTTCGAAAATTCGTTTTTCAGTTACGTGTTTGGTTCCGGGAATTTTCGGAACCATTGTTGGATTTTATTCTGTGGATTTTACATAGTTCTATTTGTTTTGGGTTTTTCTGAGAAACTTTCGGAAAAGTTTCTGATGGTTGGAATTATTTTAACATTCCGAATTCTTATCGAAAATGTTCTGGAGTGGTTTTCGGGAGTTCCGAATTGGTTTCGGGTTTTCCGAATTAATTTTGAGAATGATTGTGGTTATTTTTATATATATTTTTTGGGATTCCCTGGTTTGGAATTTGTAGGAAAATATTGGCACACTTTCCCAGTTTTTGAGTTGACCAAAAATAGAGGAAATGCTGCCGGATTTTCCATAAAATTTAATTGTATTTTTAAAATAATTTTAAAATGGTTTTCGGAAAATATTAATATTTTGGATTTTGGGCGACGACCGTATTGGTCAATGGGCCCGGCGAAGTGCAAACGAAATCGGCTTCGCCCGGACGTTGAGGCATTAGCCTATATGACGATTGGACCAATATCTGAGACTCATTAATATTTAATTTATTTTTTTTATTATTTAATTTATTAATAATTAAATTGTAGGAAGATTTTAGAACTAACAACTGTTTCGTCTTATTTCAATTTTTGTAAATTAATTGTAATGGGCATAAGTCCAGCCTGTCTATTTTCTCTGTGAACTGTAATTTCGTAGCATAGGTTTTTCTATCGTTTTCTGGTTTTGCGGGTTTTTAGCATATGCATAAATCTAAAATAAATAATTATTTTGATATAGAAAATTAATAAAATTTTCTCACATTAAAATTTACAAGTTTTAATATTTAACAATGATCATGTATTTCTCATTAAAATAAGAAATTTAGTTTTATATGTACAATTACGAAAATACAAAGTTTTAATCAAATTAATTTGGTAACGACGAGTTTTTCCAAAATACAAGTTAAACTGATCTTTCTCTCGTTATTAATTACAACGCACCGATAATCGAGATTTGTTTGTGATTGTGTAATCAAGATTAAAATTGATTGGGACGCAAATTAGAGATTTCAACTAGCATAGTTAGTTTGGTAAACTCTGGAATCTGAGTCAACTTCTCGAATGTAGCATTTCGTGGACGAGTCTCAATCCCATCTCGAAGTCTTCAACCCTTCGACTCCAGTCAAACCAAGGCAAGTACATTTTGTGTTAGTTTACAATTATTTAGTAAACGTTTTAATGCAAGTTTAAACCACGATGCAACACGGAACTCTCTCTGAGAGCACTGACAGTAACTACTGTAACTGTTTGGGGACTGGGGGAGTAGTGTAATGAGTATGACCACATCCAAAGTAACTTAGAACTGTATTAGCTTACCCCTCATACACACGGGGATAAGCCGTATCGTATCAATAGGATACAACTGTACAACCCAAGCCGGTCATATTCATTGCCTATTCACATCACAATACTGTAACTACTGGAATTTATTCCAAACTGTTAATTAAAAGTGCATAATTCTATTATTATTTCAATTGTCAAATTAGCATGAATTATACTTTGCTCCCTCCTGACTGGAGATACATTTTAGGGGATATTGAGGATGCTGAGCTGTTATACAACAGCTATTACGACCCGGTTCTGTACCCCGTAGTGCTGCCAGAGTTCCTTTGGAGGACGCGGGAACTGAGGCCGATGAGCCGAATGCTTAGCTAGATTTTTCTGTTTTCAGTTTCGTTGTTTCTTTGAAAAAAATTCTGTTATTTGAATTCAGTCCTTTTAATTCCAGTTGTATTTATTTCAATGTTTAATAAAGTTTTCAATTCCCGAATATTGAGTTGTGACAAATATAGATGTTGTTGTGGTTACCTGCTAATGGAACAACTTACTGCCGCCGTCTCAACAACGGTGCAGGCTGGGCATGATCCGGTTCGACCCAATTATTTGGGATCGGGTCGTGACATATTTTTTTCAAAGTTACCATGGTTATTATTTTACTAGAATAGAACAAGTAAGAAATCCTTATGTCTTAATTATATCACAACTTTCTTTCTATTCTATATGTACTATATGTACAGGGGCGGATCCAAAGGGTGGCTGGAGTGGGCTGCAGCCCACCCTAATTTTTTTCTTTTACAATTTTTAATTTTTTGATTATTGTATATGGGCTGGTGCACATCTAGCCAAACCAAATCCATTGTAGCCCACCATAATTTTAATTTTTGGATCCGCCCATGCATATGTAGATGAAAGAAAAAGGACCTTTCTTAAAGAGCTCAGTGGTATCACTTCATGGTGCATACGGTCCAGTCCGGGCCGGCCCACGGGCCGAATTCGGTGGGCCAGACCGGGCTCGGGCCGGTCCAGGACCGGCACTTAGGTTCAGGGCCGGGCCGGGCCCGGCCCGGTTCAGCTCGCGTAGGCCCAGCCCGGCCCTCTGGACCGGACCATGGTGCAGCCGGTCCGGGCCGAACCGGTCCACGGGCCGGGCCAGGCCTTGGTCGGTTCGGGCCGGTTGGGGCTGGTTGAACCGGGCCGGCCCGGTTTTGATGGGTTTTATTTTTTATTTTCCTTAATTTATTTAACTTTTTTTTGTTAAATTTTTTTTCAAAAAAATTTTGTAATTTATTTTTTTTTGCTAAATTATTTAATTTTCCTTAATTTATTTAACTTTTTTTTTGTTAAATTTTTTTCAAAAAAATTTTGTAATTTATTTTTTTTGCTAAATTATTTAATTTTCCTTACTTTATTTAACTTTTTTTTGTTAAATTATTTTCAAAAAAATTTTATAATTTATTTTTTTGCTAAATTATTTAATTTTCCTTACTTTATTTAACTTTTTTTTGTTAAATTATTTTCAAAAAAATTTGTAATTTATTTTTTTTGCTAAATTATTTAATTTTTCTTACTTTATTTAACTTTTTTTTGTTAAATTATTTTCAAAAAAAATTTGTAATTTAATTTTGAAAAAAAAATGGTAAGAGTAAAAAAAAATATTTCTCCCTCTTCCTTTATCCGGGCTTGGGACCGGCAAATGCTTGCTTGGCATAGGCGGAGTTAAAAAATATATTTTTTATTTTAAATTTAAAAAATAGTTTTTGAAAGTATAAGTTAAAATTTGAAAAGTATAAGTTAAAATTTAAAAGTATAAGTTAAAATTAAAATATTTTAAGTATAAAAGTATAAGTTTAAATGTACATACCTAATACCTTGTACCGTAGCCTCATTGTTGTTCGCCTTCATGCAATGAAAGCGATTCCAAATCCAGCTCGTGGATATCATGATCTTCTTCATCTTTCTAGTTTTGGGTTCTTTTATCGGCTTTCATCCAATCTTGTACGCACACTGGTGCTTCCAAGATATCGGACTTCAAGCAGCTCCTCCTATCGCTCAACATCCTTGAACTTGCACTAAAACAGGACTCCGATGCTACCGTAGACACCGGGACCATCAATAGATCACGTGCTATTGTAGAAAGAATATAAAATCTCTTGTCGTGTCTCTTCCACCATTCTAAAACGGCGAAGTGATCTGGAGTCTCATCTTCGTCTTGATAAGAATTAAGGTAAAGAGACAACTCTTGAGTAGGTTGGGAAGATTGTTTTGGTTTCTTCCTTTGTAGTATGCGACCGGCTGCTAATAGCTTAGACGTCAAGTCGGAGCTACTACTAGCCCCCCCTTAGTTGGTCGGGTCGACGTTGCTCCTTCTTCGTACAGTATAACTAACCTGTCCAACGCAACTTTAACTTCTAATTTCATGTCAGTAACATCTATACCCATATATTCTCCATATCCATCTAATAAAACCTATACGCCATCCAATTTGATTGTAGGATCAAATATGGAAGCCAAACAATATAAAAGAGGTACTTCACCCCAATATTTCTTGAATTTGGCTTCCATATTTCTTACCGCATATTCAAAATTTGGATGATCTCTATATTTAGAAAATAAATAAGACATGTTACAAAGTTCACGTAAAGCTAAGCAAGATGTGGGATAATAAACACCAGAAAGAATACATGTAGCATTGTAAAAAACTTCTAAAAATTCACAAACACTTTCAGCTGCTACCCAATCATCAGTAGTAACTTGATAGTCAAAGCTGACATCCGAAGTACAATAATATGTAATAGCATTCTTAAAAGGAATTTCAGATTTCAACATCAAGTAGGTGGAGTTCCACCTATTTGGTATATCCTTCACAAATCTTCTAAAAGTAATACCAAAATGTGCGCACGTGCATGCAAAACTTTGTTGTCTACTTGGAGACGAGTTTAGGTGGAGCAAGCATTATCGCAGAGTGTCTAAATGGGGACCAAAAAATTGTAAACATTCTTTAACAACTAAGTTAATTATATGGCAAGCACACCTAACATGCAAAAGTCTACCTTCTAAAATAGGCTGAAAAATTACTGACAAAGAAGACATAGCAGCAGTATTGTTTGATGCATTATCCAAAGAGATAGAAAAAATTTTATGGTGAATATCATATTCACGCACATGTTTTAAAATCTCACTTGAAATTACAGCGCCCGTGTGTGGACATTCTATAATTTTAAGACAGATGATGCATTTTTACAACATCCAGTGTGCATCTATATAGTGTGCAGTAATACAAATGTAAGCATAACTCCACTTAGTAGTCCAAATATCAGAAGTAATAGACAACTTACTAACATTTTGAAAATCTGCTTTCAAAGCGGCTTTCCGCTCGTTAAAGAGACGAATAGCCTCATTTCAAGCTTGTTGTCTACTCACTTGTAGTGCCCCGAAATTCGTGATACGTATTTTATACGTGATCGTATTTCTGACCAGTAATTTTTCATTTTTCTTAACCAGTTAAGTTGTGGTATATTTCATACTTAGCATTGTAGTTTAATTGTCATTTATCATTCCTGGATTAATTCTGATTAATGGAGCTTGGTTTTATTTGGATAGGAGAAGGAATTGGTTTGGTTTGGTTTATTATGCATTGGACCATCTTAGCTAACCTCCACCCTCAACACAACTTATCCTCCCCCATTAAAATCCCCACCTAACACTCTCTCTCCTTATTATTTTCTTCATCTTCTTCCTCAAGCTTCTTCCTCTCCACCACCACCACCGACCTAGGCAAGTGCACCTTGCTACCACATGAGAACCACTTTTTATTTGTCCATTAGCTAGATTAGGCCATGGAGATCAACATTAGAACTTGACATTTTATGATTTGGAGTTTCCTTTGTTCTAGATCTAGGTTTTTACTATTTTTGGATTTACATGGTTTTGATCTATTTTGGTTAGATTTTTGTGGGTTTTGATGCTTCCATGTGGAAGAGAATTTAATTTTACTCAAGTTAGACCTTTGAAAATCTAGATTTGGCTTTGATTTGACAAAGATATGAAAATTTGAATTTTTGGTGTTCTTGGTGTTCTTCTCGGCCTGGAGTAGCAGCCTGCGCTCTTTAGCGCAGTGCTGGATTGCGCATCCCCCTAGGCCAGCGCTCTTTAGCGCAGCGTCGACCGCGCAGCTTGCCCCTTGGCGAACTGCGCTCAACCCGAGTGCGCATGGACTCATGCGCAGTCTGCTCATGCGCAGCCTACTCATGCGCAATCTATCCCTGCGCACTCCACTTATGCGCAATCTGACCCTGCGCCATCTATTCCTGCGCAACCTGATCCAGCGCAATCTATCTGCTGCGCAGCTCACCCTGCGCACTTGGCACCCTGCGCACTTGGCACCCTGCGCAGCTCACCCTGCGCAGCTCACCCTGCGCACTTGGCACCCTGCGCAGCTCACCCTGCGCACTTGGCACCCTGCGCATTTGGCACCCTGCGCACTTGGCACCCTGCGCAGCTCACCCTGCGCAGCTCACCCTGCGCACTTGGCACCCTGCGCACTTGGCACCCTGTGCAGTACATACCTTGCACAACCTACTTGTCTATGATGAATTTGTTATTCTTGATCTTGGCTCTTCTAGTCCTATTTTATATTAGTATTTTATTAGGTATTTTACGTCCATTTTATATCCTTACGCCTTTTGTCATGAACTTGACTTTACTTAATATGTTGGAATGACTATTGTACATGGCACGGTATGACAAGGAACTAGCATAACATGACAGTGACCCGTAATGGTGCACTCCTGACATGACCAACCTGACTTGACAGTGGCCCGTCGTGGCGCACTCCTGACAAGTACCCTGACATGAATTATCCTGATAACTTGATAGTGGCCCGTGGCGGCGCACTCCTGACTTGACATGACTTGATAACTTAGCTTGACTTGTCTTGACACCGTGGGTGTTCCTGCTTGCTTGTGCAATCCACTCGTATTGTCTTGCATCATGTCTAGGACGTGACTCCCTGGTTCCTACGGTCAGGGTTTCATACTGAATCTGGCTAGGTTAATGACTAGATTGATCAATTAGTTCATGGAGAATTTCCCAGTTACCTGTTGCCCCTTTGGTCCCGGCCTTATATATATATACATGGGATTTGTTGCTATCCGTCGAGATGAGCGCACTTCCAGCCCGCCGTCGAGCGTGGTACCTTAGGACACATGTATCTTACTACAGTGTGTCTGCTATATCATGCTATCTTTTCCTTTTCTTGCTGGGAGCATTCAGGTAGTAACAAACAGGTAACCGGACTTGGAATTCTCATTGCATCTTGTTAGTAATCATGTCTGTGATAACCCTAGTTAGTTAAAGTAGTAAGCCGTAGTACTTGCTTGGCCGTGATTGATTGGATGGAGTCTAGTCCCTCTTGTCCTGTCCTGATCCTGTGCAAGGTCATGACATGACATGATTACTCGTGCTTTACCTTAATCATGTTTAATTGCAAGTCTTGAATTTGCGTATTTTATCTTGCCGATAAATGGTGGGAGAAACCAAGTTCCGTTCAGACGAAGGGTTACAACCCCGGTCCTTGTTTGGTTTACGGGTTGTAACCTGGCTATCTGAATAGTCCCATGGTCATCTCATCGTATATCATCCTGTCATGCCTTTCCATATGTTCTGTCTTTTATCGATTCTGTACAAGAATTGTCTTTTATATCTAACTATCATGCCTTTTCTTAAATTACTGTCTCTTATTATGTAATTATATTATTGTGCTGATTGCTGGCTTTTGTTCTTATTTCGTGGCCTCCTTTGTGGCACTTGCTCTTTCTGGGGTCTGACCCAGCTGGTTTTGTATGGCCAGATACCAGAGCAGCAGCAAAGGATCTACCTACTTCCCAGCCCGATGGTGAACACTAGACGGAACCCGGGCAACGAGTGTGTTTTTTCTTTTTGTTTCTCCCACTGTATTGTTAACTGATATTCTTTTGAGGCGTTTAGCCGACGAGCACTTGTTAGCTCGATGCACTTTACTTTCTGTCTGCCTACGGACTGTAATCATGATTGGCAACTCGAGGTTGATCATGTATGACTTAACTCTTGCTAGTCCTTACATTTTATACGACTAGCTTCATGATCATCTGGATATGTAATGTTTGGGACGCCTTACAATTGTATATTTGGTGGTCTGATATCTTGTTACTATCATTACTTGTTGAGATTGAGACAATAGCTTGATTTAACCCTAAGAGACTGATGGTTTGTAGCGTACCCTCACATAGCTAGACAGTCGTGACCGTATAGCGGGATGGTTGCCGTTCCGTTATACGTAGCTGGCTGTGCACGTCCCCGTTCTTCAGTATTCTGGTTCTGGGACGTGACATCACTCTAGTAAAGGAGGGGTTTAGAAAAATTGATGCATAATCTCGTAAAGATTCGCTTTCATCCGTCGTGAAAGAAAGTTCTTCACGAATAATATGTTTAGTTAATTCAATTTTATGCCGAGCAGCTGAGTAAGTAAAGTTATCCATTGAAGAACCGGTGGTGCCAAAGCTTATTTGGGTTTGGGACGCTTGAAGTGTGTCCTTCCCGTAGCAAGTGTCGTAGTGTCTGGATATGGTCTCGGTGCCACCGCCCTTCTTCCATGCGTACTGGTTGCAACATTTTTGCATTGCGCCTTGTACGGTATTGGTTCACCCTTGGCATCTAAACAAGCGAACCATCAGGATTAGTTTCAAAAATCAAAGTAAAATATTTCCAATACTTGGACCTTTTTTTTCTTTTCAGGATGTTGGGTGGAACTAGCGACTTCCGGAGGAGATGGTTGGAACCCCTCCGGAATCGGATTAGTTGCTACTTGCTCATGTGGAATTTGAGTACCGTCAAAAATTAAAAGTATTAAAAAATTGGTAAGTCTGTCCAGCAAGATCAGGTGGGTTTGAACCTTCACCAGCCATATATATAATAAAATAAAGTAAAACTTTGTTAGAAGAAAGTAAGGGATTGAGAGGAAGATCGGAAAGCCGTAGAGCCGGAATGGAGTTGGAAGGGAGATCGGGAAGCCGTAGAGCACCAGAGCACCGGGGAGGGAAAGCCGTAGAACACCGTAGAGAAATGTTTAGAATGAGTTGTGTTTGAAAAATGGAATTTTTGGCCTATTTATAGAAATTTTTCAGGATTATTTTGGTAATTTTGGGCCAAAAATGACCAAAATGCCCCTCCCAACGTTTTAAAAATGACTATATGGGAGGAACATTTTGGTAAAAGACCCCCCCCCCCCCCCCCCCCCCCCCCCCCCAAACGGTCGGCAGAATTAAAAAAAAAAAAAAAAAATTTGAACAGCCCAACGGTCGGCTGGACCGATCCAACCGGGCCGGGCTCGGGCTGGAGGGGGAGGGGGGGGGGGGGGGGGGGAGGCCCGACCCGACCCGTTGGGGGGTGGAGGGCCGGGCCGGTTCGGACCTCGGACGGGCCGGGCCGGGCTGATTTGACCACGGGCCGGTCCGGACCTCGGCCGGGTACCGGGCTAACTGGCCCAACATTCTACTTGAGTATCACTTCAAAGAAACCTATGTGCCAAAATCCAGTCAAAAGATTTTAGAAAACCTGTGTGCCAAAATCCTGAAAAGTTTCAATAACACAAAACCGTCAAAGTCGCTACATCTATAGCTAGATAAACCTTTGCTGGCCAAGAGGAACCCCACAAACAAGCCCCTATAAATAGACGGAAAACCTAGCTGGGAGAGGCCAACCGAGCTTAATTCCTTCCAGTTCCGGTATGATCAGCCACAGGGTTGTACTCGTTCTCCTGGTTGCGGCCTTCGGCAGCGGGAGGCTCACGGCGAAGCGTCCGATACCGAGGAGGGGGCAGATCAAGACGAGGATAGCGGCCTCGGCGCTGCACTCCATCACCTCCCTCTCCCTGCTGCTTCGTAAAAGAGGCCGCCGCGACGTACTGCATTAGAATGATATGTGGATGTTAATGTGCATGCCTAGCTAGGCGCTTGCATGCAGTAATGTTACAACTACAAGTGCACATTGCATCACGGAAATAGGAAGGAAATGTAACTGAAATTATTGTGTCATGCTTCAGATTGTAAATGTCCAATTTCTTCCATTAATCAGCTCTGCCATGGGCGGGCTATTTCCTCTCTAGCATTAGCAAAAACCTCATGCTTCACAAGAAATTATATCTTCTTTTCCAATTAATCCATTTTTTTCTGGTCAGTCAGTAGCTTGCTTGACACTAGTGCAATCCACCAAATGTCAGCTGGCATAAACAGAACCTGGTGAGTGAAAGTATCTGGATAATAGATTACCTAGTAGAAAAGATTTCAAAATCATCATAAATGTCCCCCCTGTCTTTTCTATTTCAATTTCTCGATTATTATATAATGATTTCTTAACTTTCCATATATAGAAAGATAGAAACAGATAGACTATAAAAGACATCTTTTATGTCAATGACACCAAAGGGATATGAAATGAATGGAATTGGGATAGAGATGGAATATAATGAAATAGAGCCACTTTGAGGTTCCCTATGAAATGAGGCATGGAACGGAACCACTATGAAGAAGTTCCGGGAGTTACGAAGGAAGCTTCGGACTCATATTGTTATTTTTTTTTACCAAGCTTAGTTCACTTCAAATGGACGTGGGTCCTTGCAAATACTTAATGGGCCATTGTGAAGCACATGGCAATAGAAAAATAAAGGATGATGAGCATATACCTTAACCTCTATATCTAGTGCAAACCTTTGTTGGGGTTTTTGTTGAGCCAACACTCATGTGGAAGTTTATTCCCACAGTCTCGACACTACTACAAAAATAGATAACAATGACGGCTAAATATGTTAATTGATGACATTTGTTCGGCCGTCATCTATGAAAGGGTCATCTTTATCATTAGAAATCAATGACAGCTCAACACACGTCATCTTTATTTATAAAAGATGACTTTTATGTGTCATCTTTATTTAGAAAAGATGATTACTGTGTGTTATCTTTATTTATATTAAATGACTTTTATCTTGAAAAATCAATGACAACTAAACACGCGTCATTTTTATTTATAAAAGATGACTTTTATACGTTTTCTTTATTTACAAAAGATGACTTCTATGCATCATCTTTATTTACAAATGATGACTTTGACGCATCATTTTTATGTACAAAAGATGACTTCTATACGTCATCTTTATTTTTTTTTAAATTACATTTATCATAAGAAATCAGTGACAGCTCAATACATGTCATCTTTATTTGTAAAATATGACTTTTTACGTCATCTTTATTTACAAAAGATGACTCGAATTTTTTCATCCATATTCCACAATTTGTATTTTGTGTACAATATCCCATATAAGAAAAATAAAGAAGAAAAATAAACACTTACACGAACAAAAAAAAATTCATTTCATATTTATTCAAAATGCCAACATTGATCTATACAATATTATTCTAGTCTCAAACGTTCACAACATAAATTTACAATACTTCCGAAATTTTCTAATACATCATTTTTTACATGGTCTTCATTAACAATAAATTTGGCCAGCTCTCGTCTCATTTCATCAATTTCTCTGACAGAGTAACCCTTTCTCCCAGCAAACTACAAAAATAAATATAAAATCAACTAGTACATAATGTTATACCAATACATATATATCGGAAAGGAACATATTATGAAGAGAAGACAAGACAATAGATACCTCAAGCCAACTTTCAGAAGCCTCCTCTTGACAGTCTTTTGTAATATTTTGCTGGAATATACCATATTTGTATCCAAGCCCATAACCCTATGCAGGATAATTTAAAGTCGTAAGAGAATCCCAAAAGCAAGAGGAGGTTAGTTTCATGCCTATTGAGTTCTAATTTAAAAAAACTTGGTTGTTATTCAAACATTTCCCAGAGGAAGAGACTGAACAAGTTGCACACCAGACTGACAATCAAATAAAATATTACTCAGGGAGCTGTATTGTGGCTCTGAGAAAAAGAGGCTAATTGAATGTGTTAAAGTTAGATCAATATAGGATATGTAGTTCTATACATTTTATTGACTGATGGCTCAGACTAGGTTTTTCAGAATGTGTAGGTGCAAGCACTCAAATGTTGTGCACTCGTATGTTAGAGTCTATTGAAAATGTTAATTTATTTCAAACATTTCCCAGAGGAAGAGGCCGATATTGCCGATACCGCCGATCCCGATATTCATAGAAATTGTCCGATACGGATTCCGATACCGATATTGTGAACCTTACTATTACTATTATATAAACCACAGCCTTCTCAACTTCCCTAGCTTATAATAACCTTATAATATTGTTAACAAGAAAGGAATATATCTACTGACCCAAGTTTTCCAATTTCCTAGCCCTGAAAAGTCCTTCAGCTATGATTCTGGCACTTTTCTTGACGGTCTTTGACAGGGCTTTTCAAGCTGAGAAATAGAAAATAATGTGAAACTATCTAGTGTAGGAAAATGATGAGCTGACTTGGGCCCAAAAATGGCTAAAGGAGGACGTATGTAGAGAGGAAAAACGGAACATGTGGGAAATTCTAGGAAGATAAATTTAAAAAAAAAAGAAAAAACTTCCATACCCTTTTTATTATGTGTTATATATCATTTTTCTTTGTCAGTTGGATGACGATTGATACCAGAGCTAGGGACTCCCTGTACAATACCAATTAAGCCATACCCAAATGAAAAAAAATTACTTGCCACTCATAGGAGCTGCACCTTTCAAGTTTCGCTCAATCCGTAAATCAACTAACAATAGCTTTATACTTTGAAATACAAGACTAACTAGAAGATACAAGTTCATTAGACATAAACAAAATGCTTAGTAGAACACGTGGTTTCTTTTCTAATTAAGGATGTGGATGCAGCATGTTCAAAACATGTTATTTGATAATTCTTAAACATGGAATAAAGAAATGTTTACCTTTTCTGTATTGAATAGAAGATGAGAAATTCTAGAACAAAGTCCGAATATATCTTGATTTCTGCCTAATGGATATAAAATAGTAAAAAGATGCTTAGTCAATGGGCGAGATTTTGGATGTGGATATAGGAGGATTAGATCATTAGAAGCAAGGATAGAGATTTCTTCTTCATCGGAACAAGTTTCATCAAAAAGAGCACGAGATGTGGAAAAAATGTTGTAGTGATAGACGGCAGATCAGATTAATGCAGAACAAATTTGAAACTGGATTGAGAAATGATATGTTTGTAATTGATGGAACATCTTGACTTAAGGTAATAAAAGATAAATTAACACCATAACATTTCATACAACCCAAACTCTCCTTTTAGATTCCAAAAAGTAAAAGCAAATAAATAGGTAAATTAACCCCATAACAATAATTTTAAGTCGAAAGACATCAGTAGGCTACAGGAAAATTGCATAATTTATTTTTAATTAAACCCACATATAGATAATCTCCAGACAAACCATCTAATCTACAGCTGAATCTTCTTTCTGATGAATAGTGTGCGTAAGAAAAATGGTCATTGCTACATATTACTCCTGATGTATGTTCATGTAAGCAAACTAGTCGACATATCGTACTTCGATAGAATTTAAGTTTAAATTGCTTGCATAACCACCTGGTTAATTTGTCGATATACTATAAACTAAATTTTGCATAACAAATTGGCAATTCAGTTAACATAAAACTCACAACAATTCATAAATTAAGTACTAACCTCCGTAGAACAGGAATAACATTCTCCAAATACCAGTTGGCAGAAGCATGAACATGTGCAGTTTTTATTCTGGTAGCTCGAATAGCAGTAGCATAATACTCTCTTGCGCTACATGAGTATTCACTGGGCAAATCCCTAACTATTGAAACGTCATCTTTCAAAACTCGAATAAAGTGATCTACGTCAAAAAATTATCAAATGAGCTGCAAAAAGCAAACACAGCTTTGTCAATCACGTGTAGGATGATCATAAGAGAATATACACAGTATGATATTGTCCTATGGAAACCTTGTGTCTTGCCAAACAGGATTTACTTCAAGGTGTGGGATCACAAAGGGTTGCATTCAAAATTTTAGCAACAACAACTGCATCACATATCTACACATGAAAAGTTTATATGGACGAGTCATTTCATCTACATCCCCACAAAGCAAGCATTCAATCAAGCCCTCAAGAGAAACAACAGTAAGTATGGAACAAGAAATGTATATTTGGAAAGTAAAGCAAATAGCATACCCCATCCTCTGTTGATTCAACCCTCCATCAAGAAATACTTGGATATATCCACTTGATTTCGTAGGAAGTACTAGTAACAAGGTAGAAATGGAAAATGTTTTAGAACAACAGATTCCTGAAGAAGATGCACACTTTGTATCGTTTGTACAAAAGAAGAGACTTATACATATGCTTCTCAACGAAACATGATTTAGCGTGTTGTCATCTCAGTATCTTGCTGCTAAACAACATTCTTGTACTTCTAGATCTATATGCTTTTGTTAGATGCATGCATCATCCATACAAAGACAAAATGATTCTGTTCAGTCATATTTTTGGCCAAATGCTAGGTTGGTTATCACAAACCATTCAGAAAGAAATGGTCACCCTAATAGACCCTTTTTCTGTTATTGCTCGAAGCTCTATCTATATGATTAATTAGTGGTCATCAAGCAATATTTGGAACAATATGAGGTCAATAGACCTACAAAACAAGCAGGATAATTGTTTGAAGCTCTGTTAACCTGGTGGTGTTTCCCAATGCCTCTTCTTGCTCAACTTTTCCTACTCTTGAGAATGTCTTATACCTCAACTAGAACATAATCAATAGGGGCTGATTTAGGTTCAATAGACAGATATTCACTATTCAGATTATTCCTTAGTACATCACTACTCTCGATGCCTTTCCATGTAGTAGATAATTAGATTCGAAGTGGACAGTATTGTTGAACAAACAAAACACTTGCACATACAGAACTTTTTCCGAGCAAAAAAGAAAGCATACATGTAAAAGCTTGCACCAAATAAATCTATCAACTTTGAATTTCTATTCATAAGAAGCACTAGGAGGGGGATAGAGATGGTTGAAGAAGACACCTACAGTTTATCTGGACCTACTGCTTCTCGATAGATGAAAGAAACTCTTGAATCAGATACATGCAGGGTCTTTGGCTCATCTTCATCATTGAACTTAATAAAGACAGATTGCCCAACTCTGTTGGTGAATGTGATAAATGGACGACTGACATAAAAGTAAAACTTACATGCCCATGGTGCATCTTAAACCCCCTATCCTCCACTTCCCATCTATAAGCAGAATCTTGATCGGAACCTAAAAAACACAAAAAAAAAACAGTAATTAAAAAAAAAACTCACGAGTAAAATTCAGCATTTTAACACTCCGAAAACCAGTGACGTGTCCGCATCCGGCACAAAATCAGACGTAACATCGTGTCCGTGTCGTCGTGTCCGCTCAACATGACACCAAATAATCAGCTGCGGTTGCGGGAGACCCTCTCTACTTACCACGTCTCCAGCGCGAAGTAGCGCATGTATATGAATGACCTCCCGATCTTCCTCCTCCCGTACCGGACCATCCACCCCTCGTAACCACCTTCGCCAACATCAGCAAACCCTAAATTCTCTTCCCCCAATTCTGCAGATCGATCGGCTACAGAAAAGAAGAACTGTTCCCCCCCCCCCACTTCAAATTTTGGGGCTTCTTCTGCGACAAGGTCCAAAGTCGAATAGGAGGCACGGTGGTCTGGTCGGCTACGAAGGAGTTAGAAAAGTGCTTCTAGTAGTTTCTTTCTTCATCGAGCTCTCTGTCCCCTTCATGCAAACAAAAAAATTCCTAAAATAAATAAATTCAAACACTACATGACCAAAACCCTAACCCTAAATCAAATATGATGACTCACAGATCAGGGGATTGAGCTTCTCTTTCCTTCAACATTTTAGGATTAGGGTTTGCGAGTTAGGTTTAGGGTTTGGAGAAAGAAGGAAAAGATTTTGCATTTTTAGGGGGGAGTTGGAGAATGAACTCGAGAGTGTGAAGTAAATAGAGAGGAGAATGGAGAGGGAGCTAGGGTTCGGGAGATATAAGGAAAAAAATTATGTCAGAATTACCAAAATGGCATACTGAAATGTACGCGGGAATTTTACTGCGTTACAATTAATGACGCTAATGAAAGAATCGTCAAACGGTTTTATTGACGGTTCTTTTAAAATTGTCAATAATAAAGTAGTTTTTCTTGACGGTTGTTGTTAAAACCGTCAATAATACTAACAAAAAGAGTGGTTACATGACGTATAGTCAAAATCGTCAAGAAAATAGCTCTTCTTGACGGTTTAACATGACCGTCAACAAATAAACCGTCAAGAAACGCCTTTTTTTGTAGTGTATGCACTGTAAAAGAAATTATTAGTAACGAAAAATATTGTGTTGTTAAATTTTTTATTGTCTTATGGGATACTAATTGTAGTAAAATACTTATCATGACGTTATATTTTTCAACTCAATAATATGTCATTTTTTAATCAACATTTTATAACATATATTTGGTGTAGATTATTGTTTAAACTAAATATGACCATTAATATCAATGTGTCATTATTAGTCTCACATCTTTTCTTCATACACAAAGATGACATGCAAAATATATATTTCATGACGTTATCTTTTTAATCGTCATCTTAGAGCACCTATTATGACATTATATTTTTTCATTGTCATTGATAAAGCTATTAATGACATGTATTAAATTATTTGACATTAAAAGTATTATTAATGATACTTTTAAATGAGTGTCATCTATAACGTGTCATTGTTAAAGATTTTTGTAGTAGTGCGAACTCCAAATGTATATTTCAATATAAAAATTCTTTGTTTTGACTAGTGCACATGAGACAGGGTAGCTCATGTAACTTATGGGATATTTTTTCAAAGGATCAAGACTAAATGGAAACACCGCTCCTTTGAGATTTTTCTTGGAGCTAAGCTCCGAAAGGGTTTAGCTATTCGGACTCGGACGAAGGGCACAAAGTGACGCTTTGATGGCTCACTTTAATTGCATGTACGCATCAGGCACGAGATAACGCGTCTATGCGGCATTGTGCTAGACAAATTGCTCACGCCAAACAATCTGGGCATGGCATCTGCGCATGGCCTTTGGGTACACAACAACAAGTGAAGTTCGAGAGTCCAGTTCTTTCCAAATGTGACTTAGAGCGTTCAAGAAGTTCGTTCTTTGAACCTGCTGGTTCCTGGAAGCAGATTATCGTATAGGACGAATCTTGATTCGAGCAACGGTGATCGTCATCACCCCAGTAAGGAGTTTTTCTCTTGTGTGCTTTCTTTCTTCTTCTTCTTGTTCTTGTGTTCGTTCTATCTCGTTATAACAACTACGATTGCAAAGACAAAAACGTATTTACATTAATGGTAGACTTTGTTATTGCAAGTTCTTTTTAAGTTTCAGAAGTCAGTTTGTAATCATCTCTATCTAGTGGATTAATTAATTTGTGCTCATATTCTGCCAGTGACAATTCTCTGCCCGAGAATCCTCTACATACGATCCTTTGCGCGACAGACAGTCTTTGAGTCCATTTTCGTGATTCTGGAAGCAACAACCTTGGCATTTTATAATTTTAGGGAGAAGAAAGGATGAAAGTTTTTTTTTTTTCCCCTTCTACTTTCCCTATATAAAAGTTATAGGATTAAAATGAAGTTTGTGATTGCAAGCATGTGAAGAGTAATGATAAAACCCCTATACAATAAAATGATGATTAATGGAAGAAATATGTTGGGTCGTGGGAAGTGGGAACAGCACACGAAGATCCCATGTTCATACGTGATTCTTAATACGTCTCTTTATATAAAAACCATGTGCAATCGGAGGATTAAGTCTCTTTTCCCCCTTCTTTTTCTATTTGTCTACCTAAACACAACATAGGTCAGACCTCATAGCTAGATGAGCTGGGAGCAGGGCCGGCCCTGGGGTAAGCCGGACAAGCCTTGGGGCTTGGACAATCCCCCTCTGCTAGGACAATTCCTCTCTGCTAGGGCAACCCCTTAGGCTCATCATAACCCCACAAAAGGATTAAAGGGCAACCAAAATTAGCTTCAGGATAGGGCAACCTAAACCTCCGGGCCGGCTCTGGCTGGGAGCATATACTTGTTTATTCTGCGTGTGTGTGTGTGTGTAAGCTGAAAATAAAATAAAATAATGCTAAGTTTATTATCAAATTTTTACAACTCTGTTAGGTTCCATCCGGTCGCACTCGGTCATCTCTCCCAATCATTGGATTATTGCCAATAATGGTTATAATTAGAATAGCATTTCCCTAAAAAAAAAGCTTCCATCAAACAAAAGTCAACAATAGCAATTATAGCATAGTCATTGCTCAAGCTGATAGAACAATCAGGGGCTGTTTGGATAGATATAACTTTTCGAAAGTATAAAAGTGACACTTGCTGCAAGTTGAATTTCAGTAGAGTTGCAGCAAGTGTCACTTATGTGTTTGGATAGATTATTTTTTGTCTGCTGCAAGTGGAAGGAAAATCAATTTGGTGTTTGGATCGTTGTTGTAAGTGAAAAAGAGAAATTTTTTATATATATAAATCTCTCTCTCCTCTCTCTCTCTCACTTTACTCTTCCCCTCCCCCCCCCCCCAACCGCCACCAGCCTCCCTCCCTCCCTCCCTCCCTCCACTGCCTCAGACCACCACCACCGCCTCCACGAGTCACCACCACCCCACTCCAGCTCCCCGCCACCACCACCACCACCGCCTCCACGAGCCACCACCACCCACTCCAGCTCCCCGCCACCACCACCACCGCCTCCACGAGCCACCACCACCCCACTCCAGCTCCCCGCCACCACCACCGCCTCCACCCCACTTTCATCCCACCTCCCTCACTTTTGTGAGGGAAGTGAAAATGAACAAAAAGGAGGGGGACAGCAACTGTGCAGCAAGTGAGATTCCTCATTTGCTGCCAACCAAACGCCGCAACTCCCGCAAAACCCAGCCACTTACCGCATCTTCTTTCACTTCCCGCGCATTCACCGCGAATCAAACAGCCCCTCAGTGTGCGAGTGAAATAAAATATATATATATATATATATATATATATATATATATATATATATATATATATATATATATATATATATATATATATATATATATATATATATATGTGTGTGTGTGTGTGTGTGTAATCCTTAAAAAAAAACTTTTTGAGGAATCGACTTAAACCATCAATCAAATAACCTGCAATGTCAATCGAAAGCCACTAATTTGCAATTACTTATCCGTGAGAATTTTTCTTTTTTTAATTCTGAGACTTTTCTTTTTTTAAAACGTTTATATGACTATGAGATGGGTGCATCATCCATTCTATTGGTTATGATTGTGTTAAGTTGATTTCCGGGAGCTTAATGAGACTAGCCCTCCAATTTTATTTTTATTTTCATATAAAAATATTATTTTTTTAATATTATCACCTTCAACAATATAATTTGGTCCTCCAAAATATAATTTGTCCCTCTACAACATATATATGTTGTCCCTCTAAAATATTTAGTCCCATCCACACATTCCACACACACATGTACGTATGTGTCTATGCCCGCAATGCCAAGATTCTCAAGCCCATGCGTAGTCCGAACTACATATATATGGGTATGAAATGAAGGCCCGAGGCAAATTTTTTATTCATTTTACTATTACAAGGCCCATCTCTTGGGGTAAGCATCAACCCTGAGTTGGGCTTGGCCGCATTGACAGCCCAAGGGAGGTGGTTTCTTTAGGCATTAACTACTCCATGAAGGTCTAGTTTTTATGGTTTTGCTAGGTTACATTTAGGTCTTGTTTTGTTCTCGGAAGAAAAATCAATTAATTTTATCTTTTCTACAAGGATAGAAAATTAAAATTTATGTCATATTTTTTTCATGTGTTTGGTAAAATAATAAAAGCACTCAAAAAGGCCATTTGGTTTCCTTTGCAGTATTTGATTAGTGTAGGAAAGAAAAAATATATATATATCACTGCTCCAACAATATTCTTGTCTATAAAAATAAAAATAAAATTAGCATGAAAATCAAAATATAATAGATAAAATAGGCTATAACACGTTTGAGAATGACTATTATCGTCCAAATAAAATTTTGTAATAAATGCTGAAAAATGAGAAGAAAAAATTAATCATTTTGAGAGGACCATCTTCTTCCCTAATTTTTCTCTATTAGAAAAACAGTTTGCAAGTTTGTGGCTACTATTAGAAAAACAGAAGCTGATAATATTGTATTCTCTGATTCTTCAGTTGATTAATAAGATCACTTTGTTCCTTTCAAAAAAAAAAAAAAAAGTTTGTGGCTACTAAATAAAAAAAAATTAATTTCTTTCTTTTTCTAATTCCTTAAATTAGTGAACCAAACATAACTACCTTAGTTTATGTTGCCAAACACATCCTTATCCGGGAAATGCGTCCTAGGTTCAAGTTGATATAGACATGGACTTGTACGTCAGTCTATCATGGGACATTGTGTGAGGGCCTATGAATAATGAAATAATTGATGTGTATAATTGGTTAGGTAAACAAGAAATGCATTCACACTATGGATAAGTACTAACAAGAATATAAGCATAATTAGTCCATTTGTCAGCTACATGCATTTTTTCAGTTTCTTGACGTTTAATTTAACTAAAACTCCCATGAAACCGTATAAGTTTCATTCTGCCAAATATACTCTTTACTTGCGAAATTGGTCCTCATTTCAAAAGTAAGATTCTTCTGATTATGGACTTGTTAGTTTATCATGGATCATTGTGTTAAGGTCTATGAATATGAATTATGGTAAGTGTAGAAAATAATAATGTCTTGTTCTCATTGCTAGGGTTTGTTACAATATATATATATAGTGTCTACATTTGGACTTATGGGCCATATTTACATTACAAATATAATCTAACAATCTAACACCCCCCCCTCAAGTTGGAGCATGCAAGTCACAAATGTCCAACTTGGGAAGGAAAGAATCAAACACATGCTTTCCAAGGGGCTTAGTGAAGACTATTACGGTGCCATCTCTAATAGCATCGCGAACAAAATGCAAATCCACCTCAATATGCTTACTGCGCTCATGAAATATCGGGTTCTGAGCCAGGTGCAGGGCTGACTGACTGTCACAATACACCGACATAGCAGACTCCTGGCGAACGTCCAAATACACCAATAACTCCTTCAACCATTTCAACTCACAAACAAGCGCAGCGAGAGATCGGTATTCAGCTTCAGCGGAAGATCGAGAAACAGTTGGTTGCTTCTTGGTCTTCCAAGAAATAGGAGACCCCCCCCCCCCCCCAAAAAAAAAATACCAACCAGCCTGTAACAGACCGACGAGTAGGGACAACTGGCCCAGTCGGAATCACACCAGCTAGAAAGACGGAGATCACAATCAGCTTTCAAAAGAATACCCTATCCCGGTGCATGTTTGAGATATCTGACAACTCTCAAAGCAGCATGCCAATGATCTTGTCGAGGCTTCTGTAAGAATTGAGACAAGATATGCACAGCATAGGCTAAGTCAGAACGACTAAATGATAGATAAATCAACCTCCCAACCAGTCTCCGATATGGCTCTACATTCACCATCTTTGGACTAGTCGATTCTGCCAGCTTGTGATTGGGCTCCATGGGAAAGCCAGCAGGTCGAGACCCCATCAAGCCGTATTCTGAAATAATGTCCAAAGCATACTTTCTTTGACACAAGGAAATGCCTTCTGCACTCCGAGCCACCTCTATGCCAAGAAAGTAGTTCAACACACCAAGGTCCTTCATGTGAAAGCAAGAACTAAGGTACTTTTTGAAAGCATCTAAAGCACCTGAGTCATTACCAGACACAATCATCTCATCCACATAGATCAAAACATGCAACTCTACATTCCCTTGAAAAAGAGAAAAAGGAATAATCGGAATGAGATTGAATAAATCCATAGGATATCAGGGAAGCAGTAAGCTTAGCAAACCAACAACGTGGTGCCTGTTTCAATCCATATAGAGACTTACGCAGGCGACATACTTTGTTAGGTTCACTATGCGAAAAACCTGGCGGCAACTTCATATACACTTCTTCTGTCAGATCGCCATGAAGAAAAGCATTGTGAACATCCATCTGGTGTAAAGTCCAGCCTCTCACAGCTGCAACAGCCAAAAATGTCCGAACTGTAGGCATCTTAGCTACCGGGGCAAATGTCTCTGAATAGTCGATCCCCTCGACCTGATGATTACCGAACACAACCAGCTGTGCCTTTAAGCGCTCAACACTGCCGTCGGAGTTGTACTTTATCTTGTATACCCATCTACTTCCCAATGCTTTCTTCCCATGAGACAAATCGATAATACTCCAAGTCCCATTATCTTCCAGTACCTGTATTTCAGTTTGTATAGCCGCGCGCCAGCCTGAATCTCGCGAGGCCTGGCGATATGAAGTAGGCTCAACACTTGCAGTTATAGCTGCAAGAAAATCTCTGTGTCCAGCAATAAATATGTCATAACTTAGAAATTGTGTTAGAGGATACGAAGTACCTGAGGAAGTGACGGAAACAGATGAACTGTGGTGAAGGGGGACTTTTACTTCGAACAGCATTCGTTACAAAATCCTGTAATCGCACTGGCTGTGATTTCTTTCTCATTCCTCTTCCCAATACTACCTCGTCGGGCACCTCTGGCAACACTGTATCCCATGTATCATCAGTAGTACCCGCATCACCCCTAGTAGACTCACCTGTCAATACTTCTGTAGCTACCTGTGCATCCTCGCCACTCGGTGCCGAGCCGCCAGCAACCACTTCGGCCTCAGCAACCGCAGCCAACACTATCCCAAAAACCTCGATATCGTCTCCCGACACCCCAACAGATGTATGACGTGTCGCAGAAGACATCTCGCTAGCAGAGCCACACCCAGAAAATTCTTTTTCATAAAAAGTAATATCACGGGACACAAAAAATTCACCAGTCTCCAAATCATACAGTTTCCATCCCTTTTTATCAAGGGGATACCCAACAAAGATATATTTTCTACTCCTGCTAGCAAATTTATCATTTCAGAATTTCAAATCATACGCATAACACAGACAACCAAAAATACGTAGATGATCATACGAAGGAGCCGAACCATATAAAACTTCATAAGGAGACTTAAACTGCAAGATACTAGAAGGTGTTCTATTTAGCAAATAACATGCACCAGAACACATTTCCCCCAAAAATCCATAGAAAGGGAACCCTGAAATCTCAATGCCCGGGCTACATTTAAAATATGTCGATGTTTTCTTTCCACCCTTCCATTCTGTTGAGGTGTCCCAACACAGGATGTTTGGAACAATATACCTTGAGATGAAAAATAATCTCGTAAACAATTAAATTCAGTCCCATTGTCACTCCGTATACGACGTATATCAGCCCCAAACTGACGCTTCACCATAGCAATGAATTTAAGAAACATAGAATAAACAACACACTTATCCGTCAATAAAATAACCCAAACAGCTCTAGAAAAATCATCCACCAAAGTCAAAAAATATCGTGCCCCATTAGATTACAGAACACGATATAGTCCCCACAGATCACAGTGTATAAGTTCAAAGCATCTCAAAGCATGACTACTACTATCAGGAAAAGCATCACGAGTCTGTTTAGCTTGATGACAAATATCACAAGCCTTATGAGAAAACACACTACTACCAGAAAGAAAAGGTAAAGTCTGCATTACTTTATCTGAAGGATGCCCCAGTCTACTATGCCAAACCTCGGAATCACTCTTTTTGCATGCCAGGATCACCGAAGCCAAAGAAGCTGGAACCTCCCCCAAGAAGTAAAGTCCACCCCTCTGTTCACCTGCTCCAATCACCATCCTCGTACTTCGGTCCTAGACAAAACACAAATCAGGAGTAAATAACATATCACAATTTCTGGCACCAATCAATTGTAAGACAGAGATCAAATCGCAAGTCAATGTCGGAACATAAAGAACATCCGTCAACACCAATGATGTAATGCCCCAGAACCAGAATACTGGAGAGCGGGGCGTACATAGCCAGCTACGTATATTGAAGTGCAACCCACCTCGCTATACGGTCACGGCTGTCTAGATACATGAGGGTTTAACTACAAGCCAACAGTCTCCTATGGTCATGAACAAGCCTATTGTCTCAATCTCAAACAAGCAATAATAGTTACAAGATGTCAGAGCACCAAATATATAATAGCAAGGACTAGCAAGAGTTTCAGTCATACATGATCAACCCTAGGATTTGTCAATCATGTTACAGCCCGTAGGCAGACAGTAAATAAAGATGCAATGCGAGCTAAACAAATGCTCGTCGGCTAAACGCCTCAAAAGAATATTTTTACAATAAAGTGGGAGGACAAAAAGAAATCCACTCGTTGTCAGGGTTACGCCTGGTGGTCACCATCTTGCTGGAAGACAGGTAGATCCTCTGGTGCTGCTTCGATATCTGGCCATACAAAACCAGCCGAGTCAAACCCCAGAAAGAGCAAGTGCCACAAAGGAGGCTTCACTTAGGAACTAAAACCAGCATATCACAACAGAATATTAAAGATAATAAATAAAGAACGGATAATAATAGAGATAACAACAGTAAACTGAGTACGAGGAAACCATTCAAGTAGCCAGATCACAACCCTTAAACCAAACAAGGACCGGGGTTGCAGCCACTACAAGAAAAACTCCATTTTACAACGTTATAAAAACATTGTAAAAGAGCTTTTACAACGTTTAATAAAAGGTCGTTATATCCAGGGTTGTAAAAAGGGAGGCATCTTCCACAACGTTCGTTTGAACATTGTGAAAATGTTGTAGAAATTTTTTCCACAACAGTTTACAAACATTGTTTAAATTTATAAAATCTAACAAAACTCTTTCTACAACATTTTCCATGTATTGTAAAAATTCTTTTTAGAACATGTTATAAGAATCGTAAATATAATTTTAACAACGTTCTACAACTGTGGTAGAAACTATATCTACCATGTTTCTTAAACATTGTATATAGATTTTGTACAACAGTGTGCAAACATTGTAAAAAAATTATACAACTTTTGAAAAATGTTGTAAATGTTATTCAATTATGTTTCACGGACGTTGTAAATAAAATTTATATGTTGTAATTGTAATATCAACAATAATTTAAAAGTATTGCAAATAATTTTTACAATGTTTAAAAACGTTGTGAAAATGTTATCTTACAACAGTTACTAAACGTTGTTGATTGTATTTCCATTTAAAAAAATATACAATTTATAAATAAAAATATATTGATTACAATTACAATACAAATACAAGTACATAATCAACCCCTTTATGTTCCAACGTGCCACACATCCATTTTACCATCCTCTCACCAAACTCAGAAACAAGAGGCAGAGTGATTATCATCAATCCTAACCCATTAGCATCTTCGTCACTCTGTCGACAATCTTGCTCCGGGAGAAAAATAGCTCATAGTCATCGCCGAGGACTCTGTAGACTTCCCACTCCCAATCGCCATTAACATGCCTACCAATCTCTGCCTGGAAAATTTATTATTCAAGATTAGTTTTTGAAGTTCGCAAAAAAGAATAGTATTAACTAAATTTTGTATGACAGTTACACGGACACGAAAAAATGGTATCAATTGTAAAATATGCCCACATTTGTGTTCACAGGGGGCTATGTATGTACATATTTGAAAATGTTCGTATCACATGTGTATTATGTTTAGACAGTAGATCAACATGCATTTGCAAAGGAATAAGAAGTTAATGATATATCATCACCATTTTGGTGTATAAAAATCTAGTTCCCAACAAACCTTTGAATCCTAAATGTTTATATTAGGTTATTTATATCTGGTCTGGTGTTTAGTGTTTAACATATAGTGATCTAAAAGTACAATATAAGATATGGAATTACTTGTCAAAGGTGAGTGTCCTAAACATAGAAATATATACAAGCAATTAAACCAGTAGTCAATATATGTTACCTTAGCAATTAAACTAGAGTTATTCTAATATTACCTTAGCTCATAGAACTTCAGTTTTTAGAAAGTTAAAGCTAATTTAAATCCAAGATTGAATAGTAAAATATAACCAAACAAAGCCACCAATGATATACAAGTAGAAGTGGCCACTTAAGTTTAACCTCCAGCTGGTCAAAACTTGTTGACCTATAGTTGTATTTAATGAAGAAATCTACAGAATTCAAAAAAATAAGAAAAATGAGATGTAACTAAATTTAGCCAAAAGTTGCCATTACAGCAAACCTTTTTCCACCGGGATGCAAGGAACTCACTTAAAGTCGATCATATTTCTGTATATGATACTGGGGAAATCTGAAATCCCCATTTTAACCAGGATGATATAGAAGCTGCAGAAGCAAGTCTAATTGCATTGGTTTATTAGAATCAAGTCTTAGAAACTATGAAATGACTTACATTTTGGAAGAATAAAGCCACCAAATAATAGGATCGTTAGCAAGGAAAATTTACCACAAACTATAGAAGCCACCATTGACTAGAAATATGAAGCGATGAAACGAAACATGGATAGTAACATTTGGTGCATAGCGGAAAGTAGAATAAATTGACGGAAGAACCTAACAGGTTATATGAAAATACTTAAGAAACTTGAATAACAATTAAGTGCTATGAACATTGTTAACCATTTTTCTAAACAAGGTTTAAGTTTCAGATATACATACCTTGAAGCCTCTGGGTTGTACCCAATGACATAATATGTGAGCGATGTCCATGTAAAGGGCTCTGTCCATGAAATATTGACTTTTAATATCCAAGCTGGAAGTGCATATAACCATGTAGCATAGAAGTAAAAATCCCATTGCTTGTAAAAACCAGAAGCCTGGATGATGTCATAACTCCAGTATTTCATTGATGAGTGTGTAAAAGAGGGAACCAAGATAGTAATTAGCATGTCGAATGTCAACCCCCATTTGTGTTCTTGATCCTTCCTGGACGGAACCTGAATAAAAGTTTACCTAAAGAAGGCCTTTAGTTCTTCTTAAAAAAACTTGTAGGTTGTTAATTCAAACATTACATCATGTAGAAACTCAGTTGCTCCTTTTATAATGTTGTTAATTAAAACATTACATCATGTAGAAACTCAGCTGCTACCACCGATGCTTCTTGAGGTACCTTCAGAACCAAGAAGATAAGCTTTGCATATGCATCAACCGTCACAAAGGATAAATGCTGGAATTGATTGATTGATTGAAGTAACAATGAGACGGAGGCAGTGACCTCCTCATGAGCAAGACAATATGCAACAAAAAGCTCCTGGAAAAGAAAAAAACTTTAGCATTGGCAGTGTTCTAAATGGCGGTCGCCTCTAGAAGACTATATTATAACACATAACAAAGAGAACTATTACATTTATTAGACTAGATACATAAAAGGCAAGATTTTAGAAAGAGACCACTTAGACTTGAGAAACTGTTTTAAGTCACTTCACAAAAATGAAATACAAATTAGTCACCAAGTGAAATAAATAATTGGTGTATCGAGGACATAATGAAATACAATTGAAAGACCTTTCGCAACCTTTCTCAAATTCAAAAAGAAGAGATATATGGCAGAACACACAGGTTTTTTTCAAACACAATACTATCTTTTACTAGTTCAACAAGAGTTCAAGTTGGCAAAGACATACAAAAATGCACATCTTTTTAAAATAATCACCCATATCTAATGTTTGAGTTTGACAATAATCCAGAAAAAACATAGCAGGGGAAAACTACCACACGAGAATGACTTACCCTTATTAACTTTACGGAGAAGCTTTGGCCACTCTACTTGGAACAGACTGTGCATCGTCACCCTCACTAGAATAGGAAGGCGGCTGTGAAAACCCACCACTGCTATAAGCATCTGCATAAGGCTGTTACCGTTGGCCATAACCAGCCTGGCTCTGTGGTAGGGCACAGCCATACATCGGTACTTCTCGAGGGGCTTCCTAAGTAGTCTTAGCTGCTTGATTTGTCAGTCAAAAATGAGAATATAAACTCCTTTATGTACATGACAAAAAAATAACTCAAAATGGGACTAGCTCATATGTTTAAAGCATGGATAATCAAAGTATAAGAGCCTAGAACAAATAAGAGTTTCCGTAATAAATGGTTAAACTTAACGTAGAAGTCGGCAGCATGAATAGTGCTCATATCCATGGATTGGCCCATTTCACCTTCTAGCGGTTTAACAATGTACTCTTTTACTCGGCTAATTTCTTTCTTCGTAGCTCGATTGGAAACATAACAATTTTCTAATGGCAAATAAAACAAACCAATAAGGGTTATGCAATACAAGTAGGCACATGTGAAATGAATACCCTTAATAGTCACTACTAGAAAATTGTAACTAAAGTTAGAAACAGAAGCAATAGAGGAATCCCAGTTCCTAATCAATCTTGAATGCAATATTAGCTTTGTAAAAAGCTAACATTGACTTCTTACACCTGTATGTTGATAAGGTATATTCATGTATTTTGACTTCTTTATGATTGTAGATGCCCTTGAACCGCCTTGAGTCTCAAGGTATACTAATATATTCTTAATTTGTACTCAAAGTCATATCACTAATTCTATGCTAATTTTGTTAATGCAAAAAAAAGAAAAGAAAAAAAGATGATGTTTCTATATGATTTCCAAGTTCCCTATTTTTGTACATTCGAGAATAATTGTGAGAAAGATTGTAGGAAAAAGAATACTTTAACTTTGTCGACGTCTCCCAAGAGGAACTTGGTAGAGAAAAGATAGAATATACAGAGATAAACTTTATATACCAATAAACATAAACTTTGATATACTAAGAAATAAACTTGCTCTACCAAAGCATATCTGATCGATTCACAGTAAGTATTTTTTACTGAATTAGCTAAGTCGGTATGTCTTACAGTAGTGACCACCGAATGCAATTTATTTCCTGGTTTGTATCCTATAATCTCCAACCATTACTGTTACTTATTAATCCCTACATATATAATATCCTTGAATAATGTGAAACTCTCTGTAATCAAGTCTACATATTGACTACACTTGTACTAAAAGATCCCTAGAGATATATAATATCTAGGAATAAGAAACTTTCTTTACTCACGTTGTAGGCAGTGAACTAATTATGGTAGTCATAAAACTAACATACTATATATATATTATAGTTTGAACTATTACTGTAACAGTAAAACAAGATATGTGAGTTTCCTCAAAAGGACTGCACACGGACATTTTTTGTACCAATATGAGATATTCTAGTACAAAAAAATTATAAGATCTTTGTTAAATTCATATTTTGATTATAAGAAGTTCTAGAAGATATAAAGGAACCAGAAGGAAAAGCGGTAGAACCGTTTAAGGTGTTAAATCAATAAAACACTTGTAGATAACTTCCATCAATTCATGAGGAATTATGTAGAATACACCTGAAATTAATAAATATTTTGCCACACAGATAAGCATGCAATCACTTGGTTGTACTGAAGGGATCCAACAAGAAATGGATTGATTAGATCTACTGAAGTTAGACAACATCATTCATTCATAAAGGTGTTGAAAGATATACTCACATGTTATATTGATTTGTTATGAGAGAATTCTATATCTAGAATCCTCGAGTGGAACTACTTAACCATATTATCTGCGGCTGATATAAATGGCTTTGCTTCCTGTTCCAAGCACATTGAAGGGTGAGAATGAATTGCTTAACTACTAAAGTTGATCATGAGGTAAGATTACACAAACCTTTTGCACCAATGAATCTTCCAGGTATCCTCTCAAAGATGAAAAAATGTGTTTGTACCTCCAGCTCATCCTGGCTTTGATTTGTGAGGCGACACTCTAGTTTTAACATTATCTGAGGATAACAACATAGAATGAGAAATTTGTACTAACAAGAGCTTAACAATGCAAATTCATAAGTAAACAGATAGCAGCAGTGTTACCTGTTAGGTTCTTCTATTTTCCAATATTTGCCTTTTGATGGCTTGATTCTCTTGAACAATATCATGTGCCACAATTTTTTTTGCAGTGTTACCAGCAGGCCTACTGAAGAGAAAAGTAGGAAATTAAGTTTTGTTTGTTTACAAGTTGCTTTGGGACATGTATGTAACACGAATTAGAGCATCACTTTATTACACACTTCAATTTGATGATAATTCTAGATTCAACATAAGGTGATTGGTCTTCCGTCTGGAAAGCAGATGGTTGTCTAATTGAAGATCTGTCATTCTTTTTGGCCGTATGCTTATTGGAATTGTTGGGAGCCATTGATCCTTTGACATGAATACTTTGAGCTTTGGGAGTGCAAGCTTCTGAAGCTCTTTAGCTCTTCAGTCTCATAGATACTGAATCTTTAACCAAAATGCTTGCATTTTCGCTGAACATCTTCACCATCTACAAGAGATGAGTTCAACGATAATAAAAACCATATTAGCAGAACAGATTCGTGTAAGGTTAAACCATCAACAAAATAAGACCTGAAGCTACAGACACATTGGTCACCGGAAGAATGGGTAACGCAAAAGATGGGGCCTCCATGCTCGCCATAGATTAATTGCAAACAGAAGGCCAATATAGTGAAACTGAATCAAACAAATCTATCACTTGAGCTAAATCAAGAAGTAATTATTTCTTAAGTAGAACGTTTTCTCATATTGAAGAGGCTTACTAGTCCCACAAGGTGGCTGAAACAAAATATCAATTCTCTTCTTTAGAACCTCTAAAGATGCACACATCACAAAGTCTCTATAAATTATAATTGAACTGTTCACTTACAAATTGGACACTTTTCTACTGTTTACTTTTTGTTGTTGGCCTAGCCTCTATATCAAAAATGTGCTCCTAAATGTATCTCAAATTAATGGAACTAAACACTCTAGTAAGTAAAATTGCAAAAAAAGATTGTAGACCGATTATTTTTTTAAGGAAAGATACCAACCTAGTGCTTTCTACTTCAGATATAGGATGATTCATCTGGCTATCGGCTTCTCTTACATCCTGCTCTAGTTCATACTAATATAAAAAGATTCAAAAAAATTTGTTTTTTATGATTGAGATCTCACCTACTCTGCTACTAATAAAAAAAACTACCAGCTGGGTCTCCCTCACATTTTTAGAGTTACTGAGGCTGTCAATTTGAACAGTTCATCCGTCATTTAACTTTGGCATGAAAGCTGAACCAATCTAATAAACCCTAATTTTATAATTATATAAGAACATAGTAGAATAGACATAAAGGAATTCTCACAATTTATTTTTGGCATTAAAACTGAAACAATATAAAAGGAAACCATAAACACACGAATACGATACAACATAGTACATACACAATAATATGGACACAACACCTATTTTTGTGTCCTAAAAAAATATTTAAAAATATTAAAAAAAACCCCACTAAATTGAATGATCTCAATAAAATAACACTATAACTCATAAAGAATCTTTGATCAAAAAATTGAAGGCTGTCAGTAACGATCACTCAAAGAATGATAACAAATAGTAAATAATATTAGAATTCATGGATTCAAAATGAAAGGTCAACAAATAACTTCATATTCTATAAAAGATCTGAAGTATCCGCTAGCTCCTCCGAGGCCAGTGAGTCCTTCGACAAGCCGGAGGACATTAGAAGGTCCCCGACTAGGCGAGACAGGTCCCACTAGGGATGGTGATTTTGACCGGAGCAAGTTGGCGAGAGCGAAACATAATGACGAATTCGAGAGAGCAATTGTAGAACAATTAGGAATGTAGAAAAATATAAGCTGATGCACACAATCCTTATAAAATAAAATTATCATCCCCATTCTAATTTAGGGCTAAATGGAGAAATACCAAAAAAGGAGAATTTTTTAGTTTTTGTAAAGATTGATAACAATCTTTCAATTGTAAATAATGAATAAAAAGAGAGAAAACTTACAAAGGGGTCATCCACAATTCATTGTCCGAGGAGGACAAAGAGGGAGTCAGGCGATTACCAAGAGGTGGCATGTTCGCTTGCTGGGTTGACAACGAGGACAACTGGGAGCACGAGGAAGATTTGGGCCCAGTTTAGATTCAGCTTGAGGCCTTGGCTATGAGGAAGAAGGGGGAATGGAGATTGGGGTTCCAAACCATGAGGAAGAGAGGAGGGCTATAGAGGAGAAGGATTAGAGTTAGGCTCAGTTTGCTTGGATTTGGGGAAGAAGATGGAGAGAAATTAGGTTAGGGTTAATAATCAATAAATGAATGAATGGATAGATGGATGAGTGATTATGGGGGTGATCGAAAACTTGGGGCAAAACCGAAAGCGGGGAAAAGTATTGGGACAAAATTACTGTTTTTCTTTCTTGCTCAGGATTCTTAGTGTGACTAAAAAAATCAGTCTTAAATAAAAAAAATATTATGGTATATTTATAAATTTGTCCTAAGTAATATACCTTTTATTATGGGTGTTATTAAACATATTTCTTTTCTTTCTGTTTATCCTCTTCTTCGTTTTTAGAAGGTTTGACCAATGTTATATTTTTTTAAACAATTGAACTATCAGTCTACCTCTCCCCTCCCACAACCAAATTTTAAAAGAAAAATTTTGACTTACTCCCCCACATTATTTATCATATTTAACGGTACACCCGCAGCGATTACATAATATAGAAGTCCTTCCACTTTTGACGAATCTGTCAGGAAATGACGGTCAACCCGTTTGACCCAAAATATTTGACAAAAATATCCCTCCCCTATTTGACAAGCAGTCGCTGCCGCTGCTCCCCCCCTCGCTCCCTCTCCTTTCCCCCTCCCCGCCACCGACCCCTCCCCCTCCCGCCGCTCCCTGCCCCCGTAGTAGCAGTAGGCGCCGCTCGTCGCTGCGATCGCTCCCCGCCCGCTGACCTCCACACATCCCCCTACTCTCTACCCCGCCCCTCCCTGCTGCGCTGACACCCCCTCCTCGCTTCGCCGTCATAGCCGTTGTCGTTTCCACTGCTATGCACACCGCCACTGCTACTGCCGTGCGCACCAACGTCGTCGCTACTGTTGCGCGGGGAGAGGGAGGGGGGAGGCGGCAGCGAGGAGGGGGAGCGAACGGCGAAGAGGGGGAACGGGGGCGATGGCGAGGAGCGGCAGCCTTCCGGGTGGGAGGGATGAGGGGTAAGAGGAAGAAGACAATGGGAAGGACATTTTCGTCAAATATTTTTGGTCAAATGGGTTGACCGTCATTCTCTGACGAATTTCGACAAAAGTGGAAGGACTTGTACAGTATGTAAACACTGTGGGGTGCACCCTTAAATATGCTAAATAAAGTGGAGGGTAAGTCAAAATTTCTTATTTTCAAAAAATAAACATAAAACTATTTGTTTATTAATTTTTGATTAAATATCTAATCGATTTTCTCTTTTGAGAGGATTAGATAATTTCTAATTTTTCTTCTTTAAACCAAAAAAAATCTAAACCTTCTCTTCATCAAATTTTGTTAGTAAAATTTTCAAAAAAAAATAAAAATGTCGAAATGTTCTATCCATATTGAAGCTGAAGGACAGTTGTGAAGAAGAATACAGGTACTGTATATGAATATAGGTACCGCATATATATAGTGTTTGGTTGCTCCCCAATGTGCAAATGTTTGACCGGTGTACACAACATGTACATGTCGTTGTTAGCAACAAAGTGACTTACTATGTTCCTTTAAAGTCCTTTATCAACTCAAGATAATTTAAAGAATATCAGAAGATACCGGACACAATAATTATAATTAATGATTTGTCGACTAGTCAGAGCTTGTAACAACTAATTAAAAAAAATAGAAGATGACTTCTATTTATTTATTTATTTGGTAGGGGTGAAAATTTTGAAGGAAAATTCACCCAACCCCTTCTACCACCACATAGACACGCGAGTAAGATCAAGGTATTACTGGGCTGGGCCTAGTAACACGCGGGTAAGATCAAGGGTTGACCGGTTTTGACCGAGCCTGGGTCGGAGTGGAAAAAATTGAACCCAGACCGGACCCGTGGCCCGATTTTGGTCGGACCGGGCTGAACCGGGCCTGGACCGGGCCGGTTTAGTGTTGGACTGGGCCAGAAACTAAAAAAAGGATAAAAATTAGGAAACAAAAGTGAACAATTTATTAACAATTTTTCTGGGAAATAAATTTAATTATGCTATAACATTAACTAAAAAACATTTGAGAATATAAAAGTTAACAAATTTTTATTAGTGTCAAGATAATTTAATGTACATGTACTTTTTTCCATAAAAATTATAATAAAATGTAATTAGAATTGTCATATAATTTGAATAACTACCATTTATGTTTTAAAAAAAATAGAAAGTAGAAAGTAGAAGTTAATGTACAGCATTACAAGTATTATTTCCATAAAAAATTAGAAAGTAAAAAATTAATGACTAATGTCAAGATAATTGAATGACTAATACAAAATTTACATAATTTAAAAATTAATGACTAATACAAGATTTGCATAATTTGAAAATTAATGAGTAACACATGATTACTAGTACATAAACTGTAATTAATGACTCATACAAGATTACTAGATGTTGATACATGATTTTAAATGTCTGCATAGCTTCCCTGTACCGTGGCTATAGTCCCATTTTAATCGTTTCCTGCAATGCAACATTCAACAAGAACTTTAGTGGAGTATCTTCTTTTGGTATCGCCACTTGCACGCTCATTGTAAACTCCGCTATCAATTCTGATTCAAGCACTTGTTGAGGTTGCAGTTGTTGATCTTGTGGTTGCTAATTTTGTGGTTGTTGTGGTAGTTGTGGTAGTTGATCATTATCCATGATATAAATCTTCTATTCACAATATGTTGCTTGTAAAAATTGTAAGAGGAAAAAAATTATTTGTGTGATTAATTTTGAAGATTGTGGTCTATTTATAGATTTTTTTTGGGTGAAAAATGACCTATTTTACCCTAAAAAAGAGTTGTTATAAGGGTATTTTTGGTCATTTTCAGCAAAATGACCAAAATACACTTCAAACGGTCTAAAAATAGTAAGTAAAATGGGGGTTAAATGGTCATTTTCACCTCCAAACGTTCAAAAAAAATTCAAAAATCGGCCGAACCGGGCCTGGGCCAGCCCGGCCCGGATGGGTTCTACGGGTTTGACCGGCCCGGACCTACGGTCAAACCGAGCCGGGCCGGCCCATAGTTGCCCCATGAAGGTAAGAAACATGTCACTTATGATTAGGTGTGTCTCTTTTTTTGTTAAACACATGGATATGCAATTTAAAATAGTAAAAAGATAAATACATTTATGACATTTATTTATAGTGGCAAAATAAAGATAATTTTACAACATTGTATAAATATTGTGAAATACCATCTTTTATAATATTTTATAAAGTTGGTTAAATATAAGCATTTTTACAATGTTTTTTAAACAATGTAAAATGATAATACATACACAAGGTTTATATAAAGTGGTAAAATAAGTTAACATTACAACATCGAAAAAGCATTGTGAAAGATAGAAAATTTACAACAATTGATAAACATTGTTGAACATGACATTTTGACAACATTTTAAAAATATTGTCAAAATTAATAATTTTCACAACATTAAATAAACGTTGTCAAAATTAATAAGCTTTTACAGTGTTAATAAAAATGTTGTTAAAGACAATAAGACACACCATTGGTGAATGACCATTGTAGAAGTCTTAACGTTTGAATATAAAACGTTGTTTGCACATACATTTTACAATATTTTTACAATAAATATTGTAGAAGACTCCCCTTTTCTGCAACGTTTTCAGGATATGTTGTAGATGAAATGTTGTAAAAGGGGGTTTTTTTTTCTTGTAGTGCCTTCACCTGAATAGAAATCCGTCTCAACTACTAGTTAGTAAGGTAAAACACGATAGGGTGAAATAAGACAATAAACGAAGAGAAGACACAGAACTGCTCCGGGAGCCAGGTTACAACCCTTAAATCAAACAAGGACCGGGGTTGTAACCCTTCGCCTGAACAGAACTGGACCCCTGATCTTTATTGTTAAGGCCAGTATACATAATCCTGTCACTGAGGTAAGATTAAAACATGACAAGCATGGCAGGGGCGCAATAAGACAATAAACGAAGAGAAGACACAGAACTACTCCGGGAGCCAGGTTATAACCCTTAAACCAAACAAGGACCGGGGTTGTAACCCTTCGCCTGAACAGAACAGGGCCCCTGATCACTACAACAAAAAACCCTTTTAATGACAGCTAAAAAGCGTCATTAATGACGAACCATGACGCTTTTTTTTCCACAGCAACCGTTATGAAAACGGGTGTTATAAATGTTTTTTAAAAGCGTCATAAAGAAACCGTCATGAATAGTTTCTATAAAAGCGTTATGAATAGTTAATATATAGTGCACAATTCAGAACAATTTTAAAACGTCATGAATAGATAATATGTATAGGCTCAATGCAGCACATTTATAACACTTTATACTATTCAAATTAGCATATTTATAATGCTCTATACTGTATAGTATATATTAAATTCCAAAAACTTAACATTATATATCACCATCTTTATTACATTTCTCAAAATAGAGTACATATCAACGTCTTCATTACATTGAATATCCAAATATAGAATGTACCCAAAAAATAGGAATAAATCTCTCTTTTGCTAACCAAATTATTAGAAATATTTACTTAAGTAGATTCTGACCATGGATCTTCTCTCTGCCATCTTTTGAAGATATCGGGAGTCCCAAAGAGAAGTAGTGTCGCAGCTGAGCGACGACTTGGTGCTGCTGCAGCCGGCACCGTCGTGGGAGAGCCTCATCCTCTGATCCCTTACTCTCGTCTGAACCCTTTTTGCAAAAAATCAGAAATGTCTGCTTAACACTTTAACCAGCCAAGTATACTATTGTATTTGGAGGATATCCCATTGCACAAAGGAGAAGACCCACCTGCGCGTTACAAATACACGATGGTTGAACCGAGTCAGCTAAGTAATAACAGAAATTAGTAATATATATACAAAATTCTGAAATAGTTGACCAGCTGTTAGAGAGTGAAAAAACAATTTGAATATAACTAAGCAGAAGACACAAGAATGAGAACGCCAAGCATGAATAACATCCACAAGCAACCCCCAAGGGAAGAAAACAACCCGATTAGTCCCTGCAATTGCATTTTTCCCTACTATGTTTTGTTTGTATGACGACACAAATATAAAGTCCAAAATGCTCAAATAGTAGCCTTTTCCATAAGTTGATTTGTGAATCCCAGATACATATTGCTATTGTTTATTAAATGTAACTTATGTTCAATGTCGCGAAAGACGCCCGCTAAGCAGCTAGGATGGGGCCTAATGACTAGAGGCCTATCCAACACTGAGCATTATCCAATATCAAATTATAATGACAAATACAACTACCAATCAAGCATCAAAGGGCCAGTTTAAAAAATTTAAACTATACAAAAATGCAACTAAAAAGTTGAATCAATATTAGTTATTCATCAATCAATCACCTTAAAAAAGAGTAAGCACATTACAAGTGGATTGATCATTGGTCACAATGGGCCTACCAACGCGTAAGAAGGGCCCCAGCAAACTAAGGCAGGGTCTAGGTCGGTGCATAGCACCCAAAATGGGTTGGACCACCCGGGATAGATAGACCAGGCTGACACAAAAAGGATATTCACGTAGGAAGGGGTCTTGGCAGGTCCTAGGCAGACGCTTATATGACACTGCTTTGCTTATAAATTACACTAGCTGATTCAATCAGATTGACAACATAAATTACACAAATTTAAACTTATAAGACATAAGATAACTTAGTTAATGACTCCAGTAAATAGAAGAGCAAGCTTTATTTAGTTCAAGAAATTAATATTAGCATCAAAAGTTAATCATTGCAAGAAAGCACATCAGCTTCACCTCTTCAGGCATGAGAGGGCATGAGCCATTACGTTTTCGAGCTGCTGAATCAACGTTTAGTTTTTCATGAACAATCCCACGCTTGATCATCTGCTTCCTCTTATACTGTATAAGTTCCGTGTGAACATCCTGGACAAGAACAAGCTAGTGTTAGATAAAAATGTGATGCATTGATGCATAACAAACGTACAAGTAGTGCAAGTGCACTCAACAACTTCTCAAAATATTAATGACCATGAGTCTGCCAGAAACATATGATACACAGAAAACATATGATGCAAACCGAACACCAAAACATCTACGGCAAATAATCCATCGGTAGATGAGTAATGTGAGCAACACTAGGTTCATCTTTGACACCAAAAACCCAAACCAAAGGATCCCATCAAAAACTGAAATCTAGTTTTCATATAGATCTATCCACAACCACAAGCACCGAAAACCCTAACCAAAGGATCCCATTTCTTGCAAAATTCCTCGGCGACAAAAGTACCGATCTTAACCACTCCTTCATAAAATAGCGAACATGTCAAGCTAGCAACTAAAAGCAGTAGACCACAGTTAAGGTAAGTTGCACATACACAAACACGACACGATAAAGGACACAGCAATACCGACGCACACTGATTCGGGCGTGCTCCAAGTTTATTTTCTCGTGTCCGACGCGTGCGCGATGCGTGTCTGTATACGCCACCAACACTTGCAGCAATTTATGTGAAATCAACAACCCTAGATTTAACCATCGATGTCAAAACCCTAATCTAAGGATCCAATAGAAAATTAAAAGAATAAATTATCCTCCAGAAAGACCAAACAACAATCACAGCACCAAAATCCACCGGACCCGTAAGAATCCGACCGGATGTACGAAACAATTCCCAAAAATATAGCAGAATTTGTCAAGGAAGAAGCAGAGAAATTAGAAATTAGAAATCGAATTAGGGAGATTTGGGATCTGACCACTGATTTCCTCTATTCGCTTCCAAACCCTTAAAAAATCGCATCTCTCTCTAGAGGAGAGGGAGGATTTTCCCGCAAAACTGGAAACCAAATCAAAATATAATAAAAATGGAAATTTTAGGAGGGAGAATTGATTCTGGAGTGGATATATTAGATGGGGAGCTCTGTTTCTAATGGGACACTTATTGGAAATTGATGACATTGACCAATTGGAGATGTAACCACCACTTTTCTAAAATGAGGGTAATTTTGAACTTTTGTAAAATTGATTATTTAATAATAGATTTAAATCATGTTATTAATTTTGATTATTTTAATTTAATTTAATTTAATTAATGTTTTGTGATTTTGTTCTTTGGCTAGTGTAACCTTAGAGCTGCTTAGCCTAGAGACTAACCATGACCATGAAGGCCTAACCTATGTGATTAGATTAGCTAATTACCACTTTTTAGACTATGGATATTTTGGTCATTTTGTGACTTTTGAATTATTTAGGATTTTGATTAATTGGTGAATTTTATATTATTTTAATAATATTTAAATTGATTTATTATAATTTTGTTCATTTTTTATATTTTAATATTTAGGAATTTTTATATTTTAATATTGTATTTTTGGGTTTAGTTGATCGGGTTTGAGTTTTGGCTCATTTCGACTTGTATTAGTGACCCGGGTAGCTTAGACTCTAGTTGGGACCCAGAGTTTAGCTAGACATGGCCCATAAATCCCACTAATTAGTATAGTGCATTTAGACTAATCCCACATGACATAATTGGTCCATTTGGTTATTTAAACTTGACCCTTTTAGCCCCAAACTTCCACATAAGACAAAAATTGACTCAAAGGGGCATTGGAGGACATTTTGGACATTTGCCAAATGTCCCCAAACCCCATAAATCTGGACAGCAGCAAGAGACCCCCTCTCCACTTCATTTTCTTCACATCTTGTTCTTCTTCTTCTTCTCCTTTGAGAGTTCCTTCCCAAACCAAGCCAAAACCCTTTGATTTCAACCCCAAAGTAAGTCAAATCTCTTCCATACTCTAGATCCCTCTCTAATCTTGGTGCTAACCCTTATTTATCTTTTATTTGTGATTTTTATCTAGGTAGAACCTAGCATGGTGGGTTGGAAGCATAGAATTGGCTCTTGACCCAAAAAGAACCAATTTTAGGACTTTTCTTGGGATTCCAACTCCCAAGAGGTAAACCCTAACTCTAACTCTTGTAATTACTCCTAATTAGTGTTATTTATATATTAGAGGATTCTCGGGACGTAGGACAATCCATTAGAAGAGGTTTGGAACCCATTGGACTCAATTCGGAACTTTCGGGCTAGGTTTAGTGCCAATTTTGGGGAAAACCCTAAATTGACATATTTGGGTGATACCCCTAGCCTAGTTAGACCTAATTAGGTTAGTTTGGGTGAGATGAGGCTAGGTACGTGTCCATATTTGGATACGTGGGGTCGTTTTGCGAGAAATCATAAAAATAGGTTTTTTCGGGGTTTTCGGGTTCCAACACACGGGTGACTTTTTGCACCGACACTAGAATCGACAAGTTAGTACTTAGAATAGGTTCTAATCATTATTTAGAACTCATGAGTAGAGTTTGGGTCGAATTCGGATAGGTTTGGTGTCCGTATCATGCGGTATCGCGAATCGGACACCCCTAAGTCGCCAGAATTGCCATTTGGCCATTCGGGCCTCGTTTCTCGTTTCTGCTCGCGTGCGCGAGTTAGATTGCTTGTGTGGGGCACGTGTCTAGGTCCTAGAGGGTAGAATTTCAAAGATTTGGGTATTCGGATAAGGTTTTGGGTCGTTTAGGAGTATATGTATATGTGTATGTGTGTATATTTT
Source organism: Iris pallida (assembly GCA_029216955.1). NCBI lineage: Eukaryota > Viridiplantae > Streptophyta > Magnoliopsida > Asparagales > Iridaceae > Iris > Iris pallida. Next base: position 938,651 of record JANAVB010020999.1, read on the forward strand.
TATGGGGAGTATGTTAGTGTGTGGTAGTAGTAATGGTGTTGGTAGTGTATGTGTATGGTGGTAGTGGTGGTGTTGGTAGTATGCATATGTATGTGTGTGTGTGTGGTGGTAGTGGTGGTGTTGGTAGTGTGTGTGTGTGGTGGTAGTGGTGGTGTTGGTAGTGTGTGTGTGTGGTGGTGTTGGTAGTATGCATGTGTGTGTGTGGGTGTTCATGGATAGATATATAGATATGTAGATAGATAGATAGATAGATAGATAGGTAGGTAGAGAGATGAATGAATGAGTGAATGGATGATGGATGAGTGAATGGATGAATGGATGGAAGGGGGGAGCTGCTGCCTCCCCCAAATTCAGCAGCAACAGCAGCAATTTCAGCAACAATAGCAGCAGTAAAACAGCAGCAAACCCCCTACTTTGAGCCCCATTTGACCCCCCAATACACCCCTAATTGACCCTCCTATATACCCCCCTATATCCACCATATTTTCTACTATACAACCCCCTAATTTGTGAGTGTTGGAGTGGTGTAGGTTGGTTAGAAAACTAGTAGTTAGAGTGGTAGAAAATAAGCTAAGCCACATGTTAGTAGGTAATGAGAATTTACCCTTTTTGACTTTTAAGTGTCAAGATATCATGATACGGTATCGAGATACTAGAAGAAGGTTGAAATACCATATTAGAGAGTGGGGAAATACTTAGAATGAAGGTAGGAAAGTCTAGAGTGGGAGTTAGAAGCTAAGGTAATGGGATTACCTTGGAAGGGTAATAAAGGGTATGTTAAGGTATTCACATTAGGGGGTAAGTTTGTAGATGTATGAGTTGGTATTTGAGAGTTAGTTTAGAAGTAGTATTCTAGTTAGATGGGAGTTAAATATAGAGTGGGAATTGAGGAAAGTAGTTGTGGTTTAGGATAGAGATTAAGTTAGTATCTTGGTATCTCAAGATACCAAGATTACCTTAAGGTAAATGTTGAGAATTAAGATATGTCATAAGATGGTTTTGATGTCCAAGATGTGGTTGGTAATGGCTAGATAGATTAGTATCTTGCTATCCTAGGATACCGGGAGGGATAATCCCAAGGCAAAGTCGATTTGCCTTAATGTTAGCAAGTAAAAGGTTAGTGGTGAGTTAGTGAGTCATGTGGATTAGATGGTTTGAGAGTTAAGTTAGTGTTTACATATAGGTATATATATGAGTTTGGATATGTTAGAATGAGAGGTTAGATAACATGTTAGAGAGGTTCGATGAGGATATAAGTAGGATATTAGATAAGTATATGTATATATATATATATATGTTAGTTAGATATTAGATGATGGTTGAATGTTAGATGTTAGATAGATATTTAATAAGTTAGGATAGTGAGTTAAGATGAGTTAGAATGCAATGTTAGGATGTGGGATATGTTAGATAGATGTCAGAAATTAGATATTAGAATTAGATATTAGAGTTAGAGGTTAGAGTGGTATCTTAGGATACCAATACGGTATCTTAAGATTTGTCCTTAACCTTCAAGATAATTGGATAATTACCTTATTGGCAAGGTAATGTATCAAGATACCACAGTATGGTATCAAGATATTAGGGTAGGGTGTGAGAATACCTAAGCAAGGTATTATAGTTGCCTATAGTAGGCAAGGGTATCGGTTAGAGGCTAAGGTAATAAGTTTACCTTGGTAAGGTAATGAGATAGGTTAAGGTAATACCCTATAACTAAGATATGTAGATAACTTGATTAAGATATGGTTAGAATTAGGATAGCTTGGTTGGTAATGATTATGAATAGGGTAAATGACTTAGGATTGACCCCGTTTGACCATGGTTGACTGTTTTGACTAAAGGTCAACCGAAAGTCAACCGTAGTCTAAAATTTACTAGAACTTGACCAAACTTGACCAGTTGACCCAAAGTCAACTGTTGGTCAACGTTAGTCAAGTTTGACCTAAAGTGACCTAGAGTTGACCTAGGGTTGACCAGAATTGACCAGTTGACCAAAAGTCAACTGTAAGTCAACCTTTGACTTCGACCTAGTTTAATTCTGTTTGACTTGCATTGACCCAGTATGACTTTGTTAGGCCTAATATGACTTAGATTGACCCTGTACAATCTAGTTTGACCTTGTTTGACCTAGATTGACTTAGTTTGACGTGTCTTGACCTAGTTTGACTCAGTATGACTTAATTTTACTTCCAAACCATTATATTGATACAGTATTCTATCTATAGGTCCTCGAGGCACTGTTCTTGGACTCAATCGACTTATCCATTACATCACAGACGAGTATATTCTCTAATAATATTTCTGTTTTATGACATCGTCTTTGTTTCTAGTATTTAGTGTAGATATCTTTGTTCTCTTGACACATTGTTTACACAGATTGGTATTTGTCTGGATCCCGTCATAAGATGTTATTCCTCTTATATATGGTATGCCTTGTGCAAGTCTTCCTAGTTCCTTGTGCATTGTATAGATAGGATTCCTGCGAAGGCTAGCTACCTTCTCTGAGAATCACGTATCATGACGTGTTATGACTGGATCCACTATATTAGTCAGGGATGGGGGTGTTAGCGTAGATATGTGATCAATACCCCACAGTATTATATTGTATCATCATTTTATAGTGTTAATCATACACTCACGTATGATTAGCCAGGCCAAATATTGTATCAAGTTCTAAGCCGATCACATGTTGAAACTAATACTAAACTCACATAGATATAGTTCCAGATTTTTGTACATAATATATACTATTTTCTTGTTCTTACATTCAGTTACAGTCTTGACATACCTTACCATGATTCATGTACATATTATTTTACCTCGTATATTCTCTCTATTTACTGCTACATTTTCAATATCGTCTAACTAGAACTGTTATTTGAGATTTGTGCTCGTTCCATCCTGACTGGATATATTGACAAAATTTTACAGATTATAGGCGAGGAGGATTGTCCTACCTACTACGGTCCTCGTGACTTAGTCGGCCTAGACTTAGAGACCCTAGTTCAGCAAGGGTTAGCTCCAGCCGATGGGGCTTTAGAGTAGCTTAGCTAGTTTAGTTTGGTACTGAACTTTGTCTCCAGATTACATTTTGGCTTGTTATTATTTTAGTATTGTATTGAGATTGTTGACTCTGTGACTGGACTTGTATTATTCTGTGTTGGATTTACAGGATGATATTTCATATCTTGTTGTCTTTATTCTTTCGGTATTATCTATATTTCTTAGAGTTTGTGATTGAGTATATTATATTGTCATTGCTTGTCCTCCATTTGGAGTTGACCGTTCTCGACAGGTTTTGATGTTATAATTGTTGTTAGATAGTAGACCTAGACAGCGTTCTATGCCATTCCTGCGGCGTAGGCTGGGACGCTGTCACGTACTCATGCCCTTACTCCGGGTGCGGGTCGTGACAGGAGAATGAGGGGGTGGAAAGTGAGGAAGTGCGTACAGAATAGTATAGAGCGGAGAAGAGGACGAGCAGAACCCTAACGCTCCTCCTTCGCGTTCTTGTCGATCGCGTGCGCGACGGCCTCGAGCTTGTCCTGGAGGGCGACGAGGAGCGTGAGGCCCTCCTCGAAGATTTTGGATCTAGGGTTAGGGTTTTGGAGTTGGGGGAGAGGAGGGAGAAGAAAGGAGGAGAAGGAGAAGACCAGAATGTTTTGGGGGAGAGGCAGGCTATAGCAAGAATTTTGCCAACAATTAAACTTAAAAAATATTACAAGTTTGCCACCGCTCTAAATTATTAATAACGCTTTCTTTTATAAACGTTATAAAAAGACCAGAATTAGCCTAAATCGTCATAGAAGAATGGTATTTCGAACTTTGATGACGCTTCTTTATCAGCCGTCATGAAATCCACTTATCAAGCGTCATTAATAGTCTTTTTGTTGTAGTAGATCTTTATTGTTAAGGCCAGTATAGATAATCATGCTATTGAAGTAAGGTAAAACATAACGAGCATGGCATGGGGTGCAATAAGACAATAAACGAAAGAAGACACAGAACTGCTCCGGGAGCCAGGTTACAACCCTTAAATCAAACAAGGACCGGGGTTGTAACCCTTCGCCTGAACAGAATTGGACTCCCGATCGTTATTGTTAAGGCAAGCATCAATAATCATGTCATGTCACAATCTTGCACAGGATCAGGATAAGACTAAGCTGGAATAAACTCCATCCAATCAATCACGGCCAATCAAGAGTACGGCTTGATACTTTTAACTAACTAGGGTTATCACATGCCTAGTTACTAGCAAGATACAATGAGATTATCCCAACAGCCACAAGCCCTGCAGACCATCCGGTTATTCTGGTCGAATGTCCGTTTATGAAGAATGCAACACGTGACTGTGTGCTGGAAATGTGCCCTACTCGTCGGTAGGCTACAAGTCCACTGAATGCGCCCAGATAACGGGATTGCCTGTAGCTGAAAATCTCTTCATGACTACTGAATCATTCTAGTTAATTAGCCTTAGTCAGTTTTAGTAGGTACCCCCTGACCGTGGTACTCAGGAATCCCCATCCTAGATAAGATGTAAGACAGTACCAGTTTATTTGTACAAACACAATCGTCCACGGTGTCCAGGTCTTTCATACTTGTCATGTCAGACTAGCTGTCGTAACAGCATGTCATGATATATCATGTCAGTTTACTTGTTAAGAGTGCGCCACGGCGGGCCACTATCGTGTTCTATTCTTACTTTATCATTAATGAGAGAAACTTGCATAGAATAACTAGTGACATATTCTTGAAGCCAAGAAAAAGATCTACAACTTTTATGTTTTGAGTTTTTCAAGATTCTAGCTACAAAACAACTTAAAGAGGCAAAAACAGTGAAATAGAGCAATTCCGACGCATAGAATTCCTGCACAATCGGTGTAATGCCCCGCTCCGTATCGGTGCATTACGATGAGTTGTTGACTCGAAGTGTTGCGTTGGCCAAAGGTAAGCTTTGAGTCGGTTGGAATCTATGAATCGAATCGATACAAAGGATAAGTCCCGTCGAGCAAGTGCTAATGTTAGTTGATCTGGTGTGCAGGCTATGCCTTTATGCTGGGTTACGGATCGTGGTATGGGCACGATAGGCCAAATCAACCGAGTAGTTCAAAGGAATGGCTAAGTCCGAAAGTTAGCTATGCGATCGAGTTATGGAAGCGAGCAGCTTCAATCGACGAAACGGCAAGGCGTATCGGCTTAAGGTGGGCGGGTTCTTGACTCTCTCTCCCTATTCCTTCACGTCTAATAAAATATGTTATGGTATGCTTAATATGTTATCGAGTTAGTGAGCGTGGCTCGGCGAGTAAGTGTCTAAATATGTGTCGAACACTTAGATAGAACATTGAAACAATCGAACAATTGAAGCGACGTGCATCAAGTGTACGGGTCGCGATAGGGCATGATGGTAGAACATTGAAAGACAACATCGAGATGTGCATCAGGTGCACGGCTCCGAGAACATTGAACTCTAGGCGTAGAACATTGATTATGGTGCTGAGCGTGCCTTTGTGCACTTAAGCTACGAAATGACTAAGTATATATGGAGGTAGGCTATGTGAATAACATTATGAACGGGATGCGTGAATATGAGTACGAGACGACTAAGCCGTTGGGCGTCGTGCATCAATATGGATGTGTTGGGACATAACACCGACGGAGCTCCCCATGTGAATGGTGGATTATGTTTATGGCACGGGAAACCGTTTATGGCACGGGAAACCATTTATGTGCGAGACTATGTTTATGGAATACAAGATCGGTTGGTATGCTATGGATTGTATGATATGGTACGTATTGCATGGTCAATGGACTCGGATGGCCCGTGCACGGGTACGGCTTCCCTCGAACGGTTAAGCCGGGACGCCGGGACCGTTCGGCCTAGGAGGGAATTATGTGTGGTATTTATGGTGCACAACATTCGGACGGATTGCGACCATCCAGTGCTGTGATAAGCTATAATATTCGTAAGTTTGAGATCCTTCGGATACTGGGCTAGCAACCCGTATCGAAGTGATCGTAGGCTTACACATATGAGATGCCAAGTCCATTACGGTACGAAACACCGTGACCTTCATATAGATAGGGCCGTTGGGCTGAGATGAGAGCTGGGTGCAGGCGCAGGGCCTGCCACCCATTATGTATATGTTTATGTTTATGATTGGTCGGTTTCGTGATTCATATGTTTGCTTATGTTAAGTTCTAACCACTGCAGGCTAAGGAAAATGGGACGGGATGAGCACGAATCACTATGTTATGTTTCAGATTATGCCTAACTGTATCTGCTGCAGGAACACGATATGGGACACAATCATATAAGTTGCTATGTTGAGTATTGCCATGAAACTGATCCTAAGGCTAAATAGAAAGATCACAATTAAGATGCATGCTTCACTAAATGAATTAGTGTTTGGTTTGGGTGCGAGCGGATCTTGATCAGTGCAAAGCGAGGACGAAAGCACTAATCTCCCACTAGTTTATGTGCAGGCTCAGGTTATGATCAGCTCGGGGCGGAGCTTGGCTTGGACGTGCCGAGGCATGGAGTCCTTGGCGTTCAAGAGAAGCACCGCATATGCGTTCGGACTTGCGACATGGAGATGTTCGGCCGAAGACTACTTGGTGGCTATAAAGAGGCATAATGTATGGAACAATATAATCCTTTGTGAGCTAGAGAGATCATGAGCGTTGTAGCCAATTGGTATTTTATGTTGGGCTATTCATAGCCTTTGTAACCTTCAGTTCATTATGAATAAAAAGAGATTCTTATGTTTTACTTTATTTCCTTCCGCTGCTTATGTTATCGATTTGAGATAGTTCTATATGAATCTGTTATCTTGCCTGGCACGAGCACAACTCCAGGCTCGTGCGGCATCATACCCCAGCGAGGACGATGATTCGGGTTAAATCTAGCGAGGACGAGTGATTTTCTGGGTCGGGGCGTGACAAGTTGGTATCAGAGCGGTTCCATCCTCTGGACCGTGCATGAATCTCTTTGACCCTCAGTGGCTTCGCTATCGAATTCAGTTGACTCTAAGTTGTTTTCGCAACCGCATGTCTCGTGGATCTGCTCGACGCTACATTGGATGTTCCATACAATAAGTCTATATTAAGTGCGTACGTCTGCCACAAGTATGTCGTGACTATTACGCTATCTCCGGGTGCCTTCGGAGAGTGTTGGTTGCACGAAGTGCAACGAGTTATGGAATGATGGTCGCACGAAGTGCAACGAATATGATGATGTTGGTTGCACAAAGTGCAATGATATATGTGTTGTTGGTCGCACGCAGTGCGAGGTGTTATGTATTGTTGGTCGCACGCAGTGCGATGAGTTATGTGTTGTTGGTCGCACGCAGTGCGAGGAGATATGTGTTGTTGGTTGCACGAAGTGCAACGGATCGATATGTGAGACGATGCGTGTTATGTGACTATGGGAATGGTTATGTATCGTTGGTTGCACGGAGTGCAGCAAGTCGTGGATCGTTCGTTGCATCGGTGTAACGAGTCGATATGGTATGATGCGTGTTGTATGGCTATGCGGATGGATAGCGATATGTTGTGCGAGATGAGTAAAAGAACTTAAGTATCAAGAATGAGTTGTTGCACGAGTTGCAACGAGCGAGATTCAGAAAGATCGCGGATACGATAGTAACGAATCGAGTTGGTCGCGGAGTCGATGTTGAGTAGGCGAACATGTATGTTGGTCGAATGTCGCGTTGAGCTTTGAATAAGTGAATGTTGCGAGTGTGATCGATACGATCGCCATGATACGGTTAGATTGAACGTGTGTCAAACTTGAGCTAACGTTAGAGCTGGGATCGGAAGGATAGCCATACGGGACGGTTAAGTTGAGATAGAAGTCGGACCTATGCGAAGTGTGATGTCGAGTAATGACTCGATTTTGAGTGGTATATGAAATACCAATTATGAGATAAGTGTAGCGAAGTATTGTGTCGACAATGATAGGCTCGATCCTGAGTGGTATATGGAATACCACTTAGCGATAGCTACGTTAAGCCGGTTGATAACTTGCGATAGGTTACATCGAGACGATTATATGGTTACGATATGTTTGTCCTAAGCGGACGGAGTAGTACCGAGACTTGAGTGGGAATGACTTGAGAGAAGTTGATGCAAGTATGCTTCGATGAATTGAGTTGAACGATTATGTGCGAAGTCATATCTTTGGAGGATACATCGGACGAGGATTCGTTAAGCGTAAGTCGAACGATAGGCTGAGCATAGCGAAGGAATGTTACGTTGAGGAAATAGTCGACCCGGTCGAACTTATGTTGAGCTAGTACGGAGACTTCTTCGGAACGAATTGAGTAGGCACGGACAAATTGTGCGAGCGAATTTGGGTTAACGCGATGAATCGGTAGCACGATTGAAAGTACGAGTTAGGGATGTGAGAACGGATATGTGAATTGGGAATTATGTTGCGATTTTGGTAGTGAGTTATAACGGAATGAATCTTGATAAGTGTGAGACTTGATTCATATTCGAGTTCGGATAATGGCAATGATTGTAACGGGTTTGAGCTTATGAGAAAGGAAGATGTTCAAGTTATGCATATCGACGATGGTATTGAGGCGTATCAAAGACGATATGCAATAACTCGTGGATACTCCGATCGAATGAACAAAAATTATGTTGAGCATTGTTGTTGGATGAATAGGATGCAAGTTAAGTTATGGCAATTGGAATGCTAACGGTAGGAACGCTTCGGAGAATTTGAGAGTCGATGGATGTTACTCGAAAGGAAACAAAAGTGTTTGGATTTCTTCGCGGATCACCACTATGTTGACATTCTTGTCTTGAACGAGCGCAACACTAGCCTCGCACATGCGTCACGTCAAAATTAGAACGATCATTCCGCGTGAGCGCTGGTATGGTGATTCATCCAGCGGGGATGATCGAACTTGCAAGGCGTGGCAAATTTGATATGGACTTGTGGTTTGATGCGAAGATAAAATTGAGGATTGTGCGATATTATTAATGGTAATATACGAGTGATTCGAGTAGTAACGGCGCACAAGCGCATGAGTCATTCGAGTAGCAATGGCGCATCAGTTGCGCGGGGATAGAGAAATTACGGATTGATATGTCGGATTGGGTAAAGTCCCATAGGAATTGTCGGGAATTGATTTGGCTCCGCAATAGGATATAGCATGGTTCGTTGTAACTGTCCTTCGTTGATGATCTTCAATTATCGAGCGTAGTTTCGGGGCAGATGACCCTAGAAGACTTGACCGCCAAATCAAGCGAATGTTGAAGTCCCAAAGGATGACCCTAAAGAAGTCGCGTAAGAAGGATAAGGAATGAGGTAGTGCATGTTGAGGATAAGTCTAAGCGAGTGAGTAGCGTGTCTCGAAAGTTAGCGAGTACTTCAATCGATATGGTCAAGGAAAGTTATGTTGGATCGAATAGATGTTGAGGAACGTGCTTAGCGTTTAGCGTAGTAATGCGGTAAGGCGATTGCAAGAATTCTGCAATGCGCGAGAGCAACGAATAGTAAGAATGACCCTGAGAGTTGTGTCATAGATCGGTTGAGTAACGACTAAGTTATGTGTGTTGAGCGCACCATCGATATTACGAAACGAACCAGTCGGGATTGAATCGAAGTTCGAGTAAGGAGTCGAACTCGGTCGAGAATCAGAGATAGGCATGTCGTAAGAGACCTTGGGTCGGAAAGATTGTTGCCTTTGAGCATCGTAGACTCAAGTTGACCTCTTGTGTCGGGAGAGCGCGAGCAGGATGTCTGGATAAGTTACCTAGCGGGGGTAGCCCCAGACTCGATGCGCGGATAGTTCGAGAACGTGGATCATGTTGAGATAGTTGTGTGCGAAACTTAGTACGGATGGTAGGCAAAGGAATTTGAGACATGTGGACGTAGTCCATTCGTTGAGGCCAAATGTTATGAAGGACTGGATGAAGGACTTGAGTTACACAAGAGATAGGAAACGGTTGGGCAAATAGGCATTGCGGGAGCTTGTTGCGATCGGATGCGCAATGACTCGATGCAGTGCATGCGTAGATGGCCGGCGAGAACTTATGAGATCGAAGTTACGGATTTGAATTAGGTTATGTGTAAGATGTTGGAAGTTGATCGCATGTTATGGGATAATTCATACGAGAAGTATTTTGAGAATAGGCGCTAGGATTTGGCTAAGTCGAGTACGGACCGATGGATGCTTGAGGATTAAGTTGAGCTTGTTAGTTATTCCGATATCCTACAACTGAGCTTGGCTGAAATGCATATATTGGTGGGACGCCTAAAATATGTGTATGATCCAATCTAAGTTGTATGATTCAACGATAGTAGCACGAGATCGTGAAGCGATCTATGCGAGGCACTTGGATTAAGTGTTAGTTTCGGTTCGAGGACGAACCTGATTTTGAGTGGTATATTATGTAATGCCCCGCTCCGCATCGGTGCATTACGATGAGTCGTTGACTCGAAGTGTTACGTTGGCCAAAGGTAAGCTTTGAGTCGGTTGGAATCTATGAATCGAATCGATGCAAAGGATAAGTCCCGTCGAGCAAGTGCTAATGTTAGTTGATCTGGTGTGCAGGCTATGCCTTTATGCTGGGTTACGGATCGTGGTATGGGCACGATAGGCCAAATCAACCGAGTAGTTCAAAGGAATGGCTAAGTCCGGGAGTTAGCTATGCGATCGAGTTATGGAAGCGAGCAGCTTCAATCGACGAAACGGCAAGGCGTATCGGCTTAAGGTGGGCGGGTTCTTGACTCTCTCTCCCTATTCCTTCACGTCTAATAAAATATGTTATGGTATGCTTAATATGTTATCGAGTTCGCGAGCGTGGCTCGACGAGTAAGTGTCTAAATATGTGTCGAACACTTAGATAGAACATTGAAACAATCGAACAATTGAAGCGACGTGCATCAAGTGCACGGGTCGCGATAGGGCATGATGGTAGAACATTGAAAGACAACATCGAGATGTGCATCAGGTGCACGGCTCCGAGAATATTGAACTCTAGGCGTAGAACATTGATTATAGTGCTGAGCGTGCCTTTGTGCACTTAAGCTACGAAATGACTAAGTATATACGGAGGTAGGCTATGTGAATAACATTATGAACGGGATGCGTGAATATGAGTACGAGACGACTAAGCCGTTGGGCGTCGTGCATCAATATGGATGTGTTGGGGCATAACGCCGACGGAGCTCCCCATGCGAATGGTGGATTATGTTTATGGCACGGGAAACCGTTTATGGCACGGGAAACCGTTTATGTGCGAGACTATGTTTATGGAATACGAGATCGGTTGGTATGCTATGGATTGTATGATATGGTACGTATTGCATGGTCAATGGACTCGGATGGCTCGTGCACGGGTACGGCTTCCCTCGAACGGTTAAGCCGGGGCGCCGGGACCGTTCGGCCTAGGAGGGAATTATGTGTGGTATTTATGGTGCACAACATTCGGACGGATTGCGACCGTCCAGTGCTGTGATAAGCTATGATATCCGTAAGTTTGGGATCCTTTGGATACTGGGCTAGCAAGCCGTATCGAAGTGATCGTAGGCTTACACATATGAGATGCCAAGTCCATTACGGTGCGAAACACCGTGACCTTCATATAGATAGGGCCGGTGGGCTGAGATGAGAGCTGGGTGCAGGCGCAGGGCCTGCCACCCATTATGCATATGTTTATGTTTATGATTGGTCGATTTCATGATTCGTATGTTTGCTTATGTTAAGTTCTAACCACTGCAGGCTAAGGAAAATGGGACGGGATGAGCACGAATCACTATGTTATGTTTCAGCTTATGTCTAACTGTATCTGCTACAGGAACACGATATGGGACACAATCATATAAGTTACTATGTTGAGTATTGCCATGAAACTGATCCTAAGGCTAAATAGAAAGATCACAATTAAGATGCATGCTTCACTAAATGAATTAGTGTTTGGTTTGGGTGCGAGCGGGTCTTGATCAGTGCGAAGCGAGGACGAAAGCACTAATCCCCCACTAGTTTATGTGCAGGCTCAGGTTATGATCAGCTCGGGGCGGAGCTTGGCTTGGACGTGCCGAGGCATGGAGTCCTTGGCGTTCAAGAGAAGCACCGCATATGCGTTCGGACTTGCGACATGGAGATGTTCGGCCGAAGACTACTTGGTGGCTATAAAGAGACATAATGTATGGAACAATGTAATCCTTTGTGAGCTACAGAGATCATGAGCGTTGTAGCCAATTGGCATTTTATGTTGGGCTATTCAGAGCCTTTGTAACCTTCAGTTCATTATGAATAAAAAGAGATTCTTATGTTTTACTTTGTTTCCTTCCGCTGCTTATGTTATCGATTTGAGATAGTTCTATGTGAACCTGTTATCTTGCCTGGCACGAGCACAACTCCAGGCTCGTGCGGCATCACGCCCCAGCGAGGACGATGATTCGGGTTAAATCTAGCGAGGACGAGCAATTTTTTGGGTCGGGGCGTGACAATCGGCGCGTGGGATTCCTGCTCAATCGGCGCGTGGGATTCCTGCACCATCGGCGCGTGGGATTCCTGCACAATCGGCGCATGGGATTCCTGCACCAATCGACGCGTGGGATTCTTGCACCATCAGCACGTGGGATTCCTGCACCATCGGCGCATGTGATTCCTACACCAATCGGCGCGTGGGATTCCCGCACCAATCGGTGCCTGGGATTCCTGCACAATCGGCGCGTAGGATTCCTGTACCAATCAGCGCGTGGGATTCCTGCTCAAACGGCGTGTGGGATTCCTGCACCATCGGCGCGTGGGATTCCTGCACAATCGGTGCGTGGGATTCCTGCACCATTGGCGCGTAGGATTCTTGCACCATTGGCGCGTGGGAAAACTCACGTTGCGTCTTCAGTACATGCGCGTAGGGAACCTACGCGCATGACACGCTCGGAGTTAAGGGATGCGTTGTCGGGACTTCACAGCGCATGGCCTCCCGGCGCATGGCCTCCCGGGCACATGGGGGTCATCGTCCCTAAACGGCAAGTTCAGCCATGAAAGTTCCGAAAAATTGCCATGGCCATAACTTCCTCATCCGAAGTCGAAATCAAGCGAAACAAAAGCTAAAACCGCATGAAATTGAATTTTCTACAACATAGAACCATTAGTTTTCGAAAATAACCAATTTTTAGAGATCAAAACCAAGGAAACCGAAAAGTAACAAACTTAGATCCACAAGAATCCATCCATCAAATCCAAAAATGTCATGTTCTAAAGAGGCTTAGAATCAAGAAGGAAGAGAATGGAACAATAAAACTTGAGATCCATCATGAAGCAAGTTTGTACTTGCCTAAGCTCTCTCTCTCTCTCTCTCTCTCTCTCTCTCCCTCCTGGTGGTTGAAGAAATAATGGTGGAGAGTAAATGAAGAAGGAAGGAAATAATGATGAGAGAGAAAAGGAAGGGGGTTATAAATAAGGAGGGTGGTGGTAGGTAGGAGGGTTCACCTTTGGTTCATGATGAACCAAAGCAAACCAAGCCAAGCCGAACCAACCCAAGAATAAACCAATCAATGAAATGCTAGAATAAATCAAGCAGGAAGACATGCAATACGGGTCAAATTACGTATACGTATACCAAGATACGCAATACGAACCACAGGCATTACAACTCTACCCACCTTAAAAGAATTTCGTCATCGGAATTTAATTAAGAGGCTAGAGTGACAAGAACAAGCTATACTATTCACAGGCAGCTATACTAATCAAGCAATCAATTAATTATTCATGCAAGCAAGGAATCGAAGGCATGAGGCATAAGAAAGATATTATACCTCACGAGTCAAACAGGTCGGGATATCGTGATCGGATATCATCCTCACGCTCCCATGTTGACTCACTCAAAGAGTGATGAGCCCAAGCAACTCGGACTAACTTGATAGTCTTGTTCTTGAGTGTCTTCTCTCTTCGATCCAATATAGACACGGGCCTCTCCTCATACGAAAGATTGGTACCAACAACCAATTCCGAATGATCCAGGATGTGGCTCGGGTCCGGGATATACTGTCGTAGTTGGGATACATAGAACACATTATGCATCTCACGTAGCGACGGTGGAAGAGCAAGACGATAGGATACATCTTCCACTCGCTCCAGAATATCGAACGGTCCTATATACCTAGGACTAAGCTTTCCCCATACGCCGAAACGAATGATGCCACGGTTAGGCGAAATCCTCAGGAATACATGGTCGCCGACAAAAAATTCAAGAGGGCACCGATGAGAATCGGCCCAATGACGCTGGCGATCTTGGGCAACTCGAAGATGATCTCTGACTCTTCTGACCACTTCAACGGTCTGAGCAATCATTTCCGGACCGAGCATCTGTCTTTCTCCGATATCGTCCCATGCTAGCGGGGATCGGTACTTCCCACCATACAATGCCTCGAACGGTGCCATCTGGATACTGGCCTGGAAACTGTTGTTGTACGAGAACTCCACCAGGTGCAGGTGATCTTCCTACGATCCACTGAAGTCGAGCGTACAAGATCTCAACATGTCTTCAAGAGTCTGGATTGTGCATTCTGACTGGCCATCAGTCTGCGGATGATAAGCGGAGCTGAACTGGAGGCGAGTTCCCAAACTCTCTTGTAAGCTACGCCAAAATTTTGACGTAAATCTGGAATCTCTGTCTGAGGTGATACTGACTGGTACACCGTGAAGCCTGACGATCTGCCTGAGGTACATCTCTGCTAGCTGAGCCGTCGACTGACCAACTCTGAACGGGAGAAAATGAGCCACCTTCGTGAGCCTGTCTATAATAACCCAAATAGCATCTCTGCTAGCCGGGGATCTAGGTAATCCAGTCACGAAATCCATGGTTATATACTCCCACTTCCATTCTGGAATTGGCAAGGGCTGAAGAAGTCCAGCTGGCCTCTGATGTTCAGCTTTAACTTGTCGGCAAACCAAACATCGAGAGACAAATCGGGCTATCTCCCTCTTCATGCCATTCCACCAAAAGTGCTGACGGATATCACGGTACATCTTCGTACCGCCGGAATGGATGGAATATTGAAAACTGTGAGCTTCTATCATGATCTCATGTCTGATATCTCCACTGGGTACACAAAGACGCTTCCCATGTCGAAGTGTACCGTTTTCATGAATGCATAATTCTGGTCTTCGCCCTGCTACACATTCTGTCCTAAGCTGCTAAAGCTTAGAATCTGATGATTGAGCTATCTTGATTCTTTCAACTATACTGGACTGAACTTGTATGTTGGCCATCAATGCCACACTAGAAGGGAGAACAACTTCTATACCCATCTTCTGAAGATCTGCTAACAACTCCGGCTGCACTGTTAGGAAATAAACTCCGGCTCACCTATTTAATGCATTTGCAACGATGTTGGCCTTCCCTGGATGATACTGCAAGCTGACATCATAATCCACAAGAAGCTCCAGCCATCTCCTCTGGCACATGTTAAGATCCTTCTAGGTGAACACATACTTCAGGCTCTTGTGGTCGGTGAAAATCTCCACCCTATCTCCGTACAAGTAGTGCCTCCATAACTTAAGTGCAAACACTACCGCTGCCAGCTCTAAGTCATGGGTTGGATAATTCCTCTCATGATCACGAAGTTGTCATGATGCATAAGCTATTACCTTCTCATGCTGCATCATAACACATCCTAAACCTCTGCCTGAAGCATCGCAATATACTGAGAATCCTCCAGTTCCATCTGGAAGTGAGAGAATGGGTGCCGTCATCAAGCCTCGCTTCAACTCCTCAAAAGAATCCTGGCACTGCTGTCCAAGCAAACTGCACATCCTTGCGGGTCAACTGGGTCAATGGTGCTGAGATCCGAGCAAAGTTCGAAACAAATCGTCGGTAGTAGCCGACCAATCCAAGAAAACTGCGAACTTCTGCAACCATGCTGGGCACTGGCCATGTCTCAATGGCCACAATCTTTTGGGGATCCACTTCCACTCCTCCCCTGGTGATGATATAACCCAATACTGTCACGACCCGTACCCTAGAGTTAGGACACGAGAACGTAACAACGCCCAGCCTACGTCGCAGTGTCGGCGGTAGAACGCTGTCCTAGGTCTCAATGCATCTAACAGTATAAGACTAAACAGTTTATACTCCCCGAATGGGGTGACATAGCAGATACAGACTCAATCACATCTAAGGTAGAGCATGATAAGGATAGATAAAACATGAAATCTAAAATAAATACAGGAGATGGAAGTCTAAGTGTCTAAGATACATGAACCCAGAAGTACATCTCAAAACTCAATAAAGATACAGTAATCCGCAAAGTAAATACAACTCCAGACAAAATGAAATAACTACCTAAACAACCTCTAATGTGTCTCCTCTAGGCTAGCAGGCACCTCCAGGCTATCTGTAAAATTTATCAACAGGTCCAGTCAGGACTGGAGCGAGCAAGTACATCTCAACAATTCATAGCGGGTTAGAAAATATGAACATGCAGTAAAGTAAGATACAAGTACTGAAAGAAGTACAGTATAAAAACAGAGAGAGAACTGTAATAGAAATATCTACTATACATAGGGAACTAGCAGTGACTAGTGAGTCAGATTACAATATGAACATGTAATACTCCCCCGTACCCCCGATCAATACACAAGGATCCAGCCAGGTTATGTTATATGATGCTATGTAGCAGACCCCGAAGGTGATAGACCCCGAAGGTGGTAAGCCCCCGAAGGGTGGTAGACCCCGAAGGTGATACATAGTAGTCCCATAAAAATGGGGATTCTGGGGGTAACCCAACAGTGTAAGTCCCATAAAAATGGGGATTCTGGGCGTAACCCAACAGTGTAAGTCCCATAAAAATGGAGATTCTGGGGGTAACCCAACAGTGTAAGTCCCATAAAAATAGGGATTCTGGGCGTAACCTAACAGTGTAAGTCCCATAAAAATGGGGATTCTGGGAGTAACCCAACAGTGTAAGTCCCATAAAAATGGGGATTCTGGGGGTAACCCAACAGTGTAAGATTCCAGGAAGACTCTACGATCATGAGGGTACATGTCATAAGTGATCAAAGAACCAAGAAGCATATGATACGCTATGAAAGTGAAACGCACAGAACATAGAGTACCCGATGCTCCCTAAGGATAACATCTCAAGAAAGGATCCATATAGTACCAATCCGTGTGACCAACGTGACAGTACAAGTAAAGTAATCTACTGCAGGAAATAATTCTAAGCAGGATATGAAATGATCAGAGAATGTACTCGCCTCGATAACCTGAACAGCTGATAAGCATAGGAGGTCCCACTGAAGCCACAGAGTCCTATTTAAAGCAACACAGGTTACAAGGTGTTCAAGTTAAATAAATGAATCCCTATAGGCAATCTATATTATTCTAGGTTCTTCTAAGTCAAATTAACTCTAGGTCAACTCCGGTCAATAATCTAGTCAAACTAGGTCAAGCGTTGACTTATAGTTGACTTTGGGTCAACTGGTCAACTCTGGTCAAACAGGGTAAATCTAATCTAATATAAAGTGTACTTCGTTATTTGTACGTCGAAACTTACGGCACGCAAATCGAGATAAGAAGATTATCGGTAAGGTTGATAATCTTATTATAGTGATCCACGTATCCAACTTGTCAATTTCAGCGATGTGAGATCACTGGAATTGACTGATCTCAGTTTCGTTGTACTAATCCCGAAATACGAACATTATATGAATTAATTATTAATTAATTATAAAAAGGTTAAACTCAGAGAAATTATCAACAAACATTGTCGGACGATGAAATGAACATCGCCAACGTGTCCAGAATGGTCAAATTAGCTAGGATAGCCTACCCAACGGTCCAATTTGGACACAAGGGCAAAAAGGTAATTTCGGGTCAAAACGGTGTCCGTGTCGGAGCCGTTTTGTACCGAAAAACGTGCAAAAAAATAAGTCTATAAAATATAACAAATTATATGTCCACACAACCAGAATGACGATACGAACCCAACGGTATCTCCAGAATTGGATTCCGTTGACCCGATCTCAATTTGGTCCGTTGACCAGAACTTGGAATTTTGGTTTGCACGGAAATGCGTGCCGGAGCCAAAGTTCTCAAAACTCAGCAAACTACCTGTCAACGAGTCCAGAATGATGATACGAACTCAACGGTATCTCCAGAATTGGATTCCGATGAGCCGATCTCAAAATGACCCGTTGACCCGGATATTGGTATCCGACTTGCACCGAAATGCGTGCCAGACCCAATGTCCACCAAAACCTAGCAAATTATATGTCAACGAGTCCAGAATGACGATACGAACTCAACGATATATCCGGAATTGGATTCTGATGAGCCGACGTCAAAAAGTCCCGTTGACCCAGAAAGTGGGACCCACTTTGCACCGAAAAACGTGCCCGGGCCCACGTTCTCCAAATCTAACAAATTTATATGAAAACATGCCAGAACGACGCCACAAGTCTAATGGTGGTGTCAGAAATGAAATCTGGAGTCCCGTGTTCAAAAATGGAATTTTACAAGTTGGAAATTACGAATTCGGACGGCCAACTTTGGCGTCGAATTCAACCAATCAAACAAGCTCACAATGAAACAAAACTGGAGGGGTAGCAAGAGGGTTATACCAGCTTTGCACAGGAACTGATAGCACGCCTAAAGGAGCTGCGGTGGAGGAGATACAAGCTGACGAAGTTGGCCCCGCAAAACTGTCCAAATTTAATACAATTTAAACGGTCAACTTGGTGGCCGGTTTTGATGTATCAAACGATAAAATAAACGGACGAAAATTGACATGAGCGAAGGTGGATATACCAAGATTGTGACGGAGCGAAGAAATCGACGATCCAACGGTCGGATCTCCGAAAAAATGTGTGCGAAGTTGCTGCGACGGGGCACCAAAATGAACTTTATTTCGCGCGCGTCACGACGGGACGTCGTGCAAAACGCACGAATCGGCTATTTGGCGCGTCGGGGAAGAGAGCAGCGGCCACGGGATGGCTCGCCGGAGGCTCGCACGGCCGGTAGGGGGTCGCCGGTGGCCTCGCGCGACGGCGGCGACGCACGTCGGCGACGGCGGTGGCCGCCATGCACGCGCGTGCGTGTGCGCTGTGCTGCGACCGCAGCTGCTGCGCTCACCGGCGGTGGCCGGCCCGACCAGGCGGCGGCGGGGGCTGCGCGCCTCGACGAGGGTCGGGCGGCGGCGCAGCCCGACCAGGGTGGAGGTGGTGGTTGCGGAAATGAAGATGATGGTGGCGGTTATGGTGGTGGCTAGTGAAGAGGAGGAGGAAGGAGAAAATGGAGAGGAGGAGATTGGAGGAGGAGTTGGTCGGGGTTGGGGCCGACGGCCATGGCCGGCCAGGGGGGGTGGTCGGCCATGGTGCTTGGGTTGCATGGGCGCTGATGGTGGTGGTGTTGTTTATTTGCTGGTGTTGTGGTTTTTGTTGTTGTAGTAATAGGAAGAGAGAGAGAGAGTGAGTGATAATGCATTAAATGTGAAAGAGAGAGAGAAGTTTACTTTTGGGAGTTAGGGCCGGCCACTCCATTGGGGAGGGGCTGTGAGTGAAAGTTGGAAAGTGAGTGGTGAGGATTTAATTAGGAGGATCAAGGGCTAGGAATAAATTAGAGGGAAATGGGCCTTTCCAATGGGAATTAAACAAATAGAAGTTTCCAATAAATATAGAAAAATATGCAAAATGAGTACTTGATATTTTTGGACAAGAAAAATATGAGGGTGCTACGATGGAGGGTAGCACGAAGCTGGACTGGACTCGGTGGAGCCGAATTGGATCAAAACTGGACATTGTGCGAAAATCGAATTAAAATTAGACGTTGATGATCATGAGCGAATAAGTAGCACATGGGGATTCCAATAAATGGGACACAAGTGGCGGACGGATAGTAGGCTCAAAGTGGGCTATGTCCATAATTGGGGCAGACAGGTTTTGGACGACAGGAGACCCACAAATCAAGTTGGAAGATGAATGTGACGCCGTGGAGTGAAATAAAATCGGGTCACGTGTCGGAAAGTTGTGCGAATCAAATGGAGCACAAAATGACGTGTCTGAGTGGGACACGAAGGTCATGGGTGACGAGCGTCTCGAGTAGATTATCAATGAGGAGTTGGTTTCAAGAAACTGACTGGTCTTGCGCTCCCAATTTAAAAGTCATGGTAACGCGCTGAAAATGATCAAGAAAAAGAGTGGGAAAAATAAATAACAATCAAATGGTCTAAACCGACCCGAAGTTCAGCGAAGCAGAAAGAGCACAAGAGAACAAGTTTGGATGGGACACTATATACCGTCATGAAGGTAATCCTATCCACTCCAAAACTCATGAAGAAGATTTCCAGAGTTGAACATCCCTGATACTCCAAATATCAAAGGCATAGAAAAGTACACTTACAGATAAATAAATAGAATAAAATATTTATCAAACCAAATAACCAGAAAAATAAAATAAAATGAAAAAATTTCAACCCGAAATTCAGGGTGCTCACATCCTACCCACCTTATAAAAATTTCGTCCTCGAAATTAAAATGTCCATACTCCCTCTAGGTCAAACCCCCACAATAAAAGTTCTAGAACTTAAATAAAACATACCATCAAAAAAAAAAAGAACGACATACAGGATCATGGCATACGATGACAATGAAGTCTCATCTAGGTATACTAGTCATGCTAACCGGAAGGGTCATAGGGTATCAAACACACAAACAGTCTAGGGTGCTGAACGAAAAAGTTACAGAAATAACAAATCATCAAAACTGTAAGGCGGTCTACCATCCTATATGAAACTGGTACTCATCAAAAAATAAAAAATAAAGGTAACTACCAATTATCAAAAAAATACTATTCCAGAAAAAAAAATCAAATCATTAGTTAAGGAATGAAAGTCAATTGCGTTGAAATTCAATTACAATATATATAAAATATTTATTCTCGATACGATCTAAGTTGATCAAATTGGAAAAATCAAAATTTAGGCAATGTGGAGGACATGTTCAACAAAGTCTGAGAACGAGCATACAAGGATGGAGATTCAGGTCGTAATCAAATTTAATTCAATTAAGTACAATCCAAGATATAATTATGATAAGAAAGATAGTCGAAGTCGATTTGGTCGTGATTAAGGAACTAGGATTCAATGATGTTGAAAATCCTTTTAGAGAAAAACATGAAAGGATTTCATACGAAGGTCAGTTAATCATCTCTCTCTAACATTATCAGTTTACCATTTGCTAATCATATTTCTCACAAATCCTAATATAAAATCAACCGTTATATGTCTACCCTCAAAAATTTATAATCTTCAGTCATCTAAACTTTTACCATGATCACCATAGACAAAATTTCAAACTTCTAAATATTTTCCATGAGACATACCCCTCCTTTTTAGGAATCACTACTTATTCATTTAATCAAATTTCAAATTCCTTCGCTTCGTTCTAAATTAGATCTGAAACATCTAAATCCAGTTTATAAAATCCTTGTACTTGTTTAAGTTAAGCCTCGTATTTATTCAACCCTAATACCACCAAGTCATACAAAATTTATTCTCGTTTTATACATCAACCTTCATATTTCCTTCACGTTTATCTTCAAATATTATCCTTTTTAAATTCCACAATTTCTCCTAATCATCAAAAATAATTTCTATAACGTAAAATTCTTGTGTTCTCTTTGTCTCTAGTCACCCTCTCAAAATATCTGGTTCAACTTCGCATAATCATAGAATACAATCAAATTCTCCTTTCATTTACTAAATCTCTACATAGCCTTAGAGTAGAAGTTCCCACAAATCAATAACCAAAATTTTCTAAGTTCTCAAAACTAGGTTGACCTTGAATATCCTCATTAGTTTTGAAATACATCCATGAATTATTCATAACCAACTTTCTGTGATTATTTCTAAATTGATAACATTTATCCCTCGATTTTATTTTAAACCTTTACCACATCTCCATTTCAAATTTTTCACATTTGACATCCAACATTTTAATTCCTACAAAATTATCACATGATAACCAATTACGTCATTTCCATACTAGATGATTTACGTCACTTCCTCAACATTTCTCAGGCAAAATGGTATGAAGGTTCAAGAGTTTTCAAGGTATAGCTGACAGAATTATATACGAGACAGGGAATTGATGTAATCATGATAGTTGTATATGACAAGGAATAATGGAAATAAAATATTGGCAGGAAAGAAATGGTAGTAAAATCTGCGCTGCTTATCCGTTTTAAAAGAGGAAACCATATTTGAAACCCAGAACTAAAATATCAATCCCAAGATAAGTCTAGCAAAATCATCGATTCATTAAGAAAAATTTCATGGTAAGAAGTTACACAAGATTTATAAAAACAGCTAAACCTACTCCTAAGTTAAATAATGAGAAGCAAAACTAAACAAAACGAGCCAATTAATAATTCTCTTTTTTTTTTGAAGGACTGCAACAAAAGTAGAGAAAACATGTTCAAAAACTTTTAAAGTACAATCTGATAATCATATGCGTCTGTCCAAAATTATGGTACTCTAGATCCTCGTCATACCAGTAAGCAAGGCTACGATAATCACAGAGCCCTTGACTTATGCACATATCTCTAGAATCATGGTATTTAACATTTTTGCGGTGCCGCTAGCATGGCTGCGAAAACCTTAAATTCCCATCCTCGAAAAATATATCCAAAGTCAGACTATATGTCCTCACCATGCTGGCTAATGTGACTATAGAAGACAAGATTTACATAACATAGATGACCTAACCCATATAATTTCATCTTGCCAAAAATTAAATTAAATCAATAATGAATACTCAAAAATCAAATCAATTTATTAACGAACATCAAAATTCAAAAATGAACAAAATCCATCAAAATACAAACTCGAATGCAACAGCTATCATCAAAATTCAAAATTCGACAATCATCCATCAAAATTAATAAATACAAACTCAAATTAAACAATAATCCATAAAAATTAAATTTAACAACAAAAAGTAAAAATGAATCAAATCAAGGGAAAAAGAGAGTTTTCAAATCGAAGTTAAAATAAGATTCTCCAGGGTCGTCCCAGGAATCTTTCAAGGGATCCTAGCTGTGATTGAGTATCTTCAAAATATATCCTAATCCTACTGCAGGCTGTAGTAGTACTCAAGTTCGAATACCACTACACTTTAGTCTCGACCTGCATGGGCCACCACTAAAAATGTGTCACGACCCGCACCCTAGAGTTAGGGCACGAGAACGTAACAACGCCCAGCCTACGCCGCAGTGTCGGCGGTAGAACGCTGTCCTAGGTCTCAATGCATCTAACAGTATAAGACTAAATAGTTTATACTCCCCGAATGGGGTGACATAGCAGATACAGACTCAATCATATCTAAGGTAGAGCATGATAAGGATAGATAAAACATGAAATCTAAAATAAATACAGGAGATAGAAGTCTAAGTGTCTAAGATACATGAACCCAGAAGTACATCTCAAAACTCAATAAAGATACAGTAATCCACAAAGTAAATACAACTCCAGACAAAATGAAATAACTACCTAAATAACCTCTAATGTGTCTCCTCTAGGCTAGCAGGCGCCTCCAGGCTATCTGTAAAATTTATCAACAGGTCCAGTCAGGACTGGAACGAGCACAGTACATCTCAACAATTCATAGCGGGTTAGAAAATATGAACATACAGTAAAGTAAGATACAAGTACTGAAAGAAGTGCAGTATAAAAACAGAGAGAGAACTGTAATAGAAATATCTACTATACATAGGAAACTAGCAGTGACTAGTGAGTCAGAGTACAATATGAACATGTAATACTCCCCCGTACCTCCGATCAATACACAAGGATCCAGCCAGGTTATGTTATATGATGCTATGTAGCAGACCCCGAAGGTGATAGACCCCGAAGGTGGTAAGCCCCCGAAGGGTGGTAGACCCCGAAGGTGATACATAGTAGTCCCATAAAAATGGAGATTCTGGGGGTAACCCAACAGTGTAAGTCCCATAAAAATGGGGATTCTGGGCGTAACCCAACAGTGTAAGTCCCATAAAAATGGGAATTCTGGGGGTAACCCAACAGTGTAAGTCCCATAAAAATGGGGATTCTGGGCGTAACCCAACAGTGTAAGTCCCATAAAAATAGGGATTCTGGGAGTAACCCAACAGTGTAAGTCCCATAAAAATGGGGATTCTGGGGGTAACCCAACAGTGTAAGATTCCAGGAAGACTCTACGATCATGAGGGTACATGTCGTAAGTGATCAAAGAACCAAGAAGCATATGATACGCTATGAAAGTGAAACACACAGAACATAGAGTACCCGATGCTCCCTAAGGATAACATCTCAAGAAAGGATCCATATAGTACCAATCCGTGTGACCAACGTGACAGTACAAGTAAAGTAATCTACTGCAGGAAATAATTCTAAGCAGGATATAAAATGATCAGAGAATGTACTCGCCTCGATAACCTGAACAGCTGATAAGTATAGGAGGTCCCACTGAAGCCACAGAGTCCTATTTAAAGCAACACAGGTTACAAGGTATTCAAGTTAAATAAATGAATCCCTACAGGCAATCTATATTATTCTAGGTTCTTCTAAGTCAAATTAACTCCGGTCAATAATCTAGTCAAACTAGGTCAAGCGTTGACTTATAGTTGACTTTGGGTCAACTGGTCAACTCTGGTCAAACAGGGTAAATCTAATCTAATATAAAGTGTACTTCATTATTTGTACGTCGAAACTTACGGCACGCAAATCGAGATAAGAAGATTATCGGTAAGGTTGATAATCTTATTATAGTGATCCACGTATCCAACTTGTCAATTTCAGCGATGTGAGATCACTGGAATTGACTGATCTCAGTTTCGTTGTACTAATCCCGAAATACGAACATTATATGAATTAATTATTAATTAATTATAAAAAGGTTAAACTCAGAGAAATTATCAACAAACATTGTCGGACGATGAAATGAACATCGCCAACGTGTCCAGAATGGTCAAATTAGCTAGGATAGTCTACCCAACGGTCCAATTTGGACACAAGGGCAAAAAGATAATTTCGGGTCAAAACGGTGTCCGTGTCGGAGCCGTTTTGCACCGAAAAATGTGCAAAAAAACAAGTCTATAAAATATAACAAATTATATGTCCACGCACCAGAATGACGATACGAACCCAACGGTATCTCCAGAATTGGATTCCGTTGACCCGATCTCAATTTGGTCCGTTGACCAGAACTTGGAATTCCGATTTGCACGGAAATGCGTGCCGGAGCCAAAGTTCTCAAAACTCAGCAAACTACCTGTCAACGAGTCCAGAATGATGATACGAACTCAACGGTATCTCCGGAATTGAATTCCGATGAGCCGATCTCAAAATGACCCGTTGACCCGGATATTGGTATCCGACTTGCACCGAAATACGTGCCAGACCCAATGTCCACCAAAACCTAGCAAATTATATGTCAACGAGTCCAGAATGACGATACGAACTCAACGGTATATCCAGAATTGGATTTCGATGAGCCGGCGTCAAAAAGTCCCGTTGACCCAGAAAGTGGGACTCGCTTTGCACCGAAAAACGTGCCCGGGCCCACGTTCTCTAAATCTAACAAATTTTATATGAAAACATGCCAGAATGATGCCACAAGTCTAATGGTGGTGTCAGAAATGAAATCTGGAGTCCCGTGTTCAAAAATAGAATTTTACAAGTTGGAAATTACGAATTCGGACGACCAACTTAGGCGTCGAATTCAACCAATCAAACAAGCTCACAATGAAACGAAACTGGAGGGGTAGCAAGAGGGTTATACCAGCTTTGCACAGGAACTGGTAGCACGGCAAAAGGAGCTGCGGTGGAGGAGATACAAGCTGACGAAGTTGGCCCTGCGAAACTGTCCAAATTTAATATAATTTAAACGGTCAACTTGGTGGCCGGTTTTGATGTATCAAACGATAAAATTAACGGACAAAAATTGACATGAGCGAAGGTGGATATACCGAGATTGTGACGGAGCAAAGAAATCGACGATCCAATGGTCGGATCTCTGGAAAAATGCACGCAAAGTTACTGCGACGGGACGCCAAAACGAACTTTATTTCGCGCGCGTCACGACGGGACGTCGTGCAAAACGCACGAATCGGCTATTTGGCGCGTCGGAGAAGAGAGCAGCGGCCACGGGGTGGCTCGCCGGAGACTCGCGCGGACGGTAGGGGGTCGCCGGTGGCCTCGCGCGACGGCGGCAACGCACGTCGACGACGGTGGTGGCCGCCATGCACGCGCGTGCGTGCGCACTGTGCTGCGACCGCAGCTGCTGCGCTCACCGGCGGTGGCCGGCCCGACCAGGCGGCGGCGGGGGCTGCACGCCTCGACTAGGGTCGGGCGGCGGCGCAGCCCGACCAGGGTGGAGGTGGTGGTTGCAGAAATGAAGATGATGGTGGCGGTTATGGTGGTGGCTAGTGAAGAGGAGGAGAAAGAAGAAAATGGAGAGGAGGAGATTGGAGGAGGAGTTGGTCGGGGTTGGGGCCGACGGCCATGGCCGGCCAGGGGGGGTGGTCGGCCATGGTGCTCGGGTTGCATGGGAGCTGATGGTGGTGGTGTTGTTTATTTGCTGGTGTTGTGGTTTTTGTTGTTGTAGTAATAGGAAGAGAGAGTGAGTGAGTGATAATGCATTAAATGTGAAGGAGAGAGAGAAGTTGCTTTTGGGAGTTAGGGCCGGCCACTCCATTAGGGAGGGGCTGTGAGTGAAAGTTGGAAAGTGAGTGGTGAGGATTTAATTAGGAGGATCAAGGGCTAGGAATAAATTAGAGGAAAATGGGCCTTTCCAATGGGAATTAAACAAATAGAAGTTTCCAATAAATATAGAAAAATATGCAAAATGAGTACTTGATATTTTTGGACAAGAAAAATATGAGGGTGCTACGATGGAGGATAGCACGAAGCTGGACTGGACTCGGTGGAGCCGGATTGGATCAAAACTGGACATTGTGCGAAAATCGAATTAAAATTAGACGTTGATGATCATGAGCGAATAAGTAGCACATGGGGATTCCAATAAATGGGACACAAGTGGCGGACGGATAGTAGGCTCAAAGTGGGCCATGTCCATAATTGGGGCGGACAGGTTTTGGTCGACAGGGGACCCACAAATCAAGTTGGAAGATGAATGTGACGCCGTGGAGTGAAATAAAATTGGGTCACGTGTCGGAAAGTTGTGCGAATCAAATGGAGCACAAAATAACGTGTCTGAGTGGGACACGAAGGTCATGGGTGACGAGCGTCTCGAGTAGATCATCAATGAGGAGTTGGTTTCAAGAAACTGACTGGTCTTGCGCTCCCAATTTAAAAGTCATGGTAACGCGCTGAAAATGATCAAGAAAAAGAGTGGGAAAAATAAATAACAATCAAATGGTCTAAACCGACCTGAAGTTCAGCGAAACAGAAAGAGCACAAGAGAACAAGTTTGGATGGGACACTATATACCGTCATGAAGGTAATCCTGTCCACTCCAAAACTCATGAAGAAGATTTCCAGAGTTGAACATCCCTGATACTCCAAATATCAAAGGCATGGAAAAGTACACTTACAGATAAATAAATAGAATAAAATATTTATCAAACCAAATAACCAAAAAAATAAAATGAAATAAAAAAATTTAAACCCAAAATTCAGGGTGCTCACATCCTACCCACCTTATAAAAATTTCGTCCTCGAAATTCAGGGTGCTCACATCCTACTCTTCAACTATCCGAGGTAACTGCACTGCTGCTACTGCCATCCGCAACACTGGAGGAGAAGGTTCAACTTCGCCTCGGGAAAGGAAAAACTCTGGCTCGCATGGAATGCTAAAAATAATCCTGCCAAGATGGTAGTCTATCCTAGTATACTGGTCCCTCAACCAATCCATCCCTAAGACCATATCATAATCGGCTTGTTTGCCATTAAAATTGTTTGATTGAAAACTTTAATACAAACAGAACAGTGTTACAATGTAGGACTTAGATGTAGTCCTAGGAGTACACTTTTGTTTAAGCTGGGTCCTTAGTGCCAATGGAGCGAGTGGTAATGCGTTGACTCCGTTGACCGGCTGACGGCGGTTATCGGTTCTCTGAAGGTGTTGATTACTCTGGGTGCTGGAGCTTGCTGAGAGGAGGAAGACGTTGAGTGTCTAGAACTGCCTCTTCGGTGATTCTCTGTCGTGGATTCTCTGTGAGTCTTATCTTCTGAGTCTCTGTGTCTGTGTGAAGGAGATGATCCTTCTATTTATAGTTTTGCAGGCTGGCTGCTCATGCGCGCATGTAGGATGCACCGGTGTGGGAACGCCACGTGGAGGTTGCTGATGGAGGCGCATGGATGCTGTGCCCTGATCGAGGGGGAGAACTCTTCATACTGCTGTTGTGAGCCGGCACGTAGCAGGGAGAAGATCTTTCCGTTGCTGAAATCTTGGATGAGTTGAGTCAAAAGACACGTGTCGTCGACTCATGGCTCGGATTTGGTGGAGAGGAGTGATCTGGTGGGCTGCACCTTGGTTGGGCGCAGGAGGAGGCTGCGGCTCATAACCTTTAGGAGTTACAAACCATTTGGGGCGCATGGCTTTTGAGGCGCATGCAGGCGACTTTCCTTCTGTCTTTCGGGATCAGAGATCAGTCTGGGGCGCATGGCTTTTGAGGCGCATGCAAAGCTTCAACCGGAGACTCTTCTTCTGTCTTTAGGGATCAGTGAAGGGTCTGAGGCGCATGGCTTTTGAGGCGCATGCTGGTTTGGACGCATGGCCGTAGAGGCGCATGCGGGTGTGGACGTATGGTCGTAGAGGCACATGCGGGTGGCCACGTGGCAGTAGCCGTCGGAAGTCATGATGATGCTGACGTTGCCGACGCTTCGTTTTCTGAATAAAGCTGTCAACTGTTCAGACTTTGGGAGGCGTGCTGCCAACTCTGTCAGTTCAGCATTTAATGTTGGTGACGTTCGATGGACAGCTGAGTGGGCGCGTCGGTTGGCGTTCCACTCGGTATGGAGATGTGTGGGGGCGCACCCTCTATAATGCGCCGAGTACTGTAGGGCGCGTCTGTGTGATGCGCCTAATACCGAAGGGCACGTCCGTGTGATGCGCTGTCTGGCTGGCGCATCGGACATGTCTTTTAATGATGCGGCTGTCTCGCTCTTCGAGTGCTATAAATAGCCGTTTGGCTGAATTCGAGGCGTCCGGTTCATCCATTTAATGTAAATTCATTGCACGGAATTCGGAGGGCCATCCACTTGGCGCGTGGGTTTGATCTGCCCGGCCTATAAATAGTGGCATGGAGAGAAGATTTGCTTCTCATTCCCTCACGTACTTCTAATATGAACTTGAACATACGGGTGCATCCTGCTGACGAAGTGCTCCCGAGGGTGAAGATGAGACGCTGCGTTGTCTTTGATGCACTTGAAGGTAACTGTTACATCCAAAAGACGGAGTCGAGGGCTTCTGAGGCAGGCGAAAGGTGCCTGTTGCATCCAAAGATAGGGATGCTCGCGCCTCGTCTCCGTTATTCCGGAAGAGCCGTAGATCGAAATGGCGGTGCAAGGCTCTTTCTTCCTGCAAAGTGGGGTTTCCCCACTTTGATCGTGTCGAAAGCTGCTCCTTTAGCCTTGGTTTCGATCATGGTCTTCCTTCGGCTTTGGAGGCTCTTTCGAAGCCTCCCCTGGCCACAGCATTTGCGGTGCTCTTCTCTTCCTTGGTTCCAGCCAGAGGGTTAAATGCTTTGTGTCGAAGCATTTATCGGGCGAGCCTGGTTGGAAGAGCGGCACATAACTGGGCTCTGCTCGGCCAGGTGAGCCTGGCTGGAAGAATTTGGCTGAAGGGATGCACATAACTGAGCTGCTGGAGAGATGATGGGATGCGCCTGGATGGAGGCGCATGATATCTGCTGCGCCTTACTGGTGGCGCATAGTGATGCTGCGCCTATCTGGAGATGCATGGTGGCCGCTGCCCTTATCTGAAGGCGCATGATGGCCGCTGGCTGTAGTCTTAGGCTCTTTCCTTTGTAGAAATTCTCCTTTGTACAGCCTTTTCTAGACATGTAATAGACTTTTATATATAAATAAAAAGTCCTTCTTCAAATGTCTATAGTTATTGACTTTGCTGTGAAGTTCTTCGTCTGAGTTCTGGCGCATGTAGTGTCTGGCGCATGGGCTTTCTGGTTGTGAAATTCCATGCTTCTACAAGACCCCCTTCAAAGTTTTCAAAACTTTTGAATAAGTTTTGGAATACTTTGAAATAAGAAGCATGGAGGTCAGGGCGCATGATTTCTGGGCGCATGCTTGTTCGGGCGCATGCTCTTCTCAGTTAATGATGATGGTGCCTCGGTAACCGAAAAGATTAATGATGATCTTTTGGTTTTATTTGCTGCTATCCTTGCAGAACCCGAGGTGACGGCTGAGATCACACGTCATCTGTTCACGCGTGCGACCATGCCCTATAAATAAGTAAAAGTCGGAGAGAGAAAGAGTTCTTCTTCTCTGTG
Organism: Iris pallida; assembly: GCA_029216955.1. Classification (NCBI taxonomy): domain Eukaryota; kingdom Viridiplantae; phylum Streptophyta; class Magnoliopsida; order Asparagales; family Iridaceae; genus Iris; species Iris pallida. The sequence goes on from JANAVB010020999.1 coordinate 969,125, forward strand.
CCTCTGCTTCTTTAGAGTTTCTTCCTCAAAACCCTAACTTCTCCTTCTTCGAGAGAATGGCTCCCAAGACTCCTCGCGGCGCTGCCGGCAGGGGGAAGGAGAAAGCGAAGGAGCCCGCGGAAGTTGCGGCGGCTATCGTTCCTCGTCGGCCTGTCGAAGTTCGGCCAGAGGTGGTTGGTAAGTCTCATTGTCCGTACGCCAACACACATAGGCCTTGAGTCTTTAATGATGTGCCGCGGCCTTTGTCCGCCGACGCGCATGGGTTTAAACCCTGGTGATGCGCTGAGGCTATACTGCTGACGCGCATGGGTTCAAACCCTGATGATGTGCCGAGGCTATACTGCTGACGCGCATGGGTTCAAACCCTGATGATGCGCCGAGGCTATACTGCTGACGCGCATGGGTTTAAACCCTGGTGATGCGCCGCAGTTTTCTCCTTTAGACACATTTGTGTGTTCTCTTCTGACTTTTTTCTGATTTTTTTACTAGTGTCGATGGCAATCCCGCCTTTGAGTGAAGTTTTCTTGGAGGCTGCCTTCAACCAAATGGGAGTAGAGCATAACGAGGAAGTGATAAACCCTGCTCAAGATGCTCTTATGCTGGATCAGCCTCCTGAGAGAATGACCCTAATCCGTGAACAGCAGTATTGGTTCCTCAAACGGATGATGGAGCGTGGAGTCATTAGACCCTCCACATCTGATAAAGTGACCTTCTTGAAGCCTGAGTTCCTGTTTGGAGACCGTCTCACTTCTACTGATTCGTCAGTACTGAAGGTCAAGGAGGACTGGTTCTTTACTGCGAATGGAGTGCATATGACTGTTAAGCAACTTGAACGTCAGTGGCCTTTGACGTCCTTCTGTCGCCTTGTTTCCCAGAGGAGAATGTCTTGGGAGCTTACCCCTTCTCAGGGGGGAGCGATGATTGGTGTCATCCAAATTGATTCTACTTCCGACCAAAGGGATGCTTTGACCGTTGTACGGTCTGGGTCTTCTTACACTTGGCGGACTTTACGTCCTGGGAGCCTCTTCAGTGATGTACCCATTGATATGTTTGCTTATAGTGCTTCGACTTTTACACATCGTATGTTTTTGATGGAACGTTCCTACCCGACAGGAGAGTTTCGGGTGGAGGGTTGGTGCCATTACGTCTCCAAATGGGATAAACTGACGCTCTGGATCTTGTCGCGGTTTCAGACTGAGCTCCGAGAGATCGGGTTGACTGCCGCGATCCGTGCTACCCAGGCAGGTGTTGATCTTAATAGGCACATGTTCCTCGCACTCCTGGAGATGTTTGATATCTATACCGGGACCTTCTTTACCCCGGTGGGGGAATTAGGGTTCGCACTTCATGAGATGTACGAGGTGTCAAAACTCCCTTGGGGGTCGGAACCCTATGAAGAGTACTTTCCCACCAACGAGGAACTTCAAATCCTGGGGGACAGGGCTGAGGAGATGACGGCCGTCTTCAAGGAAGTGGCGAGTCATCATTACTATATGCAGAGACGGGATAGGAACGGGACGCAGCCTCATGTGACCGCTTGGAGAGATCATGTCTTTAGACAAGACAAGGAGGATCCCTCACAATTTTCCACTCCACCGGCGCTCTCTCGTAGCGAAGTGTTGTCCGAAATGAGCAGGTTAGGGGAGAAAAATCCCCGAGGAAATGAAGACCAGCAGTCAGATGCACGCTCCTACAGCTGCTTCTGGCATCTTGCTTATCGGATGTCACCCAAGGCGGTGTTGGCATCCTACCTGATGATATGGCTCCGGGATTGCGTATTTGTGGGCGGATCCGGTGCCGTAGAGAGGGTAACCCGAAACTTAATCCTGCCAGCCGTGAAGCTGGTTTTCGGTCGGCGTCTGGCTCTTCTTCCCGCAATGGTATGTAACCTACAGCGAGGTTTGAGAGAGTTTGCTGGAAATGTGATTCATGACAGAGGCCGAAACAATAACTTCCCGTGCGCCGAACTGCCGTTTCACTATTTGATGGGATGGCTGATTCTGCATCATCCCAGTGTGATGAGCCCAGGCTCGGAAGGAGATTATAAGGCTGGAGATGCATTCCTTCGTCGTTTCCATCGGAGGAGCTGGTCGCATACTGGTGTCCCGATTTGTAGAAAGGTTTTATTCCGTCTTCAGGGTTGGGAGATCACCAAAGTTGGTCCCATCTATTTGGGTTTTGAGGCCAACGAGGATTTACGGGACCTGGGCGAAGGTACTACCACTCTGCCTCAATGGGGATTCCGCTGGTTGCAAAATATCCGACCGTCCCATCTGGTGTACCGGAACCGGAATTAGTGCTACCTGGAACCGTACTTGCCGAGCCGTTTTGTGCGGCAATTTGGTTATGCTCAGATGATGTTGGATAACCCCAGTAATACCTTGGGGTATGTTGGAAGTTTGTTGGACGGTGCACGAGCTTGGCATTACTATAATGCCGGATGTACCGGAGCTCGTTTTACGTTGCCCGTCCCCGATCCGCGGCCGCCCATTCTTTACTCGGCCGCCAAATTTTACTGTGTTATGGCTGCCCCGCCCTCCGGATATGACAGGGAGACCAGCCTTATCGCAGGCACCCAGTTAGCAGCGACTGGGGATACGCCAGGGAAGGCTCGGCCGCATCGTCCGTCAGGGGTGGGTCAACGGAGTGCCCCCTCCGCATCACAAGCAGAACCCTCGGGCGATCGACCGAAACGATGTGCAGATACAGGGGCTGAATCTCTTGTGTCGAAGAAGCAGAGGAAGGCATCGTTACCGACGGTGTCATCGGATTCGGCGTCCGAAGAGGTAAGGACATCCTACTAAATCTGATTTTGGTTCCGCCACTTACGAGATCCCATCTTCTTTTGTAGGAGTCGCTAAAAAGAAAATCTCGTACTCCAAAGTCGGGTGGGAGTAGGCGAGAAGAGATGGCGAGCTCGTCTGGAGTGCGTATCCCGCCGACAATGATGTCTCTCATGGAGGAAGATCCGGAGGATACTATTATCGTGGAGGTTCCGGTCAGGAGGGATCCTGAGGGTGCAGCAGCTTCCGAGGTGGCGAAGGCCACAGCAAGTGCGCAGCTTCCTGGTGATGAAGAGGATTGGAGTTCATCATCTTCCGATGACACCGCTCCGGAGCTGCAGGAGTCTGTTGCGGGGGCAGCAGAAGCAGTGGGGATAGAGGAGAGGGTTGATTCCCCTCCTGGTCATAATGAAGGGAGGTCGGCTGAATCATTGCCGAATCCTTCCTTGGCTTCAACCATGGACATAGAGATGGCTACCGATCAGGCGGTAGCGACAGATTTTGTCCCTGTAGAGGGATTTGAGAAGAGTGAGACCCTTCTGCCGGTCTTGTCTCCTGGGGCTGGCCAGGAGATAAATGTTGATCTTCCCGTTTTGCCGGGGGAGGTAGCTGATGCTGATAGAACGTCGGGGGTAGAAGAGGTGGCCGTTGACGTCGGTGATGTCTCCGGGCTTGAGAAGGGTAAGGGTGTGGAACCCTCTGCTGCTCCTTCTACTTGGGGTACTATCACGACGCATGTGCCGGCTCCTTCTGTTCCTTCGGCACCTCGGACTAGCAGTCTGGCCCCTGTTGATGAAGAGCCTATTGCTGCCGAGGTTCAAACCTCTCAGATCGAGGTTGGCGGATCTTCCTCCGGTCCGCAAACTGTAGTAGCTCCCCCAACTCCTGCTATGACGCCGCAGGTGCTGGCGGATGCCGACGAGTATGTGAAGTTCCTCGTCGAGGGAGTGTACAAAATGCTGGAGAAAGGAGTATCTGCAGTGATGGATGGCAAGGGGAGCTTTGCGACAGCAAAAGCTTTGGCAATGCCTTGTATCGAGCTGATCCGCACTCACCAGGGCCATGACCATATGGCCGAAATTCTGGAGGTTTCGGTGATGGAGCTGGACGAGCGGCTCGCGGAACTGCAGCACATCCAACGAAATGACCTCTCGGTCTTGATAGATGCAGAGATAGGAAAGTCGATGGCTGAGATCGAGGCTTCCCATCGAGCCGAGGTGAGCAGTTGGGAGCGTGAAGTGGCTGGGACTGAGGCTGCGGCGGAGCAGCTGTCTCAATCTATGAAGAAGACGACGGAGAAGCGGGCTGCGGTGGATGCTAACATCGCAGAGGTTGATGCTCAGATGTGCCGTCTTGAAGACCAGCGGGCCCAACTTCAACTAGAGGCTGAGCGTGTCCTGGCTGAACACGTGGCATTCAAGCAGGAGGAAACGACTCTTACTCAGCGGACCCTTGCTTTGGCTCAGCAGCGACGACAGCTTGATGAGAAGTATGAGAGTAAAACTTCCGCTGAGGCTGTCGGGTTAATGCGTCAAGAAGCCGAGCTGCGAGTCCAGGCGACTGTGGAAACTCGCACTGCCGACCTGAGACGTCGAGTCAGAGAACTCTCGTCCCACCCTGGGGAGGATCGGGGATTGTAGCTTCTCTTCTTTTTTATGTGTTTTTTTTTTGTAACTCTTGCTGGGGAAATAGCGTATTTCTGTACTCCTTTTTTTAAAAAAAAATAAAGAAATACACTATCTCTTTGATGTGTTCATTTTTGATTTCATGAACTTGATGATTTATGTGGACCTATTATCTTTTGCGCACCTTGGTTTTTAGGTACAGATAATAAGTATAAAGGAACCAACATGTTTGCTCAGAGGTAATGTGGACATGGCAATCATTAGGTTCAAATGATAGAATCTTCCTACTCAGAGGTGTTTATGGACGTGGTAGGAATGATCCTGGGGGATACGCTGAACAACTCAGAGGTAATGTGGACGTGGAAGTTCTGCGATCAATGTACGACAACGTAGGAGTTGTTTGTACGGGATGTTTACTCAGAGGTAATGTGGACGTGGTAAACATGAGGGATAGCGTAAGCTCACGAAGTGTAAGGTTCCGCTTTGTAGGATGTAGAGAGACAACTCAGAGGTAATGTGGACGTGGTTATCTTTCTACGGAAGGATGCCACGGAACAGCTGGGTTCCGGAAGCGATTGATTTTGTGAAAAGAGGTTGTTTGGGGAAATACATGTCTTGGAGGATGTCAAGAGTAGTACTTCTTTAGGAACTTGCCGTTGATGGGCATCATGAACAAGTCCCCATTGGGTTTGGCGAGCCGGTAAGCACCGTTTGAGTATACCGTCTCAATGATGAAGGGTCCTTCCCATTTGGGCTCGAACTTCCCTGGTGTCTTGTGAGTTAACACCATTGGCCTTCTGACTGCTAAAACCAGGTTGCCAACTTGGAAAGTTCTTTGCTTGACCTTCTTGTTGAAAGCCTATGATATACGGGCTTGGTAAAGTTCGATGCGTTGTTGAGCTAGGAGACGCTTTTCGTCAAGTGCCTCCAATTTCCGCAGACGACGACGTTGATTGTCTTCTTCTGTGAGATCGTTTGTGATTGCCACGCGGAGCGAAGGTATCTGTATCTCGAGAGACAGTACTGCTTCGCTCCCGTAGACCAGGGAGAATGGAGTGTTGCCTGTTGGGGTCCGTACCGTTGTGCGGTAGGCCCAAAGGCATTCGCCAAGCTTTTCGTCCCAGTCGCGTTTGTTGGATGACACGACCTTTTTGAGTAGCCTGATGATAGTTTTGTTGAATGCCTCGGCCAATCCGTTTGCTGCCGGATTGTAGGCGGTTGAGGCCACGTTTTGAATGCGATTCTTGTCACAGAACCTGCTGAAAATGTGGCTGATAAACTGAGGACCATTGTCATGGATGATTCGCCGGAATACCCCGAAACGGTAAATGACATGGTGTTTGATAAAGCTGACCACCCTGGAGCTTTTTACTTCTGCTAGTGGGACTGCTTCCGCCCATTTGGAGAAGTAATCGGTGATGGCCAGGATGAAGCGGTGTCCTCTCGATGAAGGAGGGGTGATTGGCCCTACAATGTCCATGCCCCAGGCTTCGAATGGCCAGGAGGCGACTGTAGGATGTAGAGGTTCAGATGGTGTATGTATGAAGTCTGCACGAAGTTGGCATGCATGGCACTTCTTAGCATATTCCACTGCGTCGGCAACCATGGTTGGCCAGTAGTAGCCCATACGTCGCAGTCGATCTTGCAACTTAGGCCCTGGTTGGTGAGCGCCGCAAGTTCTGTCATGAGCTTCTCGAAGAGCTTCGGCTGCTTCTTCGTTAGACAGGCATCGAAGGAGAAGCCCGTCGAAGGAGCGTCGGTACAGCGTTTTAGTGGCTGTATCGTAGTAGAATCGAAGAGAGCGTCTCCTGACTGAGACGGCTTCCTTCGGGTCCTCTGGAAGGATTCCGTAGACAGCGAAGTCGATGAACGGAAACCTCCAGTCTCGGACATTAACCCCAATATTTGTCGGCATGGCGTGAGCCATTTGCAAACATAGGTTGTTTCTGGGACAAATCAAGTCTCGGCCAGTTACCGTGACATAGTGTTGAGTCCCAAGGGGCGCGGCCAATGAGGCTGCGAGGCCAGCTAGAGCGTCAGCCTCCAAGTTTTGTAGGCGGGGTACATGTTCGATGAAGAACCCAGTGAAGGTTGAAATGATGTTCAATGCAACTTCATGGTAAGGGATCAAATCTTCATGACGAACCTCGTATTGCCCCCGAATCTGGTTTACGACGAGTTTCGAGTCGTCGTAGGCTTCCAGATGATCCACCCCCAGCTATTGTGCTAGCTGGAGTCCCATGATGAGTGCATTGTACTCAGCAATATTGTTGGAGCACGGCTTCGAAAGGGAGTATGCGCGCTGGATGACCAGCTGATCGGGGGAGACTAAGACTACCCCCACTCCTACGATGATTTGGCCATTGGGGCCCGTTCTTGAAGCGCCATCGAAGAACATCCGCCAAACGGGGCTTCCTTCAGTGACGTTTGATTCTTGGACTTCATCCGGGATGTCTTCATAGAGTTTTGAAGATTCTGGGATGGGGTGTGCAGCTAAAAAGTCAGCCAGAGCTTGACCCTTGACTGCCTTCTGCGGGACAAACACCATGTTGTATGGTGTTAGTAGGATCGCCCATGTAGCCAGCCGGGAGTTTAATGACCCTGGCTTCGTCATGAGAACTCTGAGCGGATTGACTCGGGAGATGACGTGAATTGTCTGGCCCGAGACGTAATGACGAGTCTTCTGAATGGCAAACACCAAAGCCAAGCACTCCTTTTCAACGGGGTTGTACCAGTGTTCGGCCCCGATGAGTGTTCGACTGAGGTAGTAGATTGCTTGCTCGTAGCCTGCATCGCTGTTTTGAGCCAGCAAAGCGCCGAGGGAATGATCCATGGCACGGACGTAGAGGAGGAATGGTTTGCCGGCGACAGGTGCCACTAGGACTGGCGGGCTTGTTAAGTAAGCCTTGATGTCGTCGAAAGCCTTTTGGCACTCCTCTGTCCAGACATAAGAGACTCCCTTCTTCATGAGCTGAGTAAAGGGTTGACATTTACCGGAGAGGTTTGCTATGAACCTCCGGATGTATGCCAAACGTCCCTGTAAGCCCCGAAGTTCTCGAAGGTTCTTCGGAGGGTCCATGTTAAGGATGGCTTTAGTCTTCTCGGGATCGACATGAATGCCTTTTGCCGTGATGACAAAGCCCAAGAATTTGCCGCTAGAAACCCCCAGGAAGGATTTAGCGGGGTTCATTTTGAGTTGATGTGCCCGCATGAGATCGAAGACCGTCTTTAGGTCCTGTAGGTGATCTCTTTTGAGGCGGCTTTTGACTGCGATGTCGTCAACATAGCACTCAACTGTCTTGCGAAGATGTTGACGGAAGATGGTGCTCATAGCTCGCTGGTACGTTGCACCGGCGTTCTTCAAGCCGAAGGGCATTACTGTGTAGCAGAAAACACCCTTTGGAGTCCTGAATGACGTATGTTTTGCGTCATCGGGGAACATCTTGATTTGATTGTAGCCTGAATACCCGTCCATGAAGGACATGCGTTCAAAGCCACATGTGTTGTCAATCATTACATCGGTGATTGGGAGCGGGAATTCATCCTTCGGGCAAGCAGAGTTGAGATCCCTGAAGTCGATACAGACTCGTATCTTTCCGTTCTTCTTGGTAACAGGGACGACGTTGGCTACCCAATCCGGGTGTTGTTCCTCACGAATGAAGCCACTGGTCAAGAGTTTGTCCACCTCCTGATCGATGGTGTTCATGATGTCCGGGCGGAAGCGTTGCTGTTGTTGTTTGATAGGTTTGGCATCTGGTAAGATGTTCAACCTATGCATCGCGATCTGTGGATCGAGACCCGGCATGTCTTCGTAGCTCCAAGCGAAGACGTCGATATATTCCTTAGCGAGTTGGACTAAAGATTCTCGGTCTTCTCCTTCTAAGCTTTTGCTGATAAAGATGGGTTTAGAAGAAGACCCATCCCCGAGGTCGATTTGCTCGACTTCGTCTTCGGTGGGAGGTTCTCGTAACTCAAAACGAGACTCCCATTGTTCTCCTAGGCGTTGAGCCCAGGGTTCCTCTTCGAAGGGTTCCGGCGGTTGGTCTTCGCCTTCATCTTTCTGAGGTTGCGCCGATGTCATGTTAGCTGACAGCACTTTCCTGAAGACTGATCCGATACTGGTATCGGAATCCCACGTCGATGCTTCCGACGAGTGGGAATGTTCTATGTCTTCTGCGTCTGAACTTTCTGGAGTTGATGGCGGCGTGACATAGCCTAACCCCCGTCGAGTCCGATTATAGTAATCCTGTGGCTTTCCATTGGGCATCGAAAGTCGGACAGAGAGATGCCGACCCTTGCCGTAGTTTAGGCCTTTATTGCTTTTCAGGTCGTAGCCCATCTTTTGGATGATGTGCTTAGCCGCATCTGTGTACCGATAGACTTGTACTCTGCCGGTATCAGGTTCGGGCTCGATTGACGGGAGGTTCCGACGACGCTCGATTTTGCCCGAGATGATGGTGCCTTCGTCTCGGCTTCGTGGAGGGACTATGAAGACTCCTTGAGACGGGACTATTTGATTGTGGTAGACGGTCGTTATTGGAAGACAAGAATAATTGAAAGACACTCTATTATTGATAAAGTACGAGATTTTATCCCGTGGGATTACATTGTCGAAGGAGGGTGCGTCTACATCAGCAGAGATATATTCTCCAAGCTCCTCGTCTGTAAGCACTGGGGCCGGATCAGGAGAGTCCTCCACCGCTCTGACTTTGGGGTCTGAGAGGGTTATGTGAGCCCTCTCCGGCATCTTGGATGACTGCGGCGGCTTGCCTTTAAGACGCACCTTGAGGGGTGCCTCGGTTGCGCCTTCGATGAGTGGCGTCTTCCCTTGTAATTTTATCACCAGGGGAGCCGCTGTTTGTGGTGGCTTCCCCTTGAGGCGTATCTTCAGGGGGGCTTCGCGAGCTGGCGCTTTTCCTGATAGCTTGATGCTCATTGGAGGCGCCTTCTGGGGTGGTCTCCCTTTCAGACGGATTTTCAAGGGGGCGTCAGAAGTCGCTTCTGGCTCAAAGTCCGGCTCTGTTGTCGTCTCTGCTTCATCATCGGCGTCGTTGGCTTCCTCCTCGTCAAGTGGCTTGTACAAGTCGGAATCGGTGAAGTAGGCCTCAATCCCTTTGAAGGGATCGATATCTGCAAACTCCGTCCGGATAACGCCGTTGGTGGATACATATTTCATGCATTGGTGGAGCGTGGAGGGCACCACCATGTACTCATGTAACCATGGTCGTCCGAGTAAGATGTTGTAGTTGACCTCGGCATCCACCACATAACAAGTCACCTCAGTTTTGAGGCTGTCGATGTGACACTTCAGCCGGATCTTGCCCAGTGGCTCGCTCTTGCTGGCGTTGAAGCCGCTGATGGTCGTATTGGAGGGCGCTAGCCGGTACATTGGGATCCCCAGCTTTGATAGCAGCGCCTTTGGAATGATGCTTAGGGAAGACCCCGGATCGATCTGAATCCTGCTCACCTTTACCGAACCGATGTACCCTGTGTAATACAACGGTCGGTTATGTCGGTGATGCTTGAGCAGCATGTCTTGTTGGGTGAAGGTTATGTTTGGGATAACTTCATCCGCACAATGACAGTGTGCACAAGTAGTTGGTAGGTCTTCAGGTTGCTTGACCTGACTGAGAAAGGATTCGGCATCCTTCAGAGCTTCGCAGAGAGCTTCTCGGGAGTCCTTGGAGAGACGCAGGAGCTCGAACAAAGACAAGCGTGCAGGAGTACTGGCCAGTTGTGCCAGAATATCAAAATTGTGGGGCTTGGCTACCCCCGAAGCATTTTCTTTCCGCAGAGGTCTGTCGAAACGGGCCTCCACTTGCTTTTGTTTATTGGCTGCTGAGGGCTTGGATGGACCCTCCTCAGGGATGGTGCCAGGAGGCACCACTTCGGCGGCAGCTTCACCGGGCTGGGAGTTCTGTTGTGCACGCGTCTGCACAGGAAGCGCATCTTCTGTTGAAGAAGAGACCGTGCGGCAAGACTCGATCTTCCTGCCTTTTGCTTTGGAGGTAGGGCGTACCTCCGGTTGAGTTACCTCGGAGACGAGGTCGGGGTGAACCCAGAGGACCTCTCCTCGAGATGTGGTGAGTGGGACAAGTCCACTCACATTGTCATGGGTGGGTGGCAAATTCACCATCTCCATTGTCGCCTTAGGGATGGGGACGACGCCATCTTGTGTGGTAGTCGGCGGCAAGGTGCCGAACTGAAGTGACACCACATTAGCTGACACCGTCTTCTCTTCGTAATCGACGGAGATTACATCCTCATTGATCATGCGCTGGATGTAATTTTTGAGGACGTAGCAGTCCTTAGTCGGGTGTCCGACAAACCGATGGTAGTGACAGTACCTTGGGTTGTCCACCTTCCCGACTTCATCGGGCCGCTTCGGGTCCGGAAGCTTGATCTTGTCACCCTGCTTCAGTATCTCAAAGAGTTGCAGGGTGTCGTCATCATTGAATGAATAAACCTCCTTGGGTCTTGGTGCCAGTAGAGGCTTTTGAGTAGGTGCAGATGCGCCCTTCGAGGCATTAACAGTCAATGCCTGTTTCCCCTTTGTTTCTCGTCCGGAGTTGTTGGTTGCGGACTTTTTCCCCTTATCGTCAAAGGCGGGGAAGCTAACACCCAGAAGACGTGCATTGGCCGCCTTCTTCTCTGCAGCTTCAGCTTCGATGATTAGGGAGCTCCAGTCGGGAGGGGGAGTAGAGTTAAGCCAGAGCTTTACTGCAGGCAGCATGTTCATACTGCAAGCAGAGAGAAGCGCATGTTCTGGCATGCCTGGAGGTAACCTGAAGCAGGCCTGACGGAAGTGTTCGATGAATGCCCGAACCGTTTCCTTGTCCTTCTGGCGTATCTCAATGAGAGACGCCATCGTCATGTCCTTTCCACCGTCGTAGAAGCGGTCGAGGAAGAGGCGTGTCAGGTCGTCGAAGGACGATATGGAATTATCGGGGAGGCTGCAGTACCAATCATACGCTACCCCTTTCAGGGCCCCAACAAAGATGCTGGTGAGGAGCGCGTCCTCCTTTGGAAGATGCCCTGTCTGCGACTGGAAGTACGTCAGGTACCGTCGTGGAGAGTCCTTCCCGTCATACGGCGTGAGTGTTTGTGGTTTATACTTTGGGGGATAAACCACCTTGTTCCACTCAAGGGGATAAGGCTGGGGAATGCCCATCTTTTGGCGTTTCTCCTGCCTGTTCTTGGACTCGAAGCGCTCCCGCAGATCTTTGATCATTTCGACCACGTCCTCCGTGGAGCTAGGAGCCGGGGAAGGAGGTACTACCTGGAGTGGAGCGTTTGAGGGCTCCGATGTCCGGGGTGCTTCTGTGTCTGAGGGTGTCCGCTGGAGGGGCACACTCGACTCTCCATTGGCTCCTGGGTCGGGACCATTTGAAGGTGTCCTGATCAAGGCCGACCGTATCTCAAACACTGCTTGAGTCAGTGCTTGCATTGAGGCAGAGAGGGTTTTGAGTCCTCCCTCTAGCGAGTCTATGCGCTGGACAATGTCCTGTGGCGGCGCATCAGCCTCAAGATCACCCCCAGTCATGTATACTGTCATGACACGGCCGGAAGTGGATGGATTAGTTGAGGCTTCGCTCTCAGCCTCGCTCTCATGTGGGGGAGTTACTTCTCCTGGTGTTTGGCCACCCCCAGCCACATTCTGGAGTTCGTCTTCGACAGGCGCATCTGCAAGGGCCTGACTGCCCTCAGCTCTGTCTTGAAGGGCCTCTTCGTTTTCAGCACTACCCCCGGCGGTGTCCTGGAGGACATCGTCATTTTGAGGGGCTTTAGGGAGGCCATCTTCGCCTTGATGAAGATCCGCCGCAGCTGTGCTTTGGACATCTTCGTCTTCGGAAGGAGGCTCGACAAGGGTCTGGCTACCCCCAGCTTCCTCCAAGGACTTCTTCCTCGACCGAGTGCCTTCGAACACTCCAGAGGTCGTGACAGCTGCCTTGGTTTTCCTCGGCTGGCTTTTGGATGAAGACGAGGAATTGGCAGTCGTCTTCCGGACAGATGAGGAATTGGAGATCACGTTGCATGACGCAATCTTTAGTTCCTCTTCTGCTGACACCTTCGTCCCAAGGCGATGTCGGAGGGGTGTCGATGATTGTAGCCGTTGGAAGACCGACTGCTTTGGCGGTACTGCCGTCTTGCAACAGCAGTTGATGGTGACCACTGCACAAGTGTGCCCCGTGAGAGGCGCATCGTGCTTGTTGGTCAACTCTCCTGACCGGCGCTTGTGAGTGATCACGTTGCGCAAGTCGTTGGAGGAGAGTGCTACCCTCACACCCCTCTCAGGCGCATGGCAGAGCCAAGCGCCGGGGTGGTCGGGTGAGTGCTGCGCCCCCTGATCTAATACCAAGCAGGCATCACGATCAGTAGTGGGGGAACCACAGCATTTGAAGTGACTTGAACGGACCTCAAACGCACAACCAGAGGAGGCACGGGAGTTCAAGACCACTGAGTTTGCCTCTCTCGGCTTGGTTGTGCACGCAGTGAATGCGCCCAAGCGAGATGAGGACTTTGAAGGTCGACTCGTTGTTGGTGCAGAAGCACTTGAGTCAACCTTGTACAGCTTGCCATCGGCAGCGCGCATGATTGTAAGCGCGTGCCTCTGGCCGGCTGCTGGCATAGCACGTTTGTGGCACATGGCCCGTGCCGCCTTGGATTTCTTCGTACTAGCCCGCTGGGGCGCATAGTACTCAGCATCCAAATTCTCCTCGCCGTTACAGCGAGTGAGTCTGTCAAAGACAGAGGCTCGTTGTGGCGCATCAGAAGTAATGCGCGGGGCATTGGCTGCGCCCCTGCTCCGTCGACGTATCTTCCTCGCCTGAGAGGAAGATGGCTGGGGAACGTGGTCAGCCGCACGCTTCCCCGAGAGATGCGCTGCATCAGCGGGCGCACCTTGACTGCTGAGGACGTCAGCAGGAAGGGAAGGCTGGACGGGCGCATCCCCTTCAACGGTGGTGCCCGAGGCGTCGACTTTACGCACCCAGACTGCGCGGGTCTTCTTCGGCTTCGACAGCCGCTTCGAAGGACTCGCACTTCCTTCAGAAATGAACTCCTCGTACGCCTGTTGATTGAGGCGCACTACCAGCGTCTTGTGGGAGGAGCCCACCTTCACGTCGTCGGCCTGTGACACAACTTTCTCGGTAGAGGAGAAAGAGGTCCCCAGCAGAGTCGCCAGCTTGTTTGCCATTAAAATTGTTTGATTGAAAACTTTAATACAAACAGAACAGTGTTACAATGTAGGACTTAGATGTAGTCCTAGGAGTACACTTTTGTTTAAGCTGGGTCCTTAGTGCCAATGGAGCGAGTGGTAATGCGTTGACTTCGTTGACCGGCTGACGGCGGTTATCGGTTCTCTGAAGGTGTTGATTACTCTGGGTGCTGGAGCTTGCTGAGAGGAGGAAGACGTTGAGTGTCTAGAACTGTCTCTCCGGTGATTCTCTGTCGTGGATTCTCTGTGAGTCTTATCTTCTGAGTCTCTGTGTCTGTGTGAAGGAGATGATCCTTCTATTTATAGTTTTGCAGGCTGGCTGCTCATGCGCGCATGTAGGATGCGCCGGTGTGGGAACGCCACGTGGAGGTTGCTGATGGAGGTGCATGGATGCTGCGCCCTGATCGAGGGGGAGAACTCTTTATACTGCTGTTGTGAGCCGGCACGTAGCAGGGAGAAGATCTTTCCGTTGCTGAAATCTTGGATGAGTTGAGTCAAAAGACACGTGTCGTCGACTCATGGCTCGGATTTGGTGGAGAGGAGTGATCTGGTGGGCTGCGCCTTGGTTGGGCGCAGGGGGAGGCTGCGGCTCATAACCTTTAGGAGTTACAAACCATTTGGGGCGCATGGCTTTTGAGGCGCATGCAGGCGACTTTCCTTCTGTCTTTCGGGATCAGAGATCAGTCTGGGGCGCATGGCTTTTGAGGCGCATGCAAAGCTTCAACCGGAGACTCTTCTTTTGTCTTTAGGGATCAGTGAAGGGTCTGAGGCGCATGGCTTTTGAGGCGCATGCTGGTTTGGACGCATGGCCGTAGAGGCGCATACGGGTGTGGACGCATGGTCGTAGAGGCACATGCGGGTGGCCACGTGGCAGTAGCCGTCGGAAGTCATGATGATGCTGACGTTGCCGACGCTTCGTTTTCTGAATAAAGCTGTCAACTGTTCAGACTTTGGGAGGCGTGCTGCCAACTCTGTCAGTTCAGCATTTAATGTTGGTGACGTTCGATGGACAGCTGAGTGGGCGCGTCGGTTGGCGTTCCACTCGGTATGGAGATGTGTGGGGGCGCACCCTCTATAATGCGCCGAGTACTGTAGGGCGCGTCTGTGTGATGCGCCTAATGCCGAAGGGCGCGTCCGTGTGATGCGCTGTCTGGCTGGCGCATCGGACATGTCTTTTAATGATGCGGCTGTCTCGCTCTTCGAGTGCTATAAATAGCCGTTTGGCTGAATTCGAGGCGTCCGGTTCATCCATTTAATGTAAATTCATTGCACAAAATTCGGAGGGCCATCCACTTGGCACGTGGGTTTGATCTGCCCGGCCTATAAATAGTGGCATGGAGAGAAGATTTGCTTCTCATTCCCTCACGTACTTCCAATATGAACTTGAACATACGGGTGCATCCTGCTGACGAAGTGCTCCCGAGGGTGAAGATGAGACGCTGCGTTGTCTTTGATGCACTTGAAGGTGACTGTTACATCCAAAAGACGGAGTCGAGGGCTTCTGAGGCAGGCGGAAGGTGCCTGTTGCATCCAAAGATAGGGATGCTCGAGCCTCGTCTCCGTTATTCCGGAAGAGCCGTAGATCGAAATGGCGGTGCAAGGCTCTTTCTTCCTGCAAAGTGGGGTTTCCCCACTTTGATCGTGTCGAAAGCTGCTCCTTTAGCCGTGGTTTCGATCACGGTCTTCCTTCGACTTTGGAGGCTCTTTCGAAGCCTCCCCTGGCCACAGCATTTGCGGTGCTCTTCTCTTCCTTGGTTCCAGCCAGAGGGTTAAATGCTTTGTGTCGAAGCATTTATCGGGCGAGCCTGGTTGGAAGAGCGGCACATAACTGGGCTCTGCTCGGCCAGGTGAGCCTGGCTGAAAGAATTTGGCTGAAGGAATGCACATAACTGAGCTGCTGGAGAGATGATGGGATGCGCCTGGATGGAGGCGCATGATATCTGCTGCGCCTTACTGGTGGCGCATAGTGATGCTGCGCCTATCTGGAGACGCATGGTGGCCGCTGCCCTTATCTGAAGGCGTATGATGGTCGCTGGCTGTAGTCTTAGGCTCTTTCCTTTGTAGAAATTCTCCTTTGTACAGCCTTTTCTAGACATGTAATAGACTTTTATATATAAATAAAAAGTTCTTCTTCAAATGTCTATAGTTATTGACTTTGCTGTGAAGTTCTTCGTCTGAGTTCTGGCGCATGTAGTGTCTGGCGCATGGGCTTTCTGGTTGTGAAATTCCATGCTTCTACACGGCTATCGGGAACTCTATCAATCTAGCGGAGAACTCTCTACCGCTAACTACGATCCGACACGAGGAAAATACTCTATCTACTCCCACAAGTCCATTACCAGCAAGTATATTGAGCCTTACTGATAATGACTCGGGCTCCAATCCTATCCGTGTCGCGAATCGTGCAGACATAAATGAATGTGATGCACCAGAGTCAAATAATACTGAAGCTGGAAAGGTGTTGACGAGAATAGTACATGCCACTACCTCACCTGGTGCTATTCCTTCTTCTCCCATGGTCAAAGCCAGCACTTGACCATGTCCTCTGGGTGCGGGTCCCCTCTGCTGAAAATTTCTCTGTCTGCTTTAGATCAGGGCTTGGACTTGGGCATACTGCTGCGGTCTCTGCTGCTGGAATACCTGGGCCTGCGTCGGCAATGGCTTCGAAAACGGGTACTGCAGCTGCTGCTGCTGCTGGACTGGTGCTGGTCCTCTAACTGAAGGACTAGAAATGGCCGATGAACTTTCCCTGTTTGGGCAATTCCTAACCCTGTGGTCCGGGGCACCGCAAACCAAGCACAAACCCTGTGCTCTGCGACACACTGATACCACATGCCCTGACTTCCCGCAGTGTGAACATTCCATTGCGGAAGACTGCTTTTGCTTCTGCTGCTGAGGGTACGTCGGGGTGGAATGTTGAACCGACGTCACTGAGGCCGCCCGTCTCGGAGCTCCAATGGTCAAAGCCCTGGCTGCCGGGGCTGGTGCTTGTCACGCCCCAGAACCAGAATACTGGAGAGCTGGGGCAGACATAGCCAGCTACGTATATGAAATGGAATCCATCTCACTATACGGTCACGGCTGTCTAGATACATGAGGGTTTAACTACAAGCCAGCAGTCTCCTAAGGTCATGAACAAGCCTATTGTCTCAATCACAAGCAAGCAATAGTAATTACAAGATGTCAGAGCACCAAATATATAATAGCAAGGTATCCCATACATTACATATTGGATGATCATGAAGCTAGTCGTACAAAATGCCAGGACTAGCAAGAGTTCAGTCATACATGATCAACCCTAGGATCTGTCAATCATGTTACAGCCCGTAGGCAGACAGTAAATAAAGATGCAATCGAGCTAACACTTGCTCGCCGGCTAAACGCCTCAAAAGAATAATTTTTACAAATAAGTGGGAGGACAAAAAGAAACCCACTCGTTGCCAGGGTTCCGTCTAGTGGTCACCATCTGGCTGGAAGATCGGTGGATCCTCTGGAGCTGCTCCGATATCTGGCCACACAAAACCAGCTGGGTCAGACCCCAGAAAGAGCAAGTGCCACAAAGGAGGCTTCACTTAGAAACTAAAACCAGCATATAGTAAGGAACATTAAAGTTAAATTATCAGAAATAACAACAATAATTGAGTACGGGAAAACCATTCAAGTAGCCAGACTACAACCCTTAAACCAAACAAGGACCGGGGTTGCAATCCTTCACCTGAATGGAAATCCGTCTCAAATACTATGGATAAGGTAATAAGACAATAAATGAAGAGAAGACACAGAACTGCTCCGGGAGCCAGGTTACAACCCTTAAACCAAATAAGGACCGGGGTTGTAACCCTTCGCCTGAACAGAACTGGACGCCTGATCTTTATTGTTAAGGCCATTATAGATAATCATGTTGCTGAAGTAAGATAGAATATGACAAGCATGGCACGGGGTACAAATAAGACAATAACCGAAGGGAAGACACAGAACTGCTCCGGGAGCCAGGTTACAACCCTTAAACCAAACAAGGACCGGGGTTGTAACCCTTCGCCTGAACAGAACTGGTCCTCCGATCGTTATTGTTAAGGCAAGCATCAATAATCGTGTCTTGTCACGATCTTGCACAGGATCAGGATAAGACTAAGCTGGAATAACTTCATCCAATCAATCACGGCCAATCAAAAGTACGGCTTGATACTTTAACTAGCTAGGGTTATCACAGGCCTAGTTACTAGCAAGATGCAATGAGATTATTTCAACAGCCACAAGCCCTGCAGACCATCCAAGTTATCCAGGTCGAATGTCCATTTATGAAGGATGCACCACATGACTGTGTGCTGGAAGTGTGCCCTACTCGTCGGTAGGCTACAAGTCCACTTAATGCGCCCAGATAACGGGATTGCCTGTAGCTGGGAATCTCTTCATATCTACTGAATTATTCTAGTTTATTACTCTTAGTTAATTACAGTAGGTATCCCTGACCGTGGTATTCAGGGATCCCATCCTAGACATGATGCAAGACAATACTGGTTTATTGTGCAAATGCAATCATCCACGGTGTCCAGGTTAGTCATTCTTGTCAGGTCATGTCACGTTAGCCGTCGCAACAGCAATTCGAGATAATCATGTCAGGTATGCTTGTCCTGCCATGCCGTGTTCAATTATTATTAACAAACCTATTAAATAAATTCATGATTATCAAGTTCATGTCAAAAGGCGTAAGGATATAAAATAGGCATAAAATATCTAATAAAATATCAATATACAGGCTATAGAAGAGCCAAGCTTAAGGAAAATAAAACCAAAGTGACATGCTGACATAAGACCAAGTCAGCCAAGGCCATACGCTCAGTGCAAAAGTCATACGCTCAGGTCAGGCTACGCTCAAGTCAAGCTACGCTCAGGTAAGCCTACGCTTAGGTAAGCCTACGCTCAGGTAAGCGTATGAGGTCCATACGACCCCTTGTCACACAAGTGAGCGTATGCAAGACATACGCTCCACAAAGGCAGCGTATGAACTTCATACGACTCCTTGTCACACAAGCGAGCATATGCAAGACATACGCTCCAAAAGGCAGCGTATGGACTCCATACGACTCATGGCTATCTAAGTGAGCGTATGCAAGTCATACGCTCCAAAAAGGTAGCGTATGGACTCCATACGACTCCTGGCTATCCAAGTGAGCGTATGCGAGTCATACGCCTCCAAAAAGGCAGCGTATGGACTCCATACGACTCCTTGTCAAGCAAGCGAGCGTATGCGAGTCATACGCCTCCAAAAGGCAGCGTATGGGGGCTATTGCGCTGCGCTAAAGAGCGCGTACAGCTCAGTGACGCAAGCTAAAAAGCTCGCGCACTGCTCACTGTCTTCTCCAAACAGCAGGAACTCCATGGTTGAACCCTAAGCTTCCAAAGTCCATAACTTGGTCAAAACAAGTCCAAATCCAACTTTCCAAAGGTCAAAATTGGGTAGAAGGAAATTCTCTACCACATGGAACCATCAAAACTTGAAAACAAGAGAATTTAATAGATTAAAACCATGAAAATCCGAAATGACTAAATTCTAGATCTACAAAAATCCAAGCTTCAAAATAGAAAATGACAAGTTCTAATGTGGATTAGAAAGTTGCAAAGAAGAGGTTAGAACAATAAAAATGGTGGGTTTCTTCATGAAGCAAGATTGCACTTGCCTAATCTAGGGTTTTCTTGGTTGGTGGTGGAGAGTAATGAAGAAGAAAGGAAATAATGAGGAGAGAGAATGGGAAGAGGTTAATAAATGGGGTTGGTTGTGGAAGGTAGGGGGTTCACCCTTGGTTCATGATGAACCAAGGCTAATCAAGCCTAGCCGAACCAACCCAAGCCAACCCAAACCAAGATGAACCATGGCCAATACGAAATAAAATACGTACACGTATTCTTAAATACGTAATACGAACAACAGGCATTACAGTGCTGATGACTGATTCATCTAGCCGTGAGATCGCTTCCGACCTTCGGTCCTATCCACGATCCTCTGGGAGGTATATTCATGCCTCCGGGCTGCCCTCAGTACTGCATCAAAAGTCTGATGCTCAAACTGCTCCACTGCCAATAGAATCTCCAGATGAAGCCCCTGCTAGAACCGCTGGGCTCTATCGAACTCGGTCGACACCAAGGTGGGAGCAAACCGACTAAGCCTGGAGAACTCGGCCGCATATCCATCGACCGTCTTACCCATCTGCTTCAGATTGGTGAACCTCGTCTGTAGATCATACCGAGCTACAGCATCAAAATACTTGGTCTAGAATCTCTCTCTGAATACTGCCCAAGCAATGGGTGCCACTAATCCAACGGCCTGCGCCGCCCACCAGCTGCGGGCAAGATCCAATAGTTGTAGGCGCACCACGGCCACCTTCTCGATCTCTGGAGTCCTGGCTGCTTCTAGAATCATCTATGTGTCCTGAAGCCATGCATCTGCAGCGATTGCATCTTCACTGCCGTCGAAGAAGGGAGGATTCAAGCGCTTGAAGCTGTTGGCCGCGCTGTTACCCTGATGACCTCCTCTGGTTAAAGCATCTGCCACCGCCTGGTGCAAGGTATCTCCTCGATGATCCTGGGAGGCTAATAGTGACCTGATGAGACCAACCAAAGTGCCATCATCAGGCTCTGTAGGCTGGACGGGCTGAACTGGTGGCTGTCCTCCAGTAGACACGACTCTGGAGGCTACTCCTGAATGCTGGGCTTGATCTCCAGGTTGCGGCTGGTCCACGGGAGGTGCTCCGTCTTGCTGATCGGCAGATCCAGGAACAATGTCGCTGAAGAAGACGACATACGGAACAATAAGGAAGGACCATGACAGATTAACGATACAAGCATGTGATCAGGTCAAGATTACAGGGATTCAGAGAATACGAGTAGAGATCAAGGGCGAGTACTGATTGAGACATCTATTCGGTAAACCCTCACATATCTTGATTTACAAGATCTGCATGGGCCACCACTTAAACCATGTAACGCCCCAGAACCAGAATATTGGAGAGTGGGGCGTATATAGCCAGCTACGTATATTAAAGTGCAACCCACCTCGCTATACGGTCACGACTGTCTAGATACATGAGGGTTTAACTACAAGCCAACAGTCTCCTATGGTCATGAACAAGCCTATTGTCTTAATCTCAAGCAAGCAATAATAGTTACAAGATGTCAGAGCACCAAATATATAATAGCAAGGCGTCCCATATATTACATATTCGGATGATCATGAAGCTAGTCGTACAAAATGTCAAGACTAGCAAGAATTTCAGTCATACATGATCAACCCTAGGATTTGTCAATCATGTTACGGCCCGTAGGCAGACAGTAAATAAAGATGCAATACGAGCTAAACAAGTGCTCGTCCGCTAAACGTCTCAAAAGAATATTTTTACAATAAAGTGGGAGGACAAAAAGAAACCCACTCGTTGCCAGGGTTACGCCTGGTGGTCACCATCTGGCTGGAAGACAGGTAGATCCTCTGGTGCTGCTCCGATATCTGGCCATACAAAATTAGCTGGGTCAAACCCCAGAAAGAGCAAGTACCACAAAGGAGGCTTCACTTAGGAACTAAAACCAGCATATCACAATAGAATATTAAAGATAATAAATAAAGAACGTATAATAATAAAGATAACAACAGTAAACTGAGTACGAGGAAACCATTCAAGTAGCCAGGTCACAACCCTTAAACCAAACAAGGACCGGGGTTGCAGCCCTTCACCTGAATAGAAACCCGTCTCAACTACTAGTTGGTAAGGTAAAACACGATAGGGTGAAATAAGACAATAAATGAAGAGAATACACAGAACTGCTCCGGGAGCCACAAACAAGGACCGGGGTTGTAACCCTTCGCCTGAACTGAACTGGACCCCTGATCTTTATTGTTAAGGCCAGTATACATAATCCTGTCACTGAGGTAAGATTAAAACATGACAAGCATGGCAGGGGCGCAATAAGACAATAAACGAAGAGAAGATACAGAACTGCTCCGGGAGCCAGGTTACAACCCTTAAACCAAACAAGGACCGGGGTTGTAACCCTTCGCCTGAACAGAACTGGGCCCCTGATCTTTATTGTTAAGGCCAGTATAGATAATCATGCTATTGAAGTAAGGTAAAACATGACGAGCATGGCATGGGGTACAATAAGACAATAAACAAAGAGAAGACACAGAACTGCTCCGGGAGCCAGGTTACAACCCTTAAACCAAATAAGGACCGGGGTTGTAGCCCTTCGCCTGAACAGAACTGGACTCTCGATCGTTATTGTTAAGGCAAGCATCAATAATCATGTTCTGTCACAATCTTGCACATGATCAGGATAAGACTAAGCTGGAATAAACTACATCCAATCAATCACGGCCAATCAAGAGTACGGCTTGATACTTTTAACTAACTAGGGTTATCACAGGCCTAATTACTAGCAAGATGCAATGAGATTATCCTAACAGCCATAAGCCCTGCAGACCATCCGGTTATTCAGGTCGAATGTCCGTTTATGAAGAATGCAACACGTGATTGTGTGCTGGAAATGTGCCCTACTCGTCGATAGGCTACAAGTCCACTAAATACGCCCAGATAACGGGATTGCCTGTAGCTGGAAATCTCTTCATGACTACTGAATCATTCTAGTTAATTAGCCTTAGTCAGTTTCAGTAGGTACCCCCTGACCGTGGTACTCTGGGATCCCCATCCTAGACATGATGCAAGACAGTACCAGTTTATTTGTACAAACACAATCGTCCACGGTGTCCAGGTCTTTCATACTTATCATGTCAGACTAGCTGTCGTAACAGCATGTCATGATATATCATGTCAGTTTACTTGTTAAGAGTGCGCCACAGCGGGCCACTATCGTGTTCTATTCTTACCTTATCATGAATGAGAGAAACTTGCATAAAATAACTAGTGACATATTCTTGAAGCCAAGGAAAAGATCTACAACTTTTATGTTTTGAGTTTTTCAAGATTCTAGCTACAAAACAACTTAAACAGGCAAAAACAGTGAAATAGAGCAATTCCGGCGCATGAAATTCCTGCACAATCGGCGCGTGGGATTCCTGCTCGGCGCATGGGATTCCTGCACAATCGGCGCATGGGATTCCTGCACCAATCGGCACGTAGGATTCCTGCTTAATCGGCGTGTGGGATTCCTGCACCATCGGCGCGTGGGATTCCTGCACCATTGGCGCGTGGGAAAACTCACGTTGCGTCTTCAGTACATGCACGTAGGGAACCTACGCGCATGACACATTCGGAGTTAAGGGATGCATTGCCGGGACTTCACAGCGCATGGCCTCCCGGCGCATGGCCTCCCGGGCGCATGGGGGTCATCGTCCCCAAACAGCAAGTTCAGCCATGAAAGTTCCAAAAACTTGCCATGGCCATAACTTCCTCATCCGAAGTCGAAATCAAGCGAAACAAAAGCCAAAACCGTATGAAATTGAATTCTCTACAACATAGAACTATTAGTTTTAAAAAATAACCAAGTTTTAGAGATCAAAACCAAGGAAACCGAAAAGTTACAAAATTAGATCTACAAGAATCCATCCATCAAATCCAAAAATGTCAAGTTCTAAAGAGGCTTAGAATCAAGTAAGGAAGAGAATGGAACAATAAAACTTGAGATCCATCATGAAGCAAGTTTGCACTTGCCTAAGCTCTCTCTCTCTCCCTCCTGGTGGTTGAAGAAATAATGGTGGAGAGTAAATGAAGAAGGAAGGAAATAATGATGAGAGAGAAAAGGAAGGAGGTTATAAATAAGGAGGGTGGTGGTAGGTAGGAGGGTTCACCTTTGGTTCATGATGAACCAAAGCAAACCAAGCCAAGCCGAACCAACCCAAGAATAAACCAATCAATGAAATGCTAGAATAAATCAAGCAGGGAGACATGCAATACGGGTCAAATTACGTATACGTATACCAAGATACGCAATACGAACCACAGGCATTACAAATGAAGCAGTCAAAAATACTTTGCCTCTCAGAACAGCCTCAATAGTACTCCCATCAGGCAAAATCACAGGACAGACAGGGCCCTCAAAGCAATCAACTAAACAGTCACGAGAACCTGTCGCATGAAGAGTAGCCCCAGTATCGAATATCCAAGTGATAAAAGAATTCTTACCCATCAGACGATCAGAGTTTGAAGAACCAGGGTTGGAAGAATTTTTGTTACCCAGCAAGCTCATCAGTTTCTGCCATTGTTCACCTGAGAGTGACGAAAGATACCCTCCATGCATCATATCCGCCGAACTCCCAGTAAGACTAGCAGGGACACTATGACCAGCAGCGGCGACATGATAAACAACCCCTGCGCCACCAGCCCCGCGACCTCCATCACGTCTCTGCTGTGGTGTTGGGCATCTTCCACCACCAGCACCACGTCCGCCCTCACGCCGAGGACGAGTCTCCCACCACTCTGGATAGCCAATCTTAGCAAAGCAAGTTGCAACATCATGACCTGTTTTCTTGCAATGAGTACAGATCATACCTGATTTGTCCCTGGAATCTGATGTTCTACTATTAGAAGCAGTAGAAAGACGAGGTGAAGTCTTGATAGCCAGCGCCTCCTCAGTAGCGGATTGGACCTGAGATTTTCGCATATCCTCCTCCTTACGGACTGCCTGGTATGCCCGATCTAAACTTGGCTGAGGATCCTGAGCCAGAAGATTAGATCGGGTATGACCATACAACTCAGCATTCAACCCATACATAAAGTCCTAAAAGTGGTCTTCATCCCTCATAGCCTGTAGCTTTGCAGCAAGTTCACCACAGGTACAAGTAGGCAATGGAAAATAAGCAGCTTGTTCATCCCACAAAGACTGTAAATTTCCAAAGTAGGTTTCCACAGACATCGAAGCCGTTTGTTTGCACTCAGCCAAAGCCACCTTAATTTGTTGCTTCCGAGTGCCATTGCTAACAATAAATCTTTTCTCCAACAAGTTCCACAATGGATAAACCTCCTCAAAGTACGGCTAAGATTTCTTCAGAGATGGTTCAATGGTATTAAGAACCCATTGAACCAATAGTGCTTGCACGCATCTCCAATCAAGCAATTTGCTATCATCATTAACAGGTTTGACTTCAGTACCTTCCAGAAAAGTGATCTTTCGCCTAGAGATCAGGGAGAGACGTATCGACCGAGACCACTCAGCATAGTTTGGTCCACGGAAAACAATAGGAGTAATGATATTTCCTGGTTGATCAGCAGAACTCAGAAAATATGGATCCTTCGGATTAGGATAATTTGGATTGTGTGCACCGCCACCGCCAGTCGCGACGGAGTAGCTGGACATAGCATCATCTACCATCGCGGATGTCGGGTGTACAAAAAATTTTGTACAACTCCGACGAATTGGCCGCTGATGGACGGGGTCGACAGCGAATCGGCCGCGATCAGGGGCGCCGGATCTGGCGCGTAGGGTCGAGCGGATGTCGGATGTACAAAAATTTGTACAACTCCGACGAATCTGGCGCTGATGGACGGGGTCGACGACGAATCGGCCGCGATCGGGGCGCCGGAACTGGCACGTAGGGGTTTGGGTCGCTGGCGGGGTCAGGCGCGGGATCGTCGCGGGATCAGCCGCGTTTGGTCAGGCCGTAAGGCTGGCGCGTACGGCGGCGGATCGGTAGATCGGTAGATCGGCGCGGGAGCAGGCCGGGCGGATCCTGATGACGGGCGGACCGGACGTCGGGCGCCGGGAAACAGTCGGATAAACCTCACGCCGGGATCAGTCGGATGCGCCGGGATCAGTCGGATGCGCCAGGATCAGTCGGGCGGTCGGCGCGATCGGCACGAGAGGGCGCGCGGTCGGCGCGCGTTGGGGGGGGGGGGGGTCAGGCGCGGGAGCGGGCGTCGGCCGCGTTTGGCGCCGGATCGGTCAGGATTTTTTTCGGAAGATGGCGGCTAGGATTTTTCGGGTGGCTCTGATACCATGTAGGAAATAATAATGCATTGTTCTCATTGCTAGGATTTGTTACAATATATATAGTGTCTACATTTGGGCTTATGAGCCATATTTACTTTACAAATATAATCTAACAATCTAACAGTAAGGTAGTTTTTTTTTTTTACTCCGTGCAGGTTCAGAGTATGTCACGTTCATCAAACCTCTGATGTTATGGAATCATGGATGGAACACCCGCACGTTCTTACGGTATTTCATCATTGTCATTGCACCTCTGTCAACGCTATGGAAAAAGTAGAATTGATTTAGGTAAACAAGAGATGTGTAGCTATGGTTAAGGAATAACAAGAGTATTTAAGCATATTCACTCTATTGGTCAACTAACATAAATTGTACTGAAAAGAGCAATACGTTTGTATATTCCTTGAATTTTGTTTTAATTTTTTCAAGAAAACTCCAAACATATTTTTTAAAAAATAAAAATAAAGGATACTCGAGTATTATTGGTATTTTCTTTTTAGTTTTTGCATATTAGTCCCTTATATTTAACTTACTTTTAGATAAGACCCTCAATTCTTGAATTTTTTTTTTTTTAACAATACATTTGAAATATATAAGGTTATCAGAAATTTAACTTTATCTAGATTTGAGGAACTTATCTAAATATATTCCTTTTTAGCAAAATTTATGATATGGATATCAAAATCTAAAAGCAAGGGACACTATCTATTTGAGAGAGAACCTTATCTATTTCGGGGCTTAATATACCATTAGAAATTTCTGATGGATAACCCTATTTATCTGAGGGACAATATCTATTTCAAAATCTATTCATCAATATTCATTAGAAAATTGACAATATCAGAAATGATTACCTTATCTATTCATCAATATCCATAATTTCTGAGGGACTTATCTTGGAAATAATATTCCTTTCTAGCAAAATTTCTTATATTCATCATTACTGTTATTATTATTTGAGGTTTACACTCACATTTGGTTCTGAACTTGGCATTATTTTATGTGCCAGGCATCACGTAAGAGAAAGGTGAATGCAACTTAATTCATATCCCAAACTTTCATGCACTTTCCGACATTCTGCTATGCAGATTTTTATTTCTGCAGCTGTTCCTTATGACTTAGTATTTTGGAGCTTTATGTAACGTGATGGGAGAAAGCTTGGATGATAATAATCATGACCGGTCCACGGAATTGGATTGTCCTATCCAGAGCTAGTTTTGGTTGTCTTTTATCTTTATTGTAGGTCGATCCTGGAGGATCACCCACAACTTCGACCTCTATTGGGATTAAGCTGAACCTGGAAGTTGTCCAAACAGAGGGGGGCTGCCTAAGTCCGAAGTCTTGTCTGACTTGTCCTAGAAGCGGCCCTGATAATAATGAACGATGATGATGATGATGATGTACACTGGTGTACAATTTGAAAAATAAAAAAGCATTAGTTGATAACACGCATACTTCAATTATTGCAATTAGGATGTTAAATCTGTTTAGGGCCGGCCCCGCGGTTTGGGTTGCCTTAGCCGGAGCTCATTTTTGTTGTCCTTTACCTTTATTGAAAGATAAATGTTTAATTTGAATTTTTGTTGGACCGGTCCTAAAAAAACTAAATGGCCTGGAAGTTGTCCTATGGAGGGGGGGGTTGTCCAAACCCGAAGTCTTGTCAGACTTACCCGGCCGGCCCTGAATCTGTTTGATACCATTGAAGCGGTTACTTGCAAGGAATGATGATGCTGTTAAATCAGATATTGTAGTAGTTTTAACACAATCCTTATCATGCCAAAAAAATCTATGATAGTACTCTATTAAACTAAACACCACCAAGTGGATTATTAATTATATGTTTGTCATGCTCCGGTGAGGTTCATGCTCACCCCCATTGAAAACTTGCGGCGCGTGCCATGAGTTTAGGAAGTAGTGCTCCATTTCTAAATTAAGGATCAGCTTGGTAGGTGGAAAAAGTGAGAAAAGAAAATGACGGAAAGAAAATGGAAGGGGAGAATATATTTTTGGGGGTATCGAAAAGAAAAGTTGAGGAAAAATAAAATCTAGGAATTATTTTGTTTGTTCCTGTACTAAAAAAAATTCAATACACCAAAAAAATATTCAATTCCTAAAAAAAAAAAATATGGAAGGAAAAGTTATGCTTACCATAATTTACAATTATACCTCATACAAATTATATTATTAAAAAATCGTTCAATAAAGTCAAAAGATAAATAAATTTTTTAGTTGAATATATAATTAAGTAAAGTCTATATTTTCTAGAAATTTTCATATAGGATAACGAATTTTACCTAAATTCTAAAAAAAGGAAGAAGGTTAAGGTATTTGTAAAACAAGTAAAGGAAGGTCAACTAAGATAGGGTGCTGAGAGAGGGGAGTCAACTGAGTTGGCACCCCCCCCTCCCACGTAGGGGTGCAACTCGGGCGGGTCGGATCGGGTTTGAGGTCAACCCGAGCCCAATCCGATAGATCATAAGTCTGGCCCAAGCCCAAGCCCGACCCGACTTCGGGTTCAACATATGAAGTCCAAGACCAAGTCCGGAGGATCGGGTTGGGTTCGGGTTGGGTCGGGTCCATCGGGTTTATCGGACTCTAATATGATATTTGAAATAATTTTAAAGAAGAGTAATATTAAATGCATAATCAAATAGCAATCAAGTCTCAATCATTACAAAATAAAACTAAAATGAGATTTAGGACAAGAAGTTGAAGAGTTCGGGTGAAAAAAATTATAGTTTAAACTTTTTATTTAAGTAGTATAAAACAATATATATATAAATTATATGTATGTCGGGTTTCGGGTTCTTCGGGTTACCCAACACATGAACCCAAGCCCAACCCGATTTTTGATCGGGTTCAAATATTTTAACCCAAGCCCAAGCCCGAACCCGAATATCTTCAACCCTAACCCAACACATTAACGGGTTTACCCGATCGGGTTCGGGTTTAGCCCGCCCGAGTTGCACCCCTACTCCCACGCGCGCCCTCTCCCGTCCTCTCTCCTCTCTCTCCTCCCTCTCTTGTTACATAATTTGCTATTATTTACTCACAATATTTATTTGATTTAATATATATATATATATATATATATATATATATTATATATATATATATATATATATATATATATATATATATATATATAACAAATATGGATAATACCATCTATTTATTTGATTTCTCTTTAAATAATAAAATATCGTTAAAATTATCTATGTTATTATCTATATTATTTAAGTCAAATTAATTTTATTTATAGATAATAATAAAATTTGATTTGATATCCCACATTAAATTTAATTTATAGTTAACAATAAATTTGAGTAGATAGTAACAAACCATCTATTAGCAATATCGCAAAAAATATAATATTTGTTATCATCTAAAATATAATACCAAATATATTTGATTTTTTAATCTATAAATATAATGGTAACAAAAAAAATTAACAAATAGATAATATCATATTTGTTATCATCTAAAATATAATACCAAATATATTTTTATGAACATTATATATTTGAATTCGTTGGTAATATATATATATATATATATATATATATATATATATATATATATATATATAGCGATGATGAGCCTGGCCTGTGCGATGTAGGGCAACCACAACGTCGGAGGACCGACGAAAAATGGCCACGATCTGAGCTGGCGTGGGACAGAATGGGGCGCCCCGTGCATGAAAACTCATCGGCTAGGACATCGCGCGGGCGGTCGAGGACCGGCACCATTCTACCACGGGTATAAACGACGGCCGACCACACGGCCCGTCGTGCGGCGCCCAATGGATGTCGGGAAGACGTCGTATGGACGTTGTGTGCATAGAACGGGTGGCTGGACGGAACCGACTGTCGTAGGCGTCGTGAAGACGTCGGGGGCGCCTTCGGCGTCGTGGGCTAAGCGAGGCGTTGAGTTGCTGGCGTCGAAAGACGTCGGCCATCTCGTGAGGCTCTGGAGCGCGCGAGGCGTACGTGCCGAGCAATGATGAAAAAGCCAGTGCGGACAGGATCCGCACGAAGAGTCCGAAGAGACATAACGATCGGCTAAAAATCGAGTGCGGGAAGACACACGATTTAACTGAGCTCACACGTGCTGGAAAAATTTAAAATATATATATATATATATATATATATATATATATATATATATATATATATATATATATATATTTTAATATATATATATATATATATATATATATATATATATATATATATTTTAATATATATATATTAAAATATATATATATATATATATATATATATATTTATTTTAGGAAACACTATCCATTTTATTGAAGAAGGTCCTGAAAGCCGAAAACTTTACAAGTATACCAGTAGGCGCAAAATGCCGAAGCCTATACACGTATACTATCAAAAAAGAAGAAAACCGGAGGCAAAACGGCTATGCCGGGGATAGGACAGAGGTCCAGAAGACCGAGTGGCCGTGCTTGCAAAGGGATGCACGCTTGCGACATTGCCGAATAGTCTCCCAAATGAGCTGGTCAGCGTTGCACTGGTGGCCTTCGTATATCGTTTTGTTGCGATTTTTTCAGATAACCCACGTTGCGGCGGCTGCCACAATCTGGTGGCCATAGGACATGGAAGCCCAAGCCGTAACTCGGTCGTATAAGCTGTCGCTGTCACGCCCCGACTTGGAATCACCCGAATCATCGTCCTCGCAGGGGGCGTGATGCCGCACGAGCCTGGAGTTACGCTCGTGCAAGGCAAGATGACAAGTTCTCAAATGGTTATCTTTTGATTCGATATTAACAACGATAGGAAAAACAGAGTATACGAAACAATTCTCTTTATTGATATCTGAAACTGAGATTACAATGGCTTTCGATAGGCTAACAATATATGCCAGATTGGCTACAACACTCAGGTTCTCTCTTGCCCACAAAGGATTTCACCGTTCCATACATCATGCCTTCTATATCTCGGCCGCATCAATCCAGCTGCGTAGTCCGAGCGTTAATGCGATAGCACGCTTCAATGCGCTTCGGCATTCCAAGCCTTAACACGTTCAAGCAACGCTTTGCCGCGAGCAATCCATTTCCTGCACCCTGCATGAAGCTGGTGGGGGATCAGTACGTTCGTCCTCGCATGTACTGAAGCAAAGATCATCTTTCCAAACCGACATTTTAATATTTATGTTGAATCATGCAACTTAGCTTATGATCTTGCTATGTTCTCCTTAGGGTCAATTTTATGGCATCTCGAAAGCGTAAAGCATGTTATCATAGCAGCATGTTATCGAATTGAATAGGCAAGCAAGCAATCTCGTGTTTGATTCGTGGCGTGACTTACCAAGTCGACGGACTCGCCCTTGCACCGACGCAAGGTGAATACGCCGTAATCCTTCCCTGTCATGTTATATGTGCATCTCTAAGCAGGATCTCTATGCGGGACGCATACGCGCCTACACTTTCAACCCATCGTTCCTTAACTATATGAGGGCCGTTGGCGTATCCGCGCCGGAATAGACTAAAGGAGTTTCTCTCTTATTTTTCCTTACTTTCTTTTCCCTCCTTCTTTTCTCTCTCGAAATCGAATTTGGGTAGCCCGACGTTTCACGGGTTGGGTTGTTATCCCAACAACCGAAACTTACCGCATGTCTACCATCATTTGCGGCTTCTCACATTTACGACCGAGTGCTAATCGGACTTCGCAGATGTGCGCCTATCAAAGATTATCATCCCACTTAGGTCGAACGGTCCCGGTGCCCCGGTGCGCCCGTTTGGAGGAAACGTTCCGTGCACGGAAGATATCATCGCAATTATCTCAAGTCCATTCCATTCGACCATGCAACGCACTATCATTCAAACAACCAAGCATAGCCTTGAGTCCAAGACTCAGACTTTATCATCTCGTATTTCTTCCGTTAACTTTCTATGTTCTCACGTTTCATACTTCGTTTCAATGATTCAATGGCATGATCGTGCCTCAACTCAATGCTCGTCAACCGAACGACCCGAAGGTCTCGAACACCTTTCGAGGCACCATGTCATATCCGACAGTTCCGCTACATTCATGCCACAACTGTATTCTCTCGCAACGAAGCCATCTTTTATTATCCCGTGCACGTAGGCACGTTTCGACCGTATTTCCCTGTTCTATAACTTAGCATTCAATGTTCGGGACTTGCGCGCTAGGGCGCTCGCCTATTGTCTTCCAATGTTCTAGCCGTCTAACTCGTGCAGCAAAGGCACGGTATGGTTCGTGCACTAAGGCACTTGCCGATTACAGTTATCCCATGTTCTTGCGGCTTGCGCACGGAGGCGCTCGCCTTAGCGATATCCAATGTCCCATAGCGACTCGTGCATGTTGATGCACGTTTCATTTCAATTGTTCTAACTTAGTGTTTGACTCACACTATAATTTATCTCCGATCGGACCACGCCCGTGGCGTCGATAGGTTAACTTTATCATACAATGATATATTTGACTTATCGAATGAAGGAGTAAAAAGAAGTCAATCCTCCCACCTTGAGTCGATACGCCTTCGTCGTTTCGCCGAGCCGATGTGGCTCGATTCCCTAACTTTGTTGCACGGCCACTCTCCTGACTTAGCCATTCGAGCACTTCATGCTTATTGAATTTGTACGTTCGATTTGTCTTAGCGTGCCAACGCTTCCGTCCGTCGCAAGGCGACGATTTGCTTTCGTGGACCCCTTACTGAATAAGGCAAAAGATCGACCTCTAACATTTCAGCGTAAACGTATAGCCTGCACATGAAACCAACTAAAATCATTACTTGCATCGATTTGGACTTGCGCCTTGGTCGATTCGATTTCTTAGAATCTTCGAGCCGTCTCAACGCACTTATCCTTCGAGGCAACGCGGCGCTTCGCATCGATTCACTCGATGCATTCTTTGGGACAAGGCAACTCTTCGCATCGACTTAGTTCGATGCATTGCTCGGGACAACTTAACACTTTGTATCGATTCGCATCGATACGTAATCGGGTCAACGCAACTCTTCGAGTCAACGACTCAGCATAATGCACCGTGCGGAGCGGGGCATTACAGAATATACCACTCAAAACAAGGTTCGTCCCGAACCGAAACTAATACTAAATTTCCAAGGTTTTCATTAGATCGTTCCACGATCTCGTCTCACTATCGTTGGGATCGTACAACTTAGTTTGGAATCATACACATATTTTAGGCGACCCACCAATATATGCATTTCAGCCGAGCTCAGTTGTAAGATATCGGAACAACGCAAACACGTAACTCTTATTATCGATAACTTGACATCTCGTATTCTCGATCGGACTTGGCTCTTTTACTTGTTCTCGCAATTGTAGCGCACATGCACATTGATACATACGCGATCCTCCAACGAAAGTCAAGGCACACGATGCGATTCAAAAATCGCATTTCTTAATTTGTATGTTTCATCGAGACTATCAATTCTACGCGTCGCGTCAAGCCG
This sequence comes from Iris pallida, assembly GCA_029216955.1. Lineage (NCBI taxonomy): Eukaryota > Viridiplantae > Streptophyta > Magnoliopsida > Asparagales > Iridaceae > Iris > Iris pallida. Next base: position 1,002,142 of record JANAVB010020999.1, read on the forward strand.
TCGCGCATCCGATCACAACGAGTCTCCGTAACGCCTTCCGTTCGGCGTCACTATCCAACGATTTCTGATGTTTCACTTTGTATCCTATCTTCGACATGATTTTCTTTTGTTGACTTGCAAAAGCATCAACATTCAGGACTACGTCCGCTAGGTTACTTACCTAGACAACGTGCTCAAATCCTTCCGACGCAAGTTTAAATTGACATTGCACAAAGGCCACAATCTATCCGACACAAAGTTTACATCAAGGCGACGGTGCTCAAGACAACGATCACCTTGACACAAAGGTCTTTACGATACGCCTTACGTTCGATTCCTAACGAGTAGGAATTCACTAGCCAAATTCCCAACTCACCCGTCTCGCGACATCGAATATAAGTTCGGTTCACGCAAGCTCAATTGCAAGATGAATCTGTATCTAACGACATGACTCGTAAGTCATTCCCATATCGTTCCCTCTCGTGCATAACACGACTCTCGCACTCGCCTATCCGAATCACCAAGTTCGTTGGTGAATTTCAAGTTCTATCGTCGACCAACTTAACCATTCAAGCATTCATCCGACGAATACTTCGAATCTAGCTACATCATTCTCAATCGAAATTTGTTCCAATAATTCTCGATCGCCTAGACTTATCGTCAACATGCACCATGTTATATTTGTTATCGATGCAATCTCATATGCGATATCGCATGGTTCATCTTACGGTCTGCAACATTCAATTTGATTTGGCGGTCAAGTCTTCTAGGGTTAGCTGTTCCGAAGCTACGCTCGATAATTGTGGATCATCGCCGAAGGACAGTTTACTACGAACCATGCTATATCTTATTTCGGAGCCAAATCACGTTCCGACGATTTCTATACGACTTTCCAATTCCGGATAAAACTATTTCTATCGGCGCAACTGATGCGCAACTATCCTCCGAGTAAAGTCATGCATTGCCGTCGATGATTCCGCAATTTACGAAATATCTACTCGTATCGAGTTCGAGTCTATCTTATTTCGCGGTCGACACACGAGATGCTATACGCATCGAGCAATCGTCGATGACTTATAGTCTCGTCTTTGATAAATCACAAAGTTCATGATCAAACAGTTCGTTTCAATCTCGTATCGTTACTTACAAAATTTTATAGCACGAGGCACACTCTATTTTGTATTCTCACATCGCTTACGTTTCCTTACGTATCGATCTCGATACGCCGTATCCATTTCGATAATGTAAGGGTCAACTCTGAATCCGTTTCAACGTCAACTTAACTCGCATCGCATACATCCAAGTTCGCAACAAACTTTTTCATACACATCGACTCATTCTCCGATTTGCCGCATCCCGCTATACTTCGATCGCGTAACTGAGTTACCGATTATCCAACATCAAACCCTCAAGTCATACGATATCGCCCTCTAAATTTTGCGTGTTTTCAGTCGTACTCAAATGAGTTTCGCTGTAACGTAACCAACTATTTCTTAGGTACGATTACTCGCGTCAACCAACTTTCTTACCGAAATCGCACATCGTACGATTCGATTACAATTCGCATCGCCCAATATTTCTATCGAAATCGTATGTCGTGCGATTCAATTCGCCTAGCCGAACATTTCTATCAAGGTCGCAAGTCGTGCGATTCAATTCGCCTCGCCCAACATTTCATCGAGCTCGCAAGTCGTGCAGTTCGATTTCAACGTTTCGAGTTTCCTATCCCGTCGATCCGATTGTTGCCTCAAGGCATAATCATTTCGTTAGTTCCCGTCATTCGACCGACACATAAATTTTCAATCGACGTATCATTCAATGTTACAAGTCCCGCCTTACCGTTCTAACCGATCATCGAAGAACACTTGCATCAACATGCCGTCGTACAAATTCTCAATCGAGTCTCGGTGCTATCCCGTCCGTTGCGGATAAACCTTCCGTAATTCTCACAAAACGCTGATGCAATTCATCGCACAAGTGGTATTGCATATACCACTCGGAATCGAGCCATTCATTGTATCGGTGGTATGCCATATGCCACCCGGAAATCAAGTTACTTCCGTCGCAACTTACTCTTTACGAACCGACGATCTCTTTCGACTCACGATTTTTGCAGTGATCGTGCTTGATCACAACCGTAACTCTGATTAAATCAAAATCCGACGCAACTCGGCCAATGCATTCATTTGCCAACACAGCTCGGCACGCAACCGAACCGATTTCGTTTCTCGATTTATAACTTTTATTTTCTTCCGTTGCATCTTGTGCAAAATTCACTTTCGATATCCGTTGTACTTCGTGCATCGATTATTTTGATACGCGTTGTACCACGTGCAATAATTTTTACTTTTAATACGCATTGCACGTCGTGCAACGATTTATTTTCGATATTTACCGCACCTCGTGCATCGATTTCCTTTCAATACGCATTGCACATCGTGCAAAGATTTATTTTCCGACATTCAAAGTCAATGCTCAAATCCGTTCAACACATTCGATATTGACTTATCGCTTTTCATCGCAAATGCACATTCGAAATCGATATGTGAATCCGTTCGACACATTCCATATCAACTTTCATTTCTTTTCAACGCATCGTTTACAATCAACGCGTGGCAATTGCAGTAGCAACATTCCACGACTATCATTGTATCGATACAACCAATATTTCTCGTATCGTTCGTTGTAAACAACGAATATCTCAATTTTAAATTCACGACGTGTTGCATCTACGGCAACAAATTCTCGAATTCATATCTCGTAACATGTTGCACTTGCAGCAACAAACCTTTTCCGACTTTTCCAACTAACACAATGTAATTTCCAAACAACACGCGGCAAAATTACATGATTTGTATTAGACATATTGTATGGAACATCCAGTGCGACATCGAGTAGAGTCAAGAGTGATATCAAGTGGTGGTGGGCAATTTTTCGAATTGTAATGAAGCAAGCGTCCAGAGAAAATTGAGCCTAGAGCTCTGATACCAATTTGTCACGCCCCGACTCGGAATCACCCGAATTATCGTCCTCGCAGGGGGCGTGATGCCGCACGAGCCTGGAGTTGCGCTCGTGCAAGGCAAGATGACAAGTTCTCAAATGGTTATCTTTTGATTCGATATTAACAACGATAGAAAAAATAGAGTATACGAAACAATTCTCTTTATTGATATCCGAAACTGAGATTACAATGGCTTTCGATAGCCTAACAATATATGCCAGATTGGCTACAACACTCAGGTTCTCTCTTGCCCACAAAGGATTTCACCGTTCCATACATCATGCCTTCTATATCTCGGCCGCATCAATCCAGCTGCGTAGTCCGAGCGTCAATGCGATAGCACGCTTCAATGCGCTTTGGCATTCAAAGCCTTAACACGTTCAAGCAACGCTTCGCCGTGAGCAATCCATTCCCTGCACCCTGCATGAAGCTGGTGGGGGATCAGTACGTTCGTCCTCGCATGTACTGAAGCAAAGATCATCTTTCCAAACCGACATTTTAATATTTATGTTGAATCATGCAACTTAACTTATGATCTTGCTATGTTCTCCTTAGGGTCAATTTCATGGCATCTTCGAAAGCTTAAAGCATGTTATCATAGCAGCATGTTATCGAATTGAATAGGCAAGCAAGCAATCTCGTGTTTGATTCGTGGCGCGACTTACCAAGTCGACGGACTCGCCCTTGCACCAACGCAAGGTGAATACGCCGTAATCCTTCCCTGTCATGTTATATGTGCATCTCTAAGCAGGATCTCTATGCGGGACGCATACGCGCCTACACTTTTAACCCATCGTTCCTTAACTATATGAGGGTCGTTGGCGTATCCGCGCCGGAATGGACTAAAGGAGTTTCTCTCTTATTTTTCCTTACTTTCTTTTCCCTCCTTCTTTTCTCTCTCGAAATCAAATTTGGGTAGCCCGGCGTTTCACGGGTTGGGTTGCTATCCCAACAACCGAAACTTATCGCGTGCCTACCATCATTTGTGGCTTCTCACATTTACGACCGAGTGCTAATCGGACTTCGCAGATGTGCGCCTATCAAAGATTATCATCCCTCCTAGGCCGAACGGTCCCGGTGCCCCGGTGCGCCCGTTCGGAGGGAACGTTCCGTGCACGGAAGATATCATCGCAATTATCTCAAGTCCATTCTATTCGACCATGCAACGCACTATCATTCAAACAACCAAGCATAGCCTTGAGTCCAAGACTCAGACTTTATCATCTCGTATTTCTTCCGTTAACTTTCTATGTTCTCACGTTTCATACTTCGTTTCAATGATTCAATGGCATCGTGCCTCAACTCAATGCTCGTCAACCGAACGACCCGAAGGTCTCGAACACCTTTCGAGGCACCATGTCATATCCGACAGTTCCGACACATTCATGTCACAACTGTATTCTCTCGTAACGAAGCCATCTTTTATTATCCCGTGCACGTAGGCACATTTCGACCGTATTTCCCTGTTATATAACTTAGCATTCAATGTTCGGGGCTTGCGCGCTAGGGCGCTCGCCTATTGTCTTCCAATGTTCTAGCCGTCTAACTCGTGCATCAAAGGCACGGTATGGTTCGTGCACTAAGGCACTTGCCGATTACAGTTATCCCATGTTCTTGCGGCTTGCGCACCGAGGCGCTTGCCTTAGCGATATCCAATGTCCCATAGCGACTCATGCATGTTGATGCACGTTTCATTTCAATTGTTCTAACTTAGTGTTCGACTCACACTATGATTTATCTCCGATCGGACCACGTTCGTGGCGTCGATAGGTTAACTTTATCATACAATGATATATTTGACTTATCGAATGAAGGAGTAAAAAGAAGTCAATCCTCCCACCTTGAGTCGATACGCCTTCGTCGTTTCGCCGAGCCGATGTGGCTCGATTCCCTAACTTTGTTGCACGGCCACTCTCCTGACTTAGCCATTCGAGCACTTCATGCTTATTGAATTTGTACGTCCGATTTGCCTTAGCGTGCCAACGCTTCCATCCGTCGCAAGGCGAAGATTTGCTTTCGCGGACCCCTTACTGAATAAGGCAAAAGATCGACCTCTAACATTTCAGCGTAAACGTATAGCCTGTACATGAAACCAACTAAAATTATTACTTGTATCTATTTGGACTTGCGCCTTGGTCGATTCAATTTCTTAGAATCTTCGAGCCGTCTCAACGCACGTATCCTTCGAGGCAACGCGACGCTTCGCATCGATTCACTCGATGCATTCTTTGGGACAAGGCAACTCTTCGCATCGACTTAGTTCGATGCATTGCTCGGGACAACTTAACACTTTGTATCGATTCGCATCGATACGTAATCGGGTCAACGCAGCTCTTCGAGTCAACGACTCAGCATAATGCACCGTGCGGAGCAGGGCATTACAGAATATACCACTCAAAACAAGGTTCGTCCCGAACCGAAACCAATACTAAATTTCCAAGGGTTTTATTAGATCGTTCCACGATCTCGTCTCACTATCGTTGGGATCGTACAACTTAGTTTGGAATCATACACATATTTTAGGCGTCCCACCAATATATGCATTTCAGCCGAGCTCAGTTGTAAGATATCGGAACAACGCAAACACGTAACTCTTATTCTCGATAACTTGACATCTCGTATTCTCGATCGGACTTGGCTCTATTATTTGTTCTCGCAATTGTAGCGCACATGCACATTGATACATACGCGATCCTCCAACGAAAGTCAAGACACACGATGTGATTCAAAAATCGTATTTCTTAATTTGTATGTTTCATCGAGACTATCAATTCTACGCATCGTGTCAAGCCGTCGCGCATCCGATCACAACGAGTCTCCGCAACGCCTTTCGTTCGGCGTCACTATCCGTGGGCGATTGTGCTTGGACAAATGAACCAGTATTTGTCCTGCATCATGTCTAGGATGGAGACCCCTGAGTACCACGGTCGGGGATACCCACTGAAATCAACTATGGCTAACAATTAGAATAAATCCAGTAGTCATGAAGAGATTTTTCAGCTACAGGCAATCCCGTTATCTGGGCGCCCCACTTGGGATCTGTAGCCTGCCGACGAGTAGGGCACATTTCCAGCACACTGTCATGTGTTGCACCCTTATTGTACTAATATTCGACCTGGATAACCTGGATGGTCTGCAGGGCTTGTGGCTGTAGAATAATCTCACTGTATCTTGCTAGTAACTAGGCCTGTGATAACCCTGGTCAGTTAAAGTATCAAGCTGTACTTATTGCTTGGCCGTGAAATATTGGATGGAGTTTACCAGTCTATTCTTGTCTTGATTCTGTACAAGATTGTTACATGTCCTGATTTCTTATATTTACCTTGCCGATAAATGGTGGAAGAAGCCAAGTTCTGTTCAGACGAAGGGTTACAACCCCGGTCCTTGTTTGGTTTACGGGTTGTAACCTGGTTATCTGAATAGTCCCATGGTTATCTCATCGTATATCACCTGTCATGCTTGATACATTTTACCTTACCAACAAGATTTGGGAGACGAAGTTCTATTCAGGCAAAGGGTTACAACCCCGGTCCTTGTTTGGTTTAAGGGTTGTGACCTGGCTACTTGAATGGTTTCTTCGTACTCAGTCTGCTGTTGTTATTCTTTTAATATCAAGCCTTAATTACTACCTTTTATTATGTAATTATATTCTTGTGCTAATTGTTGGTTTTAGTTCCTAAGTGAAGCCTCCTTTGTGGCACTTGCTCTTTCTGGGGTCTGACCCAGCTGATTTTGTATGGCCAGATTCTGGAGCAGCTCCAGAGGATCTACAGGTTTTTCAGCCAGATGGTGACCACTAGAAGGAATCCTGGCAACGAGTGGGTTATTTTTGGCTCTCCCACTCTATTGTAAAATTATTCTTTTGAGACGTTTAGCCGGTGAGCACGTGTTAGCTCGTATTGCACCTTTACTTACTGTCTGCCTATGGGCTGTAACATGATTGGCAACCTAGGGTTGATCATGTATGACTAAAACTCTTGCTAGTCTTGACATATTGTAATGACTAGCTTCATGATCAGCTGAATATGTAATATTGGGGACGCCTTACTATTGTATATTTGGTGATCTTACATCTTGTAACATTTACTTACTTGCTTGTGATTGAGACACTAGGCTTGTTATTGACCATAAGAGACTGATGGCTTGTAGATAAATCCTCATATATCTAGACAGCCGTGACCGTATAGTAGAGTGGATCCCATTTCATTATACGTAGCTGGCTATGTCTGCCCCCGCTCTCCAGTGTTCTGGTTCTGGGGCGTGACATGATTTAAGTGGTGGCCCATACAGGTCTTGTAAATCATGATATATGAGGGTTTACCGAATAGATGTCTCAATCAGTACTCGTCCTTGATCTCGGTTCGTATTCTCTGAATCCCTGAAATTCTTGTCCTGATCACTTGCTTGTAATCGTTGATATGTCCTGGCCCTTCCTTATTGTTCCCTATGTCGTCTTCTTCAGCGACATTGTACCTGGACCTGCCGATCAGCAAGGCGGAGCGCCTCCCGTGGACCAGCAACAACCAGAAGATCAGGCCCAGCACTCAGGAGCAGCCTCCCGAGTCATGCCTACCGGGGATCCCGAGCCACCAGTTCAGCCCATCCAGCCTGCAGAGCCCGATGATGGCACCTTGGTGGGTCTCATCAGGACATTGTTACCTTTCCAGGATCGTAGAAGAGATGCCTTGCACCAGGCAGTGGAAGATGCTCTGAATAGAGGCGGTCGTCATGGGAACAGTGCAGCGAACAGTTTCAAGCGCCTGAACCCTCCATTCTTCGATGGTAGCGAAGATACTACTGCCGCGGATGCTTGGCTTCAGGACACAGAAGTGATTCTAGAGGCAGCGAAGACGCCCGAGGACGAGAAGGTGGCCGTAGTGCACATGCAGTTACTAGATCTTGCCCGCAGCTGGTGGGCAGCGCAGGCCGATGGATTAGTGACCCCTATTTCATGGGCAGTATTCAGAGAGAGATTCCAGACCAAGTACTTCGATGCGGTAGCTCGGTACGATCTACAGACCAAGTTTACCAATCTGAAGCAGATGGGCAGGACGGTCGATGGGTATGCGGCCGAGTTTTCCAGGCTTAGTCGGTTTGCTCTCACTTTGGTGGCAACCGAGTTTGACAGAGCCCAGCGGTTCCAACAGGGGCTCCATCTCGAGATTCTACTGGCAGTGGAGCAGTTTGAGCATCAAACTTTTGGTGCGGTACTGAGGGCAGCTAGGAGGCACGAGTATACCTCCCACAGGATCGTGGACAGGACCGGAGGTCGGAAGCGATCTCACGGCCAGATGACCCAGTCTTTAGCACCAGCCTCGGCAGTCAGGGCTTTGACAATTGAACTCCGAGGCAGGCGGCCTCAGTAACGTCGGTCACATCCCCTCAGCAACAGAAGCCGAAGCAGTCTTCCGCAATGGGCTGCACTCATTGTGGGAAGCCAGGACACGTTGTTTCGGAGTATCGCAGAGCACAAGGATTGTGTTTGGCTTGTGGGGCACCGGACTACAAGATTGGGTCCTTTCCGAATAGAGCCTGTTCCTCCTCATCGGGCCAGACTAGTCCCTCGGTAAGGGGACCAGCGCCAGCAACAGTGCAACAGTAGTACCAGCCTCCGAGGCCGTTGCCGCCTCAGACCCAAGTATTCCAGCAACAGAGACCCCAGCAGTATGCCCTGGTCCAAGCTCAGATTCAAAACCGGCAGAGAGGTTCCTAGCAGAATATCTTTCCTCTTCCACATGCCTTCAAATTCCTTGCTTGTATGATTGATTGTTTGATTGATTGCTTAGTATAACTTGTCCTTGCATCTCTAGCCACTTGATTAAATTTCGAGGACGAAATTCTTTTAAGGTGGGTAGAGTTGTAATGCCCATATCTCATATTACGTATTTGGAATACGTGTACGTATTTTGACCCGTATTGCATGTCTTCCTGCTTGATTTATTTTGGCATTTCATTGATGGGTTTATCTTGGTTCGGTTCGGTTTGTCGGCTTGGTTCGGTTTTGCTTGATTTTATGTGAACCAAACTACTCCCACCTACCACCACCCTCTTCATTAAATATCCCACCACATATTTCTCTCTCCACATTAACTTCTTCTTCCCCACCATTACTTCTCCACCAACCTGAGAGAGAGTGGAGAGCTTAGGCAAGTGCATCTTGCTTCATGGAGGAAGTCTATTTTTATTGTTCCATTGTCTTCCTCATGTGTTTCTAACCCACTTTAGTACTTAGCATTTTTCATTTCCATGGTTAAATTCTTATAGATCTAATTTTGTGGTATTTTCGGTTTCCATGAATTTTGATCTAACAACTTGTATATTTTGCTAGTTGATGGTTCCATGTTGTAGAGAATTTCACTTTACTCAAATTTGACCTACGGGAGTCTGGCTTTGGGTTCCCATGTTGTTTGGAGGAGCATGGAAGCCATAGTATTTTCTATGGACATGTTCTCCGTGGGAACCATTAATTTCACTTCTGGTCGCATGGCATTTGTATTTGCATGCCCCTTTTATTTAGTTGTTTACAAGCTTGCATACATTTGCATGCAACTTGCCTGGGCCGTATGGCCAATTGCCCTGGCCGTATGAGAATTAATTTGCATGGCTTTTTATTATTATTTATTTAATTGTAGTAGCTGGCCATCTCTGTTTGAGAGCTTGCATTTTGCATGGCCAATTAATTTGAGTTGGCCGCATGCATTTTTTTTTTTGTATAATAGCATTAACTATATATGTAGTGGGCCACATGCCATTTATTATTTTGGCCGCATGGCCTTTGACTTAGTAGCTAGCCGCATGGCCTTAAACCTTCCTGGCCGAAATGGCCATTAACCACTTTAGGCCGCATGGCCTTTGTAGGTTGCATGCCTTAGCAAATGCTTAGGTTTTCATGCTTTAGGCTATGCATGCAACTTAATATATTAGAATGGTTTTCATGCTTTAGGCTATGCATGCAACTTAATATATTAGAATGGTTTTCATGCTTTAGTGCCAGCATGCAACTTAATATATTAGAATGGTTTTCATGCTTTAGAATGGCCCTCTAATTGCTTCAGCCACATGCAACTTAATATTTTGGCCGCATGCTATTACAATATTAGCATGGCCATTCACTTGTCATTCTTTGACCGTATGGCTCATAAACCTTTAGCTGCATGGCCAGCCATATCTTACGGCCGCATGGCCAATTGCATTTTTAGGCCGCATGGCCATGCAGTTCATCTCAGGCACTTAGTTGCATGCATATATTTTAATGGCCGCATGACTATTGTACATTTTGGCCATTACAGATTTGGCCGCATGGCCAAATATTGGTATTGGCCGCATGGCCAAATATTGGTATTGGCCGCATACATATTGCTAGCTGCAAACTTGGCCTTGCATGCAAGTGCTTGCATGGCATTGATGTTATTTTGGCCGCATGTAATATTTTGGCCGCATGGATATTGTACTTTGGACTTGCATTTAATATTGGCCGCATGGTCCCTTCCATTGGTATGGCTTATTATATACATGTAATCATTGCTTCACGTGGATCATTAATTAAATGGTTCACGTGAACTTTCCTTCCTTGCTGCATTAATTGTAGTGGGGTCCTGCGAGTTTTGTATCCATGTAATTTTAGGCCACATGGCCCCAGTACTTGAGTAGTCACGTGTCCTTTTCTTTTGCTTGAGTGGAAGCTTGCATTTATTGCAGGTTCCTCTCTCCTTGTCTTTTGGTTGCATGAATATTTTTTACTGGCCGCATGGCCCCCTTTTGTTATTTTCTGGCCGCATAAGCTTTGGCTGGCCGCATGGGTGGCCTCCCACTCTCTTTGGCCGCATATAGGTTCTCCCACTCTTGGGCCACATGGGGTCCACTTTGATTGTTTAAATGTTTTATTTGCCTGAATTGTGGTCAGAATTTCTTCTCACTCCCAACATAAAAGTTGTAGAATTTCTCCGTGGCTTCAAGAATATATATTATATTATTATTTAATTACCACTTGTATGCTTGTGCTATTAATTAAAGTATGTTCCCTGACACGATGGTGACCCGTTGTGGTGCACTTTTGACATGACATGATAGTGACCCGCCGTGGTGCGCTCCTGACAAATAGACTTGACATGATAGACTTGACATGATAAACTTGGCATAATAATTCTTGATAGTGGCCCGCCGTGGCGCACTCTTGACAACTAAACCTGACATGATATTCCTTGAATGTTGTTGCGACGGCTAACACGACTTGACAAAAATAAATGGCCTGGACACCGTGGGCGATTGTGCTTGTACAAATGAACCAGTATTGTCCTGCATCATATCTAGGATGGGGACCCCTGAGTACCACGGTCGGGGGTACCCACTGAAATCAACTAAGGCTAACAACTAGAATAAATCCAGTAGTCATGAAGAGATTTTCCAGCTACAGGCAATCCCGTTATCTGGGCGCCCCACTTGGGATCTGTAGCCTGCCGACGAGTAGGGCACATTTCCAGCACACTGTCATGTGTTGCACCCTTATTGTACTAATATTCGACCTGGATAACCTGGATGGTCTGCAAGGCTTGTGGCTGTAGAATAATCCCACTGCATCTTGCTAGTAACTAGGCCTGTGATAACCCTGGTCAGTTAAAGTATCAAGCCGTACTTATTGCTTGGCCGTGAAATATTGGATGGAGTTTACCAGTCTATTCTTGTCTTGATTCTGTACAAGATTGTTACATATCCTGATTTCTTATATTTACCTTGCCGATAAATGGTGGGAGAAGCCAAGTTCTGTTCAGATGAAGGGTTACAACCCCGGTCCTTGTTTGGTTTACGGGTTGTAACATGGTTATCTGAATAGTCCCATGGTTATCTCATCGTATATCACCTGTCAAGCTTGATACGTTTTACCTTACCAACAAGATTTGGGAGACGGAGTTCTATTCAGGCAAAGGGTTACAACCCCGGTCCTTGTTTGGTTTAAGGGTTGTGACCTGGCTACTTGAATGGTTTCTTCGTACTCAGTTTGATGTTGTTATTCTTTTAATATCAAGCCTTAATTACTGCCTTTTATTATGTAATTATATTCTTGTGCTAATTGCTGGTTTTAGTTCCTAAGTGAAGCCTCCTTTGTGGCACTTGCTCTTTCTGGGGTCTGACCCAGCTGGTTTTGTATGGCCAGATTCTGGAGCAGCTCCAGAGGATCTACCGATTTTCCAGCCAGATGGTGACCACTAGAAGGAATTCTGGCAACGAGTGGGTTATTTTTGGCTCTCCCATTCTATTATAAAATTATTCTTTTGAGACGTTTAGCCGGCGAGCACGTGTTAGCTCGTATTGAACCTTTACTTACTGTCTGCCTACGAGCTGTAACATGATTGGCAACCTAGGGTTGATCATGTATGACTAAAACTCTTGCTAGTCTTGACATATTGTAACGACTAGCTTCATGATCAGCTGAATATGTAATGTTGGAGACGCCTTACTATTGTATATTTGGTGATCTTACATCTTGTAACATTTATTTACTTGCTTGTGATTGAGACACTAGGCTTGTTATTGACCATAAGAGATTGATGGCTTGTAGATAAACCCTCATATATCTAGACAGTCGTGACCGTATAGTGGAGTGGATCCCATTTCATTATACGTAGCTGGCTATGTCTGCCCCCGCTCTCCAGTGTTCTGGTTCTGGGGCATGACATACATATATTAGACAGTAAAATTAATGAATTTACTTATGTTCGGAATTCATTCTGTGATTGATTCGCATTTAAATTTTTTAATACCTGCATTTTGTGTAACTGTGGCATTATCTGCAATAGTATTCTGATGTGCTGCATTCTCCAAATTTTCGAATACATAATTTTGACTCTGCAATAGCATTCTGACATGCTATTGTTGTACATATAATATCAGGAAAGAAATGCTATAAAAAGCAGATATATATATCGAAACGCTATTAACAAACAATAACATACAGGAACGCAATTAAAAATAAACAGCGTTCAGGAACGCCATAACACATTTATAGCGTTAACAAATGTTATTAATGAACTATAGCGTTCGTAAAGGTTATGTAAACTTTATAGCGTTTGTAAGTGCTATAACATATCTATAGCGTTCATGAACGCTACAATATATTAATAGCGTTCATGAATGCTATTAAAGTTCTATAGCGTTCCTAATTGCTATAACTATCATATAGCGTTTCAAAATGTTATACATTGTCTATAGCGTCAATGAACGCTATAATCCATGAATAGCGTTCGTGAACGCTATAACTTTATAGCGTTCTTGTACATGGGATTATTATAGCGGGAGCATATATAGCGGGCAGAATATGCTATAATATGCATTCTACAGCGTTCAGCGCACGCTATCATATTCCATATCTGTTGTAGTGAAAGAGTCTCCAACCCAATGTTCCAGGAACGGCGATGAATAGCCGCCGCCCAACTGAAGGCACATCGCGGGTCATTGGTAATATATATATATATATATATATATATATATATATATATATATATATATATATATATATATATATATATATTAACAACATTTTATTGAATAATAAAAGTGGCTCTTAACGAGCAGTACAAGTGCCATGGACCAAAACACACAAAAAAGTCCTGGAAGGCAAAGTAGAAAATACATAAAGGTAGATTTAGAAATTTTGAAAAATTTCGAAATTTGAAATCTTAGAGGATCTTGAGAACATTTCGAAATTATGGGAACCGACATTCGAAAGTTCTCAGGAATCCAAAACCGAAAGAGATGGGCGGGTGTGGGCGCTCGGCCCAAGGGGGGCGTGTGGGCTCAATGCCAGAGTAGTTTTTTTTTTCCGGAATTCAAATTTTGAAAGTTCAAAATTTGAAATCCGGGAGGAGGGGGGACACTTCCCGAGGCAAAGGGTGGGTGGAAAGTTGGCGTGTCACCCAAAGGGGGCACGTGGAGCTGGCGGGCGGCCCGAGGTGGGAGCGGCGCGTGAATCAGGAAGTCTCGGCCCCTCCCCCAGCACGGTTCCCGGAAGCAGGGAGGCCGAGAGAGGGGCCAGCACCGACGAGCGTACGTCGGCCCGGAGGGGAAGACTCTGCCGGAGATGGAGCGCCGCGCAGAGATCGGAGCCGTGGGCTCCGGTGTAACGATCCGCTCTGCCCTAGCGGAACGCCGATTCAAACGACAAGTGCAACGACTGAAACGAGCCGTCGACCCGAAGAGTTGGCATCGATCTGATGAAGAATCGATGCAAGGCTTACATTGGCCCGTCAAGACGAATCCAGACTTAGACTTTCAAAGGCGCGCTCGGAGTATCGCTCGGCCAATACGAACATCATTAAGGTGGGTGGCTCCGATGAACCCGTCTTTGCTTAGCCTAGACACATAACAATACGGACACTATTGCTGGAATCGCTAGGCGTCAACACCGCGCATGCTAATAAATGAATGACTCAACGCACCTAGCTAAGGGAATAATCTCATCTTGCATGCTTGTTTAGAACATGGAAAAGAACTCGGCAAATATAGAACTCTCGCACCGCGCTCCAAGCTTGTGCTACGCGCAATGAATACATTGATACGAATAGGTGATCGTGTTTGATGTTTAAAAATCTGAGTGACGCGAGCTTGGGTAGAAAATCTCGTACTACCGAATTTGGTTTGACCCTATGATTGGGGTCAGTGTTGGCATTATTGTTGGAGAACTATGATTCCAATCCTGACATTGACTTAGCCTTGAGAAATGGCCTAGCGGTTAGGGGAGACGCCCTGTTTCAAGTGTTTGCAATCAAAAGATTGATCTTGAGGATTGACATGGATGGATTTAATGATGCAAGAATAGGAAATACTGCTCATGAGATTCGGCTGACATGCATATATTTCAAAGACGCCTGAGTATGTGCACGATGCAACTCGAATGAGAATGACGAATTCACTATCATGCGGCTTGGCTAAATGCATGTATTTTGGGGACGCCTGGAATGCGTGCACGATCCAGCCAAGTGATACGTTGGGTTCAAGCATGACTTGAGGAATGGAAGAGTGTCGAGAACTTGAAATCATGTTAAAAGAAAGGAATGATACTAGTACGAACGTGACTCAGAATCAAAGAAACGTGTAGCCAGAGTGTGCGTGAACGACGACGAGATTAGCCCTAACCAGTGAATGGTATGGAATCGATATCGTGCAAGAAAAAGTTGGTATAAAACGAATTGGACCATTGATAGGAAGATATACTCGATGATAGTACAATACTTGGTCTTGAATTGGACGAAAATTACTTAGACTTGGTCGACCCCGCTAAGAAGAAATCATACTGATTTCGTGGACAAGAACGCTTGAGAAGCGAATCGGGTCATCTCGATGACCGAGATAAACAAAAGTGAGTTTGCCTCAGCCTACGACCCTCGCATTTGACGAATTACAACGTGCCTCGTGCGACCATTTCAGTCCCATGACACGAAGAAATAGCAACCATGACAAAGAAACACTTGAATTGAATAAATACCATCAACTCTGAAATAAATGAAAAGTTATTCAATAAAATCGACCAAACGTATGCGACACGGAACTTAGAAAGGTATCGAGTATAGTTTGATGCCATCGAAGGGTAAAGCCATTCGATAGAAATTGTCTAAGAAATACGACGACACGAGTTAAGGAATGGTAGGATGACCTGCACTCAGGAAGTCTCGAGGACGAGACTTATTTTGAGTGGTGTATTATGTAACGACCCACTCCGCCCTAGTGGAACGTCGATTTAAACGGCAAGTGCAACGACTCAAATGAGCCATCGACCAGAAGAATTGGCATCGACCTGATGAAGAATCGATGCAAGGCTTACATTGGCCCGTCAAGACGAATCCAGATTTAAACTTTCAAAGGCGCGCTCGGAGTATCGCTCGGCTGATGCGAACATCACTAAGGTGGGTGGCTCCGATGAACCCGTCTTTGCTTAGCCTAGACACATAACAATACGGACACTATTGCTGGAATCGCTAGGCGTCAACACCGCGCATGCTAATAAATGAATGACTCAACGCACCTAGCTAAGGGAATAATCCCATCTTGCATGCTTGTTTAGAACATGAAAAAGAACTCGGCAAATATAGAACTCTCGTACCGCGCTCCACGCTCGTGCTAAGGCACAAGCTTACGTTCAAGTCCCTTACGCGTTCAACAATGAAACAATGAATGGGTTACAACAATGAAACGGAAGACTATCGACATAGTCGTTCCGAGTAGAGTATAGCAACATTGAAAGACTTCGGGACCGATGGGTCGCCAAGGCGACTCTCGCATGGGGAGTTGCATAATGTATGAATGAATAAATGAATGAATGAATACGTAAAAAATGAATGAATGAACGAACAAGTGAAAGAAAGAAATGAAAGAGTGAATAAAAGATAAGACATGAAAGACGTTAGCGACAGGTATGACGGGCACGTGCAACGGAGATCGCTACCCGCGCTGCACGGACGCCAACCTGGTCGATAACGCATTATGGCTCAAAGACAGCCGTTAAGTTAAATGACAAGTCAATATGAAATGGTCGTGGACAAACGGCATGGGCGATGGGGGGGAATACCGTGACCGTCATGAGGAAGGATTCTGCGGCACGGGCGATGGGGGGAATACCGTGGCCGGCCTAGGCAGAATCAGACATGAGGCTTACGGGCTGCTTTGAGTGGGGGCTCGGCCACTCAAAGAGACGTAATACCAGGCATTTTAAGAGACTATCAAGGTGTATCAGCCATCACGCTTCGATAGGTGAGAATGCCCACGTGATATGTCCAAAATGACTTGTTATGCCAGCGACCCATGCATGTAGATTAAGTAGACTATGCTGATGGCAATCCACGTGGAAATCCTTGTATTGAAACAAGTAATCTAAGTTAACTAAATGAAGTGCCTCCTGAACATGCTTAAAATGTAACGTCTTGAACATGCTGGAAATGTAACATCCTGAACATGCTTGAAATGTAACGTCTTGAACATGCTGGAAATGTAACATCCTGAACATGCTTGAAATGTAACATCCTGAACATGCTGGAAATGTAACGTCCTGAACATGCTGGAAATGTAACATCCTGAATATGCCTGAAATATAACACTCTGAACATGCCTGAAATGTAACACTTTGAACATGCCTACGATGTGCTAGAACATGCCTACGACGTGCTAGAACATGCCTATGACGTGCTAGAACGGGCCTACGACGTGCTAGAACCCGAGGCAGGGACACGCCCCTAACATTGAATGTTTACATGAATCACGTTAAGTTACTACTTGTGAATTATTGACTAACTTGGTTTACTCTGGACAGGGAAGGCCGGACGGTAAGTATGGATAAGTCGTGCATGTATTTTCTTGCGACACTTGAATTCGGCAACACGATATAGGTTACGAAATATGCCATAAAACTGATCCTAAGGCAAGATTAGAAAGACAATTAATGATAGACGGTGCACAAAAGTAAATGAAACGTGTTTGGTAATGATAGCATTGTGGGCGGGCTAGCCTCCCCACCAGTGCATAACAATGTACTGATAACCCTACAGTCTGCTTGCAGGATGTAGGAGATGTCATCGGGTGTGGAGCTTCCTTCGAACGTGCTAAGGCACGGAACTATCTCTGGAGCCTTGGAGCGTTACAAGGAGCTGAAGCACCATATACAGGACATAATGTATCGGAACATCGCCATGAATCATTCTATCTTATAAGCCACTTGGCACGTCTTTTATGTTTCAGAGAGAGAGAGCTTGAGAGACTTGTAAACTCGGCCTAGCACCGCTTGTAAACTTCTTGAATATCAATAAAAGAGTTTGAATTCGCTTCAACTTGTGTTCATTTACTTTCCGCTGCAAATAGGGACACTCTGTGCGACTCTGTGGCCTAGCTCAAATCGGCCGTTTCTAGACTTGGCCTTGCACGGGCGTAACCTAGGCCCGTGCGGTATCACGCCTTAGCGAGGACGATCGCTCCTACGGGAGCGGAGCGTAACGTCTTTCATGTCTTATCTTTTATTCACTCTTTCATTTCTTTCTTTCACTTGTTCGTTCATTCATTTATTTTTCACGTATTCATTCATTCATTCATTCATTCATACATTATGTAACTCTCCGTATGGGAGTCGCCTTGGCGACCCATCGGTCCCGAAGTCTTTCAATGTTGCTATACTCTACTCGGAGCGACTATGTCGATAGTCTTCCGTTTCATTGTTGTAACCCATTCATTGTTTCATTGTTGAACGCGTAAGGGACTTGAACGTAAGCTTGTGCCTTAGCACGAGCGTGGAGCGCGGTACGAGAGTTCTATATTTGCCGAGTTCTTTTCCATGTTCTAAACAAGCATGCAAGATGGGATTATTCCCTTAGCTAGGTGCGTTGAGTCATTCATTTATTAGCATGCGCGGTGTTGACGCCTAGCGATTCCAGCAATAGTGTCCGTATTGTTATGTGTCTAGGCTAAGCAAAGACAGGTTCATCGGAGCCACCCACCTTAGTGATGTTCGCATCGGCCGAGCAATACTCCGAGCGCACCTTTGAAAGTCTACGTCTGGATTCGTCTTGACGGGCCAATGTAAGCCTTGCATCGATTCTTCATCAGGTCGATGCCAACTCTTCGGATCGACGGTTCGTTTGAGTCGTTGCACTTGCCGTTTGAATCGACGTTCCGCTAGGGCAGAGCGGGTCGTTACAGAAACAAAACCTAGCCGGCGGCTTCGCAGCCACGACAGCCCACGAGGTGGGCTCGCTGCGGGTGGCCACCGCCGCCGAGAGAGGAGCGCTGGCGTCGGTGGTGGGAGGAGGGGGAGGTCCCGCGAGGCCAGCGGCGCAGGTAGGGGGAGGGAGGAGGCACCGCCTGTGCCGCCGGAGGCCGGAGGGCTGCGGGTGTCCGCCGGAGGGGGCCAGTGCAGGGCAGGAGCTGGCCACTGCAAGGAGAGGAAATCGCTCGCCGCCGGCGAGGGGACTGGTGGCTCGGCTGAAGGAGCGACGGGGGGGAGGGTCGCTGGAAGGGAAGTGGGGAAGCCAGAGGGAGGTGGCGGAGCAGCGGGGGTGCGCCGGCGAGGGAGGGGGCACAACGAAAGTAGCCGACGGGAAAGAGGAAGCAGCCGGCGGGGGGCTGCTCCTACCCCGGTTGCGCCGGGGCCGCCTCGGGCGTCGGTGGGGGAGGGGGGGCCCTGAGGCGGGAATTCGGCGGGGAGGGGGGATGGAGAGGGAACCCACGGTGGCGAGGGCCATGCGGCGGTCGGCCATCCTAGGGAGGAGGGGTGGCCTCCGAGGGGGGCGAAAAACTGACTAGGCGTCGCTGGCCCCGGCAGGCCGACCGGCCAGCCAAGCCACAGAATCCCGACGGGCGGAGTCGCCAAGAGAGGAGAGCCCGCTCGCGTCCCCATATATGTATATATATATATATATATATATATATATATATATATATATATATATATGGGAAAACGGGATATGAGCCATAGGCTCATACTCTTAAATGAGCCATCCCACGTGGCTTCCATGTGGACCAATAAAAATATAGTGACTTGGAACAGAAAATTTAAATAGATGGAAATAAAAGATCTCATAAAATATTTGATAAATAATAACTTACCATATTTTTGCTTAGAAACTTACCAAAAAAGTTTGCTTAGGAATTTAAATAGGAATAATACCATTTGTCCCTCCAAATTAAAATTAACATTAAAATTAAAATTAATATTAACATTAAAATTAATATTAACAATAATATTAAAATTAATATTAACATTAATATTAAAATTAAAATTAAAATTAATATTAACATTAATATTAACATTATTATTAACATTAACATTAACATTAACATTTAAATTAAAATTAAAATTAATATTAACAATAATATAAACATTAATATTAACATTAAAATTAAAATTAATAATAATATTAACATTAAAATTAATATTAACATTAATCTTAACATTAACATTATGGGATCTTTTATTTCTTTCGATTTAAATTTCTAGGTAAACATATTTGGTAAGTTCCTAGGTAAAGATATGATAAGTTATTATTTATCAAATCTTTATGGGATCTTTTATTTCTATGTAATTAATTTTTTTTTCAATTCACTATATTTTTATTGGTCCACATGGAAGCCACATGGAATGGCTCATATAAGAGTATGAGCCTATGCTCATATCCCGTTTTCCCTATATATATATATATATATATATATATATATATATATATATATATATATAGAGAGAGAGAGAGGAGAGAGAGAGAGAGAGAGAGAGGGGAGGGGAAGGATCAAGATCCCCACAACCTTTGCATCCTCATGCATCTTATATATATATATATATATATATACAACTTTTGCATCCCCATGCATCTTATATATATATATATATATATATATATATATATATATATATATATATATATATATATACAACTTTTGCATCCCCATGCATCCGCATATATATATATATATATATATATATATATATATATATATATATATATATATATATATATATATATATATAGTGGTTAAGAGAGATGCATGCGGCCCAAGTGGTCGGGAGTTCGAGCCCCAGTGGAGGCGAGTTCGCCACAAGTACCCATTGCTTCAAATATATATATATATATATATATATATATATATATATATATATATATATATATATATATATATATATATATATATATATAAAATCAAATAAATATTGTGAATAGATAATAACAAATTATCTAACAAGAGAGAGGAGATAGGAGAGAGGACGGAAGAGGGCGACAACTCAGTGGGAAGGGGGATGTGAGTTGGCTCCCTTCTCTCTCTTTTTCAAACTCTCTCAGCACGTTATCTTAGTTGACGTTCCTTTACTCATTTTACAAATACACCAAACTTCTTCTTCTTTTTAGAATTTAGATAAAAAAAATTCCCTATATGAAAATTTATATTTTCATTTCTTTTTTCTCACTCTTCCTTTCATAGGAAAGTGTATTCCTTCCATTTTTTTCATCTCTCCTAGCAAGCAAGTAAATAATATTTTATTTTCATATGCATAGAAAATATCTCTCACTGCAATTTTTTTTTTCCACTTTTTTATCATTCCCGAGCTTTTCACTTGTAGTATGGTCCACAACCACAAGGAATGGATATTGGCCCATGCTTAGAAATGGATAGCATTTCGTTGTGGTGGTGGTGGCGGTGGTGGTGGTAGTAGGAAGATGACATAGTTTAAGAGAGCATGCTTAGTTCTAGAAAGTGTAGTAGCACAAAGACTTGAGTGGTGGACTGGACTCCCACTCTAAGTTTGTGCTCACCAAGCGAAAGCTCTAATTCTTTGTTATTTTTTTTTTCGGGGGGAAGAATATTGATCATCGTTTGGCTTGTGAGCACTAAGTCTTTGTTGATGTCCAAGTCTAGCCTCTAGCTAGCGTGCACTTGTGAATATTAGGGAAGTGGGTGGGTCCTTTCTCCATCACCGGCCTGGACAAGAAAAAGTAACTGAACAAAACAATACAAAAAACAAACATAAAAATAGCTTCATGTGAGGAAGAGAAGAAGACAGAAACGAGACATTAGGTTCAGAAAGTTGATAAATAGTCTGTGGCCACAAAGAAGCTGCTGCTGCTGCATATAGTACTGTGATTGAGTACATGCGAACCAGTTAACATTTAACAAGTAATTATAATTGTAGGATTATATATGTTAATATTTATCTCTACTTAATTCACAAATCATTTGATCATGGTTCATGCATCTACATGTGAAGAACATGAACACTTACCGAATATTTGTCGATATGTAATCCAAAGGTATTGTTATAGCTAAGTTATTCTTAATTTGGCAAGTTTTAGTTAGCAAAGGACGTCTCAGCAGACACTCAGTAAGTCTGCAAGTGCCTTAATTTGTAAGCATTTATATAGGACAGGACGACCATTTTTCTCTTGCACGCATGCATGCACTAGGTCCACTTGTCAGTGAATGTTTAGGAAGATGCCTGTGGAAAATACATTTGATTTTCGCCGAAACAAAAGTAAAGTAAATTTTTTTTTTTTTTCGTATTCGGAAAGGTCAAGAAAAATATCAGGATTCTGATTCCGCGAATCAAACGTAGTCACTGGAACTTCGGAAAGAAACAGGATACCTAATTATCAGTCGGTCACAGACTCACAAGTTCTAGATATCGGTAAAGCATGTAAGTTTGTTTGTTCCTTCGAAAAAGTGGCCCACATGTATCCGCATCCGCCCGTGAATTTGCCATTGCAGGGGGTGGGGGAGGTGCTCACGGGGGGTCATTGTTTATTGCTTTTGTCTTTGTGTGGCACAAAAGCAGTGCAATCTGCACAGAGAGTACTTCACTTTACTATCGAAAATATTTTCATCACAAATTTTTTATCAATTTTAGTGTTTGATAGCTTATATTTTTCATAAATTATTTTTCAAAAAATCTAATTAATTTTTCATATTTTTTTCTAAAAGGATGAAAAATAAAACTTGTCCAACCCATAGGAGAAAATAATTATTTTTCGTGAAAAATAATGACAATCAAATACCCAAACTAAGTTTTCCATGAAAAAAAATTTAAACTACATTGATTTTTTTCCTAGGAAAATAATTCTATGGAATTAATTTCTTTTCCATATCTTTTCCACCTTGCAATCAAACACACCCTTGTGGGAAAAAAAATTAATTTCATGGAATTATTTTCCTAGAAAAAAATTTCATGAAATTTTAAAAAAATTCTATGGAAAACTTAATTGGGATGTTTGATTGCCAATATTTTCGACGGAAAATATTTTTTGGGTGCCATCGAAGGAATGAGAAGGAAACCAGGGTTTTGATGGAGATATGAGAATGGAAATGATGAAGAAGAAGAAGAAGAAGAAGAAGAAGATGATGGATAGAAAAAGAAGAAGAAGAAGAAGAAAAAGAAGAAAGCTGGAATTTTGGAAGAGAGAGTGAAATTTAGAAATGATAGTAAAATTTGGACTTTCGGGGGGGGGGGGCAACCCCATGAGTATAAAATTTGGATAGCTCCAGTAAATTCTCTTCAAACATTGGCTATATCCAATTCTGACTAGTCCTGATCAATTTTTGATGTACCCTTATAAATCGTCAATATTTATTAGTATAAGTGGTGTCATAATATTTATTGTTTGTGTAATCTACCCCGGAGTTTCGCGAAAGAAATAAAAACAGTGTTTGAACAAGGTTTTTATTGTACGCTTTCTAGATTACAATTGTGAAATTTCCTATGAATGAGAAAGATCCGTAATTCTTCTTTCTCCTACAAGAAGATGGAGAAGAAGATGAGAAGAGTATAGCTCGGGGATCAAGTTATTTTACAGAGGAAATTTTTTTTTTTTCCTAAAAATGCACCCCACATACCATAATGATCTTGCTCCATGTGCTGATTCGGACCAGTCTTGATCGGACTACACCGGTCCGGTTCGGATCATTTATGTAAATGATGTTGTTGGATTCATATCGATATGTACTGATGCATTTTTTCTTGCGGTGGTAAATGTAAGTCTTATCGTTTGGTGGTATCATTATGACATTGAGAGAACCATTATAAATGATGTAATCGTTGTTGTAAATGTTATTAGGTGGAGTTGTGGTCATTTGAACAGCTAAAATCTGTTTCGGTAGTTGGAAAAAAATATTAATTATTTGTTCCACTAATTTTACCACTTATATTAAATCAAACATTGGAATCAATAGAAATGGTGTGTGTTGTATATATTTTCAATTACAACTAACTAACGAAGACAAATAAGAACAAAATTATCAATGTTTGAATCCAAACTATATCTGGGAGAACATGAGCAGAGCTACACATTCCTCTCCATGAGAACGAAAAGTTTAAACTTGGACTTAGTCCTCTTCTTTTTTCTGGGTGGTTTTTTTTTGTGTGTGTGTGCGCGCGCGCGCACATCCCTTGTTAGCAATCACCCGAATAAAACTCGTATTATACGCGAATTTTTCCATATCTTTCAGAAACGTATAATACTTACGTACTTTTGACATATTCAAATCTGTACGTAAATTTTAAGCATGCGAAATTTTAAACGTGTTCCGTATGTATTATTGAAAATTTTGTCACAAAAAACGTGGTGGGAACCTGTTTAATTAACCAAATTTGACAAAATATTTAAGAATGTCAAGTTTCTAATCTCAATATTTCTATTTTTCGAATTTTTGACCGAATTTTTGATTTTATTTGCACTGAGTCGATTTATACTCTTACTTTTGATGTCCCGAATTTTTTCCGTTTGCCGAATTGCTAACAAGACTCACGTCTTGTAACATGGGAGGGTCTTTGAGTCATTTGTGCAATTAACTGTATGTTAATGTAATGGCATTTTCCTTGTCCAAATCTCCACTATAAGTAGTGCACCAAGTGCTCACTCTTCCCTGCACTCAATACTCTCCCCTTGCTTGCTTGCTTCCCTACTTTCTTCTCATCTACACATGGAGTTGGGAAGATTCAAGAGCTTCTCCTTTTCAGTATGTACACTACAAAACCACTTCCTTCTTCCTCCACTACATTTTTTAGGTCTCTAACTTTGTTCAAAAATTAGAAACTAACAATGACCATTATTCTATAACTAACCTTGTTTATAGCTCCTCATGACTCTTTGAGGTTATATACTCAGTAGAATGAAACAGAGAAGGGGGGAAGGAGAGGAAGCTGGCAATGCCCATTTTGTCTCCTTTTCATGTTTTGCTGTGTTTTAATTTATAACTTAGTAGTCCACAAAATATAATGTGCTCCATTTGATTTTCTTAGTTCACTTTGGTTTGTGCTTGAATTATATGCTGATTAATTTTCATTTTCTTTTTCATAAATAGCAATACTCATTTGCTCCTCGGCTTTTTGAATTTACCTCAAAGAGAGGGAGAGAGATGATATTGAGATTTGAGAGACCAAGAGTTTCCTTCTTTCTTCTGTTTCCTCGAAGATTTCTTTTTCATCAAAACTAATGTTCAAAAACTTTTGACGGAAAAGAATTTTACGTGGAGGCAAAGAGGTGACACTCTGTAAAAGTTTTCTTAAAATAAAACGCATCACAGTCATCAAAGCCGATTTTGAGCACATACAAGTTGTGTGATTGTACCAGATCTAAAACAACGGAAGACGCCAAAAAATTTAACTTTTGTTTTTTTTATTAATGCAAAATTTTTATTTTTATATTTAATTCTCCATATTTCTTAGAAACTGCAGTAATGTGATCCTTAGAATGTCAGTAAAAAATGTCATTTTTTAGAGTAATTAAAAAGTAGGCAATTTTATAGTATTTATGGGGTGGACTATGGAACAACAAAGTTTACAAACTTAACCTTGCCATTACTAACTCCCCTTTCTCCATTCCCAGATACTTGCACTCTGGATGCTATCAACCTCGACCCTACTCACGCCCGTCCAGTGCATCAGAGGTCATAATCACGCAGGCGGTGCGCCGGCTAGCGAGTCCAAGTACATGGCGACCGCCTGCCGTGCCCACACGGCATCGATATCGGACTTCGGTGGCGTTGGCGACGGCGTCACGTCAAACACAAAGGCGTTCAGCGATGCCGTGAGCAGCTTGAGCCAGTACGCTTCAGACGGGGGAGGGATGCTGTTTGTTCCGGCCGGCCGGTGGTTGACTGGCCCGTTCAACCTGACGAGCCATTTTACGCTGTTTCTTGATCAGGATGCTGTCATTCTCGCCTCTCAGGTATGCCCATCTCTTTTTTTTTCCCGACTAATCGAAGAGTTCGAACCAGAGCTTTGGTGACAGTTGCTTTCTTTTTGTTGCATAAATGCCACATTTTAACAGTTGCAAATTTATTATGTAGCATCTAAAGTTGTAAGTTTATAGAGTTAGATGTATGTTAGACCAGAGTCCTCAAATGAACTTAGTTAAACGTTAATGAAAACTTTGGAACGCTTTGGATGTAATTAAGTGGTTGTTTTAGTTTGAAACTTAGTGCAAGCCGTAGTCTCAACAAAGGTCATTAGCTTTCTGAACAGGATATCTACTTAACACTTTCTATTCGTCTCGAAATGTATAATACTACGCCATAAGGTGGTCGAAGACAGATCAGACCTAATGTTGGAGGCAACTAAACGAATTGAATGCAAAGGTGGGTCCAACATGTCCAATGTAGACAACTACACGGTATGACTTCAAATGTGGACTTCGTGGTTGGCACACAATGGTGGTGGATCTCCTGGGTGCACGGCTGACGAGAAAGAGCAAAGGTAGCCGGGGAGCTTGGCTGTTCGGCTTTAGGACTTCCATGGGAATTTCTTTTTAAGACATATGGGTACAGTCCAATATCACATCTCATGGGCCAACTCTGATTCGAATCACATTGCGTTCCCAACTTTGACCCCAAAGTTCCTCGAGAAGTCTATACTTGTTTTGTAGATGCAATGCATGCATATAGTTTTTCCGAAGAATCAAGGTATTTTCCATCAACTAATGTTTGGTACTTACATCTTTCTGTTTCCCCACATCAGGACTTGAGCGAGTGGCCAGTCATTGACCCTCTACCTTCCTATGGGAGGGGAAGGGATGGACCTGGTGGAAGATACAGCAGCCTCCTCTCGGGGTCGAATCTCACCGACGTAATCATCACAGGTAGACCCAACTCGTCGATTTCACAGATTGCTTCTGAACTCATTTGGATATCTTACACTGCATAACTACATAAATCAAGTATATATATACCCCTTCTGATTAGAGATACTGGAGTCATATGCATTGTGCAAGTTAAGGGAAGGCTTGATGATGATCATGACTACAGAATTCACTGTACTTGTACATGGTTCTATTTGTTTCAGGAAATAATGGGACGGTCGATGGGCAGGGAGCCTTCTGGTGGCAGAAATTCCACAGCAAGAAGCTGAAATTTACCAGGGGTTACCTTGTTGAACTGATGTTTTCTGATCAGATCCTCATATCTAACCTTACTTTTCTCAACTCCCCTGCGTGGAACATCCATCCGGTCTACAGCAGGTTAGATCACTTTGTTCGTCGAGATATATAAACTTCTGACAATTTGTTACCAATTTTTCCTAAAAGAACGTACTTCAACCTCCACAGCAATATTCTAGTGTCGGGCATCACAATTCTTGCACCAGTGCGTTCGCCTAATACAGACGGGATCAATCCAGGTACAAGTGTCAACAGATAGCTGTCGTCCCATGTTGAGCTAATAACTGATACGGACACGGGTATGGATACGGGTACGGATGTGAAAAGGATACGGGATACACATATCACCAAATGGGTACAAAAGTAGTCAACTCTATTTGCACAAATACGGACACCTCCACGAAAGGGTAAGGACACGAAATGGATACGGAACACCAATTTGCCGTGTCCGTCTAACTTACTCATGCTATGCACAAGTGTCTAGAGCTTTGGTGTAGTGTACATATGTACACCTAATTGATGATACCTTGATCTAATGGGATCTAAGACTCGACTCTTGTACTCTCAGATTCATGCTCTCATGTCCGAATTGAGGACTGCTACATTGTCTCCGGCGATGACTGTGTTGCCATAAAGAGCGGCTGGGATGAGTATGGTATCGCCTTTGGGATGCCAAGCGAGCACATAGTCATCAGAAGGCTCACCTGCATCTCCCCCTACAGCGCCACCATTGCCCTGGGGAGCGAGATGTCTGGCGGAATCAGAGACGTCCGTGCCGAAGACATCACCGCACTGAACACCGAGTCGGCTGTCAGGATCAAGACTGCGCCTGGGAGGGGAGCGTACGTGAAGGACATCTTCGTGCGCGGCATGAACCTGAACACCATGAAATGGGTGTTCTTGATGACAGGGAGCTACAAATCCCACCCGGACGGGCACTACGATCCCAACGCGATGCCGGTGGTCGACCAGATCAACTACAGGGACGTGGTCGCGACGAACGTGTCGATGGCAGGGAGGCTGCAGGGGATATCAAACGCTTCGTTCACCGGGATATGCTTCTCTAACGTTACGGTGCACATGGCGGTGAAGGCGAAGAAGTTGCCGTGGCTCTGCACGGATATCGCGGGGGTCTCGAACAGTGTGAGCCCCGCTGCCTGCGCCGCTTTGGCGGACCAGGGAGGGACTGCAACGCCTTGCCCCTTCCCAGAAGACAGACTGCCTATGGATGATGTTGAGCTCAAGGAGTGCTCATATCCAAGAAGCACTCGTTAAGTATGGTGTTAAAGACTGAGAGCATATGTTTCAGTGTTTTATAATAACTATAACTTCCCAAGTTTCAGTGTGCTGCGCAAAATATTTCTTCAGACACATATATGCGGAAAAAAATGGGAGGAAATACTCAATAAACACCAACACCATTTAGGCAGACACCAAGCTCATCACCCCCTTGTATCTTCGAATAAAAGTGTATTAAGAAATATGATGATATCAAGTAGCAATGCTTCTTAGTCCTTGTTCTGTGCTGATGATCATGGATGTGAAAGCCAGGTTGATATTGTAAGCATGACCGAACTTTGATCAACTACTAACGAAGAGTTCAATCTATCCTTGTATCTTCCTCTAGTACTGTTAGCAAGGTGTGAAATTGATTCTCTTTTTGATAAAAATGTTGTTTGAATTTATGGGCTAATTTACAATAGGATACTCTTAACTATTCAAGTTTTTCAACTTAACACTCTAAACTTTGATTGATACCAACTTAATACCCTAAAAAATAAAAATGACGAAATTACCCCTATCCCTCCTCTCTCCCTCCTTCCCCCTCCCGCCCTCCCCACCCCCCACCCTGGCTGCACCCCCCCCACCCCCCCCCCCCCCCCCCCCCCCCCCCCCCACCGCCACCAAAACACTAGGCCGCCCTCCCCCCGGTTGCACCACCCACGCGCACCCACCCCCACGCCGCTACCCCCAACACCCCGCCAAGTTTTTCTCTGCGACAGCACTAGCGCGCAAGGAAGAGAGAAAGGGCAGGGTTGGGGGTGCGGCGCCGGGGGAAGTAGCCGAATTTATGTTCTAAATTAATGAATTGAAGCAATACATGATGATTATGCACATTAAAGCGTAGAAACAGATTAATTGGGTTTTGTGGAAAAAAAAACCTTTGATACGGAAGAGGGTATCAAAACTGGTGGGCCCCCTCCCTCTTTATAAAACGTGTATATATATATATATAAAAACATAAACTTTTGTAGGGGGGCCACTTGTCATACATAGGGGTATCAAAACTTTGATATCCCCTTCTGTATTAAAGTTTTTTTTTTTTTTTGA
Organism: Iris pallida; assembly: GCA_029216955.1. NCBI lineage: Eukaryota > Viridiplantae > Streptophyta > Magnoliopsida > Asparagales > Iridaceae > Iris > Iris pallida. The sequence goes on from JANAVB010020999.1 coordinate 1,031,338, forward strand.
AATCCCACGTACACACACAATTGGGGGACTCAAACCTTGCCGGTCCCTCCGGATGTCTGCTCTAATACCACTAGGCTAGAGAGCTTGGACCTTCTGTATTAAAGTTTTACTCTTGGGTTTGTCTACAAGAGGAAGGTGTCACACCAATTACTGGAAGTAACAAAACAACACAAACAAACAAACAAACAAACAAGCAGCAGTTACTTAGAAATAAAACTTCCAATGTCTTTTCTCTCAAAGAGAAGGCATCAAGCTTACTCTATTAGGGAGGAACAGAGTGAATTAACATGCCCAAGGAAATGGGAACTGAATAATATTACCAATGTAGTTATTGTCTCTGATAAGTAATTAGCTAATTTTATAGCGTCGTCAAGTATAAGCACTTTACACAAATCATTCTCACCCAGGCTGATCTTGAAGAAGGCTGTATAGAAGAAATTCACTCAGCTTGTCTCTACACCAAGTCAGGAGCAGAGCCTTCCGTACTTCCTGCACAAACAGATGATGGTCTCGGTGAGCAAACAAAGGTTGGGATTTGGTCGTCTAACTCGGGCAGGGTAACGACGTACCGATCTGCGACTTTCCGCGAATTTGTCAGTCGTGCGACTTCCCTAGCAAGCCGGATCCGGATTGAACTTAAGGGACTCCCTCCATATGAGCTCCTTTATATCTTCCTCAGTGTCCGATGGTTGGTCGAAATCGAAAGTAAAAGGCGCAGGGCAGACCGGCTCATCGTTGATGTTATGAAGAGGTGCCAAATATGGGTGATGGAGAGCCTCGTCAACTGCAAGAAGAAGATGTGAGAAGAAAACAAATTGAAGTCGTTGTTCGGTTCGAGACCGAGGCTTCGAAAGCCTTCGTGTTCACCTGTAATTCTCCTGCTCGGATCGAACACGAGCATTCTCTCCAGCAGATCGACAGCCTCGGGAGGCATGTTCGGGAATCTGACAGAGAAGGGCTGTTTCGAGTACTGCGGGAGCTGTCTCACGTATCTCCGCGCATTGTTACTACGTAGGAACCCGAGGCTTGAGTCATCCGGTGAACCTATTAGCTTTCGGGAGGAACAAGAGGAAGCAAGGTGTGTCATACTAAAGTCGAGTCCATAATAAACGAAAAATATGGTCATTTGTGTATAATTACACTTAAGCATCTAAATTTTAGTACAATATATTTCCAAATTTATTACTATTAATTACCTCAGTTATCAGCCTCAACTGATGGACATAGTCTTTTCCTGGAAACAACGGCTCTCGAGCCGCTATTTCGCCAAATATGCAGCCGACCGACCAGATATCGATTGCGGCAGTGTACTCTGAACAGTTGAGGAGGAGCTCAGGAGCACGATACCAACGCGTGACGACGTACTCCGTCATAAAGTCTGCCTCGGTTGTCGTCCTCGCTAGACCGAAATCTCCTATTTTCAGGTTACAGTTAGCATTCAAGAACAGGTTGCTCGGCTTCAGATCGCGGTGCAAGACATGCGCAGAGTGCACATACTTCAGCCCTCGTAGTAGCTGATACAGGAAATACTGCGTATACACATTGGAACATATATTTATTCTCAGTACATAAATATGAGAACGAACTAGTCTTCTTTTGTTTCCTTCATGTATGTAATATGTGTGTAGTTAACCTTACTATAGAGATCATTCAATCAATTTGATTCTGCGGATTAAATACCACATAGATATATATAGATGGCACCAAACCTGGCAGTGATCATCGCTTAATGGTTGTTTGGATCGAATTATGTGATGAAGATCAGTATCCATCAATTCATAGACAATGTAGACATCATTGAAGTATTCTCTCCGTGGAGGGCGTATGATGTCCTTGATGGCAATTACCTACAATGAGGAAACCATGAATTGTTAGGCGTAAGTCGAAATACATAAAATGCATCAATACTGAAACTAATCGAGTTTGTAACATTGAGACCAAACTGTGGAGGAGACTAGGAGTGTAAGTTGACCATTTCTGAGACAAAATCAATTTATATATCAATGAAATTACGATGAGCAGTAGAATATCTTGAGGCCTCGTTTGGTTCGCGGAATCATCGGGTTGGAAAAAGAAATTGATTACTTTCCTATGTTTTTGTGCCAAAAGAATTGAGGAGGAAAGGAAAGTGATACGGAAGGAAAATTAGGAGGAAAAGTGATTCCATCCATCCAAGCAAAGAATCACTTTCCCACATTGAAGTATTCACTTTCCTTTCCAAATTCTTTGACATTTTCAAATAACGGAAAGGAAAATCAATGGAATTTGGGATGAATGTTTTGTCCTTGTTAGAAAATCTTAACAAAATGTTGTTAGATAAAGGTTTTATGCCACCAAAGTAAGAAAACAACTCAAACTTGAGAATTCCTGGAGACTGTATGTAAACAAGATTTAAGAACAACACCTGTTGCGTATAGCCATATTTCAAAGGACTAGCAGAAAAAAAACTATTAGTAAGCATAGTAGTAGTCCCGAGACAGATCAAAAGATGGAGGAACGGCCAGAAACAGAGATATCACGCAAACAAGTTTTCTTATAACTCACATTTTCATGATTCATGTGCCTGAGAAGCTTTATTTCTCGTAAAGTTCTTTTGGCATCAATCCTGTTATCAAATGCATTACCAATCTTTTTAATAGCAACCTCTTCATTCGTCTGTGAATTAACAGCAGCACTGCATGAGAAGAGAAATAAAAAATAAATAAAGGTCAGACATCCTTAGCCTTGGTGAAGAGCAATGGTTTTCCTTGTAAGCAACAATATCTTGAAACCAAAACCAAGGTTAAACAAATCAGCTGATACCGAAAAATAATATCAGTCATGTGAATATTATGCAGTTCTAATTTCACTGATGAGGATTTGCATGATATAATAGGTATCAGGCTAATACTATAAAGTTCGTTCAATTTCGAGTCTGTTGCTGTCCAAAACTGCCCCCAAATCTTCTGAATTGGCTGGAAGTTTTCCTGAAATTGGCTGAAATTTGCCGCGACTTTAATATCTTGTGTATTTCATTTGGTTTTACTTTCATTTTCCATGTTTTAACACAACCTTTTTTTAGCTGTACATATGGTAGCTTGCTGATTACCTATGCATTTATCATGTTGTAATACCATCAGAATCATGAAAGTATGCAATTATTCGCAGAAACCAACTTAAAACCACAAAGACTATTTGTGAAGTGTATTTAACTTTAACCTCTTGTTTTAGTGACTTTTTATTAGGTTTTGAAAATTAAACTAGATATTTAGACAGTCCTATACAAAAACTGTTGTAACTGATACAGATGTTCTACTATATAATGAGGCTTCAAACAGCTCAAAAGTGAATGTCTAATCTATATGTATATCATTGTTACATATATTCAACATGGGGAATCGAATTCAACCAAACAAGAAGAATACCTTCCACCTTAACCACATGAGTTAGAAGAAATATTTGACTATAAATGGATAATATTCTTATTATACGTTATTATACGTGTAAAGCACGTGCATTTACTAGTATTAGTAGAGGTTCCAATATCACAACTGATACCTTCTTAACTAACCTTAAGCCAGGTTTGTTTCGCATAATCAGAATTTTAGAAAAAAAAAGTTATTCATTTCTTGTGTTTGGATATCAAAGTAATGGTTCCCAAAGAAAAGTAAAATATAGAGGAAAATGGTTTTCCACCCACTCAAATATTCATTTTTCCTTCCAAATTTCTGCATTTATTACAAAATTTTAGAACTTAACTATCCCTCCTCAAAGATGTATTTTGACTATATTCATGGTATTTCCAAACACTAAAAATAAAAATTAATAAAAATTGTAATTTATTATGGCCACGAAACGAGCAAAGAATTAACTTTCCTTTCTGCAAAACAAACTAGGCCTTAGTGTTGGAATTTCTCATCCATCTGGTGGATGGAAGGAGAGAAAAATGACTGGATATGTTGAGGCATTAATACATGGTTGGTCCTTCACTTAAGGTTCCCATTTCCTATACTGCGCCTCAAATTCGGATTGCTCAATTTTGTGTGATCGGTAGTCCGTCCTTCTCTGTAAAGTCTATACGCTGAAGTTGGTTTATATCTGGATATCTTTTTATCCCACTGATTCTCTCAAGAGAATATATATATATATATATATATATATATATATATATATATATATATATATATATATATATATATATATATAAAGAGAGGATTATTTAGTTTCAAAATTTATGTTTATATTTGCATAGTGTCTAGAGAGTTTGTATTAGGTTTTCATATTGCCTAGAGAAAGTTGGATTATGTACTAGCAATTGGCTTGAAATGACCTCCAAATTGAAAACATAACTACAAATTTTGAATATTATACGGGACTCTAATACTATACGTAAATTTTAAATATTATGGAGACTTAAATGAGATATAATAGTCAGTCCAAATAAATCATTAGCACGAGATCTTGTATAATATGGAGACCTAAATCCAAATTTCAACAAGATCCTAACTAAACACTTAACAATTATGAGCAAAGCATCAATCATAAAAACATTGAATACGAGGTATTTGATGCATGTCTCTCACCAGACAATACCGTAAGCCCCCCGGCCGACGGGCCGTATCGGCGGCACGTACTTGGCCGACACCTCGAAGAGGTTCCCGTGCAGGTTGTACTGCACGTAGCGCCCTCCGTGGGTGAGGACTCCCTTCACTGCAGCGTGCCCTTCAGTAACGGAGTTGGAGCCTGTACAATCCATGGCTCGACGACGCTGCTAATATGACTTATTTTGGTAGCGCGTTATATGTAAGTAACGTAAGCTCGGTGCCCCTGGCTGTCAGGTCTCTGTTGGTTAATAATGGAGCTGGGAAAGTGGGTGGAGATGGAGAGGGAAGCCCGTGAGACTGGAGTCTAGTTGGTTGGCTGCTCTCACTCGCTTTGTAGCTCTCTGCTTTTCTCATGTCCCCCTTTTTTTCTGGTTCACACTTTTCTTTCTCTTCTTCCTCGTGCTTGCTCTCCATCTCTATCTTCTCTTCTTCTTGTTCTTTGGCGCGTGGAATGGTCAAGAAGTAAGGGTTTTTTTTTCCCTGTGTGTAGGGGTGAGTATTCCGATTATTCGGTTCCAATCGAACCGAATAACCGAAAATCGAATTGGACCGAAATCGAATAAGCAAAATCGAAACTGAACCGAATTGGTCAATAACCGAACCGAACCGAATCGAATTAAATCGGTTCGGTTTTCGGTTTATTCAGTTTTTTGATTTATTTGTATTTTTTTTGTTAATATATATATATATATATACCGAATAAGAAAATTTAGTATTTTTAAAACCGAAATCGAACCGATTTTTTTTAAAACCGAACCGAATCTCTTATTCGGTTCGGTTCGGTTCAAGACCGAAAAATGCTCACCCCTACCTGTGTGTGGAGGAAAAAGTTTGAGGTTTATATTTTTTTTTCTGAAGCAATAGGTAATTGTTGCGAACTCGTCTTCACTGGAGCTCGAACTCCGACCACTTGGACCGCATGCATCCCTCTTAACCACTGGACTAGAGGTCATTTGTTTGAGGTTTATATATATATATATATATATATATATATATATAAATATAAATATATATATATATATATATATATATATATATATATATATATAAAATATAAATATATATATATATATATATATATATATATATATATATATATATATATATATATATATAATATGTTTGACGTAATTTACGAAATTTTGTGTATTTGGTCCATTTTTTTTAATTTGTACACCTACATCTTCACTTTTTTGTAGTTCGATTTTCGAGACCGTCCGATTTTTTTTCTGCGCTGAACACAAAATCCAGCTGAGTTGGATAGGTTTATAAAAATTACAAGTACAAATAATTGTATTTGTTTTATGTTTAGTTAAAAGTAGTTGAAGACTTGGAAGGGTGTTGGTCAAATGAACAATATACTATGCTCAAGCACCGTCCCCTTCTTTTCCGATTTCTTTAATCCTCTGCTATGTTTCAAAGACAGATGTAACGTACATGAATGAAACATTTTTCATGGTCAAACGTATTGTTTTTGCTATTGGTCACTATAAACTAAACACCACGGGTCTGGGTAAAACATACTACTTCTTTTTTTCTCTTAAATTTTTATCACATGAAATCTTTACTTCTTTGACCTTCAGATATATATGGAAGACCCTAACACTAAATAGAGATATTTAGTTTTAGAATCTCACATAGAGTGGTTTCGAGAATCAAATTCTAACATAGATAAATTTTAAGACCCAAATTCTAATATCCATATATATGTGAGATCCTAAAAACTAAATAATCTTATTTATTAATATCACCAAGTTCGGGTCGATACTCGCGTCCTAAAATTTACCAATTACTCAAGGCATTGTATTTCTTCCGATGGCCGGATGTGGATTGCACGCATAGACTTCATCTATTTTTTTCTTATTAACAATACACATAGTTTCTTTTACAAAAATACTATTTGTCTTCCAAAATAATTCGATAATTTTATCTTCCATTATGTGCCATATATTATGGGGAAAAAATACACCCCCTAAGTCATTATTTGATTATCTATCTATTTATTAGGGTTTATTTGAGTATGTAGCTCTGAGGATAGGTCTTAGGAATTAGTCTATTGTCTTTTGTTATCTTCCAAATGTTATAAATGGCATGCTATTTTGTTCCAAATGTTATAAATAACATACTGTATATATATATACTTTGAGAAGGGTATGGAGATAAATGATTAAATAGAATTTGACTTTATATTTAATGGTGTGAAGACAATATTATCTTAAACTTAGAAGTCAAAAGCATGGGCGGAACTGTAGCCCGAGCTAGGGTGGGCTACAGCCCACCCAAAATTTGGGAAATTTTTTTTTTTTTTTTTTATACCTGTAATTTTTTCTAGCCCAATGTTTCAGCCCAGTACAAACTTAAGAACCAGCCCACCCTACTAGTACCCACAAGCGCTGCTTTAGTACAAACCGAACAGACCCGTCCCTTTCTCATTTACTTTGCGGACTGCTGCAGCACGCCATCGCCATGCCATCTTCTCCAAATGTCCCCTCCCCCGATCTCCGCCTCGAGCTCTCCCCCCGCCGATCCCGCCGGCCGCCCGGCGCCCCATCCCCTCCTCTCTGGTATTGGAGAAGGTATCACTCAACCTCTCTCTATAAAATGCCCTCCACTTCTCTCATCTCTCATCTCCTCATCTCCACTTTCAGTCGAATCAGTCCGGAACCAGATCTGAGATCTAGACTCCTCTTCCACCCGCCTCCTCCATCCCCTGTCCAAGGTTGATTTCCGAATCGGAAGTTCCGATCTTGTGTGCGGTGGCGCCGGCGCCACTGGATCCAGCCTGCCGTGACCCATCCTTCCACTTGTCGGAAGAAAACACACAAGGTATGTTAATGTTTCCATGTTTAAACTTTGAACACTAAGTGTTTGTTGTAAGTTCTAGTCAATTATATTTATCACCAATTATACCAATGAAAACACCAATTAGTAATTACATATAAAATAGATTCTGATCAGTAAGTATTCGTTAAAATTTGTTTTCTAAAATATTTTCCAATGGGCGTTGCTGTACTGGTTGGTTTATCACCAATTATTCTATAGTGCTAGCTAAAAAGTTTGTTTAAATAGTGCTAGCTAAAAAGTTTGAACACTGGTTGGTTAAACTTTGAACACTAAGTGTTTTCTAGAAAATTTGTTATCACCAATTATTCTATAGTGCTAGCTAAAAAGTTTGTTTAGAAAGCTATGAACTAAGTCATGGGCGTTGCTTTACTGGTTGTCCAAATATCGAGCTGATATCATGTGTTCAACATTTTGTTTGGTAGTCATGTATTTCAGTTGTTAATTGGTGTTTTTCAACCTTTTAGTTCATTACAGGACCTACTAAGGTTTCATAATGTTTTTTCAACCTTTTGTTTGGTAGTCATGTATGTCTCTAGTGTTTGCTACGTATAATCTGATTTAAATTATTATTTTTATGTAGTTTGTAATGGAAAATCTGAAGAAAAAGCAAGGAAAAAATATTTTTTCTTACTTCAAATCAAAAGGTGGAGGGGAACCATCAACAACTACCACAAATGCGACACCTAGTATTGATATTCCTATACTTGCTACAGAACCTGAACACTCTGCCAACGTTCAACGAGTTGTAATCGATGTTCCTACAGATACTTCTCTTGAACGAGATCCCGGATTACGTATTTCTATATGGAAGCATCCGGTTAATCAGCGGGATGAAATTAGACGTGCTTATATCAAAATGGGGCCTTTTCAACCTATATTGACTCAGTATCCATGGTCTCATTGTGGAAATCAACGTCGTCGATTTCAACAATCTTGGTTCAAGCAATTTCCTTGGATAGAATATTCACCTTCGAAGGATGCGATATTTTGCTTTCCATGCTTTATTTTTGAAAAAGATAAACCTTTGCATCCTACATTTACTTTTGATGGTTTTTAAAACTTGGAAAAGAGTGAATGAAGGGATTAGATGTCCCTTGTTGGTGCATGTGGGAGGTCCTACTTCGCCACATAATAATGCTACAAATTCTATTGAGGCGTTGAAGGATGTAACTCATCATATAGATAAGATGATAGATGCACAAAGTTCCGAAGAAGTTAAAAAAAATCGAGCCCGTCTAAAAGCAACAATTAGGAGTGTTCGTTGGCTTACATTACAAGGATGTGCATTAAGAGGTCATGATGAATCATTGCATTCTGATAATCGTGGCAACTTCATAGAGTTGATAAGCCTTATGGGAGAATTGAATGTTGAGATTGATGATGTTGTGTTAGAGAAAGCTCCTGGAAATGCAAAGTATACCTCACCTAAAATTCAAAAAGAAATTTTGCATATCTTTGCTAATAAAGTGAGAGAAAAAATTCGTGCTGAAGTTGGGGATGCCAAATTTTGTATACTGATTGATGAAGCAAAGGACGTTTCCAATAAAGAGCAGATGGCTATTATTTTGAGATTTGTTGATGTTCAGGGAGTCTTGCAAGAACGCTTTTTTGCAATTGTGCATGTTTCAGATACTACTGCTTCAACACTGAAGAAAGAAATATCGGATGTCCTCACCAGATGTGGCTTGCATATCCGTGATTTGCGAGGTCAGGGGTATGATGGAGCTAGTAATATGCGTGGTGCATGGAATGGACTACAAGCTTTATTTCTAAGAGATTGTCCATATGCATATTATGTTCATTGTTTTGCTCATCGCTTACAACTTGCATTAGTTGCAGCTGCAGAGAATGAGGCTTCTATCTGGCAATTCTTTTCAAAATTGACATGCATTGTCAATCTTGTTAATGCTTCTGCTAAACGACATACCGAGCTACAATCTGCTCAAGCTATTAATGTGGCACGTATGATTGGTACGGGCGAACGTGATACGGGTAGAGGCGCTAATCAGATGGCTACTTTGCATCGAGCTGGAAGTACTCGTTGGAGCTCACATTTTGATTCTATTTGCAGCATAATAGATATGTATGGTGCAACGATTAATGTGCTTGAATGTATAGTCGACGAAGGATCTTCAAACTCTATTCGTGGGGAAGCTGGTGGTTCTTTAGTCGTGATGAAGTCTTTCGAATTTATGTTCATATTGCGTCTTATGCATAAAATTATGGGCGTCACAAATATGCTTTGTCGAGAGTTGCAGCAAAAATCTCTTGATATTTTGAATGCAATGGATTTAGTCTCCTCGACAAAATCATTGCTTCAAACTCTACGACAAGATGGTTTTGATATTCTTTTTGAGCAAGTGGAATCAGCTTGCAGAGAGTACGATATTGATATGCCTGATATGAATGCTCGCTACAAAGGACGTTCACGGCGCCATCAAGTAGATCAAATCACAATTGGGCATCACTATCACTTTGATATATTCAATGCTGCAATAGATCTTCAGTTGGAAGAGTTAAATAGAAGATTCAATGAAGACACGATGGAACTTCTTATTCTTAGCTCTGCTTTGGAGCCTAAGAGTAACTTTATATCATTTGATGTTGATCGCATTTGCAGACTTGCAGAGAAGTTTTATCCCGATGATTTCAGCAGCCAAGAAATGCATTATTTGAAAAGCCAGTTGGAGCACTATCAAGTTGATGTATTGAACCATGCAAAGTTTCAGAATATGACCACCATTACTGAATTATGTCGTGGACTAGCTGAAACAAATAAAGCACAATCTTACAATTTAATAGACAGGTTGATTCGACTCATTTTGACTTTGCCTGTTTCTACGGCAACTGCCGAACGAGCATTTTCAGCTATGAAGTATGTCAAGAGTGCTCTTCGTAGCAAGATGGATGAAGAGTTTTTAACCGATTCAATGGTTATCTTCATTGAAAGAGAGATATCAAAGACAATCGATTCAGATTCGATAATAGATGAATTTTATTCTTTGAAGAATCGAAGAGTCCAGCTTCAATAGAAAGCGTCTCTCTTGTATGTGCAATTAATTTCTTAAACATGTATGCGCGTGTTTTGATCATATTTTTATCAAGTTATCTATAGTTTATTATCATCTTGTTTTGTTCAGTTAAAATTCAAATTTCTTAAATATGCATGCATGTTTTGATCATATTTTAAGCTCAGCCCAGGGCAACTTCAATTCCTGGTTCCGCCCTTGGTCAAAAGGTTCTCATATATTATACTTCACCATCTTTCCATATTTTTCTTAAGTTTATTTGGGATTGTTCTACTGTTGCAAGTTCCTTCTTGTTCCAGAAGCACGTAGGTTTTTTTTTCCTTCTTCTTTTTGGGTAATTCCAAAGCTTATTACTAAGTTCCTTGGCAATCTTTTTTCTTACATTTTGTTAGAAATTTTTCGTAACTTATATTAATTATGTTTTGTTCACGACTGAGCTTTCATTTCAATATTCAGATTATTTAATTGCAATCTATAAATCCGAATAAGTCTAACAGAAATCTACTGTGCACTTTTAATACCAAATTTGGCTTGCATGCATATTCCTCTAACATGTTTTACTGCATAAGTCTACTTGAGGAATATTTGTTTTCCTGTTTCTGAATCTAGTTTGAATGTCAACAGTGGGGAATGTATATGAATGCAGAAGCTATGGAATGGGGGAAGAATTTTGACACGAAAAAAGAAAGCTTATTTTTGAGGATTTTGACGTGAAAAAAGAAAGCTTAATCAAGTTGAGATATTCGGGTTATTTAGTAATAGAATTTCATCTAATATTTGATATTAGAATTTAGATCTCCATAATGTTCAATATTAGAATTTGGGTCTCCCAAATTATCAACAAAAACATTGAATACGAGATCCAAACTCTTTGGATAATATGGAGACTTAACCCTAATATCAAATATTATATGAGGCCCTGTTACTAAATAACCATATTGTTTATGTGACTCAACTGATAAATGTTGATGTGTGGTGTCATTGAAAAGATTGGAAGTCAAGAATGCTTAATTGTACTGATTAATAAGGCTAAATTTTAACTTGATAACCTCAACTATTGCCGTATTTTAACTTCATATCCTAAACTTTATATATATCTTTTTTTATATTTGATATATATCAACTTGATACATCTAATATCATTGTACAACTTAATATCCTACTAGTGTTAAAAGAAAAGAAAAAATGACAAAAATATTTCTACCTCCCCCCCCCCCCCCCTCCCCACCCACCCACCCCCCGTCCTCTCTCCTCGGCGGCTGCGGCGACAGCAACAACGAGATAGGCGGGGAGGGGGTACGGGGGGCATGAGGAGGGAGGGACCGGAGGATGGGGTGCAGAGGGTAGAGGGGTTGGGGTAGGAAAGGGAGGGATACTTTCAGGGCCGGTCCTGAGCTAATGGGGGCCCAAGGTGAAACTTCGAAAATGGGCCCGCATACATAATATAAAAAAAGTATAAATAAAACAAAATTTTGTTGTAGTCAAGATTTGAACCAAGGACCTCCTAAATATAAGTCTAGAATTATAACCACTAGACCACAATACTTTGTGTTAAAAAAGGCACATGATACATACTAGTTCCATTATAAATAGTTCTATGTTGGTGTCCCGTTTCGTCAGGGGGGCCCTGGGCCGTCGTCCGGCCTGCCCTGGGCCAGGGCCGCCCCTGGATATTTTAGAAAGAAAGAAAAAAAATTAACGAAAAACTTGACCCTTGACTAATGGATGGTACCATGTTGAGAATATTCAATAGTTGATATTATCAAATTGTCGAGTAAAAAAAGTTGAGGGTATGAAGTTGAAAAAATTTAGTAATTGGATGGTATCAAGTTAAAATTTAGCCTTTCAAATACAAGGGAGACCGAAATCTCTAGACCACCACTAAAACTTTATTATGTTTCATTCCAGATATACGGATCATGTGACAAAATGCCAGTGAATCACAATAGTAGTATAAAGTTAAACACTTATGGGCTAATTATAGTTTAGATCATGGGTTTTATATCAGCCTACGGTTTAATCCCTGACATATCCAATTGGAAAGTTTAAATCCTGAATTTTTATTATTAATTTTACTTCTTGCATTATACCCTCCTTAGTCTATATGTGAATGTTTCATTGTCAAGCATGAGAGAATGGATATAATAGAAAAATTAAAACAAACAATAAAAATTTATGGTTAAACTTTTTAATTGGACAAATTAAGGCTTACACTCTAAATTAATATTAAATATAGCGTCTAAACTCTAATTATCCCAACACTTATTATGAAAGCTAAAGTTCGGAAGCAAATTCCATATAGTGTATCTCACAATTAAATACACAATTACCTATACAATCTCATATTCCAGAACAGAACTAAATATTTTTCTCATATTCTAGAGCAGAAATAAATAGTTCTATTTATTGAAATAATTTATAACAAAATAAATATAAGCCAACGACTGTGAGATTGAAAAGTAACTAGGAGTTTCAACAAGATCTAAGAACATGAATGACCTAAATTGAAACAAAATGAAAATGAAATAAACCAATAAGCAAAACAGTCTCTCTCTCCTAAGTCGATAAATATCGATGTTCATGACTGATCTTCGGTGTCAATGTAGTCCTCCCCGTATAATAGCAACTCCACCATGGTCCTCCTCTAGACATGGGTCCTCCTCTAGACATGGACACGCAAGTCCAGTTTCATTAGGAGGCGAACGAGTAAGCGATAAAAATGAAGATTATGTAACAAGTACATGTACGAAAGTGACTAATATAATCAGTTACAATACTATGATACACTACGGATCAAGGTGTGTATTGGGCCGGGGGGTCCAGAAATTGGCCGAGTTAAAACCGGTCTGGGTTGACCCGGGCCTGATCAACGGCCAGCTCAGTCCACATTGCATCCGGGTTCGACTGGGTCAAGGGTCAGGAACCTGGTAGCCCGATCCGGCCTGGCCCGTACTCCCAACTAGGTCCGGGCTGGATTAATTTTTTCTAGGCCTGCGGCCCAGCCCGGTATATATTTGATAAAAATCAAATTAATACAAGAGTAGGGGGGCCAAGATCTCCACAATTAATTCTTATCAAACTGTTCTGCTAACCAATAGTTCTAATTATATCTACTTGTTTCTCCGCTGAGCGCCCTTTCCCAAACCCTAGGGTTTTTTCGATTTCCCTCTGGTTTGCGCCGATCAATCTCATGCCTGGTCCGATGGTTTACCCATCCTCGCCTCTGTTCATTATCCTCCTCCTCCTCCTCGGATCGGTTTACTGATCTCCCCTCCCCAACCATCTCGTCCGACCTTATCCCCCATCATCTTCGTCTGACCTTCCCCCCCCCCCCCCCCCCCCCCTCCTCAGCTTTTGGAGAGATAGCGCTCTGTTTAGGCGATTAGTCGTCATGGCATCCTACAGAGATGTCGTGGAAAAGATGGCTTCTTTATTCTCTATGCAAGGGCCGGCGGATTCAGTAGCATTATCTTCCAGGGATAGCGTCGTTCCTCAACACTGGGCTCTAACCGTGGCCGTCAAACCTTTTTCTACTCGCAGATTTACAAGGCCTATTCTCACAATGATCTTGGAGAAACTTTGGAAAACTCCTTCATCAATACTTGTCTTCGATCTGGATGCATAAGTGGGGTCATATCTTGTGCGTCTGGATAGTACTAAGACCGTGAACAGAGTATTATTGGACGCCCCTTGGAGTATCAATGATGACCCTCTTGCTATTGAGAGATGTGATCCAAGCAAATTGCCTGAAGAATACCAGTTCCGCTTCGCCGATTTCTGGGTGCAACTACATAAAATCCCTCCCAAATTTCTGAATAGGACAGCGGTCACACGGATTGCCGAAGCCCTGGGTGCTCCTAGAAGCTGTTCACAGGAGGACGAGTTACAGTGGACTACTTTTGCCCGAATCAAAATTCTTATTGATATTACCAAACCTCTGAAGAAGTCTATAACCACTTCCATTGACGGATCAGCGATCGGCCAAGTCAAAGTCAAGTACGAGCGTCTTCCTCGGATGTGCCTCTTCTGTGCCAGGGTGGGACACTCTTTTTCCGCGTGCAACGAGAGGGATTCCTTTTCTTCGTTAATTGGTGATGACTGGTCCACAGAGGAAAAATCACGTATTGAAGAACTGCTGAAACCCAGAATCAGAGAAGAGGATTTTCTCGCTGACATTCAACGAGCAACCAATCGCCGCCGTATCCCAGACTCCTCTCAACAAACTCCTTCTCATCTTCACCAACAGACTTCCCACCCAACTTCTGTTTTAAATTCTGATAGATCTGATCACCATACACCCAACCCATATAGTTCTCCCCTCAATACATCTGTTTCAAATCAAGAGGGGCAGATCGAAGTTTATATCCCTCCTCACAAAAGAGTTGGGTATAGTCAGTCCGAGGGGGATAAAAGCAGAGATATCACTCGGGTAGATACCCTTATGCCAATACTTCATGAGTCAGAACCTGCTAATGTGGTTAAGCAGTATGGGATCCATAGTACATTGCTTCCTGAACTCTCAAACATCTTTCAGCTACCACACAAACTCATCAAGGAGATGGAGCAGCTTATTTCCTCTCCTTGTGAGGAGAAAATTATCAGTAAAGAAAGAAGTGAATGTTTGCCTTCCAGTCTTATGATTATTGATTCGCCTGCTACCCAACAAGCACCCTCCCCTATTATCGAAGTTCCAGAGGAATCATTCTCTCCGCCTCGCGACGCTGAGAATGAAGTTTGTCCAGCGGCCTCACATGTTGGTTACGTCACACGACCAACCAATCATCGGAAATCTTCATGGAAAAGAATGGCTAGGCAGCACCCTCTACAACAGACACAGAGGTTAATCTCCAGCGTTATTGAGAAGAGACCCAATTCTTACCCAGATGAACCCAGAGCCAGGAAGAAAGTGGCCATCCCCAGCAAGCCCTCGGACTCCATTTCTTTTATTAATGCGACTGCGAATAGGCAGTCGCTTGATCAATGAAAGTCCTAGCTTGGAACTGTCGAGGTCTGAGGAATGTCTCGACAGTTGCCACCCTCAGATCATTCCTCTCCGCCACCCGCCCCTCTATCTTTTTCATTTCTGAAACTCTCTCTTCCCCACAACATACTTCTCTTCTTCTTCCTTCTCTGGGTTTCACTAATTACTTCTCTGTTCCCCCGCAAGGTCATTCGGGGGGGCTTTGGTTGGGATGGGACGATAGTATTATTGCCTCGGTGTCATTTTCTTCGAACAATATCATTATTTTGTCCATCGACGCTACTCCGACTCATCCTGCATGGAAGTTATTGTGCATTTATGGATGTCCGAAGAAACGCGACAGAGTCAAGCTATGGTCCTTCATCAAAAATCTCTCTGATGGCTTCTCTGAACCATGGTGCTGTATTGGGGATTTCAACGAAATTCTTAAATCTTCTGATAAAGAAGGAGGCAGAGCATTCAATGCTCGTGATGTCCGACCGTTCAAGCTTATGGTGGATCAATGTGGTTTACTGGATCTTGGATTTATTGGCCCGGCCTTCACATGGACGAACTCAAGACGGCCAGAACAACACATAAAGTGTAATGCCCTGAATCCGTTGCGGAGCACGGTGCGGGCTAGCGGCCGAATGGCCGAGTCGGATGAGAATTGGGGAAACTTTACCAGGATCGCGGGATAATAAATTGAGATCCTTTCCTCGTTATGGATTGGACTCTTTTGAAATGATGCTCAAGATGCAGTGGCGCGCGTCTTGGGGGAAGAGTTCTATATAAGAGTCGCTTGCCCCGAGACCGTTGTCCTGCTGGTTTTCGATGTCGCTTTTGCTGTTGGCTTTTGTGTGCGTTTTTGTGATTGTTTTTTATGAATGTTTTCATGGATTTACTTTCACCGTCTACGCATTTCATATCGAATAACTGAGAGAAAGAGAAGAAGTATGCTGACCAGACGTTGGTGCCAATGCAGGTGCTAACGCGGTGAACCTAGGGTGACGTTGCGTGGAAGACCTCTTTCTCTCGGCAATTCACCAACAAGTGAGTGGCTTTGATCCTTCGACGATCCTTGATCTTCGTGCATAACAATGGTAGACTTGTTATTGCGTTCGGTGCTTAATAAAAGATGCCTAGTAATAATATGGGAAAGATAATGAAAGATAAATTATCACATGGCTAGGCTTATGTTGCAAATCGAATGACGCTCGTATGCTATATGAATTGTTTAACAGGTGATGCAAAGACCCAAGTATTGGGCGGTAAGTATATCGGACTTCGGTTCGAAAGAATGGGTTACAAATGAATAGTCCCTTGGTTGGATGAACGAATATACGAGCCTATGGCTCAAGGCAAGTTGGTAAGATGGAAAGATGGGAAAATGGCAAGATGAAATGCGAACTACGAATATGTGTGGAAGATGCTATTATCATGCATGTCGTGTCTCTTATTAGTTAAGTTGCATTGTATGCATGGTCATGGACAACTTGTATACAAGGTAGTTTCCAGAACGGTAATCCGCGGCCACGGACCCGGTTCGTCCTAGGGGGAACAAGGAATTATGCCGACGTACTGGCATCGGTAAACGGGACTTGCAGTGGGGCTAGCTACCCGTACTGAATGTAATGCCCCGCTCCGTACGGTGCATTATGCTGAGTCGTTGACTCGAAGAGTTGCGTTGACCCGATTACGTATCGATGCGAATCGATACAAAGTATTATGTTGTCCCGAGGAATGCATCGAACAAGTCGATGCGAAGTGTTGCCTTGTCCCAAAGAATGTGTCGAGTGAATCGATGCGAAGCGCCGTGTTGCCCCGAAGGATGAGTGCGTTGAATCGGCTCGAAGATTCTAAGAAATCGAATCGACCAAGGCACAAGTCCGAATCGATGAAGTATTGATTTTAGTTGGTTTCGTGTGCAGGTTATACTTTGACGCGAAAATATTAGAGGTCGATCTTCGGCAATATTTAGTAAGGGGTCCGCAGAACCAAATCGACGCCTTGCGACGGGTTGAGAGTTGGGCACGCTAAGGCAAATCGGACGTATAATTCAACAAGCACGAAGTGCTCGAATGGCTAAGTCAGGAGAGTGGCCGTGCAACAAAGTTAGGGAATCGAGCCGCATCGGTTCAGCGAAACGGCAAAGGCATATCGACTCAAGGTGGGAGGATTGACTTCTTTTTACTCCTTCATTCGATAAGTCAAATGTATCATTGTATGCTAAAAGTTAACCTATCGACGCCACGAGCGTGGTCCGATCGGAAGTAAATCATAACGTGTGTCGAACACTAAGTTAGTACAATTGAAATGAAACGTGCATCAAATGCACAAGTCGCTACGGAACATTGGATATCGCTAAGGTGAGCGCCTCGGTGCGCAAGCCGCAATAACATGGGATAACTGTACTCGGTGAGTGCCTTAGTGCACGAACCATACCGTGCCTTCGCGTACGAGTTAGAACGGCTAGAACATTGAAAGACAATAGGCGAGCGCCATATCGCGCAAGCCCCGAACATTGAATGCTAAGTTATAGAACATTTGAAATACGGTCGAAACGTGCCTACGTGTACGAGATCACAAAAGACGACGAATGCGTGCAGCTGCACAATACTTATCAAAGATGGCGTCGTTTGCGATGAGAAGAACAGTTGTGGCACGGATATGGCATAACTGTCGACGCGGCATGGTGCCCTTCGAAATGTTCATGGCCTTAGGGCGTTCGTTGAGGACATTGGGGCGTTGTGCCAATTGAAATAGCGATAAGCGAACTTGCTTGGTTGTATGAAATATAAGATTCGTTGCATGGTTAAATGGTCAAATGGACTTAAAGATATAAAAGCCCGTGCATGGGCATCCCTCGAACGCGGCGCGCCAGGGCGCTGGGACCGTTCGGCCTAGGAGGGATTTCGTTTTCGGCATTGTTGGTGCACTTCAACTAAGCGGGTAGCGCCTGTCTAGTGAATGTGATAAGCCACTTGCGCGCGATTATTTCGGTGGCCTCTGATTGTTGGTTAGCAACCGCACAGAGTTACCATCGTCTTATGTTTTCGATTCGATGAGTATAAGTCCATTCTAGCTGTGACAAGCTAGTGACCTTCATATAGTTAAGGGCGATGGGTTTGGAAGTGCAAGGTATGCGTATATCCTGCATGGATGGATCCGAATAGAGGGCACTTATAACATGACAGGGAAAACAGATAGACGTATTCACCTTACGTCGGTTGCAAGGGCGGGTGCGTCGATAAGCTAAGTTGCGCCACGAATCAAACACGAGAATGCTTGCTTGCCTATTCAATTCGATAACATGCTTGCCATGATAACATGCTTTACGCTTTTAAAGATGCCATGAAATTGACCCTAAGGAGAACATAGCAAGATCATAAGCTAAGATGCATGTTTCAACGTAAATATTAAAGATGTCGGTTTTCAAAGATGATCTTTGCTTCAGTACATGCGAGGACGAACGTACTGATCCCCCACCAGCTTCATGCAGGGTGCAGGGAATGGAAGGCTCGCGGCGAAGCGTTGCTTGAACGCGTTGAGGCTTGGAATGCCAAAGCGTATTGAAGCGTGCGATCGCTTGACGCTCGGTCTATGCAACTGGATTGATGCGGCCGAGATATAGAAGGCATGATGTATGGAACGATGAAATTCTTTGTGGGCAAGAGAGAACCTGAGTGTTGTAGCCAATCTGGCAAATTCCGTTTGGGCTATCAAAAGCCTTTGTAATCCGATTTCGAATATCAATAAAGAGATTTGTTTCGTATACTCTGTTTTTCTTTCGTTGTGAATATCAACTTAAAAGATAACCATTTGAGAACATGTCATCTTGCCTTGCACGAGCGCAAATCCAGGCTCGTGTGGCATCACGCCCCCTGCGAGGACGATGATTCGGGTGATTCCAGGTCGGGGCGTGACAAATTGGTATCAGAGCTCTAGGCTCAATTTTCTCTGGACGTTTGCTTCATCTCCATTCGAAAAGTTGCCCACCACCAATCGAAACCACTCTTGACTCTACTCGATGCCGCACTGGATGTTCCATACAATAAGTCTAATACAACCATGTAATTTTGTCGCGTGTTGTTTGGAAATTACATGGTGTTACGAAAAAGTCGGAAAATGTTTGTTGCTGTAAGTGCAACAAGTTGCGAGATGTGAATTCAAAGATTTGTTGCCGCGGGATGCAACACGTCGTAAATCGTAATTCGAGATATTCGTTGGTTGCAACGAACGATACGAGAAATGTTGGTTGCATCAATACGATGATAGTCGTGGAATGTTGCTGCAGCAATTGCCACGCGTTGATTGTAAATGATGCGTTGAAAAGTCGAAGAAAGTTGATATGGAATGTGTTGAAACGGATTCACATATCGATTTCGAATGTGCGTTGCGAAGGAAAGTGATAAGTCAATATCGAATGTGTTGAAACGGATTTGAGCATTGACTTTGAATGTCGAAAATGAAATGTTAAATCGTTGCACGAGATACAATGAATGTCGAAGATAAGTTTGTGCACGATGTGCATTGCGTATCGAAAGTAAAATGTTGCACGTGGTGCAACGCGTATCAAAATGAAATTGTTGCTCGAGATGCAACGGATATCGATAATAAAATTTGCACAAGATGCAAACGGAAGAAAACAAAAGTTATAAATCGAGAAAATGAGATCGGTTCGGTTGCGCACCGAGTTCGTATTGGCAAATGAATGCATTGGCCGAATTGTGTCGGATTTGATTTAAATCAAAGTTACGGTTGTGATCAAGCACGATCACTGCGGAAATCGTAAGTCGGAAGAGATCGTCAGTTTATGCTAAGTATAGTACGAGGGAAATGATTTGATTTTGAGTGGTATATGCTATACCACGTAGGCGATGAATGACTCGATTCCGAGTGGTATATGGGATACCACTTGTGCGATGAATTGCATCGGCGTATTGTGAGAATTGCGGAAGGTTTGTCCGCAACAGACGGGTGAGTACCGAGACTCGATTGAAATTTGTGCGACGGCATATTGATGCAAGTGTTCTTCGAAAATCGGTTGGGACGATAAGGCGAGACTCGTATCGATGAACGATACGTCGGACGAAAGTTATAAGTTGGTCGGACGACCGAGACGAGCGAAACGATTATGCCTTGATGCAATAATCGGATCGACGGGAAAGGAATACTCGAGCTTACAAATGAGTCGCACGACTTGCGATCTCGGTAGAAATGTTGGACGATACGAATCGAATCACACGACTTGCGATTTCGATAGAAATGTTAGGCGATGCGAATTGTAATTGAATTGCACGATGTGCGACTTCGGTAAGAAAGTTGGTTGACGCGAGAAACTGTGCCTATGAAATAGTTGGTTAAGTTACAACGACACTCATTTGAGTACGACTGAAAACACGCAAAACTTAGAGGGCGAAATCGTATAACTCGAGGGCACGATGTTGGATAATCGATAACTCGGTTATGCGATCAAGGTATAGCGGGATGCGGCAAAATCGGAGAACGAGTCGATGCGTATGGAAAAGTTCGTTGCGAACTTGGATGTATGCGATGCGAACTAAGTTGACGTTGAAACGGATTCAAAGTTGACCCTTACGTTATCGAAATGGATACGGCGTATCGAGATCGATACGTAAGGAAACGTAAGCGATGTGAGAATGCAAAATAGAGTGTGCCTCGTGCTATGGAAATTTTGTAAGTAACAATACGAGAAAGAACGGACTGGTTGATCGTGAACTTTGCGATTGATCGAGACGAGACTATAAGTCATCGACGATTGCTCGATGCGTATAGCATCTCGTGTGTCGACCCGTGAATAAGATAGATTCGAATTCGATACGAGTAGATGTTTCGTAAATTGCGGAATCACCGACGGCAGTGCATGACTTGACTCGGAGGATAGTTGCGCATCAGTTGCGCCGATAGAAATGGTTGTGTCCGAAATTGGGTATTCGCATAGAATCGTCGGAATGTGATTTGGCTCCGAAATAAGATATAGCATGGTTCGTATTAAACTGTCCTTCGTTAATGATCCACAATTATCGAGCGTAGCTTCGGGGCAGCTGACCCTAGAAGACTTGACCGCCGAATCAAATTGAATGCTGCAGACCGTAAGATGACCCATGCGATATCGCATATGAGATTGCACCGATAACAAATATAACACGGTGCATGTTGACGATAAGTCTAGGCGATTGCGAGGAACGTGCTATGCACGAGAGGGAATGATAAGAAAATGACTTACGAGTCATGTTGTTAGATTCGGATTCACCTTGCAATTGAGCTTGCGTAAATCGAAACTTACATTCGATGTTGCGAGACGGATAAGTTGGAAATTTGGCTAGTGAATTCCTATTCGCTAGGAATCGAACGTAAGGCATATCGTAAAGACTTTCGTATCAAGGCGATCGTTGTCTTGAGCACCGTCGCCTTGATGTAAACTTTGTGTCGGATAGATTGTGGCCTTTGTGCAATGTCAATTTAAACTTGCGTCGGAAGGATTTGAGTACGGTGTCTAAGTAAGTCACCTAGCGGACGTAGTCCGAATGTTGATGCTTTTGCAAGTCAACAAAAGAAAACCATGTCGAGATAGGATACGAAGTAAAGCATCAGAAATCGTTGGATAGTGACGCCGAGCGCACGGCGTTGCGGAGACTCGTTGTGATCGGATGCGCGACGGCTTTACGCGACGCATAGAATTGATAGTCCCGATGAAACATACAAAGTGAGAAATGCGATTTTTGAATCGCATCGTGTGCCTTGACTTTTGTTGGCGGATCGCGTATGTATCAATATGCATGTGCGCTAGAATTGCGAGAACAAGTAATAGAGCCAAGTCCGATCGAGAATACGAGATGTCAAGTTATCGAGAATAAGAGTTACGTGTTTGCGTTGTTCCGATATCTTACAACTGAGCTCGGCTGAAATGCATATATTGGTGGGACGCCTAAAATATGTGTATGATTCCAAACTAAGTTGTACGATCCAAATGATAGTGAGACGAGATCGTGGAACGATCTAATGAAACCCTTGGAAATTTAGTATTGGTTTCGGTTCGGGACGAACCTTGTTTTGAGTGGTATATTCTGTAATGCCCCGCTCCGCACGGTGCATTATGCTGAGTCGTTGACTCGAAGAGTTGCGTTGACCCGATTACGTATCGATGCGAATCGATACAAAGTGTTATGTTGTCCCGAGGAATGCATCGAACAAGTCGATGCGAAGTGTTGCCTTGTCCCAAAGAATGTGTCGAGTGAATCGATGCGAAGCGCCGCGTTGCCCCGAAGGATGAGTGCGTTGAATCGGCTCGAAGATTCTAAGAAATCGAATCGACCAAGGCACAAGTCCAAATCGATGAAGTATTGATTTTAGTTGGTTTCGTGTGCAGGTTATACTTTGACGCGAAAATATTAGAGGTCGATCTTCGGCAATATTTAGTAAGGGGTCCGCAGAACCAAATCGACGCCTTGCGACGGGTTGAGAGTTGGGCACGCTAAGGCAAATCGGACGTATAATTCAACAAGCACGAAGTGCTCGAATGGCTAAGTCAGGAGAGTGGCCGTGCAACAAAGTTAGGGAATCGAGCCGCATCGGTTCGGCGAAACGGCAAAGGCATATCGACTCAAGGTGGGAGGATTGACTTCTTTTTACTCCTTCATTCGATAAGTCAAATGTATTATTGTATGCTAAAAGTTAACCTATCGACGCCACGGACGTGGTCCGATCGGAAGTAAATCATAACGTGTGTCGAACACTAAGTTAGTACAATTGAAATGAAATGTGCATCAAATGCACAAGTCGCTACGGAACATTGGATATCGCTAAGGCGAGCGCCTCGGTGCGCAAGCCGCAATAACATGGGATAACTGTACTCGGCGAGTGCCTTAGTGCACGAACCATACCGTGCCTTCGCGTACGAGTTAGAACGGCTAGAACATTGAAAGACAATAGGCGAGCGCCATATCGCGCAAGCCCCGAACATTGAATGCTAAGTTATAGAACATTTGAAATACGGTCGAAACGTGCCTACGTGTACGAGATCACAAAAGACGGCGAATGCGTGCAGCTGCACAATACTTATCAAAGATGGCGTCGTTTGCGACGAGAAGAACAGTTGTGGCACGGATATGGCATAACTGTCGAAGCGGCATGGTGCCCTTCGAAATGTTCATGGCCTTAGGGCGTTCGTTGAGGACATTGGGGCGTTGTGCCAATTGAAATAGCGATAAGCGAACTTGCTTGGTTGTATGAAATATAAGATTCGTTGCATGGTTAAATGGTCAAATGGACTTAAAGATATAAAAGCCCGTGCATGGGCATCCCTCGAACGCGGCGCGCCAGGGCGCTGGGACCGTTCGGCCTAGGAGGGATTTCGTTTTCGGCATTGTTGGTGCACTTCAACTAAGCGGGTAGCGCCTGTCTAGTGAATGTGATAAGCCACTTCCGCGCGATTATTTCGGTGGCCTCTGATTGTTGGTTAGCAACCGCACAGAGTTACCATCGTCTTATGTTTTCGATTCGATGAGTATAAGTCCATTCTAGCTGTGACAAGCTAGTGACCTTCATATAGTTAAGGGCGATGGGTTTGGAAGTGCAAGGTATGCGTATATCCTGCATGGATGGATCCGAATAGAGGGCACTTATAACATGACAGGGAAAACAGATAGGCGTATTCACCTTGCGTCGGTTGCAAGGGCGGGTGCGTCGATAAGCTAAGTTGCACCACGAATCAAACACGAGAATGCTTGCTTGCCTATTCAATTCGATAACATGCTTGCCATGATAACATGCTTTACGCTTTCAAAGATGCCATGAAATTGACCCTAAGGAGAACATAGCAAGATCATAAGCTAAGATGCATGTTTCAACGTAAATATTAAAGATGTCGGTTTTCAAAGATGATCTTTGCTTCAGTACATGCGAGAACGAACGTACTGATCCCCCACCAGCTTCATGCAGGGTACAGGGAATGGAAGGCTCGCGGCGAAGCGTTGCTTGAACACGTTGAGGCTTGGAATGCCAAAGCGTATTGAAGCGTGCGATCGCTTGACGCTCGGTCTATGCAACTGGATTGATGCGGCCGAGATATAGAAGGCATGATGTATGGAACGGTGAAATTCTTTGTGGGCAAGAGAGAACCTGAGTGTTGTAGCCAATTTGGCAAATTCCGTTTGGGCTATCGAAAGCCTTTGTAATCCGATTTCGAATATCAATAAAGAGATTTGTTTCGTATACTCTGTTTTCCTTTCGTTGTGAATATCAACTTAAAAGATAACCATTTGAGAACTTGTCATCTTGCCTTGCACGAGCGCAAATCCAGGCTCGTGCGGCATCACGCCCCCTGCGAGGACGATGATTCGGGTGATTCCGGGTCGGGGCGTGACACTGAAAGGGCGCCGTTGTACCAAGTAAGACGGTCCAAGATGGTGTGTCGCCAGTGACCTTCATATAGACAGGTGGCATAGCTAACATTGTCTTATGCAGGCAGAGTAAGTGGTATTCATAAATATGTACATGGATGGCTACCGACCGTGGGTAAGATTCACCAAATTGGTGATCAATATGAATTGCTTATGTTAGAACAACATGAATTGCTTATGTTTCTAACATCACTGTATGCTTCTTATATTTCTCATCAAATATATGAATTGTTAATGGACCCTAAGGCAAGATAGAAAGAATACAAATCAATAGTGAACATTCATGTAATTTTACTACTGTTGATTTATGGTGAGATTGGTTACGGCCGCTCACCAGTACATATGTGGCAATGTACTGACCCTCGTCTCCACAGGTGCCGGGAACCTAGTGGATAATCATAGACGCTAAAGGCTTGATGTCGGACTCTTTAGAAGCTTCGTACATCTTGAAGTTTCCACTTGAAGAAGAAGGCATTTTGTTGAAGGTGGTTATTGCCGCATTATTAATAAAGGGATATGATGTATGGAACAAGTTGTATCTCATTTCAATATTTCTGCAAGTTGTAGCCAAGTTTGGCCTTTCATCTCGGCTGTTTGAGAGCCTTATGTTTATGCAATGTAATTTCAAAGATATCAATAAAGAACTTATTTCAGATCATATCTGTGTTGCCAAAACTTCTTTATCATCCGCTGCGAATCTCTATTCAAATGTCTCTTTTATAAAAGGAACACGAGCACGCCTTGTACAAGTGCAATTCTAGACTTGTACGGCATCACGCCTTAGCGAGGACGAACGATTCGGCGTGAATCTAAGCGGAGGCGAACGATTCCCGAATCGGGGCGTGACATAAAGGAGAGACTAGACCGTGTTTTAGCAGACGCGGGGTGGTGTCGGCTTCACCCTCATGCGACTGTGTCGACTCTCCCGCGCATTAACAGTGATCATGCCCCCATTCTTCTAAACTCTGATAATACTATTCCTCTTAAAAGAAGACCAATTAGATTTGAATCATTTTGGCTTGCTAACAATTCCTTCAGGAAGAGTTTTCAATCTATTTGGCTGCAGGCGGACATTGTGGCCGGGAATTCTCTTAATAGGAAGCTTCGATACACTCTTCCTCTGCTTCGTAAATGGAGTCGTGATTCTATTGGCAATTTTCGCGGGCAATTAGAGGAGTTACAAAAACAACTCATCTCCAATCAAACTATTCCAACCACTGAAGAGTCATTATTGGAGGAAAGAAACATTTGTAAAGAGCTCAACGATCTGCTACTTCTTGAGGAATCCTATTGGCAACAGAGATCCCGTTGCCAGTGGATTAACCTTGGGGATAAAAATAATAAATACTTTCACCTGAAAGCTACTCAGCGCAAGAGGAAGAATGAAATCCGTCTTCTTCAGCTTCCTGATGGATCGTGGTCGACGAATCAAGATAGTATCGCAGCTGCAATTGTGGGGCATTTCAAAGAGCTGTTCTCTGTTGATGAGTCTATTCCATTCGATCAAGTAGAGGATCTCTGCTGCAAAGGAGTCACAGAGGATGAAAATCTAGCCATTGGATCGTTGCCGAAGGATGAGGAGATCCAACATACAATTATGGGCTTTGGTCCTCTCAAGGCCCCGGGTCCTGACGGTTATCCGGCTATTTTCTTTCAAAAAAACTGGAGTATCGTCGGCAATGATACAGGTGCGATGGTAAGACAATTTTTCATAGATGGGATTATGCCACATCATATGAATCATACTAATATTGCTCTCATTCCAAAGACCCAATCTCCTACTATTCCAACTGATTTTCGGCCGATTGCGCTCTGCAACGTCCCCTACAAGATTATTTCTAAAATCCTCGCTAATCGACTCCGGCCTCTCATGGATAAAATTATCTCCCACAATCAGAATGCATTTATTCCAGGCAGACAAATCACGGACAATGTTATCATCGCACAAGAGGTATTCCACGCCATGAAGAGTTTTCCTAAGAGCAAGAATGCATTTGCACTGAAAATTGATATGTCTAAGGCGTATGATAGACTTTCATGGGCCTTCATCAGAGATGTTTTATTCGGTGTTGGCATCAGAGGGAAGACAAACGAATTGATTATGAGTTGTATCACCTCTTCCTCCTTCTCAATACTGGTTAATGGAATCCCTCATGGATATTTCCGACCTAGAAGGGGCATCAGACAGGGCTGCCCTCTTTCTCCATACATTTTCATTATATGTGCTGATGTCCTATCTCGTCTTATTCATCGAGCAGAACGGAACACTCTATTCAATGGTATTCGTATCAACAGGTACACACCTTCCATCTCCCACCTTTTGTTCGCGAATGATATTCTCATATTTGGACAGGCTAATCCAACTTCTCTTCTGCTCACGAAAGAGTTGCTCCAGTCATTTGCTGGTTGGTCTGGCCAGCAAATCAATTATAGTAAATCGAGTATTCTATTCAGCAAAAATGTTACCTACAGTGAGCGGAAGGATTTAGCGCGGCTGCTTCTTCTTGACAACATGAAGGCCAATGACAAATACTTAGGCCATGGACTTCTTTTACCAAAGAACAGAATCTCCTCTTACTCCTCACTTATCAATAAGTGTGATTCTCATCTTAAAGGTTGGAAGGCCAGGCTCCTCTCGTAAGCTGGTAGATCTACGCTGATCAAATCCACTCTCGGCTCATTACCTATTTACTATATGGCGACCCATAAAATTCCACGTACAATCACTGATGTCCTATCCAAACAGCAGCGTGCGTTTTGGTGGGGTCATGATAGTTCGGAGCGTAAGATGCATTTCTTAGCTTTGGACAAAATTGTCCAGCCAAGATTGCTTGGTGGTTTGGGGTTTAGGAATTTGGAATGGGTCAATGAATCGCTGATTGGGAAGCTCCTCTGGAGGTTTCTTCACCAACCTCATCAGTTGTGGGCTCGACTTCTTCGTGGTGTTTATTTACAGAACGGCTCAATATGGTCAGTCAAGCGATCCAGGCGAGCTTCTCCGACTTGGGCGAGTATTCTGCAGGCTAGAAGCTTCATGTTTGACAAGTTGCTTTGGAAGATCAAGGGAGGTTGGGTCGATATTCTGGAGGACCCGTGGATCCCGAACCTCCCCAAGTTCAGGATTACTTCAAAAATTATCCTTCCGCCTGGAGTGAAATGGGTGCAAGCGATCCTAGCTATTAATCTTGCTAGAGAGGGTGGTGATGATATTCTGATTTGGACCGGTTCTAGGAACGGTTTATTTTCTTCTAAATCCCTTTATGAATCAATTCGACGAAGTGTCCCTAGCAGCTCTGTTACAACCCTGGATAATAAGGTATGGAAAAATCTATGGACTCTTAAAACTCTATCACCTAGAGTTCAAATATTCATTTGGAGATTACTTAGAAATGCCTTGCCGCTGCTTTCTAGTATTAATAGAAGAGTTTCGAATGTGAACCCAGCATGCCCGATATGCTTATCGCAGACTGAAGATGTGAATCATCTTTTTTTGCATTGTAATCTGGCGAAGAATGTATGGTTTGGTAGCTCACTGGGTTTGAGAGTTGAAGATCATATGGACACCATTTCTCTTCTCTGTAATTGGTTACAGGACTCCACCGCTCTTAAGGCCTTTTCAATTGGAGGCCTATGTCCTATGGAGCATTTGGAAATCTAGGTGTGCTTGCATTTTCTGAAATATCACTCCCAATGCAGTGCATATCATCAATCAAGCACATAGTCTGCATTCTTCCTATTCTAGTAAAGAAGTTAGCAGATTGAATGGTATCCAGGCCCTGCGTAACGTTGCCATTTCTGTTGCCAGATGGCAGGCTCCGAGGAGAGGCGAGGTCAAAATTAATGTGGATGGGGCTACATCCTCTAATGCAATTGCAGTAGCAGCAGTAGCCAGGAATGCGAATGGAAGGTTTGTGTCAGGAAAGACCTGGTCAATGACTCATTTCTTTGGGGATGATTGTAGTTTATGGGCTGAATTATATGCTATTCTTCATGGTGTTATACTTGCTCGAGGGGTTAGCACGGATGTTATATCCATTGAGAGCGACTCTTTAACGGCAATCAGGATTATGAACGGTGAGACGGAGCTTTTACCTTGGCGTATGCAAGATCTTCTGTTTTCCATAAAAGAGCAGATTGCTTCCCTGCCCCAACAACTCTCTTTCATCTTTGCAAGAAGACTATGCAACAAAGTTGCTCATTCATTAGCTTCATTTGCTGTCAATAACTTTGACATTTCTAATTTTTCCGAACCTCCAGATTTTATTATCAGTTTGCTGGAGGATGATTGTAATCTTGCAGTTGAGACTGCTCTGAGTGAGTAATAAAATATGCGTCCTTTTTCTTCAAAAAAAAAAAAAAAAAAAACCAATAGTTCTAATTTGATTCGTGTTAGAAGTGGAAACAATATAGTATAAATTCAAAACTGGGTCCAAATATGTCTTCTTCTTTTTTAAGTTGGCCAACCCGCAGGCTACGGACCCGTTTGGCCCGAACCTATTCCGATCTGGGTCTGGACTGGATTTGGATTTTGTAATTTCAGACCACCCCAACCATACCCGCTCATTTATCTGGGCTGAGCTCGGCCCGGCCCAAGTTCGATCAAATCCGATGAACAATGGGCCCGGACAGGCCCAACCCGGCCCATCTCACACCATGATCTACGGAATATGAACCGCATTATCATTATTAACGACATAGACGAAACCGAACCCATGTAGGAGATGGGGTGGACTCAAGTCCTCCCACAACTAGTTTATCCGAGATCGAAGGTTCCGTTCTTGATTAAAGGTTATTATTGTTATGTAGAGCTAGAGTTTGACGATGAGTCGAGGCAGAGGAAGGGAGAAGAAGGTGGTTATGGTGTTGCGACGAGAAAAAAATATATATGAGAAAACTATTATAAGAGAGGAGAAGAAATCGCAGAGGCGTGGGTTTTGGTCGGGGGAACCAAAGAGGAGATAGTAGGCAGTTTGGGTGGTCAAGAAGTTAAATTGATCTTGATTTTTCCAAATACTTAAGCAAGGAAGCCCTTAATATTATAATAATTACACTTGATTAATTTAATTATAATTACTATAGATTGTTAGGGAACATGGTTATTATAAAAGTATAATTTAATATTGAACCGATATTTTTTCATAAAAGTAAACTATATTCACCATAAATTTCTTTTTATACAATATATACGGTTACTATACTAAATATTCAGTGTTTTGGGTTGGCCCCAAACTAAGCTTATATATGTTTTATATGTCGGTCCGGATCGGAAGTTTCGTTTGCGGAGTCTTGCGGGAGTCCCGTCGTCCTTGGCTGTTGGATCGAACGGATGCACATGCGGACCCCATGCGACCTTCCGATATGATGGTATATGAAGGACGAGACTTTGATAAGACTCCTCGTACAGAACTTTTGATCCGTGTCTTTTATATATATTTATATATAGTAGCATGTGATATTTTCATATAAGGGTGGCCGTGACCCAATCTTACAACAGGTTTCATCCCTGCAAAAATAGCGGCGTCATGAGGAAACCTATTCATGGATGACAACAAATGTGTAGGGAGCCAACTAAAATAGGGATAAAGGATCATTTGGATCAGATATTTCGAAAGAGGAAGGATGGAGTGGAGATATACTTGGATGATGGAACCACTGATCAGGTCAACGGTTAAAAAAAATATCTTATAATATTTTTACTTTGACTCTCTGTTATCCAATCTGTATTATAAAATTAAGAATTATAAAAACTTGACCGAGACCTAAAGTTGAATTTTGTTCAATGACCTTAGATAATATTTGTCCCTCACAGATGCGTACGATTTAATGACGATTTAGTATCTCAAGATATAACGGAACTCGTCCTTAGCATTCCAAACTGCAGAGAATGGAGGAAGCAATCAAAGTAGGCTATCTCTCAAAATGAATGCTTGAATGTATGAATTAGTTTGGATGAATCTCTCCAAAAACTCGTAGAATATGATTTTATAATTGATGAAGAGACAAAAAGGTGAATATACACAATGATTGAAAGGGAGACGCATTTTTCAATAGACACAACACCACTGAGAATTGGAAACACCTTTTCCAATAGACACAACTATTGAAAATCATTCATTTACTTTAGATTATTTCCAGCACTCTAAGGTACTGTTTGGAAAAGGGAAAAAATGGAAGGAAGGAAAAAGTTGAGAAAAAAATGAGAGGAAAATTAAAAGTGATGGTCTTTGGAAAGGAGGAGGAAAAATGGGGGAGAAAAATTTGAGAGAAAAAAGTAGGTGGGTCCCACTAAAAAAAAAATTCTCCCAAAAGTGGGAGAAAAATGGAGAAAGATGAGAGAAATTTGAGTGAATTTACTCTATAACCCCTCATAAAGGTAATAATAAATTATCATGTGAGAATACCAAGGACTAAATAGTAATTGTATCTCTATCCCTAAACAAATAAAAAATTATTTTTAAACTTTTTATTCTCCTACTTTTTTGTCCATCCAAACAAAGGAAGAAAAAATTAACTTTACCTTTATTTTACCCTCCTCCATTTTCCTTCCCCTCAAATTTTCCTTTCCTTCCCCACAAAAGTTTCCAAACACAACGTAAAATCCCGTTTGGTTTGGTTAACGGATGAAAAATTAATTCCCTTATATTTTTCATGGGATAGAAAAGTAGGATTCTTATCTGATTTTATTTCCTATATTTGGTAAAACGAGAAAAATATTTAAGAATAACATTTGATTTTACTTTCAGTGTTTTGTTGGTGTAGGGAAGGAAAGAAAAAAAAAATAATATCTGATATCAACATAATTATAGAACATAATACGAAGAGTTAATTGGTGAAACAGGCAATAACTCAAGGCTGTTTTTGTCATAATGTTTGGTAACTAATGCTGAGGAGAAAAACAGAATAACATGGATCATAAGATGAACCATTTTTTCTCTCATGTTTTCTTTTATATCATGTCAGAAAAATATTTTTCAAATTTGTGGCTATCAAACAAAGAAAATAAACAAAAAAAAAATCCCGAATTTCTTGAATCCGTGAATCAAACGAGGCCTCAACTCAATTCAAGGAAAGAAGGAAAATAACAACTCTGTAGTAGCATCCCTAAGGGAGCATCGTATCTTCAACAACACACAATTTCACTCGACAGTTTCCCTACGGATCATATAGATTTTCTACTAAATACTTGCTCATTGAAGTCGATATTTTATTTGGTGTTGTTCCGTTCAAGTTTTAGAAGCTTGAAAATAAAATTTTAATATTTCATCTCTGTTTGGTAGATCTGAAATTGAGAATTGGAAGAAAATATGGGAAGCTTTTAATCCCCTTCAACTGTGAGTGATAAAGTGAGAATATTTTGCTTTGTTGTAAATGTTGGTTGGGTACATTAATAACTTTTTTTTGTTATTACCCTCAATAATACAAAGTGAATTTAGGTAATAGTAATATCATTAAATTAATAAAATAATATTTATGAAAAATTAAACAAACTAATATTAATATTTCAACCAAATATGGTAATGAAAAAATTGAATCTTTCGGACTACATATTTCTAACATAACCAAACATAAATATAGAAATGTTGAATTCCAAATGTATGAAAAGTGAATTTCTAGGAATATAAATTCTTCATCCAAACGCCACACAGGGTTACTACTATTGATGATTGATAACGATGTAAAGATGTCACAGAGTAAGCAAAAAAATGTGGCTTAAAGAAAATTTCTTAGAGACTAGAAGAAACTTGGTTGGTGTACTAAATTGTAAAGAGTGTCACAAATGAAACAAACATGCAAAATGTGGCGCAAAATTATTTTTTAAATACGTCTGAAGAAAAATCCTCGGGAGATTTTGAATCCAAGATGTCTGAAGAAAAATAATTAGAAAAAAATAAACGAGGGAAATGGCCTTTTTGAAAAAAAAAATTACATGGGACATTTTAGTAAATATTATTATTATAAATATATAAACTATTATATACTCCATTATTTAACCAAAATTTATTTTATTTTATTTTTTTTGAAATCCACCAAAATTTAAATTTTTGATTATTTTACTCAGGGACATTTGTTATTTTTTTTCTAATAAGTGAAGATGTATCCTATTATGTATATTTATAGTGGAAATATTTACTAAAATATCCCTATTTATAAAGATATGTATGGTGAAGTGTGCAAAAGACAAAAGATGCAACATTCTGCAAACTTGATAGTGAGGCAATGCATGAAATATCCCTTATTTTACAAGGGATGTTCTAATAGGAGGATGATTATGAAGCAATGCATGAGATGTTGTTTAATTTACAAATGATATCCCATTTAGACCATCCAATGCATAGACGATATATTTTTTTTTCCTACTTTCAAGCTGGATAAAGAATATAGTTCATTATGATCTTCGTAGTACATTTTAAATAAAATTCCTTTTTATCTTGACGTATTTGTCAAAAAAAAAAAATTGTATTTGGATTTTTTTTAAGTAAGTGGGTTGCCAACTTTTTTAATGGATCTCCAAAAAGCCTTTTTAGATACTTGTCTAATAATATAAATATAATTTTCTAAAAAAAAACTAAAACATGTAAATTATACTTTCCAATTGTGCAATAGTCAACATGAGCATTGTTTGTCAACTTAAGGCCTCGTTTGGTTCGCGGAATCATCCGGTTGAGAAAGGAAAGTGATTACTTTTCTATGTTTGGTTGTCCAAGGAATTGAGGAGAAAAGGAAAGTAATTCCTAATGGAAAAAAATTAGGGAGGAAAGTGATTACATCCTTTCAAGCAAGGAATCACTTTTTCACATTGAAGTATTCACTTTCCTTTTCAAATTTCTTAACATTTTCAAACATCGAAAAGAAAAATCAATGAAAATTGTAATTTTTCAAATGAAAAAAAAATCCCAAGGAATTGATTTTGTAATCCCCTGTTTTTCAAAAATTATTAAATTAGTGTTAATTAATTATTAATGTTATTTTTAGCCTTAAAATATTTATTATGATTTTTAGAAATTTTTCTAAAATTTTTAAATAAATTTTAAATGAGTTTTAAATACAAAAATATCAAATTATAATTTTATAAAAAGTTTTAATATCATTTTGTAATATTTAGAATTATTTTTATATCATTATGCAATTTGTTAAATTGTTTTTATAACAGTTTACAAATAATAAATTGTTTTATTTATGTTATGCAAATTATTTATTGCATTTACTTACTGGAAGGACCTATTTGTAATAACCTAAATCCTAGGGACCCTATTGCAAGATTCCTACCCACCCCCCTGCCCGACGACCGACGACGACGACCGGCCTGCCCCCGCCATTTCCGGCTGCCCCGACCGACCTAGAACCGCCCCAACCCCTTATAAAACCCCCCCTTCGACACCCCAGACCGAGCCCTAACCCACCACGACCACCACGAACACCCCCGACCACCGTAGAGCCCCAACTCCGGCGAAAAACCCTAGCCGTAGCCCTAGCTCCGACGAACGCTCGTCCAGCGCCCCCCCCCCCCCCCCCGACGAGCGCCACCGCCCACAACCGCCACCATTCGACGCGTCCCGACGAGCTGAGTGCAGCGCCACCGGAGCGCCGCCGTCCCGACGTCTCCTCCGCCGTCCACGACCCCCGAAACCCCCCTTCGACGACCGGACACGTGAGTAATTGTGTCAAACCGTGTCGTGTGAGGCTCGTGTCCACATATGTTGTTCGCCGTGTCCTGGCGAGCACGAGTGTGGAACTGGACACGTGAAACTCGTGTCGTGCGTGTCGAATCGACCCAGACACGTAAATACCTGTGTCCCTAACTGTCAGGACACAGGACTGTATTATATTTTTTTATCATTTAATCACTTAAAACCTAAATAAAATTAACCTAATCCTAACCCCTACACAACTGTCTGGCTGACCCCCTGGCCAGCTCGACCTAGCCTAAACCCCCCCTGCGTTGGCTCGGGTTCGAGCCCCCCTTCTTCCTTTCTGTTTCTTTTTTTTCTTTTCTTTTTCTTTTTTGTTTTAATACATATATATATATATATATATATATATATATATATATATATATATATATATATATATATATATATATATATATATATATATATATGTTTGTATTTATATAAATATATGTATATATGTATATATTTTCATGTGTATATATATATTATTATATATACACTTTATAATTAAATGTTTCCTTATATATAATATATATATACACATGAAAATATATACATATATACATATATTTATATAAATACAAACATATATATATATATATATATATATATATATATATATATATATATATATATATATATATATATATATATAAGGAAAATACTTAATTTATAAAGTATATATATATATATATATATATACTTTATAAATTAAGTATATATACTTTATAAATTAAGTATTTTCCTTATATATATATATATATATATATATATATATATATATATATATATATATATATATATATATATATATATATATATATATATATATGTGTGTGTGTGTGTACTTTTAAAACATATGTATGTATATTTTTACTATGCATAATTTTGCCTTATTAAAATATTAATATTTATTTTGTATTTTAGTGTATTTAAATTTCTGCAACCATTTGGTGTCCAAGCCTAGCATGGATTTTTGGGCCCAAATGTGTTTTCACACATTCAAGACCTGTATAAGTCATATTGGACTTGATTCATGGCCTTGGGTCCTGTATTTGAACTTTGGTTCAAATTATATACATGGACAAAAATACACAGATAATTAATTAATTAATTTCAATTGTGTGCAATGCTGTTTTTGGATTTCTGAAAATACTTAGAGTACTGTTAAAATTCTGGAAAAATAGTATTTAGATACTATGCTACTTTAGCTAATTTAGTATAATTTTTGTAGTATTTAAATTACAGTTTTGCCACTAGTTTGGCTTGTGGAACCAAAACTCATTTTTTGTATACTTAGGAAAACTGATTTTTATAAAATACTTGTACTGGTTAATAAATTCCAAAAAAATTATAATAAATTTCTATAATTAGTAAGAATCTTTTTGGTACTTTACTTTAAGTAAAAATAAGCTTTTTGTCTATCCCAAAAATTGTTAAAACATAATAATCATTTGGTTTATTTATTGATTAATTACGACTTGTAACTATTTGTGTTATTTTGAGTTTTAGCCGTTTTGAACCTCACCCCTCACTAGTGTAAAGACCCTAGAAAGTTAGTTAAACTAGTGTGTCATTCCACATTGGTCTCCTATGTTAAAATTATTATTTTGGCTAGGTGCCCAGTCACAAGTCGTGTTTCACAGATTAGTGTCTTAGTGTTTTAGCTTAGTGTAAAAGCTAAGTTTATGTATTTATTTCTACATTGACGAGTTACCAGACATCCATAGCACTTTTATCGCAGCTTGTTTGCTTTGCTTTGCTAGAGGCAAGTACTTTCTACAAACTTTACATACTGTCACATCAATGAACTGCAAATCCAACCATGTTAAATGCTGATCCTTGGGGTAGCAAGTTAAAACTTCACATGTTGTACTTTCAGTTACTACCATGCTTAGAATAGTCTTGATGTATCTCTCACAGATTAGAATATGGGTTATGGGAAAACTGATAGTAGTGTACGTGATCATATCCCCTCTACAGTACCGAGAAAAGTTTCATTTTATATGTTACTGCGCCGTAGGCCTTTATCTCAAAGCTGTATTTGTGCGTATGTACATCTACCGCCTTTACACTTGTACGTATGTACATTTTATTTACATGTGCCCCAGCACTTTGTACATCTATTGACCGATCACGTACCTGCTACAGTTTTAAACATTACATATACATCTGTCTCTATGACATATGTGTCCTTGCCATGATAGATTGTGTGATGCCATGTTTCCAGTTATTCCTCTTATGTTCATTTCCATGTTTCATATGCTAGTTTGCTAGATTCAGTACTTGCTCCCGTCCTGACAGGATAACGTTGTAGGTGTCCTTACTGAGGAGGAGTTACTCTGCGACACATATTATGGAGATACTGCCGAGGACCCGGCTTTGCCATACGAGGATGTTCATGCGGGGAGACTCATCTAGTTTGCTTAGCTGTTTGGAATATTTAGTGTAGTCATGTATTAGGCTACATATTTTGTAACTGGACATGTATCCAGTTTTATATTTCAGATCCCTTGTACTTTGGACTTATTTCTATATGAGACGACTTTTGTGTTTGGAGAATTTATAACTTTATTTCACTTATAGAACTATTAGCACATTTAGTCTTATCATGTTGTCTTTAGAACAGCTTACTACGTTTTATCTCAACGTAGGCTGGGCATGACTCGGCCTGGGTAGCGGGTCGTGACATGTTTTTAGTGGTGGCCAATGCAGGTCTCGACTAAACTGTTTGGTTACGTTATTGTACCAAGCATGCCTGTAATTAGGAACTTAAGATAATTAGACAACATTAGAAATGATGCTTAGAACACCTAGAGGAATGCTAGGATTGCAACATAGGAAATACATCACATGTTTGCTATTATAATTAGATTTCCTTGCATATAATTACTTACTTTAAATAGGTCCTTATAAGTCCTTTTATTTTGTAATTTAGATGGTGCTTACTCGTTCATCCCAGTATGTTACCCCCGAGAATGGGGCCCTCCTTATCCAGTCAGCTGACCAGTCGACTGATACACCTCCATCTACCACATTCCCCCACTCCACAAATCCACCAATCCAGATACCACAACCACCTTCCACATCACAGGCCCAGCAGGACCCGATACTTCCACCACCCCCTATCACTATACCCACCCAGGCTTCCGTCACACTTGACGGGAACCAGCTGCTCACACTGATTCAGGGGTTCCTAACAACCCATCAGGAGCAGACTACCCTACTCCGCTAGAGCATGAAGCATTCTGAGGGATGTCCCGTGGTCCCACCACATGTAGAGCCACGGCAGAGAGCGGGGACGATCAAGGACTTCATGGGTCTGAATCCCAAGGAGTTCTCAGGGACTGAGGGCATAGTAGTAGCAAATGACTGGCTAGATTCGGTAGAGAGGAAGCTTCTGGGAGTTAGGATGCCAGGTGACCTCCAGGTCGAGGTAGCGGGATTTCTGCTGATAGACTTAGTAGGAGTCTGGTTCCGGAATGAGCCGTTGTTTGCGAGAGGGAGAGCCACTTGGGATCAGTTCAAGACCCAGTTCAAGAAGAAATTCTTCTCGACCACTGCTAGAGTATCCATGGGGCTACTATTCCAGAACATCCAGCAGGGGAACCGTTCTGTTGATGACTATGCGGCAGAGTTTAGTCGCCTGAGCCGTTTTGCTCCTAGTCTGGTTGCAGATCCAGAGGAGATGACCCGTAGGTTTTGCCATGGTCTAGTTCCAGACATTGGCATTCTTATAGTGGCGAACGGTACGACTGACTACTACCAGAGCCTAGAGTTGGCCCGGAGCATTGAGGAGCGTCTTCTGTCTAGCAAGAGGCCGGCTTCTGTACATCATGAGGGACCGTCCAAGCGTCAGGCTTTCCAGCAGAGAGCACCGACGCCACCCCAGCAGACTTACCATCCCCCTACACCACATCATCAGACTCCGCCAGTTAGAGCCCCGGGACCCCGACAGTAGCAGCAGCAGAAGGGAGCTATATGTTCTTTCTGCGAAAGACCAGGTCATGACTTCGCCGTCTGCAGGAAGAGGTTGGATCAGTATTTGGCTTGTGGGTCTGCCACCCATCAGCTTCGGAACTGCCCAGCAGCGAAGACTAGAGGACCACTCCCGACTCAGCAGCAGAGGTTTGGGCAGCATCTGCAGCAGCAGAAGGGACCTCAGGGGAAGGTTTATAGCCTAGCCCTTGAGCCGGAGCCTGAGCAGGTTTCAGAGCCAGATTACTTAGCTGACGTCATCACAGGTCATGTTTATTTGCATACTTTTCTAGCTCTATGCTTGTTTAATTCTGGTGCATCTCATAGCTTCCTGTCATTAGAGTTTATGCATGAACATCACTTAGTATCTATACCTACTGCGGAGATTAGTAGAGTAATGACGGGAGGAGGACCAGTGCCTATTAGAGCTAGCTATAGATGCTCTATTATGATAGCCGGAAAAGAGTTTGAGGGGAGATTCTTTGTGATGCCACTCCCCGGTTATGATATTATATTGGGGATGGACTGGCTTAGCTATGCCCATGCATCTATAGATTGTCATGAGGGTAGTATTTTGTTTATTCCCCCAGGCACAGCACCATTCAGAGTCAGAAGGACAGGGCCGAAGATCAGCCTAGAGCCGAACTGTTGTGCGACATTCGGGGATGTAGCACTGCCACACCCTATCATTAGGGAGTTTATGGATGTATTCCCAGAGGATCTTTCAGGACTTCCGCCTGACAGAGATGTGGAATTCACTATAGATTTAGTGCCGGGTTCATCACCAGTATCCCGGGCTTGCTATAGAGTGAATCCCAAGGAGGCCATAGAGATGAAAGAGCAGATTGATGACCTGTTGAAAAAGGGTTTCATTCGATCCGGTGCCTCTCCATGGGGAGCGCCAGTGCTCTTTGTGCCTAAGAAGGATGGTACAGTCCGGTTATGTATTGACTACCGGGCCTTGAATGCCATCACCATTAAGAACAAATATCCTCTGCCCAGGATAGATGATTTGTTCGACCAGTTGAGTGGGGCGAAGGTGTTTTCCAGGATAGATTTGAGATTCGGGTACCACCAGGTGAAGGTTAGCCAGCAGACATCCAGAAGACGGCGTTCAACACGAAGTACGGGTAGTACGAGTTCCTGGTGATGCCATTTGGTCTCACAAATGCGCCAGCTGTCTTTATGAACTTGATGAATAAGACATTTCACCAGTATCTGGATAAGTTCGTCGTAGTATTTATCAATGACATCCTGATATACTCGAAGACGCCAGAGGAGCATGCAGAGCACTTGCGGATAGTTTTAGGGATTCTGAGACAGGAGAGATTGTTTGCCAAATTACCGAAGTACGATTTTTTTTTAGACCGAGTGGAGTTTCTCGGCCATGTGGTTACTGGAGATGGAATCTCGGTAGATCCCAGAAAGATTGCTGCAGTTGAGACGTGGAAGGCTCCGACGTCAGTTTCAGAGATCAGGAGCTTTCTGGGTTTAGCAGGCTATTATAGAAAGTTCGTCCAGAACTTTGCTAGGATAGCTGAACCTATGACGAAGCTGACACGGAAGGACGCAGAGTACATCTGGTCAAAGAACTGCCAGGCAGCGTTTAAGGAGCTGAAGAGGAGGCTGACGACCGCTCCAGTTCTGACATTACCTTCAGGTTCTGGAGGTTTCACCATATACAGCGATGCTTCTGGGAAAGGGCTAGGATGTGTCCTACAACATCATGGGAAAGTGATTGCTTATGCATCTAGGCAATTGCGGACTCATGAGAGGAATTATCCTACCCATGACCTCGAGTTAGCTGCGGTGATCTTTGCACTCAAGTTATGGAAACATTACTTATACGGAGAGCGTATGGAGATCTTTACTGACCACAAAAGCTTGAAGTATGTGTTCACGCAGAAAGAGCTGAACATGAGGCAAAGATGATGGTTGGAGTTGATGAAGGACTTCGACATCGATTTACAGTATCACCCCGAAAAAGCAAATATGGTGGCAGATGTGCTGAGCAGGCATCCGATGGCATGGTACCTGATGATTGATCGGCATTTGTGGAAGGATCTGGAGAAGCTCGGTATCGAGCTAGTTCGGCCAGGATCAGTGATACAGATGATGGCGCTTGATATTCAGTCAGGTTTGATGGAGCAGATCCGGGAGGCACAGTCTACAGAAGAGAGCCTTCGCAGACTTCGACCCCAGGCTTTAGCTGGATTACTAGATGACTTCACTATAGCAGAGGATGGATCCTTGAGGCATGGCAGCCGATTGTGCGTGTCGAAGGGAGAGCTGGTAGAGGCAGTCTTACAGGAGGTGCACCGATCGAGATATTCTATTCACCCTGGTGCTAACAAGATGTACCGTGACTTGCGGGAACATCTTTGGTGGCACGGAATGAAGAGGGATGTATCGCATTTCATCTCGAGATGCCTAGTTTGCCAGCAGGTCAAGGCGGAGCGCCAGAGGCCAGCTGGTTTGTTGCAGCCGTTACCCATTCCCGAGTGGAAGTGGGAACATATTACGATGGACTTCGTTTCAGGGCTTCCTCGTTTCCAAGGAGGAAAGGATGCCATTTGGGTCATCGTAGACAGGCTGACGAAGTGTGCGCACTTCATACCCTTCAAGGTGGGGCTTTCCACCGTGTCACGACCCGCACCCACTGTTTGGGTACGAGAACGTAACAACGCCCAGCCTACGCCGCAGTATCGGCGGTAGAACGCTGTCCTAGGTCACATCATCTAACAATATAATGCTAAGCAGATCAGTCTTAATCACATCTAAGGTAGAGCATGATAAAGATAAATAAACATAAAATCCAAAGAGATACAGGAGATAGAAGTCTAAGTATCTAAGATACAAAAACCCAGAAATACACCTCAACTTAAATACAATAATCCACAAAGTAAATATAACTCCAGACAAATAAAATAACTATCTAAACAACCTCTAAGGTGTCTCCTCTAGGCTAGCAGGCAACCTCCAAGCTATCTGTAAAATTTATTAACAGGTCCAGTCAGGACAGGAACAAGCACATCTCATCTAAAAAACCCAAGTAAATGACAGAGAACTATAAAGCAGTTATAGGCAGTTGTATTGATGAAAATGGCAGTTTATATTCAGGTGATGGTAAGAAAGACAGATAAAGTGCAAGAAAAGTAAATAACTAAACAAGAGAAGAATCATAGCAATGAAGTCTGTAAAAATAGAACTAGCTGAACCAGGGTAATGTGATATAAAGTCCAGACAACAATGTAGACCAGTGTAACTCCAATGTAAGTCCAGTACAAGATGAATCTAATATAAGATGAATCCAGTAAGGGACGATTCCAGTTATAGTGATCAATGATTCCAAGGTGAGTCCAGCCTATACTCTAACAGTGTATTTTAAAATACCGAGATTGACATGTAAACGGCTGTGGGTAATCCGGCACACCTCTCACTGATCAGGCGAGAGATGGCTATCATTCCAGTAGATTCCAGTAGGGGTGATTCCAGTAATAGGGTATGTCTACATGTCTTACTCTAGTATTTCCCCTCCCAGCAAGTGAATCTAGAATTCTGACACAATGATTCAAGATGAGTCAAGCCAAAATATAATGATACCAGTAAATAATTCCACTAAATGATTCCAGTAAATGATTCCAGCAGGTGATTCCAGTAATAGAAACCAGGGATGATGATACCAGTAATAGAGGCCACAAAATAAATGTGTGTCGTATACATGAATCCAGAATATCCATACGTGTTGTAACAGAGAATCGCATACAACTAACTAGAACTTAAGTACAGTAATTGACAAGTAA
The DNA here is from genome assembly GCA_029216955.1 of Iris pallida. Lineage (NCBI taxonomy): Eukaryota > Viridiplantae > Streptophyta > Magnoliopsida > Asparagales > Iridaceae > Iris > Iris pallida. The sequence goes on from JANAVB010020999.1 coordinate 1,073,631, forward strand.
ATGAGAGAACTATCAGAGAATGTACTCGCCTGATAACCTGAACAACTGATAAGTATAGGGGGTCCAACTGAAGCCACAGAGTCCTATTTAAAGCAACACAGGTTACAAGGTGTCTGACTCCTAATTAGAACAGCACAAGTCATAATATGTCCAGAAGGGTAATATAAAGCACTACAATGCATTCTACATGAATCTAGGTCAAACTAGGCCAAAGTCAACCCTTGGTCAACTCTGGTCAACTGCACTAGTCAAACTAGGTCATGTCCTAACCCAGTAAGTCTTACTAGGCCTAACCAAGACTATCCTAGCAAGCACACATCAATACAAGGCTATACAAGCCAACATACACCCAACTCTATATAGCATATAATTATTCAATACTCAAATAGGCAAAAATTCACATTGGATATACACTAGGTAATCTATTACTTTAAGCTATATATGTCTACACATATATACACATGCATATATTGGTATTCAACATTAGGTCTATAATCATGGCATTTCAAATGGTTATATAAACTTATATATTACAACACAATATGCTAACATATATATAATATACATACATAGCTAAGTTAACTATATTCATAAATACTTATTTAAGAGGCTATGTGTGTGTATGTGAACATGCAAAGGGGCAAGTGAGGTTAAATGGGCATACATAGTGTATACATATCAAAGAGTGTCAAAGTGTAAGTGAACAATATGTCAAGTGTGATAGTGTCAACATAGTGTAAGGGGGTACATGAGGTAATATAGGATTTGTGTTAACATAGAACATTACATCTCATTAACTTGTATATTGTATACATTACATCTATTATTACATTACATTCATGCTTGCATTCATTCATCATTCATTATTCTCGTGTACCACTATATGCACCATACATTACATACTATGGAACCTACATATTCATTACAAGCCATACTTATACATGCTTACATTAGATAGGATACTTACACCTCATACATCATTTATTTAACCATTTACTCATGCTTGTATTCTCTATTTAATTACATAATGTATATACATTAACATGGGTTAAAATCAAATAGAACATTATATTACACACAAGGGTGCACAAAATGTATATGCCGAATAGTAACTCCTACTAATAATCAATACTGTACCATCTCAGCATGAATTAAAATTTAGGATTAAATTATGTTATAGATCTATGTGTTAGCTTTCCGAAACTTTAAACGGATCGTGTTTTCGTTTCCGGAAACTCCCGGAATCGCGAAAACACCGAGAACGCGTTTGTCTTTCGTACAGCTGACACTCAAATAATTCTCCAGAAAGTTACAGAAAGAATTAGGCCTATTAATACATGTTTTTGGAAAGCTAACTTCAATATGCTTCTTTTTTAAAAAAAATGGAAGATTAAACCGAGCTTTGAGCTAGAAGTTATGACATTTCTAAGTTAGGGCTGAAATTAAAAACGTGGATAAAAATCATGACGGATTTAGGTAGTTTGAGACAAAAGAACACAAGTATATAACATAATATATCAAGAACTCACTCTCTACACTAATATGTATATATGAGACACTATAGAACACATCTTCAATACAAAAATATGAGATTAAACATGTAATAATTCATTCATACATAACAACAACACATAGTGTGTCCAAATTTGGAATTTTCCCACATGGACACAACCACAACACAAAGGACACTCCTATGACCTCCAAATGGACACAAAATGGACACAAATGGAGATACAACTATGGGGTCATTCTTATGGGTTCAAAATAGACCTATATGAGGAAATAAAAAGGAGAAGGGATTTATACCTCCCGATAGATCGAATCGAAGAAAAGCCTTCCCGGAGCGACACCGACACGTAGAGATTCCAAAAGGACACGAACGAGCTCCGAATCCTCCCAAACTTGGGTAGCTTCCTCCTTGGCTAGAATGGAGAAGGAAAGAAGAAGATTTGGTGGTGAAATGGAATAATTTGGTGGAGAAATTGCTAGGGATTGCTCTCTAGGAATTTGGGGAAGAACAAGAGAGAGAGTGTGGATGAGAATAATGAAATGAACTTGAGTCTATCCTCTCCCAAAGTGGCTGGCAATATGGGACTATTTGTCCTATTATGGTAAGGTCCAAAATGCCCCTACTAACCTATTCTATGAGTATTAGGAAAGGGCTAATTGGTTGGGGCTAAATTAGTCATTCTAAAGTCTCTAATCACACTAACCTTATCCATAATAATTAGTCTAACCTCTAACTAAAATATTTCTATCATGTGGACTAAAATTAATATCATGTGGGCCATGTCTAACTAGTGTGTGGGTCCCACTATAGTCAAACTACCCCCGGGTCCCCGTTTCAAGCCGGATTGAGTTGAAATTCGAACCCGACTCAAATAATCCCAAAACAATATCATAAATAATAAAATAATATCAAAATAATTCAAAGAGGTCAAATGCAAAAATATTCTTAGGCCAAAAATGATATTAAAATATCATAATCACATGGTTAGGCTCTAGGTCAAACAGTCTCTAGGGTTTCACTAGCAAAACGTCAAAACCACAAGTCATTGATTTAATAAATTTTAAAATAATTTAAAATCACCAAAAATTATATCATGAATTAAATATTATTACTAAAATAATTATAAACACAAAATTTCAAAATTACCCTCATTTGGGAAATTGGGTGCTACATACCGAGAAGTTGGCGGAGCTATACATGCAGCAGATAGTTTGCCTACACGGAATGCCGGTGAGCATCGTGTCAGATAGAGACAGTAGATTTACCTCCCACTACTGGAGGAGCTTGCAGGAGGAGTTGGGCAGTAGGCTCAAGTTCAGTACGGCGTACCACCCGCAGACAGATGGGCAGTTCGAGAGGACGATACAGACACTGGAGGATACGCTGAGGACCTGCATGCTGGACTTTGGAGGATCATGGGAGAGCCATCTGCACTTGGTAGAGTTTTCATACAACAACAGCTACCAAACCAGTATTGGTATGTCTCCTTTCGAGGCGCTATATGGACGACGATGCCGCACACCGCTCTTTTGGGATGATATTGGAGACAGAGTTATGCTTGGGCCAGAGATGATCACGGATGCAGCAGAGAAAGTCGGGATGATCAGAGACAGGCTCAGAGTAGCTCAGGATAGGCAGAAACACTGGGCTGATGCTAGTCGCAGATCGATGGAGTTCGCAGACGGTGATATGGTGCTAGTGAAGATATCACCTACTAGAGGGACGATCCGGTTCGGACGAGGAGGGAAGCTGAGCCCCAGATACATCGGGCCGTTCGAGGTACTTGGCAGGATCGGAGAGGTAGCTTACAGGGTTGCACTTCCACCCAACCTGACAGGAGTTCACGATTTCTTTCACGTATCTCAGCTGAGGAGATATGTTCCAGACCCCAGTCATGTGCTAGATCACTCAGAGTTGGAGGTCGGACCGAGCCTTACAGTTTCTGAGCAGCCAGTGGAGATATTAGACAGGAGGGAGAAGAGGCTGAGGAACAAGGTTATACCCCTAGTACGAGTACACTACCAAAATTTATCGATTTAGCGACGGCCGGATCCGTCGCTAAGAAGACGGTAATTACAATTAGCGACCGAGTACCGACGGATATTGGCCAAAAACATCCGTCGGCAATCAGCTCGTCGCTAATAACCGTCCGTCGCTAAGTTGTCGTCACATGACGGATTAGCGACGGATAGTCGACGTTACAATACGAAGACTTAGCGACACGTTCCCGACAGATTTTCGTCCATTTCAACTATTAAGTATTGAACTGTATAGGAAATAGCGACGTAACTTTCCGTCGGTAACCCGTCGTAACGGCGTATCAGATCGTATCGATCCGTCGCTATGCCGTCGGTATCCATCGGTAATTAACGACGGCTTTGCGACGGTGTTATGACGGACTATCCGTCGATCATGTTCTGGAAATGCTTGGCATTTCCAGCACCATGGCGACGGAAGAGTCGTCGTGGACCCGTCGCCACCGCGACTCAACAGCGACGGATTACTGACTGATTATCCGTCGCCATGGTTCTGGAAATGTCATGCATTTCCAGAACCATGGCGACGGATAATCAGTCGCTAAGCCGTCGTAAAATACAGCGACGGATTAGCGGCTGGTTATCCGTCGCCCGGGCGACGACCTGTCCGTCGCTGTTTCGTCGAATCTGATCCCACCAGAACGTTGTCGACGGATAATCCGTCGATAATCCGTCGCTGCCTGAAAATAGTTTAAAAACTCCAGTTAGCGACGGATTATCTGTCGAAAACCCGTCGGTAACTGGGATTATCCGTCGCTAAACGGTCACTAGTCCGTCGCTAACTGGGTTTTTGGGAAAAAAAATTACAGCACTTTCCCTGTTCACAAATATATGCATAAACCAAACCAATATATAATGCACACCAATTATCCAACAATCACACAGACCAAATATATAATGCATACCAATTATCCAAGAATCACATAGACCAAGTAATGCACATACGACCAATTATCCAAGAATCACAGACCAAACCAAATTAATAGAAAATAAATATCAATTATCCTAAAGAGTAACATAATATCCGGTGCTATAAGCCGATTATAGCACAATTAGTTCAAAGCTCTCACAAATAATCCAAATTTTCCTAATACAATATTTTAAGAATAAGGAGGTCGATTGTCCGTTCCCGTATTCGACCGACGCATATACTCCTCCACAAGGTACGGAGGCAAGGAGTCGTAGACAACACTCGGAAGTCGGCGAAGCTGCTCTGGGGACATGAGATCCATGAGTGCCGTCACAGCCGTAGGCGGTAGCACAGGGGCTTCAGGGTTAAAAGAAAGACGGCCCACGGAAGACGGACCGACACCTGCAGTCGACGGACCAGTAGAAGATGGACGAGCACCATCAGCAGACGTACCGACAGCAGCAGACGGACCGGCAGCAGACGGATCGGCAGCAGCAGACGGACGGCAGCAGACGGACCGACAGCAGCAGACACAGGCGGAAAGTGCGTGGCAAATTGCTCCCGCAAGGACGACACCGCCTCGTGCAGCTGCGTAAGCTGCGACCTAACATCATCGTCTGCCCGGACCACGGGAGGAGGCGGTGTCGGTGGAAATCTCTGCGTCGCCATATGCAATGGCCCTAGGGAGACGACTCCGTACAGGTACCCTTTCTTAAAGCCGCCGACGGTATCTACGAACAAGTCGTTCCGAGCGGCCAAAGAAGAGGGCGTCCGGAAGGGCGTCATTTCACCGACATCCTCGGTGTCAGGTAACTGAGCCCGACTAAGGGCCTCACGATACACAGCCTATCAAATGAATGTGTTTATATTATAAGATTTACCTAAGTTGTAATCTAAATCCTATGTTTTACTAAGTTAAGTGTGAATCCTAAGTTTACCTAAGTTATAGTCCGAATACTTTTAATTCTAACGTTAATCCCATAATTATAAGTACTTACATCAGTCTCCTTGGCCCTCTCGTCGACGAAGCTCCCATCCTTCCGTCTTTTGTGCGTATGCTGGAAGACGTCGTGCATGGTGACCGATTCTGGCGCCCTTCCATCCTTCACCGCCCGTTGGGCCTGCATACGAAATTTGTGTAGAAACTAATTAACTCCTTTAATTAATAATACCTAATTCGATAGTGAAATAAATTTACGGTTGCTCACCAGATCTGCAAGTGTCGCTGCGTGAGACCTTGATCCCCCCGTATGAAGGCCCGCGGCAGATCGGTTCACCTTCGCCTTCGCCGATTTCTCCTTGTATGCAGGGTTATCCATCATGCCTAAGAGGTCCTCATAATAGTCCTGCCGGATCCAATTCGGCCTCGTATGCCCCATCTTTAGGTCATGAATCATATCCCGTATCTTCTTCGAGCATGCGCTTCGGTAGGTCCTGCGGATCCCCTCCTCGCGATGGGGGGGCCACCAGTACGTTCTCTAACACAGAAAATTAATTATCAGGTAATTTACAAAATGGTTGATTAAAGAATCACATAGACTTAACCAAAAAAATATAGATATATACCCTCAACTCGTCGAGCCAAACGTACTGCTCGGTTGGGGGCACCGACGTAAAGTTGAGGTAAGAACCGTAGAAGTTAGCCCTGATAATTTCTCCAAGGGCCCTGCCAACATTAAACGGAAAAAACCTACAAAGAAGAAACGACTGGATTATTAACTTGAATAAATAAAAGAAATTTAATAAATTAACTTAAATTTACTTACGAGGTTCCCGCGGGCCATAGCTCTCGTCGGAACTCGCCTCTCGGCCTCTCTGGTGCCGTCGGAGGATCCGCGGGTCCGCGTATGTACTCCCCAGTAACCGGATGGAACCGAGTATGGGGGTACTCCGGGGCCCACTGTGCAGTAACTGGGGCATCCCCTGGTGGATCCGCTGCTGGTGGTTCCGATAGCGGATCGGATCCGCTAGCAGATTCGGACTGATGCCTCGATGAAGTGGTCGATCGAGGGTGGGATACGTCTGTGCCCGGGGTACTCTCCGGGTCGGGCTCGCTCGATGGGGTCACATCCCGGGAACTCTGAACGCGACCACGACCACCAGCACCAGTACGACCACGACCACGACCCGCACCACCACCACCACCACCACGACCAGCACCATGACCACGGCCAGCCATCATGACCTGTAAATAGAACACATAAACATAATTAACAATATGAAAGTGTAAATGGATATAAAAAACTAAACTAAAATATACATACCACCAGTAGGGAGACGAGTGCCGCCGCGACGAAAAAGACTAGGAGTGCCATCTGCAATAAGTAAATAATCGAATGAAAAAACATGAATTCACGTAATTGCTTTTATGAGGTCAAACTTAATTCACGTAATTGGAAGTGTTTTTACTATACAATAATATTTAACCTAATCATCGTCTTCGTTCTCATCTTCGGCCTTGTCTTCATCATCATCCTCCTCATCCTCATCTTCATCCTTATCTTCATCGTCGATTTCATCTGTATCCTCATCCCCATCAAATTTTTCTTCTTCTTCTTCTTCTTCTTCTTCTTCTTCTTCTTCTTCTGCCTCAAAATTTGGGACAAGACGCCTCTTTCTCCCCTAGTTGACAGCTAAGTCTTGTGTATCAACCTCTTCCTCCCCTCTATTTTTCTCAACAATATCTTCAACATCCATTGTATCTGAGTGTTGTCCCAAGTATTGGGACTTTTCGATCTGGTCCACTTGGTATGCTGGGTCTCCAACGTTGAATGTATTTCTAGATTTAATCTTGCATACTGCCCACCAGTCAAATCGATCTCTACGACGCCTTGGGTAGCTTGTATAGTAGACTTGAACAGCCTGATTTGCTATTGCAAATGTATCGGACCCTCTATACCTCCTGCGATAATTTATATCGACGAATCCAAATTGTTTATCGATTCTCCAACCGATATTTGGTGTCGTATCGAACCACTCACATTTGAACATCACAATATGTATATCATGTGGGCCAGTATATTGTAAATCTACAATATCCCGAAGCACTCCATAATAGTCAAAGTCCGGCTCGTCGTCATAGACGGTGCCTCTTATGCAAACACCGAAATCCTTGGTATTGATGCCGTCATTGATAAATTCGACATTTATAGCATTCTGAGTTGACTTAAACCTGAAGCCATTAACGACATAGCCTGGCCAAGTCTTTATTTGCTTCTTCGGTCCCAGTGCCAGATAACGAACACTCTCATGAGTGAGTGTTGTTTCAGACAATAAAACCTGTAAACAAATATTTATAATTTAAATGTTTCAGATTATATATTAATAATCTCAATTATAATCACAGTTACTTACGTATTTGCGAAACCATGACGGAAATGTACAATCAACCTCTCTTTGAAGTTCCTCATCGGTAATATCGGGTCTCCTCATTTTGATTTCATCTCTAAATACACTATTAGAAAAAATAAGAATATATAAGTGTAGTCACTTACTTCATCAAATTCGAGATTATAACGATATTTAGTGTACTGACTTACTTCTCCAAATCTCTCACTTCTTGTATGTCACAGTTTAACAAGACATATCGGTGAGCGGCATCATACTCGTCGTCTGTCAACCACCATCTTTTACTAGCTCCAACAGGCTTGCCCCTTACATTAAATATTCCTCCATCCTCAACGTCCTCGTCATTCCTTTGAGGTCTATTTCGATTTGTTTTAACATGAGTATCGAAATAAATGGAGCAGAAGTTTGAAACCTCTTCGATAAGATATGCTTCGCATATCGAAGCCTCTACATGAACTTTATTGCCAACTTTCTTCTTTAGATGGTGTAGGTATCTAGAGAGACAAATTATCTTGAGAATTAAGAAAGAATTTTAAAATAAATAGAAATTCAGCTTAAATTATATCGATATTTATGTACCTTTCAAATGGGTACATCCATCGATAATGAACAGATGCACCGACACGGGCTTCGTATGCTAGATGAATCGGTAGATGTTCCATGCTGTCGAAGAAGCCAGGAGGAAATATTTTCTTCAACTTGCAAATTGTTAAGATAATCTTCTCCTCAAGTTCAACCATGTGTTGCACAGTCAACTTAGTTGAACAAATATCCCTAAAAAATATTGATAGTTCGGCCAACGGAACCCATACAGCAGAAGGCAACAACTCTTTCAAAGCAATGGGCAGTAATCTTTCCATAAACACGTGGCAGTCATGACTCTTCATTCCCGTTAGCTTGCGTTCATTGAGGTCAACGCATCTAGACAAATTCGACACATAGCCGTCGGGAAATCTTAAAGTAGATACCCACTTGCAGATTATTAATCTATCTTCTTTGCTCAATGTGTATTGTGCTATCGGCTTACTTAATTGTCCAGCAGCTCCCCTTTGTATCAAGTTCAGATAAGGACGCTTGCATATCTCGGCAATGTCTTGTCTTGCTTTTGGATTGTCCTTCGTCTTTCCTTTAATGTCCATGACGGTATTGAAGACATTATCGAACACATTCTTTTCGATATGCATAATATCAAGATTATGCCTTATAAGATTATCTTTCCAATAAGGCAAGTCCCAGAAGATACTCCGTTTGGTCCAGTTATGGGTTTGTCCGAACCCATCGACACGATTGTTCGATGGATCTTCCATTACAGTGGGAAAATCCTTTACATCTTACCAAATATCGTATCCCGACAATCTGGCAGGCGGATGAGAAAATTCTTGTTTTTCAGCTCTGAATGCGTCCTTGTTCTTTCTCCAAGGATGACTCGCGGGCAGAAATTGACGATGACAATCAAAGAAAGAAGTTTTTCCTCCATGCTTAAGACGGAACGCCTTACTATTTTGCATGCATATCGGACAAGACAGGGTGCCGTGAGTACTCCATCCCGACAGCATACCGTATACGGGAAAATTATTGATTGTCCACATCAGTGAAGCTCTCATCTGAAAGTTCTGTTTCCTGGAAATATCATACGTCGTGACGCCGATCTCCCACAGCTGTTTTAGCTCATCCACCAACGGCTGTAAATATATATCGATATTCTTCGTCGGATTTTTGGGACCCGGTATGATAGCTGTCAAGAACATATAAGGAGTCTTCATACACATCCATGGTGGCAGATTGTAAGGGGTCAGAATGACCGGCCAGCAGGAGTATTGAGATCCCGACTGCCCGAAAGGGGCGAATCCATCAGAACATAGCCCCATGCGTACATTTCTGGGCTCTGCAGCAAAATCCGGATGGCGAAAATCGAAATATTTCCATGCCTCTCCATCCGAAGGATGTGATAATTCTCCATCGTCCTTTGTGCGTTCTTCGTTGTGCCACGTCATGTGTTCTGCTGTATTCTGAGACATATACATCCTCTGCAAGCGCTTCGTGATCGACAAGTAATGCATATACTTGTAAGGACGTCGTTTTCTAGTTGACTTTCCTTTTCCCCTGACTTCCTTGTAACGATCCGCATTACAGAAGCGGCAACTTTCTACATCCTCGTTCTCCTTGTAGTACAACATGCATCCGTTGCGACAACAATCTATCTTGTCGTACCCCAGTCCCAGTTGTTGGACCATCATCTTCGACTTGTAGAAGTTTTTTAGAAGCTCTTTTGATTCCTTCGGTAACACCTCCTTCATTAGTTGTGTAATCCGATCATAGCAAGTTTGTGGCAAGTTAAAATCGGACTTTATGTTCAACAACCGCATCGTCACTGACAGTACGGAATGTGGATCACAACCAGGATATAAAGAAGTTTCAGCATCCTGAAACATATCATAGAACTCCTTCGCCTCGGGATTAGGATCCTCTGGATCAAAATTAGGCCCTGCCGCGTCGTACACCATATCTCGTACAAGGTTCTGCACGTCTCCATAATCAACGGAGCATTCGTCGTCATCGACGACAAAATCCGCTGCAGCATTATCATCAAAAGCATAAGTAGCAGCATTCGCAACCTGTCTTTCGGCATATAGTTCACCTTGTGATGACCACAGGTCGTAATCACGTACGAAACCCTTACGGGTCAAATGATCTCTTACACTCACCACTTCTTCGTAACGTCTATTGCGACAATTACGACATGGACACTTGATTTTGTTACCGTCCATAAACTGAGCTTTGCTCATGGCATACTTAAGAAACACTTCCACGCCTGCCTGAAAATCGTCACTCACACCTATTCTGCTCTCGTGTTGTCGTTTGTACATCCATGTACGATCAACGAAATAACGATCCATCACAGATTAGATGTAAAAATCTGTATAGTAAGACAAACTAAACAGAATTAGTATATAATCATGTAACTGGTGGATCCGCTAGTATTCTAGCTCGAGAAGAGAAAAATATAAATACAATTGTTACTAGTAGTTCGATACCGATAGTGCGATACCGATACCGATACCGATAGTGCGATACCGATAGTGCGATACCGATACCGATACCGATACCGATACCGATAGTGCGATACCGATACCAAACTAAGTCAATCTATCTATTTCTAAATTACAAGAGTCCACTTCTAGGATATGGGAGCTATATCCTAAATATCTAGTCTAAATTAACTTGGTTAGGATACTAGAGTGTCCTTATTATCTAGCAAGCACTACCTTAGTCTAGTCACACTAGCGTTAATTACCTATAATTCCTACCATGTCTACAATCACACATTACACCCCAAGCCGTCCTGTATGCTAATTATAATAGGCACATATATATATGCATATCACAGTTAGATGTATAGACCATGAACCCAAACACTGACTTATGCAGATGAAGAACTCGCACTGTCCTTGACACAGTGAACATATACACCATGAACCCAAACGCCATATTCACATTTACTAATCCAAACACCACCAAACTAATGGATAACACCCAATATGGATAACATATTATTTAGCCAATATATAAATTAGATGAATTTGATAAGCAAAGCCCCCCGACGCGCCCTCAAGCCCGCCGCCCAGGCCCCGACGCCCCCGGCCCAAGCCAGCCGCCCAGCCCCCAACGCCCCCGCCCCAAGCCCGAATGTCCCCAAGCCCGCCGCCCCCGCCCCAAGCCAGCCGCCCATCCCCCGACGCCCCCGCCCCAAGCCAGCCGCCCAGCCCCCGATGCCCCCGCCCCAAGCCCGAATGCCCCCAAGACCACCGCCCCCGCCCCAAGCCAGCCGCCCAGCCCCCGACGCCCCCGCCCCAAGCCAGCCGCCCAGCCCCCGACGCCCCCGCCCCAAGCTCGAATGTCCCCAAGCCCGCCGCCCCCGCCCCAAGCCAGCCGCCCAGCCTCCGACGCCCCCGCCCCAAGCCCGAATGTCCCCAAGCCCGCCGCCCCCGCTGCCCCTACGTCGACACCGCAACACAGAGAGAGAGAGAGAGAGGAGATTACCTTCGGGAGAGAGAGAGAGGAGAGGACGCCGTCGCCGTTCACGAAGCCGCGCGAGAGAGAGAGACAGAGAGAGAGAGAGAGAGAGAGAGAGAGAGAGAGAGAGAGGAGAGAGATTGAATTTGGGGGGAATGCCAAAAGTTCCCCCCGCCTTTTTATTTAAGTCTGGAACGCTAATTTAGCGACGGAATGGCGACTACGGAATATCCGTCGCCCAATAGTCGCTATTATTGATTATCCGACTGAATATCCGTCGCTACGTAGTCGAAGATATGTCCCGCCAATTATATACACAATTCCCGCCAAATAAACGACTACGTGGCGACGACCGAATATCCGTCGCTATAACACCGACACACTAGCGACGGATGTGCGACCTTTCCTACCCCTAAAATTAAAATAAAAAATGGCAAATGTTTGTGGTCGATAATCAGTCGCTGAGCGGCCACGAACCCGTCGCTAATACCGACGAAATAATTCCGTCGCTAAATTGCCGTCGCTAAATGAGCGTATTTTGGTAGTGGTAGCTTGGAGCCGTCACTCCCCAGGTGAATCTACTTGGGAGAGGGAGTCGAACATGAGGGAGAAATACCCTTACTTGTTCAATCCAACCGCTGCGAGGGAACCACCCATTCCCGTTTCATACCTTAGAGGTTAGTTTCGATCGCAGCCTTAGTCATTTCATTGCATTGCTTGCTATGTTAGAATATTGTCGGGTCTTCAATCCTTGTGAATTTCGAGGACAAAATTTTTCAAGGAGGGAAGACTTGTAAGCTCCTATTTTTCAAAAATTATTAAATTAGTGTTAATTAATTATTAATGTCATTTTTAGCCTTAAAATATTTATTATGATTTTTAAAAAAATTTCTAGAATTTTTAAATAAATTTTAAATGAGTTTTAAATACAAAAATATCAAATTATAATTTTCTAAAAAGTTTTAATATCATTTTGTAATATTTAGAATTGTTTTTATATCATTATACAATTTGTTAAATTGTTTTTATAACAGTTTGCAAATAATAAATTGTTTCATTTATGTTATGCAAATTATTTATTGCATTTGCTTACTGGAAGGACCTATTTGTAATAACCTAAATCCTAGGGACCCTATTGCAAGATTCCTACCCACCCCCCTGCCCGACGACCGACAACGACGACCGGCCTGCCCCCGCCATTTTCGGCTGTCCTGACCGACCTAGAACCGCCCCAACCCCTTATAAAACCCCCCTTTCGAAATCCCAGACCGAGCCCTAACCCACCACGACCACCACGAATACCCCCGACCACCGTAGAGCCCCAACTCCGGCGAAAAACCCTAGCCGTAGCCCTAGCTCCGACAAACGCTCGTCCAGCCCCCCCCCCCGACGAGCGCCACCGCCCACAACCGCCACCATTCGACGCGCCCCGACGAGCTGAGTGCAGCGCCACCGGAGCGCCGCCGTCCCGACATCTCCTCCGCCGTCCACGACCCCCGAAACCCCCTTTCGACGACCGGACACATGAGTAATTATGTCAAACCGTGTCGTGTGAGGCTCGTGTCCACATATGTTGTTCGTCGTGTCCTGGCGAGCACGAGTGTGGAACTGGACACGTGAAACTCGTGTCGTGCGTGTCGAATCGACCCAGACACGTAAATACCTGTGTCCCTAACTGTCAGGACACAGGACTGTTTTATATTTTTTTATCATTTAATCACTTAAAACCTAAATAAAATTAACCTAATCCTAACCCCTAATACAACTGTCGGGCTGACCCCCTGGCCAGCCCGACCTAGCCTAACCCCCCCTGCGCAGGCTCGGGTTCGAGCCCCCCCTCTTCCTTTCTGTTTCTTTTTCTGTTTCTTTTTTTTCTTTTCTTTTTCTTTTTTGTTTTAATATATATATATATATATATTAGTATATATATATATATTTATATATACTGTATTTTTGACAGTATATTATATATGTATATAATTTTATAGTTAGTAAATTTTATTTTATTTTTATTTTTTATTTTTTATTTTTTTTTATATATATATGTTTGTATTTGTATACATATATGTATATATGTATATATTTTCATGTGTATATATATATTATTATATATACACTTTATAATTAAATGTTTCCTTATATATATATATATATATATATATATATATATATATATATATATATATATATATATATATATATATATATATATATATATATATATACTTTTAAAACATATGTATGTATATTTTCACTATGCATAATTTTGCCTTATTAAAATATTAATATTTATTTTATATTTTTACCAATTTGTATTTTAGTGTATTTAAATTTCTGCAACCATTTGGTGTCCAAGCCTAGCATGGGTTTTTGGGCCCAAATGTGTTTTCACACATTCAAGACCTGTACAAGTCATATTGGACTTGATTCATGGCCTTGGGTCCTGTATTTGAACTTTGGTTCAAATTATATACATGGACAAAAATACGCAGATAATTAATTAATTAATTTCAATTGTGTGCAATGCTGTTTTTGAATTTCTGAAAATACTTAGAGTACTGTTAAAATTCTGGAAAAATAGTATTTAGATACTATGTTACTTTAGCTAATTTAGTATAATTTTTGTAGTATTTAAATTACAGTTTTGCCACTAGTTTGGCTTGTGGAACCAAAACTCATTTTCTGTATACTTAGGAAAACTGATTTTTATAAAATACTTGTACTGGTTAATAAATTCCAGAAAAATTATAATAAGTTTCTATAATTAGTAAGGATCTTTTTTGTACTTTACTTTAAGTAAAAATAAGCTTTTTTTCTATCCCAAAAATTGTTAAAACATAATGATCATTTGATTTATTTATTGATTAATTACGACTTGTAACTTTTTGTGTTATTTTGAGTTTTAGCCGTTTTGAACCTCACCCCTCACTAGTGTAAAGACCCTAGAAAGTTAGTTAAAATAGTGTGTTACCCCATATTGGTCTCCTATGCTAAAATTATCATTTTGGCTAGGTGTCCAGTCACAAGTCATGTTTCACAGATTAGTGTCTTAGTGTTTTAGCTTAGTGTAAAAGCTAAGTTTATATATTTATTTCTACAGTGACGAGTTACCGGACATCCATAGCACTTTTATCGCAGCTTATTTGCTTTGCTTTGCTAGAGGCAAGTACTTTCTACAAACTTTACATACTGTCACATCAATGAACTGTAAATCCAACCATGTTAAATGCTGATCCTTGGGGTAGCAAGTTAAAACTTCACATGTTGTACTTTCAGTTACTACCATGCTTAGAACAGTCTTGATGTATCTCACACATGATTAGAATATGAGTTATGGGGAAACTGATAGTAGTGTACGTGATCATACCCCCTCTACAGTACCGAGCAAAGTTTTATTTTATATGTTACTGCGCCGTAGGCCTTTATCTCAAAGCTGTATTTATGCGTATGTACATCTACCGCCTTTACACTTGTACGTATGTATATTTCATTTACATGTGCCCCAGCACTTTGTACATCTATTGACCGATCATGTACCTGCTACAGTTTTAAACATTACATATACATATGTCTCTATGACAAATGTGTCCTTGCCATGATAGATTGTGTGATGCCATGTTTCCAGTTATTCCTCTTATGTTCATTTCCATGTTTCATATGCTAGTTTGCTAGATTCAGTACTTGCTCCCGTCCTGACAGGATAACGTTGTAGGTAGGTGTGTCCACTTGGGTAGGTGGAACTATGGGTGGTATTGGAACTTCCGGATACTGCGGTTCAGCTGCTGGTTCTACTATCACTTCTTCTTGGATAGTCTCCTGAGGTGAGACTGGCCCTTGTTGCTGACCAACCTGGTCGTGTTGCCCATGTTGCCCCTGCTGTTGTCCAGCTCTGACCGATACGGACGAAGTGCCCCTAAGAAAAGGTACAAGAGAACAATCAAACAATCGGACATGAAGGATCAATGAAGTCAAAGGATACCGGAATGTCAAGCAAGGATTGAGAATAACGAATCATGAGATCAAGGGGGGTACGTGTGATTGAGACATCCTATAAATCAAAACACCCCACAAGTCTGAAATCAGACCTGCATGGGCCACCACTAAAACCTTGTCACGCCCCAGAACCAGAATACTGGAGAGCGGGGGAATGACTCAGCCAGCTACGTATTACCGGTAGATGAATACCGTATAATACGATCAATGCTGTCTAACCAGACGAGGGGGTGCATACTACATGAAAGTCTTACTATGGTTACTCCACATCTATTGTCTCAATCATTCAAACAAGAAACAGAAAATAGAGAACATGTGAGAATAAGCAGTAAGGCGTCCCAAACGCTCAGTCAAAATGTTCTTGATATCTGGCTTTACAAAACATAGCCAGATAATGTAGCAAAGTATACATAATTGTTTATCAGCTGCAGCCTGACTTAGTTACAATTATGCAAAAGTAATTACAAGACAAGCCGACTAACATGTCGGTGCCAAACGGCAAGGTATAGAGTAAGCAACAAAATGAGTGAGAGAGTAAGGAACCCACTCGAGTCCTCCTGCGATCATCCCTCTAGTGTTGACCATCTTGGAGGTAGAAGTAAGCTGGATCCTCGGGAACCGGCTCTAAATCTGGCTATGCAAAACCAGAGAGGTTAGACCTCTAATAGCAAGTACCGCAAAGGAGCACGATATGAGGAATGAAGCCAGTAATAAGAGAATATGATAATAGATCTCTGCTATCTACTAGGACTCACACAACATCACGACACTTCGAACCAACCTCCCAACCAAACAAGGACAGAAGTTGGCCCGTCATGTCCTGACATTCTGATCATCTCAGTTAAGTAACAGAGTAGGTACAGTACACAAACAAATCAATTTAAACGGCCAGACAACTACTACGGCTTGCTATTGTGAGTCCCAAGTTATCCTGGAATTATGCAATAAAGATTCCTTAGTTCTTCCTATGTGCGAGCAATGCTAGTCTATCCAGTCAATCAATTGCGCCAATCATGAATTAGACGAGTCCCAGCGGGATGTCCGTCATCAATATACAATATACAGTAATAATATAAGCAGATACCGCTCCCTGCCCGTGTGGCAGGTTTACAGTATCTGTGGGAACCAGCCGGCCTGTCGGGCACTAATAGTCCCGAAGAGGGCTGCCATATAAGAACTCGGGAATCCATTCTCTCCATGCCATCATTATTTTATTTGACTTAATAGTCTCTACGTTGAGTGAAGTTCCATGTCGTGGATCATGGTCATTCAGAATGAGTACTTTCGTACAAAGTACGATATGCCTAACTCTACAACGATACCCGTGCGGTTAGGTTGTAGGTCTTACATAGCATAATACAATAATTAAAACTAACCACGGAATAATCATGCCTTGACCATAAAGTACACATGCTGCTCTGTAGAGAAATAAATAAATTGAAGCCTGCACATGCCTGTATGTCAATATTCGGGATCGGCTAATCGATTACAATAGTTCATAACATGAACGTGTCTCATTCAATCAATTCAATAAGAAGACTAGCCAGTCTCTTAGTTCCAACTAGGAACGCATGATCAATTTTAGTCAAGATAACCATCGTCATCAATGGTGACAAGGCATGAAAGTCAATTAGTATTAAATGGGGTCGAGTCTATAACTCTCAGGGTTAAGTTCCAGCCTTACTTGTAAGCCCCCTGAATTTCTCGAATTATTTTTCGAATTTTATAATGAATTATTTTCAATAATTCATTTCTATATAATTAATTTTGATCCTTAAATGCTCTTTACCGTGACTTGGAATTCTAGAGCATCAGGGATGTCAGTCTCTGAAAACTTCCTTCTTGGAGTTTGTAGTAGACGAGATTATCTTCACAGTGATATATCATGTCCCATCCAAACTCGTTCCCTTGTGCTCCTTTTGTATCGCGCAAGTTCGGGTCAATTTAGACCATTTAAATTATTAATTGATTTCCCACTCTTTTTCTTGATCCCCATAAGCACGTTATCGTGGCTTTTAATTTAGGAGCACCAGACCTGTCTTTTTCTTGAAACCAACTTATCATGCCTGATCTACTCGAGACGCTCTTCACCCATGACCTTCGTGTCCCACTCAGACACTCCATTTTGTGCTCCATTTCCTTCGTGCAACTTTCGGTTCAATTTAGGCCACTTAATTATCTACCGTGAAACCTGATTTGATTTCCAATTTAATTTTGGGACCCGACATCGACCCAACCTAGTCGACCCCAAATAGGGACGTGGTCCACATGAAGCCTACTACCCGTATGACACTTGTGTCCCATTTATTGGAGTCCCCGTATATTATTTATTTTCCTTTGGTTATAAATACTCATATTTAATTCGATTATTGCACCCGGTTCGATTTTGACTCGACCCGGTTCGACCGAACCCGAATCCATGCTCCATGTTGCCCTTTCATAACTGCCCAAACGCCCCACATAATTTTCCTATTTTTTTTTCTATTTAAAAATATCTAATTTTCTCTCTCCACTTTACAAATATCTCTTATATATATATATATATATATATATATATATATATATATATATATATATATATATATATATATATATATCTTACTTTACACTTACACACACTCCCTCACCATTCCCATCACCAGCAGAGAACACCCCCCCCAAAACCGACTTCTCTCTCTCTCCCTCTTATTCAAATATCTTCCTCTCTCTCTCTCTACAACTCTTTCTCTCTCTCTTTATATTTATATACACTCACCCACAATATAACTCTCTCTCTCTCTCTCTCACCTACACACACATGAACCCCCTCTCTCCACAGCAAGAGCAGCCACCTCCCTCTCCCCATGCCATGGCCGAACTCCTCACCTCCTTCCTCTCCTTCTCTTTCTCTTCTTCATCACCATTTCAAATTACCACCACCATCATCATCATCTTTCCCTCTCCATCAACTCGACCACCACCTTCCTAGGCCGAACTCCTCCCCTCCTCCTTCTTCTTCATCTAACACCATCACTACCATCCCACCATGTCACGCCCCAGAACCAGAATAGTGGAAAGCGGGGGCAGACATAGCCAGCTACGTATATTGAAATAGATTCCATCTCGCTATACGGTCACGGCTGTCTAGATACATGAGGGTTTACTACAAGCCAACAGTCTCCTATGGTCATGAACAAGCCTAGTGTCTCAATCACAAGCAAGTAAGTAAATGTTACAAGATGTATGATCATTAAATATACAATAATAAGGCGTCCCAAATATTACATATTCAGCTGATCATGAAGCTAGTCGTTACAAAATGTGAGGACTAGCAAGAGTTTAGTCATACATGATCAACCCTAGGATCTGTCAATCATGTTACAGCCCGTAGGCAGACAGTAAGTAAATACAATCGAGCTAAACAGGTGCTCGTCGGCTAAACGCCTCAAAAGAATATTTTTACAATAAAGTGGGAGAGCAAAAATAAACCCACTCGTTGCCCGGGTTACGTCTGGTGTTCACCATCGGGCTGGAAAAGCGGTGGATCCTCTGGAGCTGCTCCGAAATCTGGCCATATAAAACCAGCTGGGTCAGATCCCAGAAAGAGCAAGTGCCACAAAGGAAGCTTCACTTAGGAACTAAAACCAGCAATCAGTACAAGATATAAATAAAAGTAAGAACTGGAAATAAAGAAAACACATCAGGATGATATACGACGAGATAACCATGGAACTATTCAGATAACCAGGTTACAACCCGTAAACCAAACAAGGACCGGGGTTGTAACCCTTCGTCTGAACAGAACTTGAAATTCTCACCATTTATCGGTAAAATAAATACAAGCATTCTGGTCATGCAGTAGTCTGGAACAGGATCAGGACAAGACTAGACAGGTTAGACTCCATTCAATCATATCACGGCCAATAAAGAATTACGGCTTAATACTTTAACTAACTAGGGTTATCACAGGCCTAATTACTAGCAAGATGCAGTGAGATTACTCCACAGCCACAAGCCCTGCAGACCATCCAGGTTATCCAGGTCAAAATTAGGGGTTGAATTCAGGTGGGTACATCGTCCAGGAAACGCATGTACCCTTAAGTAGCTTGAAGGGTGCAACACATGACAGTGTGCTGGAAATGTGCCCTACTCGACGGCAGGCTACAGATCCCAGGCGCGCCCAGGTAACGGGATTGCCTGTAGCTGGGAGATCTCTTCATGACTACTGTATTAATCTAGTTATTAGCCTTAGTCTATTTTAGTAGGTACTCCTGACCGTGGTACTCAGGAGTCCCCTCCTAGACATGATGCAAGACAGGACTGGATTATTTGTACAAGCACAATCGCCCACGGTGTCCATGTTATTATACAGGTCATGTCATGTCAGGTAACCGTCGCAACAGCTTATCAGATATATCACGTCAGGTTATCATGCCAAGTGTACTTGTCCGGAGTGCGCCACGACGGGCCATTATCAGGTCATGTCAGGTTTTCTTGTGAAAGTGCACCACTACGGGTCACTATCGTATCATGCTCAGGTTTCATTTCCAAACATATTAAACAAATCCATGATTATCAAGTTCATGACAAAAGGCGTAAGGATATAAAATGGACGTAAAATATCTAATAAAATATCAATATTCAGGGCTATAGAAGAGCCATGCAGCTAAGTCATATGCGGTCAGGAAAGAGTAGACTCATGCGGCCCAATTAGGAGAGCGCATGCGGTCAGGAAGATAGGAAACTTATGCGGCTGGAAGAATGGGTCTTATGCGGCTAGCTGGCCACTCAGGTACATGCGGCCGGGGGGGGAGTGTGGTTCCAGGCGGCTCGAGAAGAAGCAACCTATGCGGCTGCGGGGGAAGGGAACCATATGCGGCTCAGAAGGGAAGAGTACTCATGCGGCTGGGTCAAGCAAGTCTCATGCGGCCAGCGGGAATGGCGCATGCGGCTGCAGAGTTCAGAACTTATGCGGCTGGGAATTGAGCGAGTTATGCGGCCAGATGAGTTTGGCCCTCATGCGGCTCAAGTACTTCCAGCCATGCGGCTGAAGAGAACACTTGCCGCATGAATACTCGTGCGGTCAAGTCAAACACTATTCATCTTCTCCAAAATTTCAGAGAAGAAGAACACCATGAGAGCCAAGTCCTCAAGCTCCATAACTCCATCATCCGGAGCCTAAATCCGAACTTCCATAGGTCAAAATGGGGTAGAACGAGATTCTCTACAACATGGAATCATCAAAACTTAAAAATAACAATGTTAACTAGATCAAAACCCAATAAATCCGAAAATAAAGTAAACTTAGATCTAGAAGAATCTAGCCATGGAAAGTGAAAATGCCAAGTTCTAAAGTTAGTTAAAATGTTGTAAGGAAGAGAATGAAGCAATAAAATTAGAGTTCCTCCATGAAGCAAGTTGTACTTGCCTAGACCTCTCTCTTCTTTCTTTGGTAGGTAAGAAGTAATGGGGAAGAAGAAGATGAGTAATGAAGAGAGAGAAAGAAGAAAGGGCAATAAATACAAATGGTGGTGGTAGGTAGGAGGTTCATCCAAGGGTTCATCATGAACCCAAGCAAAACCAAGCCAGGACGAACCAACCAACCCGAACCAGGAATAGACCAAGCCAAGAAGGAAATGCCAAGCCAGGAAATCATGCAATAAAATACGTACACATATTCCAAGAATACGTGATACGAACCACAGGCATTACACACCACAACCACCATGCACCACCTCCACCGCCGCCGCACCGTGCCCCGGCGACCGCCGCCGTGCCGTGCGCCACCATGTGGCCGGCGCACCCCCGCAGTAGCAGCAGCGAGGCAGTCGCAGCAGCACGCGCAAAGCCGCAGCAGCGCGCGCACAGCCGTGCGCACAGCCGCGCGCGAGACCGGCTAACCGCGCGATGCAGCACCGCCGCCGCCGGCCGTGGCCGGCCACCCATGGCCGGGCGACCTCGGGCGAGGCCCCCCCTTGTCGTCTTCGTCCTCCCCGACGCGAGAAACAGACTATCCGTGCGTTTTGCACGGAATTCCGTCGACGCGCGCGCGAACGAGATCCAGAATTGGCGCCTCGTCGCCGCAACTTCGCACATTTTTTGGGAGATCCGACCATTGGATCGGTGAACTCCTTGCTCTGTCTCAATTTCGGTATATCCACCTTCACTCTCCTTAATTTTTGTCCGTTAATTTCGTCGTTTGATACCTCAAAATCGGCCACCAAGTTGACATTTTAATTTGAACTGTTTTTGGACAGTTTACGATGCCAACTTCGCGGGTTCGTATCTTCGCCATCGCAGCTCTGGTTGGTGTGCTACCAGTTCTTGTGCGAAGCTGGTATAACCCTCTTCCTGCCCCCTTTATATTTCATTTCAGTTTGAGCTTGTTAGGTCGGTCGAATTCAACGCCAAAGTTGGTCGTTCGAATTCTTAGTTTTGCACTTGTAAAATTCTATTTTTGAACCCGGGACTCCGGATTCAATTTTTGACACCACCAGTAGACTCGTGGCGTCGTTCTGGCATGTTTTTATATAAAGTTTGCTTGATTTGGAGAACGTGGGCCCTGGCACGCATTTTGGTGTAAAGCGGGTCCCACTTTCTGGGTCAACGTGTTATTTTGAGTTCGACTCATCGGAATCCAATTTCGGATATACCGTTGAGTTCGTATCGTCATTCTGGACTCGTTGACATATAATTTGCTGAGTTTTGAGGACATTGGCTCCGACACGCTTTTCCGTGCAAATTGAATTCCAATGTCCGGGTCAACGGACCAATTTGTGATCGGATCAACGGAATCCAATTCTGGATATACCGTTGGGTTCGTATCGTCATTCTGGATTCGTGGACATATAATTTGTTAGGTTTTGTGTACTTTTATTTTGGCACATTTTTTGGTGCAAAGTGTGTACAACGGCGAACATCATTTTGGCCCGAAATTACCGTTTTGCCCCTGTGTCCAAATTGGACTTTTTGACAGGCTAGCCTAGCTGATTTGACCATTCTGGACACGTTGGTAATGGTTGTTTCACCATCCGACAACATCTGTAGGTTTTTACCCTATTATTATAATCTTTTCTCCTTTTGGTTGTTTTAGAGACCCGTCGATTTCAGTGATTTCTAAATCACAAAAATTAATAAGTTGACCCTGTGGATGTTTATAGAGACTAGCTTTGACCCAGTTTGACCATGGTTGACTACTTTGACTGAACGTCGAAGTAGAGTCAACATTAGCCTAGTTTGACCTAGAGTTGACCAGTTGACTAAAAGTCAACTGTAAGTCAACCATTGACCCAGTTTGACCCAGTTTGACCTAGTGTTACTCAGTGTGACCTAGTTTGACTTAGTTGACTGAGTCTGACCTAGATTGCGTAGCTTATACTATAGAATCAAGCCTAACACTGTTGAACCCTAATTAGCTTATATATATCTTATCTTTAGGTCTGTGGCATCACTTTGAGCATCGACCCCATTTAACAGCTCAGGACCGCAGGCGAGTACATTCTCTGATCATTTCATATTTGTTAGGACTTATATTCTTGCTTTAGATTACTTTACATGATGCTGTCACGTCATTATCACGGATTGGTACTATATGGATCTTGTTATGCGATGTTATCTCCCTCGAGGTGCATCAGATACAGTTGTCATGTGCTTTTCACGAACATCTTGTATTTTTTGTACACCGCTTCATGTATACTCTTGTGCAATCTTGTACTCTCATGATCACGTGAGAAAACATGATAAAAACCTCTTGTACAAGGTAACGTAACTTGACTAGATCCTTGTGTATTGATTGGGGAGGGTGAGTAGGAAATGGTTATGTGATCAAAATCCCATCTTGTACAAATTCTTGTGAAATCTTGTATATGTCCTAAGCCCGTTTATATAACCATATCATGCTCTAAATCACAGGTTACCTACAGTTCTTACTTATCATATATATAGATATTTCCAGTTATCAAATCTCTCTCGTTTTTACATATATTCTTTACAGTCCATGTATCTTACTCTATGCATGCTTTACATTTCCTAACATGATATGAACTGCGTGAGATGTATTGTACTCATTCTGCTCCTGACTGGATACGTTATGAAAATATTACAGATGTTGATGCTAGCTGAGGTAGTTCCCACTATTCTTCTCTATGAGTTGCCTGGTAGATATCTTTAGTCAGTCTTGTTGTTCTTTCTTTATTTTCCTGTCTTATGATCATTATAGATTCTAGTTGTTCTAGTGATATTGCTATTAATTCTTGTCTTATCTTCCTTAGTTTTCGTGATGTGACATGAGTACATTTCTAGTTATGGATTCTTAGATGTTGTAGTTAGTATAGTATACTTGACAGCGTTCTACCGCCGATACTGCGGCGTAGGCTGGGCGTGGCCCACGTATCCGTATCCGTATATCCGGGTGCGGGTCGTGACAAGTTTTTAGTGGTGGCCCATGCAGGTCAGTCTTTGCAATTAATGCGAAGTCGTGGTAGTACTTGAGCTTTTCTGTACTACTGCGAGCCTGTCCTAGGATTAAGGTTGAGTCATGGAATATTTTAGGAATTTGGTACTCAGTCACATATTAGGAACTCTTGGTAGATTCCAGGGATGACCCCTGGGAATCTTATTTCGAACTTTTTGAAACTTTTCCCATTTGTTTCTATCCGTCATGATTCCTGAAACATCTGTCCGTATCAAACTTTATTCCTCCATGGGATGAGTTTGTGGACCCCAGAGGGAAGGTATGAGTTGGACTTTTTTATCATCTAGGTTGGGGAGAGAATATGATTTACCAACCTCGTATCATGGTCGAGGTTTGTTTTAGATTATATTCCACCATTTTCTATCTTGACCTAGGTAGTACCCTCGGGACTTTTCCTAAGATTTCCTCTGAACCCTATCTCAGAAGTTGTTTCCGTTGTTTCTATTAACTTACCCTTGACTTGTTGTTAAATTTTAAATCTTAAATATTCGTTGTTGACCTTTGATTTTGTTTAGGATAATTCTTTTAAGAATTGAGTTAAGATATCCTGATAAACATATTTTGGACGAGGACGATGAGAACGGTAAGTGTCTACTTTACTTATGGAGTTTAGAATTTATCGCAGTCATATTAGCTAGCCTGACAGGGACATGGAGCCTGATTTTGGATATACTATCCTAGTTATGGAATTTAGATTCTCTTGCAGCCATACCGGTTGGCGTGGTAAGGAATCTAGATGACATGATTATAGGGTGTATACCTTGGTTATGGACTCTATCGTTTATTGCAGCTATGTTTACTGACGTGGCGTAAATTCTGGCAACATGGTTTTGGATAGACGTGTATGGTTATCAGGTCATATCTTAAGTTGATTTACTTCTTTTACCAATTGAGCAAGATAATTCCTACCATTATTTCTTGTTTATCATTATTTTCTCTTTCATCGCATGATGATTTTCTCATCTTACCGTCATTTCCTTTGCCTTGTTTAGCTATGTCTTAATTACACAAATCACCTATCTCATATCTACATCTGACATCTACACTTGAAAACTCTAGAAATTTCGAAATGTTTATATCTCAACTGTTCTTAAAATTTGATACTATTAAAATTTTGATTTCCTTCTTAGATGCTCGTGTCCAGACTTCGTTGATTTTGTTCTCCATCTTGCCCAAATTCTGATTTACTCAAAACTTGAGCAATTTCAATCGTGCTGAGACTAAATTATTTATTTTCATCATGATTGGACAATGCTATCATCACTCGTGCTTTAAACTTTCGATTCAATTCTGGCAAATGATTAAATTCTATTCCAATCACGATTAGGCTTCATACTATCTTTGATTATGCCGGAGTCTCATTTTCTGAATCGTGTCCCAATGACTTAACCCATCTATAATCGTGCCTATATGATTCTGTTCATATTTTGATTCTATCATGCGAAAAATTTTCATCATGCCTGAATAATTGTGAATTGAATATCTTAATCGTGCAAACTTGTCATTCTATGATCGTGCCTAAGTTTTTACCTAAAACTTTCTATCTTGTTTTACCCCTACTACAACCTTAATTTCGAGGACAAAATTTCTATAAGGTGGGTAGGATGTAAGCCCCCTGAATTTCTCGAATTATTTTTCGAATTTTATAATGAATTATTTTCAATAATTCATTTCTATATAATTAATTTTGATCCTTAAATGCTCTTTACCGTGACTTGGAATTCTAGAGCATCAGGGATGTCAGTCTCTGAAAACTTCCTTCTTGGAGTTTGTAGTAGACGAGATTATCTTCACAGTGATATATCATGTCCCATCCAAACTCGTTCCCTTGTGCTCCTTTTGTATCGCGCAAGTTCGGGTTAATTTAGACCATTTAAATTATTAATTGATTTCCCACTCTTTTCCTTGATCCCCATAAGCACGTTATCGTGGCTTTTAATTTAGGAGCACCAGACCTGTCTTTTTCTTGAAACCAACTTGTCATGCCTGATCTACTCGAGACGCTCTTCACCCATGACCTTCGTGTCCCACTCAGACACTCCATTTTGTGCTCCATTTCCTTCGCGCAACTTTCGGTTCAATTTAGGCCAATTAATTATCTACCGTGAAACCTGATTTGATTTCCAATTTAATTTCGGGACCCGACATCGACCCAACCTAGTCGACCCCAAATAGGGACATGGCCCACATGAAGCCTACTACCCGCATGACGCTTGTGTCCCATTTATTGGAGTCTCCGCATATTATTTATTTTTCCATGGTTATAAATACTCATATTTAATTCGATTATTGCACCCGGTTCGATTTTGACTCGACCCGGTTCGACCGAACCCGAATCCATGCTCCATGTTGCCCTTTCATAACTGTCCAAACGCCCCACATAATTTTCCTATTTTTTTTCTATTTAAAAATATCTATTTTTCTCTCTCCACTTTACAAATATCTCTTTTATATATATATATATATATATATATATATATATATATATATATATATATACATATATATATATATATACATATATATATATATCTCTTACTTTACACTTACACACACTCCCTCACCATTCCCATCACCAGCAGAGAACACCCTCCCCCCCCAAACCGACTTCTCTCTCTCTCCCTCTTATTCAAATATCTTCCTCTCTATCTCTCTCTCTCTCTCTACAACTCTTTCTCTCTCTCTTTATATTTATATACACTCACCCACAATATAACTCTCTATCTCTCTCTCACCTACACACACATGAACCCCCTCTCTCCACAGCAAGAGCAGCCACCTCCCTCTCCCCATGCCATGGCCGAACTCCTCACCTCCTTCCTCTCCTTCTCTTTCTCTTCTTTATCACCATTTCAAATTACCACCACCATCATCATCATCTTTCCCTCTCCATCAACTCGACCACCACCTCCCTTGGCCGAACTCCTCCCCTCCTCCTTCTTCATCTAACACCATCACTACCATCCCACCACAACCACCATGCACCACCTCCACCGCCGTCGCACCGTGCCCCGGCGACCGTCGCCGTGCCGTGCGCCACCATGTGGCCGGCACACCCCCGCAGTAGCAGCAGCGAGGCAGTCGTAGCAGCACGCGCAAAGCCGCAGCAGCGCGCGCACAACCGCGCGCGAGAACGGCTAACCGTGCGGTGCAGCACCGCCGCCGCCGGCCGTGGCCGGCCACCCATGGCCGGGCGACCTCGGGCGAGGCCCCCCTTGCCGCCTTCGTCCTCCCCGACGCGAGAAACAAACTATCCGTGCGTTTTGCACGGAATCCCGTCGACGCTCGCGCGAACGAGATCCAGAATTGGCGCCTCGTCGTAGCAACTTCGTACGTTTTTCGGGAGATCCGACCATTGGATCGGCGAACTCCTTGCTCCGTCTCAATCTCGGTATATCCACCTTCACTCCCCTCAATTTTCGTCCGTTAATTTCGTCGTTTGATACCTCAAAACCGGCCACCAAGTTGACGTTTTAATTTGAACTGTTTTTGGACAGTTTTGCGACGCCAACTTCGCGGGTTCGTATCTTCGCCGTCGCAGCTCCGGTTGGCACGCTACCAGTTCCTGTGCGAAGCTGGTATAACCCTCTTCCTGCCCCCTTTAGATTTCATTTCAGTTTGAGCTTGTTAGGTCGGTCGAATTCAACACCAAAGTTGGTCGTTCGAATTCTTAGTTTTGCACTTGTAAAATTCTATTTTTGAACCCGGGACTCCGGATTCAATTTCTGACACCACCAGTAGACTCGTGGCGTCGTTCTGGCATATTTTCATATAAAGTTTGCTTGATTTGGAGAACGTGGGCCCTGGTACGCATTTCGGTGCAAAGCGGGTCCCACTTTCTGGGTCAACGTGTTATTTTGAGTTCGGCTCATCGGAATCCAATTTCGGATATACCGTTGAGTTCGTATCGTCATTCTGGACTCGTTGACATATAATTTGCTGAGTTTTGAGAACATTGGCTCCGACACGCTTTTCCGTGCAAATCGATTTCCAATGTCCGGGTCAACGGACCAATTTGAGATCGGATCAACGGAATCCAATTCTGGATATACCGTTGGGTTCATATCGTTATTCTGGATTCGTGGACATATAATTTGTTAGGTTTTGTGCACTTTTATTTTGGCACGTTTTTCGGTGCAAAGTGTGTCCAACGGCAGACATCATTTTGGTCCAAAATTACTGTTTTGCCCCTGTGTCCAAATTGGACTTTTTGACAGGCTATCCTAGCTGATTTGACCATTCTGGACACGTTGGTAATGGTTGTTTCACCATCCGACAACATCTGTAGGTTTTCACCCTATTATTATAATCTTTTCTCCTTTTGGTTGTTTTAGAGACCCGTCGATTTCAGTGATTTCTAAATCACTGAAATTAATAAGTTGACCCTGTGGATGTTTATAGAGACTAGCTTTGACCCAGTTTGACCATGGTTGACTACTTTGACTGAATGTCGAAGTAGAGTCAACATTAGCCTAGTTTGACCTAGAGTTGACCAGTTGACTAAAAGTCAACTGTAAGTCAACCATTGACCCAGTTTGACCAAGTTTGACCTAGTGTGACTCAGTGTGACCTAGTTTGACTTAGTTGACTGAGTCTGACCTAGATTGCGTAGCTTATACTATAGAATCAAGCCTAACACTGTTGAACCCTAATTAGCTTATATATATCTTATCTTTAGGTCTGTGGCATCACTTTGAGCATCGACCCCATTTAACAGCTCAGGACCGCAGACGAGTACATTCTCTGATCATTTCATACTTGTTAGGACTTATATTCTTGCTTTAGATTACTTTACATGATGCTGTCACGTCATTATCACGGATTGGTACTATATGGATCTTGTTATGCGATGTTATCTCCCTCGGGGTGCATCAGATACAGTTGTCATGTGCTTTTCACGAACATCTTATATTTCTTGTACACCGCTTTCATGTATACTCTTGTGCAATCTTGTACTCTCATGATCACGTGAGCAAACATGATAAAAACCTCTTGTACAAGGTAACGTAACTTGACTAGATCCTTGTGTATTGATTGGGGAGGGTGAGTAGGAAATGGTTATGTGATCAAAATCCCATCTTGTACAAATTCTTGTAAAATCTTGTAAAATCTTGTATATGTCCTAAGCCCGTTTATATAACCATATCATGCTCTAAATCACAGGTTACCTAAAGTTCTTACTTATAATATATATAGATATTTCCAGTTATCAAATCTCTCTCGTTTTTACATATATTCTTTACAGTCCATGTATCTTACTCTATGCATGCTTTATATTTTTCAACATGATATGAACTGCGTGAGATGTATTGTACTCGTTCCGCTCCTGACTGGATACGTTATGAAAATATTACAGATGTTGATGCTAGCTGAGGTGGTTCCCACTATTCTTCTCTATGAGTTGCCTGGTAGATATCTTTAGTTAGTCTTGTTGTTCCTTCTTTATTTTCCTGTCTTATGATCATTATAGATTCTAGTTGTTCTAGTGATATTGCTATTAATTCTTGTCTTATCTTCCTTAGTTTTCGTGATGTGACATGAGTACATTTCTAGTTATGGATTCTTAGATGTTGTAGTTAGTATAGTATACTTGACAGCGTTCTACCGCCGATACTGCGGTGTAGGCTGGGCGTGGCCCACGTATCCGTATCCGTATATCCGGGTACGGGTCGTGACATTATTGGATATCCATAAACCAGTCAAGACACAAGGCACGTTCTACACAACCATATGTATGAAAAATATTAACATGCTAAGATTTTCGAGTTAATAAAAAAAAGGCGTAAGGATATAATAGGAGAATTATCATGCCACCATTAAATGAATAAATTATAGAGCAAATAGAAACACCCAGGTTAGATTACACCAAGTCTATGCTAAGGCCAACAAGTCACGCCAAGTTTAGTAGGTAGGAGTGAGCGTATAAAGTGATTCACGCTGGTACACACAGCGTAAGCGTGAAGAGTAACTCACGCACGCACAGCGTGAGCGTAAAAAGTAATTCACGCACGCACATCGTGAGCGTGAAAAGTAATTCACGCACGCACAGCGTGAGCGTGAAAAGTAATTCACGCACGCACAGCGTGAGCGTGAAAAAGACACAATGTCTGAGCCTAAGATTTGGCTACAGCGAAGGCGACGTGCTCCGGCACGAGATGTGGCGTCGAGTGTTAAGATGTTGGCATAGAGTTTGTATGAGTTAGGCTTGAGCTGTTGCGAGTTAAGTCGAAAAGGGCCGTAGGACAAGTTGTGTGAAGTTACGTTGAGTTGCTGGGCACGACCTCGAAATATGAGGCACGGCAGCGTTGTCACAACACAAGTGTAGGCGAGACTAAGCGAGGAGGCACTGCCTCGGAGATATTGAAGCACGAATCAAGTTCATGGCACGACCGAGTCGTCACGTCCCAGAGTTTGGCACAAAAGACAAGTATAAGTCGGTACGTCGACAATACAAGCACGAGAAAGGTCTAGAGGCAAGGAAATGGAGTCCTTCGTGTAGTTGCGTCTCTGATTATGGCCGTAAGGCAAACACGACCTGATAGGTTAACGTTATTGGCACAGAATGGGTCTAAGGCAAAAGTATGAGTTAACGTCGTTGTGCAAGCACGGGATGGTCCTTAGACACAAGTAATGCAAAAGGCGTCGGTCCTAAAACTGATCCTAAGGCAAAGAATAGAAAGACAATCGAAAAAGGGTTTATGTTGCACAAAGTAAATGAAACGTGTAGGTTTTGTATGGGTGGGCGAGGAGCTCACTCCACCAGTACAGTGGTACTGACACCCACACAGTGTTTCATGTGCAGGCACAGGTAGAAGCTCGTGGCGCGGAGCTCGCTTGGATGCGTCGAGGCACGGAGTTCCTTGGTGAGTCGAAGCGTGCGGCCGCGTGATCTGAAGACTTATACAGGACATAATGTTTGGACATCGCCTTCCGAAGCTTCCGCTGGATTGAAGTATTGTATCGAGAGATGAGTGAGATCAGAGTGACTTGTAAATGAGGGAAAAGTGAGCACGAGAGAACTTATAATTTGGCCTTGCGCCCACAAATGTAATCTTGTATTCAATATCAATAAAGAGATTCTTTTGAGTTACTTGTGTTCATGTGTTCTTCTTTAAATCTCTGCTGAAATGATTCAATGTTTCTGCTTAGGACTTCTGTGTGACGACCCCGTCGCCGTCGCTGTAATCGGCCGTTATGAAACTACCTTGTACGAGCGCAATCTAGCCTCGTGCGGCATCATGCCTTAGCGAGGACGATCGCTCCTACGGGAGCGGAGCGTGACACCAGCCGGCTTGTCGGGCACTAATAGTCCCAAAGAGGGCTGCCATGTAAGAACTCGGGAATCCATTCTCTCCATGCCATCATTATTTTATTTGACTTAATAGTCTCTACGTTGAGTGAAGTTCCATGCCGTGGATCATGGTCATTCAGAATGAGTACTTTCGTACAAAGTACGATATGCCTGACTCTACAACGATACCCGTGCGGTTAGGTTGTAGGTCTTACATAGCGTAATGCAACAATTAAAACTAACCACGGAATAATCATGCCTTGACCATAAAGTACACATGCTGCTATGTAGAGAAATAAATAAATTGAAGCCTGCACATGCCTGTATGTTAATATTCGGGATCGGCTAATCGATTACAATAGTTCATAACATGAACGTGTCTCATTCAATCAATTCAATAAGACGACTAGCCAGTCTCTTAGTTCCAACTAGGAACGCATGATCAATTTTAGTCAAGATAACCATCGTCATCAATGGTGACAAGGCATGAAAGTCAATTAGTATTAAATGGGGTCGAGTCTATAACTCTCATGGTTAAGTTCCAGCCTTACTGGGTATCCATAAACCAGTCAAGACACAAGACACGTTCTACACAACCATATGTATCAAAAATATTAACATGCTAAGATTTTCGAGTTAATAAAAAAAAGGCGTAAGGATATAATAGGAGAATTATCATGCCACCATTAAATGAATAAATTATAGAGCAAATAGAAACACCCAGGTTAGATTACACCAAGTCTATGCTAAGGCCAACAAGTCACGCCAAGTTTAGTAGGTAGGAGTGAGCGTATAAAGTAATTCACGCTGGTACGCACAGCGTGAGCGTGAAGAGTAACTCACGCACGCACAGCATGAGCGTGAAAAGTAATTCACGCACGCACAGCGTGAGCGTGAAAAGTAATTCACGCACGCACAACGTGAGCGTGAAAAGTAATTCACGCACACACACAAAGACGTGTGCGTAACTCAAATGTCACGCTGGCACGTAAAGACGTGAGCGTAACTCAAATGTCACGCTGGCACGTAAAGACGTGAGCGTAACTCAAATGTCACGCTGGCACGTAAAGACGTGAGCGTGACTAAAAATTCACGCTGACACGTAAGAACGTGAGCGTGACTAAAAATTCACGCTGACACGTAAGAACGTGAGCGTGACTAAATCTCCCGAACTCCAATCTTATGGAACCTTCGTTCCAAGCCAGAAATGAGGTTCCCATGGTTCAGAATGGTGTAAAATGAGGAGCTCCACCACACGAACCATCTACTTTCGAAAACATGCCAGTTTGGTAGATCAAAACCCATGAACAACCGAGAATACAACAACTTGGATCTAGAAGAAACAAGCCAAAGAAATCAAAAATGCTAAGTACTAAACTCTCTTAGAATCATGAGAGGAAGAAAAATGAACCATAAAAATGGTCCTCAAATGGAAAGCAAGATGCACTTGCCTACTGTTGGTAGGTGGAGAGAGTGATGAGGAAGAAGAAGAAGAAGAAGAAGAAGAAGAAGAAGAAGGAGAGTTTATGAAGAGAGAGAAGGGGATGGGGGCTTTAAATGGGAAATGGTGGTGGTAGGTGGGGTTCGGTTCATGTTGAACCACCAAGAACCCGAGAAAAAAACCTAACCTAGGCCGAACCTAAAATAAGACTAAAGCAGAGAATAAAAGCAGGAAGAAAAATACAGATAATTAATTAACATAAAATTAAAAGAATTTAATTACAGGATAATACATGATAAATACTAAATAAATATATATATGAGTTGTACATGTATAAAAATATGCATTCTGGGAACGGGGAGTGACATCTCTACCCACCTTAGAAAAATTTCGTCCTCGAAATTTCAAATCCAAGCAGGTAGAAATATCGGAGCTAAACTAATACAAGCAATTCTAGTGAACAAGCAATCATTTTTACCATATCAAAAGCAAGTACTATATATGTAAATTCATCAATCCACGATATCAAGTAGCTCTACCCATAAGGTGATAAGCATGAAGAATCAGGACAATCAAGGTATACTAAAAGAGATATACCTTGTGAGTCAAACATGTATGGATACCGTGATCGGATATTATCCTCACGTTCCCACGTTGACTCTCTCAAGGAGTAATGACCCCAAGCAACACAGACAAGACTAATTGTTCGGTTCTTAAGTATCTTCTCTCTTCGGTCTAAAATGGACACAGGCTGTTCCTCGTAAGACAGGTTGGTACCAACAACCAGCTCAGAATGATCGAGGATATGGCTTGGGTCCGATACATACCTACGTAATTGAGATACATGAAACACGTTATGCACCTCTCATAACGAAGGTGGGAGGGATAAACGATAAGCAATATCGCCTATCCGATCAAGGATAACAAATGGGCCCACGTACCGCGGACTCAATTTCCCGCGAATGCCAAATCTAATGACCCCACGAGTAGGTGAGATCCGCAAGAATACGTGGTCCCCAACAGAGAAATCTAACGGCCTACGATGCTGGTCCGCCCAATGACGATGCCGGTCCTGCGCAACTCGAAGTCGCTCTCTAATTCTCGTAACCACTTCAACCGTCTGAATAATCATTTCTGGGCCTAACATCTTCCTCTTTCCGATATCATCCCATGCAAGCAACGACCTACACTTCTTACCATATAGTGCTTCAAATGGCGCCATCTGGATACTGTCTTGATAACTATTGTTGTATGAGAACTCGACTAAGTGCAGGTGACTCTTCCAAGACCCTCCAAAATCTAGAGTGCAAGCTCGTAACATATCTTCTAAAGTCTGAATCGTTCTTTCTGATTGCCCATCCATCTGCGGATGGTAGGCCGTGCTAAACCTTAACTTGGTACCCAGACTATGATGTAAGCTCTTTTAGAAATATGATGTAAAGCGGGTATCTCGATCCGACACAATACTGACAGGGACTCCATGCTGCCTGACTATCTGTTGCATATACAACTCTGCCAACTTTTTCTGTAGATTGCCCTACTCTGAAAGGAAGAAAGTGTGCTACCTTTGTAAGTCGGTCCACTATTACCCAAATAGCGTCCTTACCACTTGGTGATCTCGGTAAACCGGTCACAAAGTCCATTGTAATATGCTCCCATTTCCATTCCGGGATAGGAAGTGGTTGCAATAACCCAGCTGGCCTCTGCTGTTCTGCCTTCACTTGCTGACATACCAAGCAACGGGAAACAAATCTAGCTATCTCTCTCTTCATCCCGTTCCACCAGAAATACTGTTTGATATCTTGGTACATCTTGGTCCCTCCAGGGTGAATAGAATACTGAGAACTGTAAGCTTCTGCCATAACCTCCTGTCTGATATCTCCACTAGGCACACATAGACGTGATCCAAACCTAAGTGTACCATCTTCATGAATTCTCATCTCCTTTCTGAGTCCTGACTCACATTCTGTCCTAAGCTTCTGAATCCTTGGGTCTTGTGCCCGAGCTGCCTTGATCCTGCCTACCAAGTCGGATTGAACTTGCAGACTTGTTAGAACTCCTATATCACTAGGAAGTATAACTTCGATGCCCATCTCCTGAAGGTCTTCTAAGATATGCCTCTGTGTTGTCAACATAAATGCGCCGCCTCTCATGCTGAGAGCGTCTGCTACTACATTAGCCTTGCCTGGATGATACTGAAGCTCCACGTCATAATTCTTGATCAACTCCAGCCATCTTCTCTGCCTCATGTTTAGTTCCTTCTGAGTAAAGATGTACTTCAGACTTTTATGGTATGTGTACATGTCCACTCGGTCACCATATAAGTAATGCCTCCATAGCTTCAGAGCAAACACTACTACCGCTAACTCCAAATCATGAGTTGGGTAATTCTTCTCGTGGTCCCGAAGCTGCCTAGATGCATATGCTATCACCTTTCCATGTTGTATAAGGACACATCCAAGTCCTTTATCTGACGCATCATAATATACTGTAAAACCTCCGGGTCCAACTGGCAATGTAAGAATAGGTGCTGATATCAACTTCTGCTTCAAAGTCTCGAATGATGCCTGACATTCTGCCGACCAAACGAATGGTACATCCTTTCGGGTCAAGCGGGTCATGGGTGCTGAAAGCCTTACAAAGTCTGACACAAACCTTCTGTAATATCTTGCCAATCACAAGAAACTCCGTACATCTGCTACGGTCTTGGGTACTGGCCAACTTTCTACTGCTTCTACCTTCTTGGGATCCACTGCTACTCCAGCTCCTGATATGATGTGACCCAAAAATGAAATGTGATCCGACCAAAACTCACACTTGCTGAGCTTGGCATACAACTGGTTCTCTCTCAGAACCTGTAACACTTTTCTGAGGTGGTCTTCATGCTCCTCTTCACTAGCAGAGTATACGAGAATGTCGTCAAGAAACACAACAATAAACTGGTCTAAGTATGGCATAAAGATGCGATTCATCAAATCCATGAATATTGTTGGAGCATTGGTCAAACCAAACGGCATTACTAAGAATTCATAATGCCCATACTTCGACCTGAATGCTGTCTTGGGAATATCTTCCTTCCGAACCCTCACCTGATGGTACCCTAAACGAAGATCTATCTTAGAGAAAACTCTAGCTTTGCTCAACTGATCAAATAAGTCGTCGATCCTGGGTAATGGGTACTTGTTCTTCACTGTTGTCGCGTTAAGCTTCCTGTAGTCAATGCACAATCTAGATGACCCATTTTTCTTCCCCACAAGTACTACTGGTGCTGCCCACGGCGATATGCTGGCTTGGATAAACTTTTTCTCCTTCAGTTCCTCTATGTGCTGATATACCTTGGCCTGCTCTGAATCTGCCATTCTGTAAACTCGATCTGATATCGATTTAGTTCCAGGTGCCAATTCTATACTGAACTCAATATCTCTAACCGGTGGTAGACCTGGGAGTTCTTCAGGAAATACGTCTAGAAACTCTTCAACTACCTTCGGAACCTGAACTTCTTCCATTGCCGTTACTACTTCCTGCTCTTGTGGAGTTGCCCATGTTCTGACTAAGGTGAACCGCTTCATGCCTGGAATATCAAAAGACACACTCCCTCTACGACAATCTATTATCGCATGACTGTCTTTCAGCCAGTCCATGCCTAAAATAACGTCGAAATTTCCAACAGGAAATTCTATCAACCGGGCGGGTAAGGAATGCCCGCAAACTACAACGCTACATGCTAAAATAACTCTACTAACTCCTACGAACCCATTATCAGTGAGTATATTCAACCTCCCTGGCAATGCCTCGAACTCCATTCCTATTCGTGCCACAAATTGTGCAGATATAAATGAATGAGATGCTCCCGAATCAAACAATGCTACTGCGGGATATGAGGCGACGAGAATGTTACCTGCCACAACATCTTCCGATGACAATGCCTCCTCCAAGGACAGAGTGAATGCTTGCCCTCGACCTCCTTGCTGGTTTCCATGCTGCGGCCTAGCCTGATGTTGTTGCTGGCCCCTTCTTTGATGATGCTGGGGTGGTCTATGCTGGTGTTGCTGCATCGGCGGTCCCTGCTGCCGAAACATCTGAGCCTGCGGTATTAACGGACGCTGTGCCAATGGCCTTACTGCCACCGCTGGTCCTCGATACTGGCCTGCCCCTGGTACGGGCAGAGCAAGAAACTGTTGCCCTGGTCCTCCTGACCTCAAATTTATGGGACATGTGGTAACCCGATGGTCTGGATTTCCACATATCAGACACAGTCCATTCAATGTCTGACACACATCTCTAGTGTGTCCTACCTTTCCACAATAAGTGCAGCCCACCGGGGGTTGCTGGTTCTTCCTCTGTTGCTGTTACTGCTGTCTTGGTGGTACTGGTCCTCGTATCGTCACATCGTGGATACGAATGCCAGTGGATGGTGCTGTTGTTCGGGGCGCTGCTCCCCCTCCTCCTTCAACCTGACCGTGGGACCTCTTCTGACCCCCAGTCCTTGCCGCAAGCCTCTGAATGGTGATCTCATGCCTTCGAGTTGCCGTCAATACTTCGTCAAAAGTTTGGTAATTGTGCCCCTCTATCAATTATAAGAGTTCAAGATGAAACCCTTGCTGAAACCTCATAGCCCTCTGGCTCTCTGTTGCTACCATCTCTGGGGCGAATCTACTCAATCTGTAGAACTCCGCTGCATAAGCATCTACAGTCTTGCCGGCTTGCCTGAGGTTGATAAACTTCTGTTGTAGCTCAAACCGTGCCACAACTCCATAGTACTTGGTCTTGAATCTTGTAGTGAAATCGTCCCAAGCCACAGGACGTCTGATGCCCACTACCTCTGATTCCCACCAATCACGTGCGAGATCCTGAAGTAACAACTTCACTAGATCCACACGTTCTTCTGCCGGTACCTTAGCTGCTGTCAGAATAGCCTTAATATCCTTAAGCCATGCATCTGCTGGGATGGCATCCTCCGTGACCTCGAAACGGCGAGGGTTGTACTTGCAAAACCTGGCTGATGCTCCTGAATCAGTCCTCATTCCTCTTTCCAAAGCCGTCTGCAATCCTTGGTTGAGCAACACATTCTGCTCTTGTAGCTGAGTGTGCATGCGTTGCTGGGCCAACATCTGATATTGCCGAGTAGCCATCATTCCTCTCATGATCTCCAGAAGGGCTGGTGTGTCCACTTGGGTAGGTGGAACTATGGGTGGTATTGGAACTTTCGGATACTGCGGTTCAGCTGCTGGTTCTACTATCACTTCTTCTTGGATAGTCTCCTGAGGTGAGACTGGTCCTTGTTGCTGACCAACCTGGTTGTGTTACCCATGTTGCCCCTGCTGTTGTCCAGCTCTGACCGATGTGGACGAAGTGCCCCTAAGAAAAGGGACAAGAGAACAATCAAACAACCGGACATGAAGGATCAATGAAGTCAAAGGATACCGGAATGTCAAGCAAGGGTTGAGAATAACGAATCATGAGATCAAAGGGGGGATACGTGTGATTGAGACATCCTATAAATCAAAATACCCCACAAGTCTGAAACCAGACCTGCATGGGCCACCACTAAAACCTTGTCATGCCCCAGAACCAGAATACTGGAGAGCGGGAGAATGACTCAGCCAGCTACGTATTACGGGTAGATGAATACCGTATAATACGATCAGTACTGTCTAACCAGACGAGGGGGTGCATACTACATGAAAGTCTTACTATGGTCACTCTACATCTATTGTCTCAATCATTCAAACAAGAAACAGAAAATAGAGAACATGTGAGAATAAGCAGTAAGGCGTCCCAAATGCTCAGTCAAAATGTTCTTGATATCTGGCTTTACAAAACATAGTCAGATAATGTAGCAAAGTATACACAATTGTTTATCAGCTGCAGCCTGACTTAGTTATAATTATGCAAAAGTAATTACAAGACAATCCGACTAACATGTCGGTGCCAAACGGCAAGGTATAGAGTAAGCAACAAAACGAGTGAGGGAGTAAAGAACCCACTCGAGTCCTCCTGTGATCATCCCTCTAGTGTTGACCATCTTGGAGGTAGAAGTAAGCTGGATCCTCGGAAACCGGCTCTAAATCTGGCCATGCAAAACCAGAGAGGTTAGACCTCTAATAGCAAGTACCGCAAAGGAGCACGATATGAGGAATGAAGCCAGTAATAAGAGAATATGATAATAGATCTCTGCTATCTACTAGGACTCATACAACATCACGACACTTCGAACCAACCTCCCAACCAAACAAGGACAGAAGTTGGCCCGTCATGTCCTGACATTCTTATCATCTCAGTTAAGTAACAGAGCAGGTACAGTACATAAACAAATCAATTTAAACGACCAGACAACTACTATGGCTTGCTATTGTGAGTCCCAAGTTATCATGGAATTATGCAATAAAGATTCCTCAGTTCTTACTATGTACGAGCAAGGCTAGTCTATCCAGTCAATCAATTGCGCCAATCATGAATTAGACGAGTTCCAGTGGGACGCCCGTCATCAATATACAATATACAGTAATAATATAAGCAGATACAACTCCCTGCCCGTGTGGCAGGTTTACAGTATCTGTGGGAACCAGCTGTAGTGCCCCGTCCCGCAAAAGTCAATCGGAGGAAATCGAAACGCCGACGGCGTTGGAACTTAGCCTTGCAACGACGACTCAAAGACATCGCTCAGGTGGGGTAGTTTCGGTGAAATTGCCTCATCTTTGCCTTCACATAATAAATCATGTTTTCAACTTGCACAAGTAGGCTCAATAATAAAAGAGACGAATCCACATAGCTAAGGGAATAATCCCGACGGGTCGAAATGAGTTAGAACATGGAAAATGTCCCACAGTCGGCTTAGAGTTGGTGCACGGTGTGCTTTGAAAATGACACTCGGTCCTTTGTCCCGTGGCTTGGGAGAAGGAAAGTTGGTCTTCGACACAAAACTATAAGCTTGCCTAAGTCATAGGCGTCGCCTGCGTAAATGCTCGATAAAGCATGCACGTTTCCGAAATGCAAGGCTTGGCATAGCCTTTGCTCGTTCCTCGGGTTAAGTTGTAGGCTTGAGTGAGTTAGGCAAAGTTATGCCGGTCGACCTAAGTTATTCTACGTGCTGTCCCGCTCATTCTGCGGTTGTCAAGATAAATAGTCCCACGACCCCAAGGCCCGTCATATGAAGTATGACTTGGGCGACAGCGTTGCGTAGAACACGAGTCGATTTAGAGGAACGAGTCACGGTTGGTTCAGTGGAAAGTTAGCCACGGTCGATCGATACTTAAGGAAACATGTTATGTTTGTTTGCCATTAAAATTGTTTGATTGAAAACTTTAACACAAACAGAATAGTATTACAATATAGGACTTTAGATGTAGTCCTAGGAGTACACTTTTGTTTAATCTGGGTCCTTAGTGCCAATGGAGCGAGTGGTAATGCGTTGACTCTGTTGACGGGCTGACGACGGTTATCGGTTCTCTGAAGGTGTAGATTGCTCTGGGTGCTGGAGCTTGCCGGAGGAGAAAGACGTTGAGTGTCTGTCTCTGTCTCTCTGGTGATTCTCTGTGGATTCTGTGCATTGTCCGTGTGTAGGTAGGTAAGAAGGAAAGGATCCTTCTATTTATAGCTGGGCAGGTTGGCTGCTCATGCGCGCATATGTAGGATGCGCCGGTACGTGGGGACGCCACGTGGAGATTATTGATGGAGGCGCATAGATGATGCGTCCTACTCGAGGGGTTGAATTCTTCATACTGCTGTTGTGAGCCGGCATGTAGCAAAGGAGAAGATCTTTCTGTTGCTGAAATCTTGGATGAGTTGAGTCAAAGGACACGTGTCGTCGACTCATGGCTCGGAGATCTCGGATCTGATGGGGGGATAATTTGGTGGGATGCGCCTTGGATTGGGCGCATGATGAGATTTTGGCTCGTGACCTTTAGGAGTCATGAACCGTTCTGGGCGCATGGCTTTTGAGGCGCATGCGAGCAACTTTCCTTATGTCTTTCGGGATCAGAGATCAGTCTGGGGTACATGGCTTTTGAGGCGCATATAAAGCTTCAACTGGAGACTCTTCTTCTGTCTTTAGGGATCAGTGAAGGGTCTGAGGCACAAGGCTTTTGAGGCGCATGCGGATGGTTGGATGGCCATGTGGCAGTAGCCGTCGGGATAAAGTCATGATGATGCTGATGTTGTGGATGCTTCATTTTCTGCAAAAGCTGTCAACCATTCAGGCTTGGGGAGGCGTGCTGCCAACTCTGTCAGTTCAGTATTTAATGTTGGTGACATTCGATGGACAGCTGAGTGAGTGCGTTGGTTGACGTTCCACTAGGCGTATGGGGACGTATGGGAGCGCATCCTCTGTGATGCGCTCGGTACAGGGCGCATCTGTGGGAGGCGCTTGGTGTTTGAAGGGGTGTGATGCGCTGTCTAGCCGGCGCATCCGACACGTCTTTAATGATGCAGCTGTTTCGCTTCTCGAGTGCTTTTAAATAGCCGTTTGGCTGAAGTCGAGGCGTCCGGTTCATCCATTTAATGTGAGTTTATTGCACGGAATTCGGAGAGCCATCCACTTGGCGCATGGGTTTGATCTGCCCGACCTATAAATAGTGGCATGGAGAGAAGGTTGGCCTCTCACTCTCTCACGTACTTCCAATCATGATCTTGGGTTCTTGGGTGCCTTCTGTTGATGAAGTGTTCCCGAGGGTGAAGATGAGATGCCATGTGGTCATTGATGCACTTGAAGGTGACTGTTACATCCAAAAGACGGAGTCGAGAGCTTCTGAGGCAGGCGGAAGGTGCCTGTTGCATCCAAAGATAGGGATGCTCGGGCCTCGTCTCCGTTGTTCTGGAAGGGCCGTAGATCGGAATGGCGGTGCTAGGCTCTTTCTTCCTTCAAAGTGGGTGTCGCCCACTCTGGTTGTGTTGAAAGCTGCTCCTTTAGCCGTATTTCGATTACGGTCTTCCTTGGTCTTTGGAGGCTCCTTCGAAGCCTCCCCCGGCCACAGACTTGCGGTACCCTTCTTTTCCTTGGTTCCAGCCAGAGGGTTAAATGCTTTGTTTAATCGAGCACTTATCAGGTGAGCCTGGCTGGAAGAGCGGCACATAACTGGGCTGCTGAAGGGATGCACATAACTGAGCTGGATGTACGTAACTGAGCTGCTGAAGAGATGGTGTAATGTGCCTGGTTGAAGGCGCATGGTATCTGCTGCGCCTAACTGGCGGCGCATGGTGACTGCTGCGCCTATCTGGAGGCGCATGGTGGCCGCTGGTTGTAGACTTAGGATCTTTTCTTTGTAGAAATTCTCTTTTGTATAACCTTTTCTAGACATGTAATAGACTTTTGTATATAAATAAAAAGTCCTTCTTCAAATGTCTATACTTACTGACTTTGCTGTGAAGTATTCTGTCCGAGTTCTGGCGCATGGGCTTTCTGGTTGTGAAATTCCATGCTTCTACAAGACCCCCTTTAAAGTTTTCAAAAATTTTGAATAAGTTTTGGAATACTTTGAATAAGAAGCATGGCGATCAGGGTGCATGATTGTTGGGCGCATGCCTGTTCGGGCGCATGCTCCTCTCAGTTAATGCATATGATGATGTCTTGGTAACCGAAAAGATTAATGATGATCTTTTGGTTGTATTTGCTGTTATCTCTTCACAGAACCCGAGGCGACGGCTGAGATCACTCGTCATTGGTTCACGCGTGCGACCACGGCCTATAAATAGGTGAGAGATAGAGAGAGAGAGAGAGTTCTTCTGCTCTGTACCTTTGCCTCCTTTAGAGTTCTTCTTCAAAACCCTAACTTCTTCCTCTTTGAGAGAATGGCTCCCAAGACTCCTCGCGGCGGTGCTGGCAAGGGAAAGGAGAAAGCGAAGGAGTTCGTCGACGAGGATGCACCTATCACCCTTGCGACTCCAGTCGACGTTCGTCCCGAGGTGTCGGGTGGGTATCGTCTCTTTCACACAAGTTTTGGGCCATACTGTGCCCTAACTCAAAGCTGCCAACGCGTATGGACTTCTGTCCTGATGATACGCCGAGGTTTTTATTCCGCCGACGTGCATAGGTTTAGGCCTTTATTATGCACCGAGGTTTAATCGCTGACACGCATGGATTTTATACCCTGATGATGCGCCGAGGCTCTACCGCTGACGCGCATGGGTTTAAACCCTGATGATGCGCCGAGGCTCTATCGCTGACGCGCATGGGTTTAGACCCTGATGATGCGCCAAGGCTCTACCGCTGACGCGCATGGGTTTAGACCCTGATGATACGCCGAGGCTCTACCGCTGACGCGCATGGGTTTACACCCTGATGATGCGCCAATCTATTTGACACCTTTTGTCTTTTTGCCTGACTTCCACTTTTGTTGTGCCAGTGTCGATAACGATCCCTTTGTTGAATGAGGTCCTCCTGGACGCTTCTCTTTGCCAAATGGGAGTTGATTTTGATGAGGCGGTGATCAACCCTGCAAAGGATGCTATCTTACAGAACCAACCCCGGGAGAGAATACTGCAAATCCAGAACCAGTTGCCGCTTTTCCTCCAGAGTATGATGGAGAGTGGTAAACTGAAGTCTGCTGAATCTGAAGATGTGACTTTCTTAAAACCTGCCTTTCTGTTTGGCGATCGACTAGTCTCTTCTGAAGCGAAGATACTGAATATCAAAGAAGACTGGTTCTTTTCTGCCAAAGGCATGGTTCTATACATGCGGCAGATTGACCGCCAATTGCCTCTGACGGCCTTTTATCGTTTACTTCGAAGAGAAGGATGGGTTGGGAACTTACTCCTTCTCAAGGAGGGGCCTTGGGAGGTACCCTTTCGATCGACGCCACCTCGAACCAGCGAGATACCTTGGCTGCTTCACGAGCCGGTTCCTCGTTCAGTTACCGAGCCTTACGTTCCGGGAGCCTCTACAGTGAAGTCCCAAGCGACACGTTTCCCTTCAATGCCCCGACCTTTGCAAATCGGATGCTGACAGCGAAGGTCATGTACCCGACAGGTGGCTTTAGAGTCGAAGGTTGGTGTCACTACATTCCGAGGTGGGACGAGTTGACCACTTGGGTGCTTTCAAGGTTCAAAGTTAAGCTTAAGGAGATCGGGCTGACACAGAAGCTGGTTCTTCTGTATCGAAAA
This sequence comes from Iris pallida, assembly GCA_029216955.1. NCBI lineage: Eukaryota > Viridiplantae > Streptophyta > Magnoliopsida > Asparagales > Iridaceae > Iris > Iris pallida. The sequence continues at coordinate 1,117,723 of JANAVB010020999.1, forward strand.
GGTCGAGAAAGACGTCGACTCCAAAGGTTACGGAAGTGCCACTTGTAACGCCAACGGGATCAGTTTCTGCTGAGGTAAGGAGTGCTCCATAATTCTAATTTATTTTGTCATTGTGGTGACTTATGCTTTTCTTCTTGCAGGGATTGTCGAAGAAGAAGTCCCGTATTTCAAAACCGGGTGCTAGTAAACCGAAGGAGGTGGCAGGCTCTTCTGATGAGTGCATTCCACCGATGATAATGTCTCCCATGGAGGAGGATCCCGAAGACGTTCCTGCGGAGGTTTTAGTATCTCCTGTCTTTGGGGTTGCAACAAATTCTGGGAAGGTACAGTCTGCCGTGGAGGCCTTGGACGTTGAGGGTCCTACGGACTCGAGGCATCCTGATGATGAGGTGGATTGGAGTTCGTCGCCTTCGGATGACGTTGCTCCAGAGCTGCAAGAGTCTGTTGCGGGGGCAACAGATATGGTTGGGACAGAGGAGAGGGTTGATTCCCCTCTTTGTCATGATGAGGGGAGGTCACCTATATCATTGCCGAGTCCTACCCCAGCTTCAACCGTGGAAGTTGAGGTGGCTACCGATCAGGAGGTGGCGACAGATCCTGTCCCTGTAGAGGGATTTGATGACGAGACCCGTCTGCCGATCCCGACTGCTGAGGCGGGTCAAGAGACAAGTGTTGATCTCCCCATTCTGCCAGGGGAGGTATTGGCTGTTGATAGAACGTTGGGGGCTGAAGAAGTGGCCGTTGACGTCAGTGGTTCCTCCGGGCTTGAGAAGGGCAAGGGTGTGGAACCCTCTGTTACTCCTTCTACTTGGGGAACTATCTCGACGCCTGTGCCGACTTCCTTTGTTCCTTCGGCTCCTCGGGCTAGCAGTCCAGCCCCTGTTGATGAAGAGCCTATTGATGCCGAGGTTCAAGCCTCGCAGGTTGAGGTTGGCGGATCTTCTTTCGGTCCGCTAACTGTAGTAGCTCCTCCCACTCCTGCTATGACGCCGCAGGTACTGGCGGACGCAGACGAATATGTGAAATTCCTCGTCGAGGGGGTGTACAAAATGCTGCAGAGGGGTGTATCTACGGTGATGGATGCCAACGGGAGCTTTGCGACGGCAAAAACTCTGGCAATGCCCTGTATCGAGCTGATCCGCGTTCACCAAGGCTACGACCATATGGCCAAAATTCTGGAGGCTTCGGTGATCGAACTGGACGAGCGGCTTGCGGAACTTTAGCGCATCCAGCGAAATGACCTCTCCGTCTTGATAGATATGGAGAAAGGGAAGTTGATTGCCGAGATCGAGTCTTCCTACCAGGCCACTGTGGGCATTTGGGAGCACAAGGTGGCTGAGACTGAGGCTGCGGTAGAGCAGTTATCTCAGTCCACGAAGAAGACGATGGAAATGCGAGCTGCGTTGGATGCTAACATCGCAGAGATCAACACCCAGATGCGCCGCCTTGAGGACCAACGAGCCCGACTCCAGTTAGATGCCGAACATGTCCGGGCTGAACATGCAGCATTCAAGAAGGAGAAAGCAACTTTTACTCAGCGGACTCTTGCCTTGGCTCAGCAGCGACAACAGCTTGATGAGAAGCATGAGAGCGAAACTTCCGCTGAGGCTGTTGAATTGATGCGTCAAGAAGCTGAGCGTCGAGTCCTGGCGACTGTGGAGACCCGTACAGCCGACTTAAGACGTCGAGTCAGAGAGCTCTCAGCCCACCCTGGAGAGGTTCAGGGACTGTAGCTTCTCCCTTTTTTAAGTTCTTTTGTAACCCTTGCTAGGGGATAGTGTAGTTCTGTACTCTCTCTATTTTTTTTAGAAAATAAAGAAGTACACAACCTTTTTTTGTGATGTGTTCATTTTTGTTATTATGAACTTGATGATTTGTGTGGACCCATTATCTTTTGTACACCTTGGTTTTTAGGTACAGATAATAAGTTTGAAGGAACCAACATGTTTGCTCAGAGGTGATGTGGACATGGCAATCATTAGGTTCAAAATGATAGAATCTTCCTAGTCAGAGGTATTATGGATGTGGTAGGAATGATCCTGGGGGATACGCTGAACAACTCAGAGGTGATGTGGATGTGGAAGTTCTGCGATCAATGTACGACAACGCAGGGGTTGTTTGTACGAGATGTTTACTCAGAGGTAATGTGGACGTGGTAAACATGAAGGGTAGCGTCGGCTTACGTAGCGTAAGATTCTGCTTTGTAGGGTGTAGAGGAACAACTCAGAGGTGATGTGGACGTGGTTGTCTTTCTACTGAAGGATGCCACGGAACAGCTGGGTTCCAGAAGCGTATGAGTTTGTGGAAGGAGATTGTGTGTGAGCCCCGATGATTGGGCCCACAAATCCCCTTTGGGGAAGTACATGTCTGAAGGATGTCAAGAATAGTACTTCTTTAGGAACTTGCCGTTGATGGGTATCATGAACAAGTCCCCATTGGGTTTGGCGAGGCGGTAAGCACCGTTTGAGTATACCGTCTCTATGATGAAAGGTCCTTCCCACTTGGGCTCGAACTTTCTTGGTGTCTTATGAGTTAACACCATTGGCCTTCTGACTGCTAAAACCAGGTCACCAACTTGGAAAGTCCTCTGTTTGACTTTCTTGTTGAAAGCCTGTGATATACGGGCTTGGTAGAGTTCGATGCGTTGTTGAGCCAGGAGACGCTTCTCATCGAGTGCCTCCAGTTCCCGCAGACGACGACGTTGATTGTCTTCTTCTGTGAGTTTGTTTGTTATTGCTACACGGGGTGAGGGTATCTGGATCTCGAGAGGCAGTACCGCTTCGCTCCCGTAGACCAGGGAGAATGGTGTGTTGCCTGTTGGGGTCCGTACCGTTGTGCGGTAGGCCCAAAGGCATTCGCCAAGCTTTTCGTCCCAGTCGCGTTTGTTAGATGCCACGACCTTTTTGAGCAGCCTAACGATAGTTTTGTTGAACGCTTCTGCTAACCCGTTTGCAGCCGGATTGTAGGCGGTGGATGCCACATTTTGAATGCGATTCTTGTCACAGAACCTGCTAAAAATGTGGCTGATAAACTGAGGACCATTGTCATGAATGATCCGCCGGGGTACTCCGAAACGGTAAATAACATGGTGTTTGATAAAGCTGACCACCCTGGAGCTCTTTACTTCCGCCAGTGGGACTGCTTCAGCCCATTTGGAGAAGTAATCGGTGATGGCCAGGATGAAGCGGTGTCCTCTTAATGAAGGAAGGATGATTGGTCCCACAATGTACATGCCCCAAGCTTCAAAGGGCCAGGAGGCGACTGTAGGATGTAGTGGTTCAGACGGTGTATGTATGAAGTCTGCATGAAGTTGGCATGCATGACACTTCTTAGCATATTCAACAGCGTCGGCGGCCATGGTTGGCCAGTAGTAGCCCATACGTCGCAGTCGATCCTGCAACTTAGGACCGAGTTGATGAGCTCCGCAAGTTCCGTCATGAGCTTCTCGAAGAGCTTCGGCTGCTTCTTCGTTGGACAAGCATCGAAGGAGGAGCCCATCGAAGGAGCGTCGGTACAGCGTTTTGGTAGCTGTATCATAGTAGAATCGAAGAGAGCGTCTCCTGACTGAGACGGCTTCCTTCGGGTCCTCTGGAAGGATTCCGTAGACAGCAAAGTCGATGAACGGGAACCTCCAGTCTCTGACATTAACACCAATGTTCGTCGGCATGGCGTGAGCCACTCGCAAGCATAGGTTGTTTCTAGGACAAACCAAGTCTCGGCCAGTTACCGTGACATAGTATTGAGTCCCAAAGGGCGCTGCCAATGAGGCTGCGAGGCCAGCCAGAGCGTCAGCCTCTAAGTTTTGTAGACGAGGTACGTGTTCGATGAAGAACCCGATGAAGGTTGAAATGATGTTCAATGCAACTTCATGGTAAGGGATCAGATCTTCATGGCGAACCTCGTACTGCTCCCGAATCTAGTTCACGACGAGTTTTGAGTCACCGTAGGCTTCCAGATGGTCCACCCCCAGCTGTTGTGCGAGCTGGAGTCCCATGATGAGTGCGTTGTACTCGGCAACATTGTTGGAGCACGGCTTCGAAAGGGAGTAAGCACGCTGGATGACCAACTGATCGGGGGAGACTAAGATTAACCCCACTCCTGCGATGATTTGGCCTTTGGGGCCTGTTCTTGAAGCGCCATCGAAAAACATCCGCCAAACGGAGCTTCCTTCGGTGACGTTGGATTCTTGGACCTCATCCGGGATGTCTTCATAGAGTTTTGAGGATTCTGGGATAGGGTGTGCAGCTAAGAAGTCAGCCAGAGCTTGACCTTTAACAGCTTTTTGTGGGACAAACACCATATTATACGGTGTTAGCAAGATCGCCCATGTGGCTAGCCGGGAGTTCAATGAACCTGGCTTCGTCATGAGGACTCTGAGCGGATTGACTCGGGAAATGACATGAATCGTCTGGCCCGAGACATAATGACGAGTCTTCTGGATGGCAAACACCAAAGCCAAGCACTCTTTTTCAATGGGGTTGTACCGGTGTTCGGCCCCGATGAGCATTCGACTGAGGTAGTAGATTGCTTGCTCATAGCCTGTATCGCTGTTTTGAGCCAGCAGAGCGCCAAGGGAATGATCCATGGCACGGACGTAGAGGAGAAATGGTTTGCCAGCGACAGGTGCCACCAGGACTGGTGGGCTCGTCAAGTAGGCTTTGATGTCGTCGAAAGCCTTTTGGCACTCCTCTGTCCAGACATAAGAGACTCCCTTCTTCATGAGCTGAGTAAAGGGTTGACATTTACCGGAGAGGTTTGCTATGAACCTCCGGATGTATGCCAGACGTCCCTGTAAGCTCCGAAGTTCTCGAAGATTCTTCGGAGGGTCCATGTTGAGGATGACTTTGGTCTTCTCGGGATCAACATGAATGCCTTTCGCCGTGATGACAAAGCCCAAGAATTTGCCGCTAGAAACCCCCAGGAAGGATTTAGCGGGGTTCATTTTAAGTTGATGTGCCCGCATGAGATCGAAGACTGTCTTCAGATCCTGTAGGTGATCTCCTTTGAGGCGGCTCTTGACTGCGATGTCGTCAATATAGCATTCGACTGTCTTGCGAAGATGTTGACGGAAGATGGTGCTCATAGCTCGTTGGTATATTGTACCGACGTTCTTCAAGCCGAAAGGCATCACTGTGTAGCAAAAAATATCCTTCGGAGTCCTGAATGACGTGTGTTTTGCATCATCGGGGAACATCTTGATTTGATTGTAGCCTGAATACCCGTCCATGAAGGACATGCGTTCAAAGCCACATGTGTTGTCGATCATCACATCGGTGATTGGAAGCAGGAATTCGTCCTTCGGGCAAGCAGAGTTGAGGTCCCTGAAGTCGATACAGACTCGTATCTTCTCATTCTTCTTGGTGACAGGTACGACGTTGGCTACCCAATCTGGGTGTTGTTTCTCACGGATGAAGCCGCTGGTCAAGAGTTTGTCCACCTCCTGATCGATGGCATTCATGATGTCCGGACGAAAACGTCGCTGTTGTTGTTTGATAGGTTTGGCATCAGGTAAGATGTTCAACCTATGCATTGTGATCTATGGATCGAGTCCCGGCATATCTTCGTAGCTCCAGGCAAAGACGTCGATATACTCTTTAGCCAGCTGGATTAGAGACTCTCGGTCTTCTCCTTCTAGGCTTTTGCTGATGAAGATGGATTTGGAAGAAGATCCGTCCCCAAGGTCGATCTGCTCGACTTCATCTTAGATGGGAGGTTCACGTAACTCAAAACGAGACTCCCATTGTTCTCCTAGGCGTTGAGCCCAGGGTTCTTCTTCGAAGGGTTCCGGTGCTTGGTCTTCGCCTTCACCTTTTTGAGGTTGTGCTGACGTCATGTTAGCTGACAGCACCTTCCTGAAGACTGATCCGATACTGGTATCGGAATCCCAAGTCGATGCTTCGGACGAGTGGGAATGTTCTACGTCTTCTGCGTCTGAACTCTCCGGAGTTGATGGCGGCGTGACATAGCCTACCCCCCGTCGAGTTTTGTTGTAGTAGTCCTACGGCTTTCCTTTGGGTGTTGGAAGCCGGAGAGGGAGACGCCGACCTTTGCCGTAGTTCAGGCCTTTGTCGCTTTTTAGGTCGTAGCCCATCTTTTGGATGAGGTACTTTGCCTTATCCGTGTACCGATAGAGTTGCATTCTGTCGGTATCAGACGGGCCCTCCTCAGGGATGGTGCTAGGAGGCACCACCTCGGCGACAGCTTTGTCGGGCTGGGCATTCTGTTGTGCACGCGTCTGCACTGGAAGTGCCTCTTCCGTTGAAGAAGAGACCGTACGGCAAGACTTGATCTTCCTGCCTTTTGATTTGGAGGTAGAGCGTACCTCCGGTTGAGTCACCTCGGAGACGAGGTCGGGGTGAACCCAGAGGACCTCTCCTCGAGATGTGGTGAGTGGGATGAGTCCACTCGCATTGTCACGGGTAGGTGGCAAGTTCACCACCTCCATTGTCGCCTTAGGGATGGGGACGCCGCCATCTTGTGTGGTGGTCGACGGCAAGGTGCCGAACTGAAGTGACACCACATTGGCTGACACCGTCTTCTCTTCATAGTCGACGGAGATTACATCGACATTGATCATGCGCTGGATGTAATTCTTGAGGACGTAGCAGTCCTTGGTCGGGTGTCCGACAAACCGATGGTAGTGACAGTACCTCGGGTTGTCCACTTTCCCGACTTCATCGGGCCGCTTTGGGTCCGGGAGCTTGATCTTGTCACCCTGCTTCAGTATTTCAAAGAGTTGCAGGGTGTCTTCGTCATTGAATGAATACACCTCCTTGGGTCTCGGTGCCAGTGGAGGCTTCTGAGTAGGCGCAGATGCGCCTTTCGAGGCATTAACCGTCAATGCCTGTTTATCCTTTGCTTCTCGTCCGGAGTTGTTGGCTGCAGACCTTTTCCCCTTATCATCAAAGGCGGGGAAGCTGACACCCAGAAGACGTCAATTGGCCGCCTTCTTTTCTGCGGCTTCAGCTTCGATGATCAGGGAGCTCCAGTCGGGAGGGGGAGTAGAGTTGAGCCAGAGCTTCACTGCAGGCAGCATGTTCATGCTGCAAGAGGAGAGGAGCGCATGTTCTGGCATGCCTGGAGGTAGCCTGAAGCAGGCCTGTCGGAAGCGTTCGATGAACACCCGAACCGTTTCTTTCTCCTTCTGGCGTATCTCTATGAGAGATGCCATCGTCATGTCCTTCCCGCCGTCGTAGAAGCGATCGAGGAAGAGGCGCGTCAAGTCGTCGAAGGACGATATAGAATTGTCAGGGAGGCTGCAGTACCAGTCATACGCCACCCCTTTTAGAGCCCCAACAAAGATGCTGGTGAGGAGCGCGTCCTCATTTGGAAGATGTCCCGTCTGTTACTGGAAATATGTCAGGTATCGACGCGAAGAGTCCTTCCCGTCGTACGGCGTGAGTGTTTGTAGTTTATATTTTGGAGGATAAACCACCTTGTTCCACTCGAGGGAATAAGGCTGGGGAATACCCATCTTCTGGCGCTCCTCTTGTCTGTTTTTGGACTCGAAGCGCTCCCGCAAGTCCTTGATCATTTCGACCACATCCTCCGTGGAGCTAGGAGTCGGGGAAGGTGGTACTATCTGGAGTGGAACGTTTGAGGGCTCCGACGTCTGGGGTGCTTCTGTGTCTGAGGGTGCCCGTTGAAGGGGTACACTCGACTCCCCATTGGCTCCTGGGTCGGGACCGGTTGAAGGTGTTCTGGTCAAGGCCGACCGTATATCAAACACTGCTTGAGTCAGTACTTGCATAGAGGCAGAGAGGGTTTTGAGTCCTCCCTCTAATGAGTCTATGCGCTGGACAATATCCTGCGGTGGCGCATCAGACTCGGAATCACTCCCAGTCATGTATACAGTTCTGACATGGCCGGGAGTGGATGGATTGGTTGAGGCTTCGCTCTCGGCCTCACTTTCATGTGGAGGAGTCACCTCTCCTGGTGTTCCACCTTGGCCACCCCCAGCCACATTCTGGAGGTCATTCTCGACGGACGCATCTGCATGGGCCTGATTGCCCTCAGCTCCGTCTTGAAGGGCCTCTTCGTCTCTACCCCCAGCCGTGTCCTGGAGGACATCCTTGTTTTGAGGGGCTTCTGGGAGGCTGACTTCGCCTTGAGGACGAAGATCCGTCGCAGCTGTGCTTTGGACATCTTCGTCTTCGGAAGGAGACTAAACAAGGGTCTGACTACCCCCAGCTGCCTCCAAGAACTTCTTCCTCGACCGAGTGCCTTCGAACACTCCAGAGGTCGAGACAGCTGCCTTAGTTTTCCTTGGCTGGCTTTTGGATGAAGACGAGGAATTGCCAGTCGTCTTCCGGACTAACGAGGAGTTGGAGGTCACGTTGCATGAAGCAACCCTTGGCTCCTCTTCTGTTGACACCTTCATCCCGAGGCGATGTCGGAAGGGTGTCGATGATTGCAGCCGCTGGAAGACTGACTGCCTTGGTGGTACTGCTGCCTTGCAATATCAGTTGATGGTGACCATCGCACAAGTATGCCCCGTGAGAGACGCATCGTGCCTGTTGGTCGACTCTCCTGACCGGCGCTTGTGAGTGATCACGTTACGCAGGTCGTTGGAGGAGAGTGCTACCTTCATACCCCTTCAGGTGCATGGCAAGGCCAAACGCCAGGGTGGTCAGGTGAGTGCTGCGCCCCCTGATCTAATACCAAGCAGGCATCACGATCAGTAGTGGGAGAACCACAATATTTGAAGCGACTTGAACGGACCTCAAACGCACAACCAGAGGAGGCGCGGGAGTTCAAGACCACTGAATTTGCCTCACTCGACTTGGTTGTGCACGCAGTAGATGCGCCCAAATAAGATGAGGACTTTGAAGGTCGATTCGTTTTTGGTGCAAAGGCACCTGATTCGACCTTGTACAGCTTGCCATCGGCAGTACGCGTGATTGTGAGCGCGTGCCTCTGGCCTGCTGCTGGCATAGCACGTTTGTTGCGCATGGCCCGTGCCGCCTTGGATTTTTTTGTACTAGCCCGCTGGGGCGCATAGTACTCAGCATCCAAATTCTTCTCACCATTACAGCGAGTGAGTCTGTCAAAGACAGAGACTTTTTGTGGCGCATCAGAGATGATGCGCAGGGCATTGGCTGCGCCCCTGCTCCGTCGATGCATCTTCCTCGCCTGAGAGGAAGATGGCAAGGGAACGTGGTCAGTCGCACGCTTCCCCGAGAGATGCGCTGCATCAGCGGGTGCACCTTGATTGCTGAGAACGTCAGCAGGAAGGGAGGGCTGGATTGGCGCATTCCCTTCAGTGGTGGTGCCCGAGGCGTCGACCTTGCGCACCCAGACACGGCGGGTCTTCTTCGGCTTCGGCAGCTGCTTCGAAGGACTCGCACTTCCTTCAGAAATAAACTCCTCGTACGCCTGTTGATTGAGGCGCACGACCAGCGTCTTGTGGGAGGAGCCCACCTACACGTCGTCGGCCTGTGACACGACTTTCTCGGAGGAAGAGAAAGAGGTCCCCAGCAGAGTCGCCAGCTTGTTTGCCATTAAAATTGTTTGATTGAAAACTTTAATACAAACATAACAGTGTTACAATATAGGACTTTAGATGTAGTCCTAGGAGTACACTTTTGTTTAATCTGGGTCCTTAGTGCCAATGGAGCGAGTGGTAATGCGTTGACTCCGTTGACGGGCTGACGACGGTTATCGGTTCTCTAAAGGTGTAGATTGCTCTGGGTGCTGGAGCTTGCCGAGAGGAGGAAGACGTTGAGTATCTGTCTCTGTCTCTCTGGTGATTCTCTGTGGATTCTGTGCGTGGTCCGTGTGTAGGTAGGTAAGAAGGAAAGGATCCCTCTATTTATAGCTGGGCAGGTTGGCTGCTCATGCGCGCATATGTAGGATGCGCCGGTACGTGGGGACGCCACGTGGAGATTGCTGATGGAGGTACATGGATAATGCGCCCTACTCGAGGGGTTGAATTCTTCATACTGCTGTTGTGAGTCGGCACGTAGCAAAGGAGAAGATCTTTCTGTTGCTGAAATCTTGGATGAGTTGAGTCAAAGGACACGTGTCGTCGACTCATGGCTCGGATATCTCGGATCTGATGGGGGGATGATTTGGTGGGATGCGCCTTGGATTGGGCGCATGATGAGATTTTGGCTCGTGACCTTTAGGAGTCACGAACCGTTCTGGGCGCATGGCTTTTGAGGCGCATGCGAGCGACTTTTCTTCTGTCTTTCGGGATCAGAGATCAGTCTGGGGCGCATGGCTTTTGAGGCGCATGCAAAGCTTCAACTGGAGACTCTTCTTCTGTCTTTAGGGATCAGTGAAGGGTCTGAGGCGCATGGCTTTTTTTGGCGCATGCGGATGGTTTGGTGGCCACGTGGCAGTAGCCGTCGGGGTAAAGTCATGATGATGCTGACATTGTGGACGCTTCGTTTTCTGCAAAAGCTGTCAGCCGTTCAGGCTTGGGGAGGCGTACTGCCAACTCTGTCAGTTCAGCATTTAATGTTGGTGACATTCGATGGACAGCTGAGTGGGCGCGTTGGTTGACGTTCCACTAGGCGTATGGGGACGTATGGGGGCGCGTCCTCTGTGATGCGCTCGATACAGGGCGCATTTGTGGGAGGCGCTTGGTGTTTGAAGGGGTGTAATGCACTGTCCAGCCGGTGCATCCGACACGTCTTTAATGATGCGGCTGTTTCGCTTCTCGAGTGTTTTTAAATAGCCGTTTGGCTGAAGTCGAGGCGTCCAGTTCATCCATTTAATGTGAGTTCATTGCACGGAATTCGGAGAGCCATCCACTTGGCGCATGTGTTTGATCTGCCCGGCCTATAAATAGTGGCATGGAGAGAAGGTTGGCCTCTCACTCTCTCACGTACTTCCAATCATGATCTTGGGTTCTCGGGTGCCTTCTGTTGACGAAGTATTCCCGAGGGTGAAGATGAGACGCCATGTCGTCGTTGATGCACTTGAAGGTGACTGTTACATCCAAAAGACGAAGTCGAGGGCTTTTGAGGCAGGCGGAAGGTGCCTGTTGCATCCAAAGATAGGGATGCTCGGGCCTCGTCTCCGTTGTACTGGAAGGGCCGTAGATCGGAATGGCGGTGCTAGGCTCTTTCTTCCTTCAAAGTGGGTGTCGCCCACTCTGGTTGTGTTGAAAGCTGCTCCTTTAGCCGTATTTCGATTACGGTCTTCCTTGGTCTTTGGAGGCTCCTTCGAAGCCTCCCCCGGCCACAGACTTGTGGTGTCCTTCTCTTCCTTGGTTCCAGTCAGAGGGTTAAATGCTTTGTTTAATCGAGCACTTATCAGGTAAGCCTGACTGGAAGAGCGGCACATAAATGGGCTGCTGAAGGGATGCACATAACTGAGCTGCTGAAGAGATGGTGGGATGCGCCTGGTTGAAGGCGCATGGTATCTGCTGCGCCTAACTGGCGGCGCATGGTGACTGCTGCACCTATCTGGAGGCGCATGATGGCCGATGGCTGTAAACTTAGGATCTTTCCTTTGTAGAAATTCTCCTTTGTACAACCTTTTTTAGACATGTAATAGACTTTTGTATATAAATAAAAAGTCCTTCTTCAAATGTCTATACTTACTGACTTTGCTGTGAAGTGTTCTGTCCGAGTTCTGGCGCATGTAGTGTCTGGCGCATGGGCTTTCTGGTTGTGAAATTCCATGCTTCTACAATGTTCAAGTTAAGTTGGAAGGCTATGCAGTAGCCGTTCCCTGAGTTCAAAGAATGTTAAGTCTAAGCGATGGTTAGTCGCCGAGAGAAAATATGTCGGGACTGTGGTTCAGTCGCCGAGGTAACCCTAGTTTGGGCTCTGCGAATGAAGTATGAAAAGTGGAAAGAGTAAAGAAAAAGAAGTAAAATGATGATGATGAGACCATGCATTACATTAAGTCTAGAAGTTAGCATAGGCGCGTGGTCATGGACGACTTGTCGACAAGGGGTGGTTCTTCGAGCGGCAACCCGGGGCCACGGGACCGACTCGGCCTAGGAAGAACTGATTATAGCTGAGCTGGGTAATAGGCAATTGGTAGTACGGGAACTTGCATCGAGGATCGCAACCGGCGGTGCAGGGGTCCCGTTTGCCAGGCTATGTCCAAAATGGCTATCAGCCAGTGACCTTTCATATAGATGTGTCGGCACGGGCGTCAATCCGCGTGTGTGCCTTTGGATTGAGTTGAATATGTATGAGTTAAAAAGACACAATGTCTGAGCCTAAGATTTGGCTACAGCGAAGACGACGTGCTCCGGCACGAGATGTGGCGTCGAGTGTTAAGATGTTGGCATAGAGTTTGTATGAGTTAGGCTTGAGCTGTTGCGAGTTAAGTCGAAAAGGGCCGTAGGGCAAGTTGTGTGAAGTTACGTTGAGTTGCTGGGCACGACCTCGAAATATGAGGCACGGTCGCGTTGTCACAACACAAGTGTAGGCGAGACTAAGCAAGGAGGCACTGCCTCGGAGATATTGAAGCAGAATCAAGTTCATGGCACGACCGAGTCGTCACGTCCCAGAGTTTGGCACAAAAGACAAGTATAAGTCGGTACGTCGACAATGCAAGCACGAGAAAGGTCTAGAGGCAAGGAAATGGAGTCCTTCGTGTAGTTGCGTCTCTGATTGTGGCCGTAAGGCAAACACGACCTGATAGGTTAACGTTATTGGCACGGAATGGATCTAAGACAAAAGTATGAGTTAACGTCGTTGTGTAAGCACGGGATGGTCCTTAGACACAAGTAATGCAAAAGGCGTCGGTCCTAAAACTGATCCTAAGGCAAAGAATAGAAAGATAATCGAAAAAGGGTTTATATTGCACAAAGTAAATGAAACGTGTAGGTTTTGTATGGGTGGACGAGGAGCTCACTCCACCAGTACAGTGGTACTGACACCCACACAGTGTTTCATGTACAGGCACAGGTAGAAGCTCGTGGCGTGGAGCTCGCTTGGATGCGTCGAGGCACGGAGTTCCTTGGCGAGTCGAAGCGTGCGGCCGCGTGATCTGAAGACTTATACAGGACATAATGTTTGGACATCGCCTTCCGAAGCTTCCGCTAGATTGAAGTATTGTATCGAGAGATGAGTGAGAGCAGAGTGACTTGTAAATGAGAGAAAAGTGAGCACGAGAAAACTTATAATTTGGCCTTGCGCCCACAAATGTAATCTTGTATTCAATATCAATAAAGAGATTCTTTTGAGTTACTTGTGTTCATGTGTTCTTCTTTAAATTTTTGCTGAAATGATTCAATGTTTCTGCTTGGGACTTCTGTACGACGACCCCGTCGCCGCCGCTGTAATCGGCCGTTATGAAACTGCCTTACACGAGCGCAATCTAGCCTCGTACGGCATCACGCCTTAGCGAGGACGATCGCTCCTACGGGAGCGGGGCATGACATAATGGTATCAGAGCACGGCTTTACGTCCTTGGACCGTCGATTGAATTCTTTAACTTCGATGTTTCCGCAAAACTCTGTTGCTTCCGCAAGTTGTTATCGTTGGTGCGCTCTCTCTCAAATGTCCCTCGGCATGTCCATACAATAAGTCTAAATATTTTCGAAAGCTCGTACAAGTGTTCATCCGAATGCATTGATAGGTTATAGCCTTTGTGCCGAACGGTGTCGAACATGACTCTATAGAGAACACATGCTAAGTTAGCAAAGTCGCTTGCATGCCCAAATAGTCCTATATCAGCAGTGGCAAGTGAGCGTACAAACTCGGAATATAGTCCACACGGGATAGCTATGCACACGGCCTTTTGGCTAAGTTGTGCTTCGCGTCGCGCACCTCGACCCTTGGTGCAAACGAATCACGAGCGATAACAAGTATTGCTCGGTCGGGAATGGAGATACACTTAGAGTGTCTATCGATAGGAACGCTATCATACTTACGCTTAGGCGTACGTGAAAGATCGGTTTGGATTTTGAGGAGTAATGCGAAGGACTTAGTCCGTCGATGCGACGTGAGCGATTACGCTAGAGATTCGTCGAACGAATCTGAAGGACGAGTTAGCGAGTAATACGAACGCGATTTGTAGGCTAGATCGGATGGCTCGAATCCGAGTGGTGTATGGACTTTTCTTAGAAATCATTCGAGCGAAGATTGAGGATTACGAGTATGTCGACGAGGCGATGCGATCGCACAAAGCCTTAGAATGCGTCACGCTTAGTGGATCATGACTTCGAATGTTCCAAACGAGATGTCGTCGGACAACTTGTGATCGAGCAACGCGTGTTAGAAAATGATTCGGAACGATGAATGAAAATGAATTGTCTTGATCGAGAATACTTAGAGGATCGCGTACGATATCGGATTTATTCAAATGAAATGTGACTGGAGTTTTGAACAACGATCTTGAAACGAGCTTGAGGAATGGCGATCAAACTTGATCTTGAATATCGAGGAATGGTGGTATATCCAGTTCGGACAATAGCATCAGTCGCACGACTCAAAATTGGTTGCAAAGAAAGATCGTCAGGTTACGCATATCGTCGATGGTATTGAGGCGTATCAAAGATCGATATGCGATAACTCGGGGGTACTCTGACTCGGCGAATGACGATCGTGCAAATGTCATTGTTCCGAGGGATGCTATACTCGGGATGTTGAAATATGTCGAAGAAAAGATAAATTTAGCTCAAGGATTTCCTGGTTGAACGAATGACAAACGGACTATCAAACGGTGATCTTGGCTTGGAGGAAAAAATAAAACGTTTGGATTTGCTTCGTCGATAACCACAACTTCGACATTCTTGTCTTATGCGAGCACAACTCCAGCCTCGCACATGCGTCGCGCCGATTAGGACGATCACTCCGCGTGAGCGCTAGTATGGTGATTCATATAGCGGGGGTGATTGACCTAGCTTGGCGTAACAATTTGTGTGCTTCGATTTGTGGTTTGACGCGAAGGTGACTCGAGAATGGATTGGTGTGCTTGAAGAATCGAACTTGAGGATTGAGTAGGTCCAATCCGCGTATCGAAAATGAGTTAGTCTAAACTCAAACAAGAGTTACGCCCCGATGAGAATGATTATTCCGCGGGTGCGTTGCATGGTGATTTCATGAACCACCGTGGATAATCGGACTCGCGTGAGATTGGGACACACGTATTGTCGAGCTAGATGACCTCGTGATCGAATACATGAATTGGTTAGAATTGGTGATTTGAATGGATTCGAATACGCACAACGAATGCGTTGATGCGAATAGGTGATCGTGCTCGATGTTTAGAAATCTAAGTGACGCGAGCTTGGGTAGAAAATCTCGTACTACCGACTTTGGTTTGACCCTAGGATTAGGTTCAGTGTTGGCATTATTGTTGGGAAACTATGATTCCAATCCTGACATTGACTTAGCCTCGTAAAGATTGGCCTAGCGGTTAGGCGAAATGCCCCTGTTGCAGAGTTATCAATCGAAGAATTGATCTTAAGGATGGGTTTGAATGGATAGCATGAATCACGAACGTAGGAAACCCTGCTCACGAGACTCGACTGACATGCATATATTTCAGGGACGCCTGGGTATGTGCACGAGGCGACTCGAGTGAGAATGGCAAATTCTCTGTCATACGGCTTGGCTGAATGCATGTATTTTGGGGACGCTTGAAATACGTGCACGATCCAGCCAAGTGATACAATGAGTTCAAGCAAGACTTGAAAGATGGGAGTGTGTCGAGATCTTGAAATCATGTTAACAAAAAGAATGATAACAGTGCGAGCGTGGCTCGGACTCAAGAAAACGCGTAGGCGTATCTCGCTCGACTGTTATAGTCCCGTGTCTAGGCTCGATTAAGTCTTGGCCATAGAAATGGTAGGATGGCTTGCCTTCAGAAAAGTCTCGAGGACGAGACTTGTTCTGAGTGGTGTAAGATGTAGTGCCCTGTCCCGCAAAAGTCAATCGGAGGAAATCGAAACGCCAACGGCGTTGGAACTTAGCCTTGCAACGGCGACTCGAAGACATCGCTCAGGTGGGGTAGTTTCGGTGAACTTGTCTCATCTTTGCCTTCACATAATAAATCGTGTTTTCAACTTGCACAAGTAGGCTCAATAATAAAAGAGACGAATCCACATAGCTAAGAAAATAATCCCGACGGATCGAAATGAGTTAGAACATGGAAAATGTCCCATGGTCGGCTTAGAGTTGGTGCACGGTGTGCTTTGAAAATGACACTCGGTCCTTTGTCCCGTGGCTTGGGAGAAGGAAAGTTGGTCTTCGACACAAAACTATAAGATTGCCTAAGTCATAGGCGTCGCCCGCATAAATGTTCGATAAAGCATGCACGTTTCCGAAATACAAGGCTTGGCATAGCCTTTGCTCGTCCCTCGGGTTAAGTTGTAGGCTTGAGTGAGTTAGGCAAAGTTATGTCGGTCGACCTAAGTTATTCTACGTGCTGTCCCGCTCATTCTGCGGTTGTCAAGATAAATAGTCCCACGACCCCAAGGCCCGTCATATGAAGTATGACTTGGGTGACAGTGTTGCGTAGAACACGAGTCGGTTTAGAGGTACGAGTCACGGTTGGTTCAGTGGAAAGTTAGCCACGGTCGGTCGATACTTAAGGAAACACGTTATGTTCAAGTTAAGTTGGAAGGCTATGCAGTAGCCGTTCCCTGAGTTCAAAGAATGTTAAGTCTAAGCGATGGTTAGTCGCCGAGAGAAAATATGTCGGGACTGTGGTTCAGTCGCCGAGGTAACCCTGGTTTGGGCTCTGCGAATGAAGTATGAAAAGTGGAAAGAGTAAAGCAAAAGAAGTAAAATGATGATGATGAGACCATGCATTACGTTAAGTCTAGAAGTTAGCGTAGGCGCGTGGTCATGGACGACTTGTCGACAAGGGGTGGTTCTTCGAGCGGCAACCCGGGGCCACGGGACCGACTCGGCCTAGGAAGAACTGATTATAGCCGAGCTGGGTAATAGACAATTGGTAGTACGAGGACTTGCATCGAGGATCGCAACCGGCGGTGCAGGGGTCCCGTTTGCCAGGCTATGTCCAAAATGGCTATCAGCCAGTGACCTTTCATATAGATGTGTCGGCACGGGCGGCAATTCGCGTTTGTGCCTTTGGATTGAGTTGAATATGTATGAGTTAAAAAGACACAATGTCTGAGCCTAAGATTTGGCTACAGCGAAGGCGACGTGCTCCGACACGAGATATGGCGTCGAGTGTTAAGATGTTGGCATAGAGTTTGTATGAGTTAGGCTTGAGCTGTTGCGAGTTAAGTCGAAAAGGGCCGTAGGGCAAGTTGTGTGAAGTTACGTTGAGTTGCTGGGTACGACCTCGAAATATGAGGCACGGCCGCGTTGTCACAACACAAGTGTAGGCGAGACTAAGCGAGGAGGCACTGCCTCGGAGATATTGAAGCACGAATCAAGTTCATGGCACGACCGAGTCGTCACGTCCCAGAGTTTGGCACAAAAGATAAGTATAAGTCGGTACGTCGACAATACAAGCACGAGAAAGGTCTAGAGACAAGGAAATGGAGTCCTTCGTATAGTTGCGTCTCTGATTATGGCCGTAAGGCAAACACGACCTGATAGGTTAACGCTATTGGCACGGAATGGGTCTAAGGCAAAAGTATGAGTTAACGTCGTTGTGCAAGCACGGGATGGTCCTTAGACACAAGTAATGCAAAAGGCGTCGGTCCTAAAACTGATCCTAAGGCAAAGAATAGAAAGACAATCGAAAAAGGGTTTATGTTGCACAAAGTAAATGAAACGTGTAGGTTTTGTATGGGTGGGCGAGGAGCTCACTCCACCAGTACAGTGGTACTGACACCCACACAGTGTTTCATGTGCAGGCACAGGTAGAAGCCAGTGGCGCGGAGCTCGCTTGGATGCGTCGAGGCACGGAGTTCCTTGGCGAGTCGAAGCGTACGGCCGCATGATCTGAAGACTTATACAGGACATAATGTTTGGACATCGCCTTCCGAAGCTTCCGCTGGATTGAAGTATTGTATCGAGAGATGGGTGAGAGCAGAGTGACTTGTAAATGAGGGAAAAGTGAGCACGAGAGAACTTGTAATTTGGCCTTGCGTCCACAAATGTAATCTTGTATTCAATATCAATAAAGAGATTCTTTTGAGTTACTTGTGTTCATGTGTTCTTCTTTAAATTTCCGCTGAAATGATTCAATGTTTCTGCTTGAAACTTCTGTACGACGACCCCGTCGCCGCCGCTGTAATCGGCCGTTATGAAACTGCCTTGTACGAGCGCAATCTAGCCTCGTGCGGCATCACGCCTTAGCGAGGACGATCGCTCCTACGGGAGCGGGGCGTGACACCAGCCGGCCTGTCGGGCACTAATAGTCCCGAAGAGGGCTGCCATGTAAGAACTCGGGAATCCATTCTCTCCATGCCATCATTATTTTATTTGACTTAATAGTCTCTACGTTGAGTGGAGTTCCATGCCGTGGATCATGGTCATTCAGAATGAGTACTTTTGTACAAAGTATGATATGCCTGACTCTACAACGATACCCGTACGGTTAGGTTGTAGGTCTTACATAGCGTAATGCAACAATTAAAACTAACCACGGAATAATCATGCCTTGACCATAAAGTACACATGCTGCTCTGTAGAGAAATAAATAAATTGAAACCTGCACATGCCTGTATGTTAATATTCGGGATCGGCTAATCGATTACAATAGTTCATAACATGAACGTGTCTCATTCAATCAATTCAATAAGACGACTAGCCAGTCTCTTAGTTCCAACTAGGAACGCATGATCAATTTTAGTCAAGATAACCATCGTCATCAATGGTGACAAGGCATGAAAGTCAATTAGTATTAAATGGGGTCGAGTCTATAACTCTCATGGTTAAGTTCCAGCCTTACTGGGTATCCATAAACCAGTCAAGACACAAGGCACGTTCTACACAACCATATGTATCAAAAATATTAACATGCTAAGATTTTCGAGTTAATAAAAAAAGGCGTAAGGATATAATGGGAGAATTATCATGCCACCATTAAATGAATAAATTATAGAGCAAATAGAAGCACCCAGGTTAGATTACACCAAGTCTATGCTAAGGCCAACAAGTCACGCCAAGTTTAGTAGGTAGGAGTGAGCGTATAAAGTGATTCACGCTGGTACGCACAGCGTGAGCGTGAAGAGTAACTCACGCACGCACAGCGTGAGCGTGAAAAGTAATTCACGCACGCACAGCGTGAGCGTGAAAAGTAATTCACGTACGCACACAAAGACGTGTGCGTAACTCAAATGTCACGCTGGCACGTAAAGATGTGAGCGTAACTCAAATGTCACGCTGGCACGTAAAGACGTGAGCGTAACTCAAATGTCACGCTGACACGTAAAGACGTGAACGTGACTAAAAATTCACGCTGACACGTAAGAACGTGAGCGTGACTAAAAATTTACGTTGACACGTAAGAACGTGAGCGTGACTAAATCTCCCGAACTTCAATCTTATGGAACCTTCGTTCCAAGCCAGAAATGAGGTTCCCATGGTTCAGAATGGTGTAAAATGAGGAGCTCCACCACACGAACCATCTACTTTCGAAAACACGCCAGTTTGGTAGAGCAAAACCCATGAACAACCGAGAATACAACAACTTGGATCTAGAAGAAACAAGCCAAAGAAATCAAAAATGCTAAGTACTAAACTCTCTTAGAATCATGAGAGGAAGAAAAATGAACCATAAAAATGGTCCTCAAGTGGAAAGCAAGATGCACTTGCCTGCTGTTGGTAGGTGGAGAGAGTGATGAGGAAGAAGAAGAAGAAGAAGGAGAGTTTATGAAGAGAGAGAAGGGGATGGGGGATTTAAATGGGAAAGGGTGGTGGTAGGTGGGGTTCGGTTCATGTTGAACCACCAAGAACCCGAGAAAAAAACCCAACCTAGGCCGAACCTAAAATAAGACTAAAGCAGAGAATAAAAGCAGGAAGAAAAATGCAGATAATTAATTAACATAAAATTAAAGGAATTTAATTACAGGATAATACATGATAAATACTAAATAAATATATATATGAGTTGTACATGTATAAAAATAAGCATTCTGGGAACGGAGAGTGACAGCTTAGCTGTTTGGGATATTTAGTGTAGTCATGTATTAGGCTACATATTTTGTAACTGGACATGTATCCAGTTTTACATTTCAGATCCCTTGTACTTTGGACTTATTTCTATATGAGACGACTTTTGTGTTTTGAGCATTTATGACTTTATTTCACTTATAGAACTGTTAGCACATTTAGTCTTATCATGTTGTCTTTAGAACAGCTTACTACGTTTTATCTCAACGTAGGCTGGGCATGATTCGGCCTGGCCCAACAATTTGGGTAGCGGGTCGTGACAGATTTCCTTTCCCTTCCATTCCGCGAACAAAACTAGGCCTTAGGGTTTAGATCAAGGTAAAATAGAAATTAAGTAACGGGGAGAGAGAGAGAGAGAGAGAGAGAGAGAGAGAGAGAGAGAGAGAGCAAGAAGTATTTTTTAAATAACATAGTAAGAGCATCATGTATATATAGAGCTAAAAAATGTATTTTGAGACCCAAATTTAGGATAAATTGTAAAAAATCCCTCGTTAGATTCTCGCTTTTTACACTAAAAGATCCCATGCTCTTAAAATTCCAAAAAGTATAAAATATGCTCATTTTGTCCCAAAATGACAATTTTATCCCTCCCCCCTCCTTCTTCGGTTGTTTGGGATGCGCTCGTCGGCGAGGAGGAGGAGGGGGGTGCGCTCGCCGGCGAGGGAGGCGGAGGGGTAGGGGTGGGGGGTCGGGCGGGGGGGGGTGGGGTCGAGGGGTCGCTCGCCGGCGAGGAGGAGCAGGAGGGGTCGGGGCCGGTGAGGGAGCATGGGGGGTCGGGGCCGGCGAAGGAGGAGGAGGGGGGGTCGGGGCCGGCGAGGGAGGATGAGGGGGGGTGGGTCGGGGGGGGGGGGGCTCGTCGGCGAGGAGGGTGGGGCTGGGGGCTCGCCAGCGAGGGGGGGATCGGGGGGGGGGGGTGGGGGGGCTGGGGGATCGCCGGCGAGGGGGGGTCGTGGGGGCTGGGGGCTCGCCGGCGCCGGCGCCGCCGGAGGGGGGAGGGGTTAGAGGGGGACAGGAGTATTTTAGGTATAAATTTTTTAAAATTTTGCTAGAGGGACCTAATCGAGCAGATTTGTAATTTAAGGAGGGGTAAACTGCCAAAAAATTCTAAAAGATCTTTCTACGCAAAAGACGCATATTTAACGTGGGATTTTTTGCAATTTATCCATATAATAGAAACAATATAGAATGATTTGGATTTATATGATTATAATATAAAATAATAAAATGACTTTCGGGTGCAAAGATTGTGTGGTCAAAAAATAATGTAAAATATAGAAAATATAGAATTTTGGGCTCTAAGTTGAACACTACTATTTCACATAATGAGTTTATCCATATGTACAAATTCTCGGACCCAAACTATAACTCATGTGGCTGAAATAATCTATTATGGAACTTACAATTGAACTTTACTATTCTACAAAGTGAACTCCGTCATTCTGAATAGAGAAATTTGAATGAACTTTACTACTGATGCTCTAATAAAGGAGATTAAGCATATTTGTCTTGAGTAATGGATGAACAAGACAATTTCTGGTCTGAAGCCATTCTATGAAAGTACGGAAATATCCTTCCACATATCTAATTTGTATGTTTTTCTATATCTGTAATTATAATGGAGATTTTAAAGAGAAAAAAATAAATAGAGAACCATTGAGAAGATTCAAAAATAGATCAGAAAATAGAGAACAAGATGCTACTTATAATCGAGGTCAATTAATTTATTTCTTTCTACATAACAATGGCCTGCGTAGTTATACTTATAATCGAGGTCAATTAATTTATTTCTTTCTACGTAACAATGGCCTTCTTGTTCCTTTTTTTTTTTCCCTTTTATTCTTCTTCTTTATTTTATATTTTTGGGATTTCTGACCAACCAAACATAGTTTTATGCAAATATGCGTAAAAAGAGGAGCTCGATGTTGCAAAACATAAATTACAAGGAGTTATACGCTAAAGTCCATTTCGAGTAAGAAAACACGGAAAATGGAATATAGCAGTATTCTCCTTTAATCCTTTCTTTCTCTCTCTCTCTCTCGACGATCGGAAGGGGGCAAATCGACTGAAAAAAAAAAAACCTAATTCCTCCAATTGCTTTCTTTTCCATCCACACACGAAAGCTCTTCAACCCCCCTCCCCCCAAATTAATGAAGAACCCAGTTTTAGGTCACCAATTCTTACGTTCCTCGATTCGATCTCCATTCCCCCCACGCACCCCCACCCCCACCCCCACCACCCCCACCACCACCAAACAAATGGAACGATTTCTATGTACGATTCCCAAATAAGCCCCTCCAGAACTCCAATTCTCTGCTCCAAGGAGGATCCGGACGATTTTAGCAGGGCATTGCGTTAGGCTTCAGGGTTATTAGGCTGTAAATGGAAAACTAGGGTTTTTTTCTGCAAAATTTCGGCATCGGGAATGAGTCTGGAGAAGGAGAACCAAGCGATTCCGTCGCCGCCAGCAGAAAAGTGATCTTTTCTACTTTGATTTGATATGTTTTTTTAAAATTAAATTTTCAATTCTTGGAATATGAACATTTCTCGTTTGTTCGATCTAGGAACTCGAAGAAATTGTGTTACACGAGAAAATTCCTGTTGTCGTTAAGTAAATTGGATGTCTGCAAGAAGCTGCCCAGTGGGCTTGATGCGTCCATCCTGAGGTTTGTTCCGAATACGAAATAGATAGGTCCATATTTGTAGCTCAAATTGACTTGTGTTTGATTCGTTGGAAGCAGTGAATTGGTAGATGCTTCCGGTGGCGCGTACGAGCGGAGACCGCATTCGCAGAATAGGTTGGAGAGCTCGGGTGGGTACGTACGAGGAGGGCAGGGGAGGTGGGAGACCCGTTCCTCTGGATCGAGCGACAAAGATGGAGAGCCGCAACCTGACCGGGAACCTTTAGTGCAAGGTCTATTCATTATTATTATGATCATTGTTTGCACTAGTATAATTTTATTTTTTGATTGATACTTGAAAGAAGAGTAAAACCTAACGCACTTTTGTGAATATCTGTGTATTATGTAGTCGCAACTTGCGGACATATACATATAGATGGAGAGGGTTTTGAAGGTGTAGTTATATTATATAGGTTAGTTGTTTAGGAGTAGATTTTATTATGTTGTCTTGGTGATGAGTTTCTGTTGGAACCTCCTGTTCCCGCTAACCCACTTTAATAAGCCTATCATGGTCCATCATTAGTAGTTTGGTTAAGCATGCAATATGTGATTTTGCTTCATAATGAGTAGATGTAGCCCAGACCAACTTGGGGCCGTCATGCCTGAAAGTGAAGGTATCACATGACTTTGCTGCTTAGAAAATGGTGTGTTTGGAAAAATGAAGAGTGCTTAGAGTCGATCCTTGTACTTATCTATTCATAACCCGTACAACTGTGTATTTTAGTTGTGGTAATATGCCATTCATTCTGTGACCTTGTACCTATCTATTCATAACCCGTACAACTTTGTGTATTTTAGGTTGTGGTAATATGCCATTCATTCTGTGACCTTGCTTGAAATAAGCACTTAGAAAGTCCAATAATGTCAACATGTTAATTCTTTCTCAATGCATTATAAGCGATGTTTGTGTTTATAGGTGTTAGATGCCCAAGCACCCTATTTTATGATTAGTAACATAATATTTGTTGTTTCCATGCATGGATCATCTCAGGCCTGCTTTTCTTGAATATTGAACCCCATCCACTATATCTTAGTATGCTTCTACCTAAAATTTTATGTTTCTCATATATTTTTTGAAATAATGAACTGTCGTAACTGAACACAGTGAATTTTAGGGCATACACTTCAGCAAAGGTGCCCACTGACACAGAGTGGTGTTTCCTCTTCCACTATGTCTTTGACTAGTCATTTTGGAACTTGTTGCTAACTTAATATTAAGCAACGATACTGGGTTTTCTTCCATGAAAGGCCAAGAGAACAAGCTTAGTAAGAGGGTATTGGCAATGTTTGATACTGAAGTATCTTATTCCAGTTTGATGCTATCTTAATTGTAATATGCTTAAATATAAACCAATGTTCCAATTAGTTATGTTATTTCCGAGGAACAATTCCAGTATTATGCCATGCTCTGAAGTTCCTACTTGAGTTCACTAAGGCTAAAGAAGGAGAATTTTCATGGAGAACAGACATTGTCTCCCCTTCTCTGCTGGTTTGTATGCACCACTGCCTCCTCCTTATATCTTGACCTGCTGAGTCTATCTCTTACCAGATTTCATTTGTGTCTGGACAGAAACTCCTGTGAGCGAGTTAGTTTATTTGGTGGGGGCATCACAGACATCATGTACATTTTTAACTAGTTAACCTCATTATTTTTAGCTTACTCCTCATGCTACTTAATGCTTCAAGTGCTTCTTCCTTTTAAATCAGTTCGTCTGTCTTGGGATGTAATTTCCAGTTATGGAGAATTGTGGTGGATTTGCCTTTTGCATGATATAATTGAGCTATGCAGATACTGGAAGGCGTTTCGGGAACCAAACTCGACGAATCTGGCCAAACTCAGAGCAGGATGGACTTTTGGGAAGCGGTGCATTTCCGAGATCCGCTGAGTACACGGGAACCCCAACCCCGAAGGCCCGGGGAAATGGCCATTATCAACTTAATAAGAGCAATGAACCTTATCAGCCACCAAGACCTTATAAGGTTCTATTTTTAACCTTTAATTGTGGCCTTTGATGCTCTGTATGTGTTGATGTTTTTTGCATTCTCTTTGCTTCCTGCAAACTTATTTTGGATCTCTTATTGTGGAGTTCTTTTGAATTTTATATTTTTGTAGAGTATTTCTTAAGTCTGTATATGTTACAACAGAACTATAAGCTTGAATATTAAAGCCTAACATGATCAACTGGATAACTCGTGTGCTTATTCTGCATGTTTATGGATTATTGCTTTTTCATCCAGGCTGCTCCTTATTCACGGAAAGACTTTACTGATTCATATAATGATGAAACATTTGGTTCTTCTGAATGTTCAAGTGAGGACAGAGCCGAAGAAGAACGAAAGAGAAGAGGTAGTATTTTCTTCTCCCCACGACTAGAACAAGATCAACACCTACTAATTGTTTGAACTTTCTTGTTAATTGTTTGAGTAGTTTGTTTATTGTAATATGGGCCATTTGGTTTCTAAATATTCTCTCAACTTGTGTGAATTCTTTTGCTATTTGTATGCAGCATCCTTTGAGTTAATGAGGAAGGAGCAACATAATACACTGCAAGAGAAGCACAAAGCAAATCCTGAAAATCGCAAAGATGTTGATATTTTTGCGATGTTAGGGAATTCTACAGCTGGAAAAAACATTAGGAGTGGAGACAAGTCAGATGGGACTGTTGCAGCTTCACTTTCTCATAATGATTCTTCCAAGTCATCTTTACATATACAAACTCCTGGAGCCAGGCCACTCGTTCCGCCTGGTTTTGCAAGTGCATCAGTGGAGAAAATCCTTTCTGTGCAGTCCTCAAACACTTCCCATACATTGGAGGTACTAATATTGCATTCTAGAATTATAATGCTTACAGTCGATATGATGATGGCATTCAATGTTATTAATAAGTTTTGGATGTGGAGCAATTAACAAGCTGTCAGATTGATATATGGACCTTTGAACCCTCGATTTCAATATGCATGGTTTCCCATAAAGATACAATGTTCTTTGTATAGTTGTAATAAAAGGAGAGAAAAATAACACTGGCTTCAGTTCTGTCATCTTTGTTTCTCCATTCGTAGACACAAATCTTAATTCCATTTGCATTATCAGTCATGATATGAACTCTATCCTTCATTTCTACTATTTGTGACTTTTCTCTAGTCCAGTTAAGTGGCTGCCAATATGGGATCCTGAGTGTGCTAAACCTGATAATATGTGAGGTTTGATATTTTACTCGCTTGATATCCTTGGTTAATTTGACATTGTTACAAGTACACAATTGAGAGAAAACTCACTCTTTCAATCATTGGTGGTGAGACGTTGAGTAGCGTATGGTATTTATTAGATAAGTTGTAAAATGACTAGGTGATAATCAACATTGGGATTTGGAACAAGAAAAAAAAAGGACTTCTAAGCTGCACTGTTGGTTATTGAACTGAAAGTCTCATGTCCCACTCTTTCAATCATTGATGGTGAGATGTTGAGTAGTGTATGGTAGGATGTCTTAATTTGTTAGATAAATTGGAAAATGACTAGGTGAAAATCAACATTGGGATTTGGAACAAGAAAAAAAAGGGTCATGTGTTAAATGAACATATTTTGTCCCCAAAGAATTCAAGGCATGAAGTTTAATGTTAGATGGATTTAGATTTCAGAAGTGAAATCATACTCCAGTCCACCAGAAAAATCGGGGTGACCTACTAGACTTCTGTGAAGTTCCTTCTCTTACTCCTTTGAGTGAAGAGTAACTCCAGACCTAGCAAGCTTTCCAGAATATTTCATCATGGTTATAGTATTGTGATGCCTGATGAAGTTGCTTTTTGCCCCTTGCATTGGTAAAATGGTAGGTGTACTTGTTTGGGCATCATATCTTGAAGACTCATCTCTGTAACTGATCCTTTCATTGATATTCCATCTTCAAACATATCTCTTGCACCCCTATCCTTGTTTGGACTCATATCCTTGCCCATATTATCATCCCCTGCCCCATCTCAAACCTATCTTTTCTAACCATCTGATAGACTGATACCCATTTTCATTCTGGTGTCCTAATCAGAAATCTATCCTATTATAACCGCATCTCCTTCATGTAACGTTTTTCAGTAAATTCATATCTGCCCTATTGCTAGACTAGGAACTACTTCAGGAAACTCTGTCACGCCCCTATTCTGTAGAATCGTTAGTCGTCTCCGGGCGTGATGCCGTGCGAACCTAAGTTGCGTCCGCACAAGGCAGGTCATAAGGCTATCCGAAACAAAACAACACAGAGAGTATGCAGAGAATCGAACAACACATATGATATAGAAGAAATTTTACTTTATTGATAATGAACATCACACTTACATGACTCGATTTATATCTTGATGCCGCGCGGGCTTACAACTTGACTCAAAACGAACGATGATGGGATAGTCGTTCCATACATTACATACCCTTTATACAACCAACATCTACAAACCACCTGGGATGGTGGGGAGTCGTTCCATCGTTCTTGGACTGGTGTAAAGAGTCTTCAAAATGATTTCAACAAAGCCTTCGGCACGCGGACGATGCTTCAAAACACGAATGTCATCTTGCTAGTTGCGCCTTCCTCTTGATTCGTAGCACCTGTGGAGACCGAAGATCAGTACATTGCCGTGTACTAGTGGGTGGCTAATTTAAATCTAAGCTCTCATTTGTTCAAGAAAATTTGTAAAACATGTTATATACTTGGTAATCTTTCTAACCATCCTAATGGATTGCATGTGAACATTTTATGAGGCAAGCATATGAAAATTTTATACATTTTGCAATTATCTGTGGCATAGTCCATACGCCTAAACAAAATAAACCATATTCATTCCGTGTCACAAGGATCATATAAAGATGTGTAAGGGTGTGAAGGTTACTGGCAATGTCAAGCCAACTTGGACTATAGCTGGGGTAGACGGCGATCTTTTTGCGGCGGGTAGTGTAATGCCCCGCTCCGTACGGTGCATTATGCTGAGTCGTTGACTCGAAGAGTTGTGTTGACCCGATTACGTATCGATGCGAATCGATACAAAGTGTTAAGTTGTCCCGAGCAATGCATCGAACTAAGTCGATGCGAAGAGTTGCCTTGTCCTAAAGAATGTATCGAGTGAATCGATGCGAAGCGCCGCGTTGCCTCGAAGGATAAGTGCGTTGAGACGGCTCGAAGATTCTAAGAAATCGAATCGACCAAGGCGCAAGTCCGAATCGATGTAAGTATTGATTTTAGTTGGTTTCATGTGCAGGCTATACGTTTACGCTGAAATGTTAGAGGTCGATCTTTTGCCTTATTCAGTAAGGGGTCCGCGAAAGCAAATTGTCGTCTTGCGACGGACTGAGGCGTTGGCACGGTAAGCCAAATCGGACGTACAATTCAATAAGCACGAAGTGCTCGAATGGCTAAGTCAGGAGAGTGGCCGTGCAACGAAGTTATGAAATCGAGCCGCATCGGCTCGGCGAAACGACAAAGACGTATCGATTCAAGGTGGGGGGATATTGACTCTCTTTCCTACTCCGTCATGCTTAAGTAAAATACATACCATTGAATGCTGAGTTAACCTATCAACGCCACGGGCGTGGCTCGATAGAGAGATAAACATAGTGCGTGTCGAACACTATATAGAACAATTGAAATGAATCGTACGGCAGACGTACGAGTCGCTATGGAACATTGAATATCACAAAGGCGAGCTCCTCGGTGCGCAAGCCATAAGAACATGGGATAACTGTATCGACGAGTGCCCCAGTGCACAAGTCATTCCGTGTCCCGCGCACGAGTTAGCATGCTAGAACATTGAAAGACTATATCGGTGCGAGTGCCTCAGTGCACGAGCGATAGAACATTGAATACCTTATCGAGGCGTGCCTCAGTTGCAAGAGTCGGAAGGATGGAACATAAACATAACGCGTTGAATACTAAGGTGTAGAATATGGGAAACACGGCTTCGAGACGTGCATTGAATGCACGATGCAAGGAAAGACGGCGAATGTGCGCAGTTGCACGATATTTACAAAAGATGGCGTCATTGCGACGAGGAGAACAGTTGTGGCATGGATGTGACATAACTGTCATTGCGGCATGGTGCCTTCGAAATGTTCGTGGCCTTCGGACGTTCGTTGAGGACATTGGGACGTTGTGCCAATTGAAATAGAGATAAGCGAACTTGCTTGGTTGTATGAAATATAAGATTCGTTGCATGGTCAAATGGACTTAAAGATATAAAAGCCCGTGCATGGGCATTCCCTCGAACGTGGCGCACCAGGTCGCTGGGACCGTTCGGCCTAGGAGCAGTGTTCTAAATGGCGCTGTAGGCGGGCGCCTAGGCGGTCGGGAGGCGGCAGGCGGCAGCTCACCGCCCCGATTTTAGGGTTGGCGGTGGCATAGGCGGCAGGCGGCGCACGAGACTGTAAGGTGGCGGTCAGGCGGCGTCGAGGCGGTGGTGGGGCGTCGAGGCGCTCATAGGCGGTCACGAGGCCCCATCCGCTCAAAAGTCGAGGCAGGTACAATTTGAAAAAAAAAAAATACGGCCCATCCCATCCATCCGTCCAACAAGCAACAGCATGTCCATCCATCACGTGAGCTCTCCATCTCTCAAAAAATCTCTCAAAAAAAAAAAAGGAAAGGGAAAAGCTAACACCTGAAGAGTGAAGACCAGCAAGGCTGCGACTCTCTGGACCAAGGGAGCGGCGACGTTCTCCGGCGGCGGCGACAACTTCCACGGCAGCGGCGACGTTCTCCGGCGGCGGCGACAACTTCTACGGCAGCAGCGGCGTTCTCCGGCGGCGGCGACAGGTACGCCCGACTCTCTGTCTCCCTCATGTATTTTTTTTTCTTTTGCTGAGGCTCAAGTCTTCCTCTCTCTCTCTGAGTCTCTCTTTATATGCATGTGCCCCCCCCCCTCTCTCTCTCTCTCTCTCGTTGGAGACAGGGAATGATTTTTTTTTTGTTGTCTTCCTCTGTTCCTCAGTCCTCTTTATATTATTCTGTCTCCATTTATCTTTTTTTTTTTGAACACTATTGAAAATTTGACCAAAAGCACATGGGATTGGGGAACTATAGATTAAAAATGGGATTGGAAAGCACATGCTCGGTTGTAACTTATATTGTGTTAGTAATACAATATTTATACTAATAATATGTATTATATTTTTTGAAGGCTAATGTCGGATAAAGAGCAAGAACCGGAAATTGAATTGAGGCCAAAGTCTACCGATATTGCTTGGGAATATGGAGTTAAAGCTTGTAAAGAAAAAAGAGATTGGATCATATGCAAGTTGTGTAGCAAGCTTATTAAGGGAGGAGTATTTCGTATGAAGCATCACATAGCCGGAATCACGGGGGAAGTTGAAGCATGTCGGAAGGCCTCGGGTGAAGACAAAGCAAAAGTTAGAGCTTATCTTGAGCAAAACAAGAAGAAGAAGCGAGAGAGGGAGCAAGAGCTAGAAGAAGAGAGGGCTACCGTTGATGTATTTGGTGAAGAAGAAGAATGTCAAGTGTTGGGAGATTCATCACAAAGGAAGAAACCAAGTCGTCTTGGACCTATTGATAAATGGACAACCGCCATTGATCCGAACAAGACACGACAACAAAATATCAATGATGCTTTGAAAAGCAAATTTACAAATGATGTGCATGAGTATGTTGCTAGGTGGATATATGAGTCGGGTGTTCCATTTCATGCTATCGATAATGCAAGTTTTAGACAACTCGTAGAAGCTATTGGGCAATTTGGTCCCGGCTACAAACCTCCAAGCCAATATCTTCTAAGAGAGCCATTGTTAAAAAAGGAAGTTGAAAAGACCAAACAATCACTCAAAGAACATGAAGATGAGTGGATGAAGAATGGGTGCTCAGTCATGACCGATGCTTGGACCGATCGTAAAAGAAGAAGCATTATGAACATGTGCGTTAATTGCAAGCTTGGCACTTCATTCGTAGGTTCCGTGGAAAATTCTGAAGAGGCGCACACCGGACAATATATTCATGACTTTGTTGTCAAGTACATTAAAGAAATTGGTCCTCAACATGTGGTTCAAGTAGTGACGGACAATGCATCAAATAATATGGCGGCGGCGGATTTGTTAGCAAACACTTTTCCTCGTATTTTTTGGAGCTCTTGTGCAACTCATACAATCAATCTCATGCTCGAGGGGATCGGTAAGCTATCAAAGTTTAGTGGAATGCTTGAAAAAGCAAAGGCCTTAACCGTATTCATCTATGCACATCATAGGACATTGGCTCTTATGCGAAAATATACCAAGAAGAGGGATATTGTAAGGCCCGGAGTGACTCGGTTTGCTACATCTTTCTTGACTTTGGAAAGTCTTCAAGGTAAGAAAGATGCACTAAGGCTTATGTTTACATCCGTGGAGTGGAGCAAAACAAAATTGAGGAATAGTGTGAAGGGAAAGGCGGCGGAGGCAACGGTTTTGTCGGTATCTTTTTGGAATAATGTTGCATTGGCATTGAATGTATTTACTCCTTTGGTGAAGCTTTTACGCCTAGTGGATGGGGATAAAAAGCCTTCAATGCCCTTTGTGGTAGGTGCACTTAAAAAAGCCAAGGAAGAGACTAAGAGTGCATTCAAGAAAGATGAGAATGCCAAACCTATCTTGAAGATTATTGATGACAAGTCTAAGGATAGACTTGATAGTCCTTTGCACTACGCCGCTTACTTGTTGAATCCAATTTTTTACTACAAAGATCCAAGTATAGAGAATGATGAAAATGTAATGAATGGGTTTTTGAATTGTGTTGAGAAACTTTTTCCCGATGACTTGGACTTGCAATCCACAATCTCTAATGATGAGTTGTTGAAATATAAGAGCAAATCCGGAAACTTTGGAAGAAAAATGGCACAAGCGGCATATGAGAAGAATGCTCCATATTGTGAGTTTGATCCGGGTAAATTTATTTTCCTTAAGACCTTAACACTATTTTTGTTTATGATAAATTTTTATGTATCTAAACTTTTAATTTGGTTCTTCTTGTCTCCTAATGTGTAGTTGGATGGTGGTCAAATTATGGTGGTAGCACCCCGAACTTGCAAAAGATGGCAATTAGATTTCTCTTTTTGACTAGTAGTTCATCGGGGTGTGAAAGAAATTGGAGCCAATTTGAGGGGGTAAGTGAATTTTTTTTAATCAAGTTCTTTTTCTAGATTTTATATTTTTATTATGCATTGAAATTTCAAATTTTACTTAATTTGTGACCCGTTTTTATTGTTTAGATACATACCAAGAAGAGAAATAGGCTTGAGGCATCAAGGTTGAATGACCTTGTATATGTCAAATTCAATTCCAATCTTATGAAGAACAAGTGTAAGAGAGAAATGGGTGAAGAATTGCTATTATGTTCGCAAGCTAATGAAGCTCAAGGTTGGCTTGTTGAGGGTGGTGATGATGATGAGGTCGAGCCGGGTTCAGGACTTACTTGGAGAACGGTGGCGGAAGCGTCGGGAGCAGATGAAGCACTTGAAGCGAGGAGGAGTGCTAGAAACATTCCAATTAGAGAACTTGATGAAGACCTTGATACATCCGAGGAGGAAGCGGACGAGGAGGTTGACTTTGAGTCGGATGATGAAAGAATTATGGATGTGGTGGATGGTGTTTGCGTAGACTTAGAAGACTAAGTATCAAGTTCTCATTTTGAACCTCTTGAAAACTAACATTTTGAAGCTTTTGAAAAGTGACTATTGCTATTTTGAAGCTAGCATTATTCATGTAACCATCTCACATATATATGTATGGCTGTGATTTTTATGGCTCTGCCATTTTCTCACATATATATTGCTATTTTGTCAACTGTCACACAACAAACATTTTGTATTGCTGTGATTTTCATGTAAACATTTTGTATTGCTATTTTGTCAAGCTAGCATTATTCATGTCAAGACAGCATCATTATATATGGCTGTGATTTTGTATTGCCATTTTCTATTACAAAGCTTTTAGAAGACCACATTGAACCTGTCAAGCTAGCATTATTCATCGTCCACATTGAAGATTGAACCTGTCACACAACATCTCATTTTTATTGATATATTTCATAATATAAACTTTACACTTTCAGGCTTTTAGCTATTTTTATTGATATAGTTCATAATATAAACTTTACACCAATATTGGACAAGTGAAGAATCTCCATTTGGTCTCTAATTTGAAGCTATTTTGACTTTTCCTTTGTATGGATTGCTCTATAGGTTCTCCACTCCAGTTGATCTCTCTAACTGAAAAAGAAACATAAACATTACTTGGTGCATATTATGCAAAATATCAATAGACTAAAATGAGTCAAATGACAATATCGTACTAGAACATGTAACCATCTATCATCAATTCATCATGCTATAGACTAAACTGACACTATTACAGTCAATTACATACAAGTTACTTGAGGCATATTATGCAAAATAAATAGGGATAAATAAATAGGCAAAAAAATTCCAACCGCCTAGGCGGCGCCTAGGCGGCCTAGGCGGTAGGCGGTCCCTAACCGCCGCGCATCCGCCTACCGCCGTTTATAACCTTGCCTAGGAGGGATTGCGTTTACGGTATTGTTGGTGTACTTCATTTAGACGGGTAGCAACCTTCTGGTTAATGTGATAAGCCACTTGCTGCGATTATTTCGGTGGCCTCTGATGTTTAGTTAGCAACCGCACAGAGTTAACATCGTCTTATGTTTCGATTCGATAAATATAAGTCCATTCTAGCCCGAAAAGCTAGTGACCTTCATATAGTTAAGGGCGATGGGTTGAAAGTGCAAGGTATATATCGTGCACATATAGACTCTGAATAGAGGGCACTATAACATGACAGGAAATCTGATAGACGTATTTGCCTTGCGTCGGTGCAAGGGCGAGTGCGTCGATATTGGTAAGTCGCGCCACGAAACGAACACGAGATTGCTTGCCTCTTTACTTATGCGAATTGAATAACATGCTTGCCATGATAACATGCTTTACAGTCTTCGAAGATGTCATGAACTCATCCTAAGGAGA
Organism: Iris pallida; assembly: GCA_029216955.1. Taxonomy (NCBI): domain Eukaryota; kingdom Viridiplantae; phylum Streptophyta; class Magnoliopsida; order Asparagales; family Iridaceae; genus Iris; species Iris pallida. Next base: position 1,151,399 of record JANAVB010020999.1, read on the forward strand.
ACATAGAAAGAGAACTAAATTGTATGTTTGCAAGAATCAATATAATACTAAATGTCGGTTTGTTAAGTGGATTTTTGATCAGTACAGCGAGGACGAAAGTACTAATCCTCTGATCGCGACGGAGCTTCGCCTGAACGCGTTGAGGCTTGGAATGCCGAAGCGTATTTGAAGCGTGCGATCACATTGACGCTCGGACATGCAACATGATTGATGCGACCGAGATATAGACGGCATGATGTATGGAACGGTGAAATCCTTTGTGGGCAAGAGAGAACTTGAGTGTTGTAGCCAATCTGGCAAATTTTGTTTGGCTATTGAAAGCCTTTGTAATCGAATTTCGAATATCAATAAAGAAGATTTGTTTCGTATACTCTGTTTTCCTTTCGTTGTTAATATCAACTCAAAGATAACCATTTGAGAACTTGTCATCTTGCCTTGCACGAGCGCAACTCCAGGCTCGTGCGGCATCAAGCCCCCTGCGAGGACGATGATTTGGGTGATTCCGGGTCGGGGCGTGACAGGTAGCGAGTCCTGATCGAAAGTTCCCGAATCACTCGTGCCAGTTAAGCTAGTACTGTTATCCTCATTCCTCCTAGGCCGAATCGGTTTCTTGGCCTAGACAACCGTTCAAGGAAACTACTTCTTGTACACAAGTTGTCCAAGGACCGTACTATTCTACTTTGTTCTTTAGAAGTTAGCTAAATTTTAAGGACTTCGCCTTATCGTTGCAATACTCGTTAATTGATTCAATTTTCGTTTAGCACAAATCTATAGTAGATATGATATAAGAAAAACATGCATCAGTTTCATGTTATAGTAGTCCCATAGCAGGTGTTCGTGAGGAATCGTGCAACAATTTATTGATTCAACACTATAAAAACAAGCATATCTCCTTTGTGTCTATGATAGATTTAAAACCAGAGGGTCGAGGGGAAGAAGGGTCAGCCACTCACCTTGGGTTGATTGAGGCGAGGGACCGGTTGGTTGCACTTAGACGGCGTCTATGCGATCACCTGAAATCGCATAAGCAACTGATCAGAACACTGCCATATTCAATGAGTTCAATATGAAATGCGAAGTTCGAAGAATGCAAGCCATAAAAACCATCTAAAACATTCACGAAAACGCATTCAGAAAACCAAAGCCAAAGAAACAAACACGACATGAAAACCAGACATCGGAGAGGTCCCTCGAGCCTCAGCCGTAGAGTCTTTCCTCGGGATGCAGACTGCTGATATGGGACTTGATTCCGAAGAAGCCGTTCCATAACGAGGAAATGATCTTAATTCAGTTTGTTCCGTTCAATCGATTCAATCGATCCCGATCAATCGGTTCTGACCAAATCGATAGCGACATTGTTCCTTTATCGCGCACCTCGTGGACTAGAAACGGGACACGATGTAGGGACGGGGCGCTACAAACTCTTCCATTTCCCAGTTGAAAGCTGCGGCGGTGAATTGTACTCGCACAATTGATAGATAGCCTAGGGGTAAGTTTCCAACTGGTAAATAAATATATCACGGTTTTACCATTTAAAGTGCAAACTACAGGATGTTTTCCCAGTTATTCATTATCTTTCACTTCGTTTAATAGATTTCCTAACAAGCAAAAGTATTCTATATGGGGCCTATAGTCTGACTCAATCAGTTATGGGCCATTAATATTTGTTCTAAAGTTTTTCTCAACTAACCTAGCAAATATTGATCAACAGTAGAAGAAAATCATTTCTTATGGATGTGGGTTTATGGATTTTCTTCCATCAACTTTTTGTCTTTTTTAGATCAGAAATCGGCACCTGATAATATATGTTTCACATAAAACTTACTAATTTATATTAGATACAGAAGGAAAGAGTACTTAAGGTGTGCAGTGGAGCTAGAATGGCATGGCAAGTCAACTATCACCTTAGATTTGATTGTTCATTCTTGTAGATTGATTTCTAGGACTGTTAAGGTTGCCTCTGTTGTTTTGCTATTAACAATGGAGAGAAATGTAGGACAGTTATTTTTACTAAGATATGGTGGAGATGTCAATGGATGGTTCATTTCGACTGAGTGGTTGTTTGGTTACCATGAATCAACGAATTTATAGAATTCATGATATTGAGAATCGTGGAATTGCAATTTCTATTCCATCGTGCGATGTACTTTCCTTGGTTAAGAGTGTTGAATCATGTCCCTTTTCTAATCAAACCAGTTGGAGGTGTGCGGCAATGAGGAATTTTGAATGACTTGAACGGAAGACTACATTTAGCATTCTGGCATAGAAACGTTATATGATTTGGAAGGAAAGTTCCAGAATGCTAATTGCAGGGGGTTGAACTAGATTTATGGTAACTCTTGTTTGACATGGATAAAATCTTAAATTTCCTTAGTTTCTGATTAACAGCAATGTTCTTGTGTTAGGTCTTGCTATCGAGGGATGTATACCGTACCTCAACTGGTGTGTAGAATATGGGGTAGATTGTCTGTTTTAAAGCAGCATCCAGCCAATCTGAATTTATGCAAGAGCTTTGTGCACAGTTCCTTCACACTTATGTATTTGAACTGGAAAAATATATTCTGGTGGATGTCAAAATTTGTGGATGTTAATGCATCTTGGTGGCTAATGTGCTTTTATTGTTCTTGATGACACTATATACTAACCTCTGCTCTCTAGTCTCTATACATATAGGTTCTTGTTAAATTTATCAATGTATGCTATTCTAAGTGTATTTACATTACATTCTTTCTTCTTCCTAGGCTGGGAGTGGTTTAATTGCAAATGACCACTCTCTAAATATCATGGAAAAGGATCAAGATAAGAAGAACATCTCAGCAGCTTATTATACACAATTCAACATGGAGAAAAATGAAGCCAAGAACATTTCTGATCTATTTGTTAATGCAAATGAAAAGCCTGTGGCTCCCATATCAAGTGCCAGAGTTTTGGAGCAAGCACTTGATTCTGAAAATGTGTCAGGCATGGCAACTAGTATTGAGGAACTCACTGAAGTTTGGGAAGATGATATTGGTAATGATTTCAAGCACAAGAATGAGACTGTATCTGAAGTAATGAATACAGCTAGTCAGGACCATTCTACAACGATTCTGGAGAAGTTGTTTAGCAGTGCTTTGTCAAGAAACTTTGGCAATTCACCTAATGCCACTGAGGTAAAGGGAGTGCATTCTAGTACATGTTTTATTTGCTAATGTTAATCCTTTGTGATCTTCATGGTTTAAGAACTGGTGCTTCTTAAGTTGTACCGAACTCTTTTGCTAATTTGTCTTCTCTGAGTATTGACATATAAAACCTGATTGCTGTAGTTTTATGGTTACAAGTGGTTGACAATGATTTCAAATTTTATATCTTCCCAGTCTTTGTAGAATTCAGCCTTGTTTATGCTGTATATATTATGCATCATATTTTTCGTACTTGTTTTTGAACTGCTAATTCATTGTACTTCAATTGATATTTTCTTGTGGCAGTTTAAGTTGCATTATTGTTTTTTTTTTTGTTTTTGTATTTTAGGTTCCAGAGTCATATGTTCCAACTATATTTGTTGATTTTATATGGTGCTTTGCAGATCATACAAATCAAATTGTGCTTCTTAAGTTGTATTGAACTCTTTTGCTAATTTTCCTTTCTATATGAGCATTGACATATAAAACCTTATTGCTGTAGTTTTAAGTTTTATGGTTATAAGCATACTTTACAGTATCGGCCGATACCGATCCGATACGGCCGTTACCGATCCGATACGGCCGATATCGATACGGTTTGGCATGTCCCGATCCGATACCAACCGATACCCCCGATACCGACATTGGAGATCTCTTTTCCGGTCAATTCGGCAAAGACAATTAAATGAAAAAGACCAATCAGCAAGGATAAAAAGTATAGTAAGGTCGTAAAAGAAGAAAACTTATCTATCGCATGTAAACCAATTGGCAAGGGTGACTACTATACCATTCAATTTCAAAACTACTAAGAAATAACACTGAAAATACTTAAAGTTATGCCTAAATGTATAAAATATATTTTCTAAAATGTTAATAATTTTTAATAATTGTTTTCTTTCCGATAACAAAAAATCCGATACTCCAATCAGAACTCATAGGAATGGTCCGATATCGATTCCGATACCGATACTTTGAACCTTAAAGTGAGCGAGGATGATTGATTGAATTTTTATCTTCCCAGTTTTTGTAGAATTCATCCTGCTCATATATGGATCAGTTTTCTGTTATTGTTTTTGAACTGCTAATTTCTTGTACTTCAATCAATATTCTCTTGTTAGGCAGTTTGTTATTTTACATCCTGGAGTCCTATGTTTCAAATATATTTGCTAATTTTCTATGTTGCTGTGTGAATCATACAAATCAAAATTTATGTAACTACTTACATGGCTGCCAGAAAGCATTTATAATGACAACATTTTACTCTCATGACCATTTCATGTTGTTATAGGCAAGATATAGTTGCATTGTACCATTTAAATTTACAATTAGTATGGATATGTTTTGTTTCCTTTATTTAACTTGCAAGTTTGCAATGATGTGGCAATTCAGTTATATGTCAGATAGGAATGTTGATTCCTTGCATCATCAGTTCCCCTCAGGTCTGCTATTAAGAATACAATGTAGATTGCTGAAGTTTGAATGTTTGTTATCCTTGGGTACGAGGTCCTCACTCTTCAAAGTGTTTTGCTGCTAACCTAGGGATGCCCAAATGAGACTCTTGCTCAAGGAATGTCTTAGTTAAGTATCCAAATCAGGTTGAATTTCTCGGATGATCTAAGACATGGAGTTTGAATGTTTCTTTGATATGAGCACTCTTCAAAGTATTGTGGTGCTAACCTATGGATACCCAAATGAGACTCTTGCTCAAGGAATTGTCTTAGTGAAGTATCCAAATTAGGTTGAATTTCTCGGATGATCTAAGACATGGAGTTTGAATGTTTGTTTTCCTTTGGTATAAGCACTCTTCAAAGTATTGTGGTGCTAACCTAGGGATACCCAAATGAGACTCTTGCTCAAGGAATTGTCTTAGTTGTTAAGTATCGAAGTCAGGTTGGAATTTCTTGGATGATCTAGGACATGGACCTTAAAAAAACCCTTAAATGCTAATGGATTTCAGCAGATGGTTTAGACTTACGACTTTAAGCTAATGTAACAAACACTAAGGTGTTTTGTATCTTCACTTTGTTAGCACCTTTTTTATGCCTAAAAAGATTAAAAAAAGTGTTTCTGTTACTTTTCTCACTTATGGCATTTGTTTATGTCATAGAAGTGTAATGGCTAGATTGATGTAATCCAGAGGTCGCAGTATCTGTTGTGACTGAAATTGGACCGCCTCATAATCGAGCTGTTTCTTTGAGATAGTTGGTTTAAGGTATGAAACTATATCATATTGTTTGAAGACATTGTTTAGATTTTGCAAATTTCTGACCAGGGAGAATCAACTTCCCAGTCCCACCATGTAGAATGGCCACAACATCTTCTTTCAATGGTATTTAGGTTTTGGACTACCTAGTAAATGGACAACAACTTTTTAGCTACTATTATTCCTAATAACTAATCTTTTTTTGGGGCTCCTGTGGATTATATCTTTTCTAAGACCATCTTAGACAATTAGGCATCAGGAATTGTTTAGGTTTTGCAAATTTTTGCTTGCCATCTTTCGATTGACGGGCCATATTCCAAAAGATGGAAAGGGGGAACAGCTTTTGGAGTGCTTTGGCCATACTTAACCACCTGTTGGACTTCCCTCAAAAAAAAAAAAAAAAAAAACCACCTGTTGGACTGACTTTGTAGTTGAGGAGACGAGTGCATATCCTATGCACTGTTAATGATGGTAAGTGAAACAAAGGGAAGTAGTCTGATAAAGGAAAAGATACAAAACCAAAGTAAATACAGAGCTCAATTGACAGGTCTACCGGTGATCAAGTAGCTGAAAAATAAAAAATTTGCAGTCATGTATCCAAAAGATGGTTAAAGCCTATGTTCCACGGACACGGATAGGACACGACATGGTAAGGACAGGCGACATGGACACTGCACCTATTTTGGTGTCTTAGTGTATTTTGGAGTGTCTGATACGTGTTCAATACGCATCCGACATGACACGGCCAAGATTTTTTGGAGTGCCGTGCTTCCTAGGGCAAAGCACACCTGAGCTTGCAAGTCAGTTTTTGTCCTCAATTGGCTGCTAGATTTGAGCTCCCTCCTCCCACTGAAGTGGATGCATCTGGCTCAAGCATTGCTGACCGCTGGGGAGATAGCTTTCTTGGCTGCAGACTCCAGTGAATTTCCTTCCCAGAAACAAAATAGTTGTGTCGATCTGAGAGGCGAGTTGTTGTGGGTTTTGTTCTTCTCGTCCAAAATCTTTAACGTTACAGTCTGACCAATTACCCCACCCATCTGCTTCAAAAACGATGTTCCAAATGGACCCTTAGCCTGCATAATCCTACTCTCCCTCCACAGAGCCCAGAAGACTCCATCTTGGATACCTTCTGATTTTGAGAGAATTTTTAGGAACTTAAAATAAGACCACCCCCCTTCTTTGCTATAAGGGCAATGCAGAAGGAGGTTGTCTACACTCCTTACTGCCATTGCGCAGGGTACTCCTTGGGGTTTAGCCGTTTTCTCTTTTCTGAAGTTTGTCTAGTTGCTACAGTACCTCCATACACCAGCCACATTAATATTTTACCTTGTGGGATATACCTTATCCTAATGACCCTAAATTAAGGGGTCGTATGTCTGTACATCCAGGTTCTTGTATAATGACTTGAAACGAAATCTCGTCTTCTCCTAATGTCATTTGCAACTGTGTGGTTTAGAGCCTCCAAGGAATGGAGTTTCGGTTGATCCAAAAATATAGGTAGCTCCTCTTTTTTGATTAGGTGATCTATGGTCCCCCCACCATGCCACCTAACCAGTCTGAGTCTATCCCCCTACAGAAGTTACTGGAAACTATGCTATAATACTATTGCCCCTGCTTGTCTATGCCCATCGGTCTACAAAGAACCAGACAAAGATTGCGGGGGGTGGGAAGGACTGCCATTTAAAAAAGAAGAAGCTTACCTGATCATCTAACATTGGGATCAGGAGACAAAGAACAAGCAAAAAGAAGAGAAGGGAAAACATAATGCATTGAGAATTGTTGATGGTGTTGGAAAGAATTGTTGATATGATCCCCTCAATCATTTCTAATTTTTTTAGTTTGCCAAAATCTCTTTATTTGCTTAGAAATCCCCCAAAATTAAGACAAAAGGTACTTATGAGGACATGCTTGTTTCTGTTGATGAAAATTAATCTGTAATGTTCTCCAACTAGAGATGAGATAAGTGTGCCCTTCCACCCTAGTTTTCTACTCTACACACACCCCTGAAGTTCTTCTCTTCTTTTCCCAAACATTTGTACCTTTCCCCCAAAATCCCCAAAGTTTTGCGATTCTATAGAAAATTGACAGGTTGAGGGCGTGCTGAGATAGGTAGGCCATGTAAGGTAGGAAGAGGTGGTAGGGAGAGTGCGTGGGTTTAGGGAACATGTAAGAAAAGGTATGATTAGAGGTGTTCAGAACTTGTTTGAGAGTGGGGCTTCGGTAGTGGATTTATTGGTAAGAAGACTATCATTAAAAAAGCTTAAAGGGCTCCTAGAAGTAGTACCCATTAGAAGGCATTAACCGGGCCAAAGTGGTTACATCTGAAGTGACTTTTATGTAAAATTTAGGAGTTGTAAAAATAAGAAAGATTTAGAGTGTGTGTATATATATATATATATATACACACACCTTGAAAAAAGAAGAAGTTGAATATATATATATATATATATATATATATATATATATATATATACCCCTTGAAAAAAGAAGAAGTATATATACCCCTTGAAAAGAAGTTGATGATGTAGCATAGGATGGTGTGGTTGCCATTGTTGAAGGAGGTCTACAGAAGAGAGGCGAGGGAATAGATCAAGAGAGAGAATAGGAGTGTACTAGCTAAAGGTTTATCCCACAGATGACATACAGCCATTGAGGTTCTTTTTATGTAAGAATGCGATTAACTTAGCGAGTTATTATTATTATTTTCAGCCTATACAAATTAACTCAGTCTGAACCAAGAATATAGTCTGTTATTCACCATATCCACCGGTATTTAGACACATTGGTTATCTGTCAATATATATTTGCTGATATTGACAAAAAAATAACAAATGATATTTAGGGCATACTGGTGTCACTTCTATATCCTCCAACATTGAATTTGGTCAGTCAAGAGTTTCAATAGTGCGTTGTCATTTTTACATTTAAGTGGTTTAGATTACACACTAGGTTCATGGTTGGTTGCTGATTAATCATAGGGCTAAAAGTAAGGTAGCTGACCAAACCTGAAGTTCCTCGGGTTGACTTGGACGGCTCTCCAATTTGAGTTGAGTTTGTGGCTAGTGTGTTAAAGTCCTCACCACTACTGCACAACTTGGGTTTTGATGAAGTGGCAGGGTCTTTAACATGGTGCAAGAGCAACCTCGTGCCAATTTGAGCGGATCTTATAAAACGTTAGATACCACTTCGTGAATCCTGCTCTCAGCCCATAAAATGAGCATTCGACCTGCAGAGGGCGTGATATAAATATTTAATCCTCAACCCATACCACAACTCTTGAATAATGGTGCAGTGGCAGGGTCTTTAACACAATCCCAACCCGACTGGAAAATGGGTTGGGTTAGGGTTGACTCCTAAACCCAACCTGCAGCTGATCTGACCCAATATGAGATCTACAAAACCCCCAAACTGGAGTATTTGTGGGCATGATATAAATATTTAATCCTCAACCCACACAACTCTTGAATAATGGTGCAGTGGCAGGGCCTTTAACACAATCCCAACCCGAGATGCCAAAATGGGTTGGGTTAGGGTTGACTCCTAAACCCAACCTGCAGCTGATCTGACCCAATATGAGATCTACACAACCCCCAAACTGGAGTATTTGTGTGTGCCTATATATGGGAGCGACTTCATATCCCAAGGTGTAGCTGATTATATTACACACAATACCAAAATGCACAATAGGATAACCGACTCGGTATTGATCTTAACGTCTTAAACTGGACCTGAGCCCAATTTGCCCATTTAAAGCTTGGGCTTGTGTTGGGTTTGATAGATATGCAACCTGAGACCGGTTGGGTTGAGCTTGGCTAGAGGTTAGAAAATATTGGGTTGGGCTTGGGTATGCTCCAACAGCGCCCGACTTACATTGAGTTACATCCTAATTAATTGGATTACTCAGTCGATCAATCAAAATTATACTGCAAGTTTGAATATCCAATTAGTTGACCACCCTATTATTTTGGTTTAGCAGACATGAGCTTAAAGTGTTCCATCTACCTTAAAGTATTGAAATGATAATCTTACAATGTTCCTTACACTCAAAGTCAGATACTGTCATCAATGAATATGTTCTCTTGGCAATTTCTTTCTTTATATTATTTTTGTTTCCATGATGGTAGGGACTGGGTGACGTTCCAATTTTTCAGTTATATACTTGATACCTGTATACATGAATGTGATTCTCACTCAGAACACTTGTGTTTCAGCGTCAGGTTGTTAAAGAAGATGAGGAAAATTGGAGTCCTGAATTATCAGATTCTTCCAAGTTTGCTCATTGGTTTCGCACAGAAGGTAAGTTCACTAATATTCTGCTGCATATGGTCTCCGAATTATGTTTAAATGGTAAACTAACCGACTGAATCTGCCTCTTTTGTAGAGAAAAACTCTATAGAGGATTTTTCATCCAGGGACTTGCTATCTTTAATTAATGAGAAAGTTAACACACAAGTGTCTACATCACCTAATGAGAGAACTGCGGAACCCATCTCAACAGGCTCGCCTCTTGAAAATATTGAGAGTGTGCTTAAGCTTCATTCGTTCTCTCCAATGTCCTTAGTTGTTCAGAAGCCTGATCAGTATTCTCAAGTTGATAAAAAAAGCCCTAGTTCTGCAGTCCTTACATGTGAGGACCTTGAGCAAGCCATTTTAGCTGAGGCCACAGATAGCAGTCCAAGTCTGCAGCAGCCTAGCATTCAAGTGGCTTGGGCTTCATTTGATGGTAACCAGAAAGAACAGAAAGTTGATGTGGATGATCATGCGTCACAACATCTTCTTTTCTTGTTACAGAAGGGAACCGGCTTGAAAGAGCTGATATCATCTCCTGGACCAGATCTTATCGAATCCTCGGATAGGATTGCTGCCTCTGAAGTAACTGGTAGTCTCAATCTCCATATTCCCGACAATGCGGTTGTTAGGGATGCTGAAATGGTCAAGAGCTGCGAGAAAAGTATTACACTTGAAACTTTTTTTGGCTCAGCATTTATGGATGAGCTTCATTCGGCAGAAGCTCCAGTCTCAGCTAAGAGAGATCCAATTGCAACATATAATAACACTGATATTATGCAGCAGCATGCACTGCAATTTCCTCATGCAGATGGTAGCTTCTTCTCTTCTGTTCCCTCTGAATCTAGATCCAATAAGATCATTCACGAAGGAGAGATACTAGCTTTCGACAATACTCAAAAGAATCCTAATATGTCCGTCCCTTGGGTAGGTGGCTATAGTGACTCTTCTATTGAGGGCCCCAAACGACATGGCATGGGTATTGAAGAGGGAGGGATGGATATTCATCTGCCAGAAGAGGATAATTTGTTTACAGTTGGTGATACGTTGAAACCTGTAACCTCTGACCCTTTTCCTTTTGATAATGCACATAAAACCGAGGAGTTCTTACGTAGGAACACTATTGACGATCTTAATAACAGACTATGTGGTGCTATGGTTGGAGATGGAGAACGATTGAGGACACGTGTTCCGGAGGGCCCATCTCCATTGCATGATGGTCCATTTATTGTTCCTAATAATCTCTATAATCACATACATGGTAGGCCATCTGCCCAAAAATATCCTCATCAGATGAATCAAACGAGACCTTTGTACCCGCCATTGGATCGTATTGCTCAAAGGAATGCACTTATGAACTTTGTTGGTCCAGATGGCTTGCATCATGATCCTCACCATTTTCCTGGGAATGTTATCCCTCGACATGCTTTCAGCAGTGTTGGTGCACCAAGATTTGATCCCACTGTTGTCCATCATCCAATGTTACAGCACATGCCAGTTCCAGGAAATTTTCCACCTTATCACCCAATGCAAGGGCTTCCAGGGGGCATACCACCATTTCAGGCAACCAATCACATGTCTGGCTATATACCTGACATGAACAATATACACGACTTCTCTGTGCACCATCAACAACCAAATTATGGTGGTGGCTTTGGAATGGGATTACCTGGTAAACCACCTTAATTTCTAATTCAATTTTCTATTTTTGTTGACGTTTGATTGAATGGAGCTGAGAATATACTGCAGGGTATTATTATTATTTATTGACTCTGTTTCATTTCGAAAACAATTGCGAGTTGCACCTGCAATGAAATGCATTCAAGTTGCATAAATAATTGTTTACTATTGTCAAGTTTTACTAACATTTAAATTTAGAGGCTGCCTCACCATTTTGTGCATTATGTTAAAATTATCTTATTATTAAGTTTCTTAGCAGAGAGACGATGACTATTTTCTAATTTCTACTAGAAGAAAAGAAGCAAGATGCATTAGAAAAGATGAGCAGGTTGGTATAAGTTGCTAATTAGGAAATGTGTTAAACACTTTGGCACTCTGGCCTACATTGTTCGTTGGAAATGACTGCAAGTTACTATAGTGAATCATCTTTTTCTACCATTTTTTAGTTCAGAAATGAGGGCGTTGCCTCGCACGACGGTAAGACTTGTTGCTTGCAACCTGGAGGATGCAACTTCTAGTCAAGGAAAGCCTCTCCGTATATTTATGGGGCAAGGCTGCGTACCTGGAGGATGTTAAAATTATGTTATTATTAAGTTTCTTAGCAGAGAGACGATGACTATTTTCTAGTTTCTACTAGAAGAAAAGAAGCAAGATGCATTAGAAAAGATGAGCAGGTTGGTATAAGTTGCTAATTAGGAAATGTGTTAAACACTTTGGCACTCTGGCCTACATTGTTCGTTGGAAATGATTGCAAGTTACTATAGTGAATCATCTTTTTCTACCATTTTTTAGTTCAGAAATGAGGGCGTTGCCTCGCACGACGGTAAGACTTGTTGCTTGCAACCTGGAGGATGCAACTTCTAGTCAAGGAAAGCCTCTCCGTATATTTGTGGGGCAAGGCTGCGTACATCTTGACCCTCCCAGACCCTCCGTAAGCAGGACCCTCGTGGCCCTTGGACGCTCTTTTTAGTTTAGATAATATTGAATGGTCAAAAAAGGTGGGGAAGCCTAGTGGCCAAGTCCTTTGGTTGTGGAAATCCACAGGTCAAGAACTCTGGGGCCAGTCAAGTGACTGTTCCTTAGTAACTTAAAAATGAAAGAAAAAGTATGATAATTTTTTTGGACAAACAATCTCGAAGGGTCTCCCAGGTTGAATGAACGTGAATTGGGGTACAATGTTCACAGATTTCTTGCCATCAGCTGCCTTAGGTTCTTTGCATACCACTCTCGTGCCTATACCTGCCTGTCAGAAATTCAGCAGTAGTAGAGGGCTAACTTCCGTGTAGATGGACACTATTAGAATTTGGTTGATCTATCTGTGGGAATATTTTCAATTTGGAGTCTCTATGCCGTAGATGATGTATGCTATCCCACTTGTCGATGGCATTGTTTGTACAAGATTATGCTCCCTCCAGCCAGCCAAGATACATGATTAGGTTTCAATACTCCCTAGGTGTAAATAACCTATTTACACCTAGCAGATTTCACTGTTGGTGCATATTATCCACTGTGGTGATTATATAACATATCTGGAAAAAAAATCATGCAAATATATTTGAGACCAGAACCACCATTCTATTATACCAAATCTATTAATCACTGTAGTGGATCTTGTACCTATATATATATATATATATATATATATATATATATTTTTTTTTTTTTTTGTACCTATATATATATATATATATATATATATATATATATATATATATATATATATATATATATCAAAAGTCCTGCAGGGGGAGCGCCCCCCTTACCCCCACCCCCACCCCCACCCCCACCCCCACCCCCAAACCCCCGCATCGGGGGCCCCTCGTGGGGTCCGCTCGATCCAACGGTCGAGGGCGACGGAGCTCCCGCGGGACTCCGGATCCGGACCCATATATATATATATATAGAGAGAGAGAGAGAGAGAGAGAGAGAGAGAGAGAGAATAAGGGAGGTAAGGTGCCACCTCACGGGAGGGTGTCTACTTGTCACCCCCCCCCATGCTATCATCATGCACATGGGTGCATGATGGTAGCATGTGGGAGGTGACAAGTAGACACCCTCCATAGGGTGGCACCTCACCTCCCTTATCCTCTATATATACATATATATATATATATATATATATATATATATATATATATATGGGTCCGGATTGGGAGCCCAACCGTCCTCGACCGTTGGATCGAGTGGGCGCGCGCACGTGGGCCCCCCAATCCGATGGTGGGGGGGGGGGGGGGGGCGGGGCTCCCCCGTGGGGCTTTTGATTATATATATATATATATTATATATATATATATATATATATATATATGAATTTCATTAAAATATATATATATATATATATGAAATTTCATTACTTGTGTAGATTTAATTCATGTAGAAAAAAGAATTTTAGATAGTAGGATTATTAATTTGTTTAGTTTCAACATCCAATTCACAACCACTATTGTAATTGCAATTGAATTTTCCTCTGCTCTCACTTTTACCTGTATATGTTTGTAATTCCATGATTTTATTTGCAGAATCTGTCACTCAAGGTAGTGGGGGTCATCAACCGGAAACACTCAAAAGGTTAATTGAGATGGAGATTAGAGCTAATTCAAAGCAGAACCATCCTTCTGTGGGTAGCCACATTCCCGGAATGCCTGGGATCTACAGCCCTGAGCTCGACATGAACTTTAGATACCGATAAACAATGGGAATAAACTAGCTTCCCTGAAGGTGGGATTTGTTTCCTTGCGCTGTTATCTTTAATGGAGAACATTCAGAAAAGCACTTCGACGAGTTTGGCTTAAATTTGTATTTTTTTTAACTCTGCTCCAGATTCCAGAAGAAATCTTGTGCTCAAAGATAAGGTGGGTAACGCTTAGGAAAATGTAAGATAAAGGTGGTGATGCTGCTGTGATGGTATATCATTGTATTAATCTTGTTTCTGTTAGCAGCCCGAGTTTCTTGTTCATAGTTTATATTCAGTAGAAAGATGTTCTCCCAGCCTCTCCCAATTTGTTTGCTGAGAAGATTGGTGATGGTTCAAGAGGAGATTGGTAGAAGAGTGGTGTTTCTATACTTTGCTCACTCCTACTTTGTTACACTTCACATTTTGCTCTATGGTGCGTATCATATATACTCAGCAACATCCTTGAACATGCTGTTAGTAGGAAAAATCAAGAATGTTGTTTGATTTCACTAGAGCGTGATGGTCTATGATTGGCAAAGAAATGTGTTGAAAAACTTTAAACTTGTCTTACAAAAAAAATCTGCAGATTTGCGTATCCTAGCTAGTTTGTTTTACCATTTGCTGGACAAAATTTCAAATTATAATGTGGAACAAACAAATGTTGGGTATCGATTGGATCAAGTTTTTGTATTACTAGGAATAGATTTTCAATTCCTTTCCCATGGGAAATGAATTCAACATGGAAAATTAGCATTTTAGGTTATTTTAAGTATCTTTCTAAGGTGCAACTTTTCCAGTGTCAAAAATAACCTAGTACGTTAATAAGGTTCCTCCTCTTGCAACTAGAATTGTATGTGCCACTTCCATCGTAACTTCTGGCCAGGCTCACTGTCTGCTTTGTAATTGTGCCAGCCTAACAGTGCAAATCTTGCATTGAAAACAAAGGAACGGTAATCAACTCCTAAGAAGGGGAAGTCATAGCTCTTCGTACTTAAACAGTTGATTGCTGTTCCTATGATGTAAACTCATCACTTCCAGAATGACTACCATCAACATCCTAACCTACATGTTTATGTATGACGAATTAATGTTTTTGTCTACATTGCATCCCAGCGAAACAAGTTCTTTTCTAAAACACGTAGCTAAATGGCTAAAAAGAAATGAGAAGAGAAGAGAAAGAGGAGCAAAGTATTGGACACTTGAAGTGCTTTCACTTTTCACTATATGAAAGTAACTAACTAGTTTTTGGTGGTGAGAAGTAATGACTCCCATCCTATTTAGACTCAAAGGTCTTACAAGTGTGGCCATGATTGTACCACTTGTCCAACATCATACAGTTGGAAGCTTACAGTTGTAAGGTATTTTCAAGACTTTTAACAAAATTGTCTAGAACTTCTAGAAACATAGGAAAACCTCACGAGAGTTTAAGAGAGCCCCAACACACTCTAGGAAATTCTATAGCCTTTTCAACTTAACCCCAATCTGGAGAGGGATATGTACAGTGTAGAAGAATGAAAAATCATAGGCACATATCTAACGGGCGCATAACATATCTCATGCACGTATGAACTGATGGCCATGATTCGACCAAACAATATGAGGTTTATGCAACACCATCCCAAAGCAATGGACTTTGAAATGATAGGCGCATAACCTCGAAGGCGCATAACGGTCGAAGGTGCATAGCTATCTTGTCAACAGTCTGACATAGCCAATTCTCGAGCAGTGTGCAAGTATCAAATTATGAGGAATGTGTCAGTGATCATGTCATCGTAATCATTCTCCTTTACAGCTGTACAAGACTAGTCCTATGCGGCAGATTGTCCTATAGTATGCAGAAGATGGTGTTATGCGTCAAGTTTTATCAGGCACATAGCCACTCCTCATACGAAGAGACCGTGTGCTACCACGATAGCGTTTCAAGTGGCATGTCTCGAGTCACGTGGCAAGTTATACGTGATTTCTGTGCACGTTCACTCCCACGAACTTTAGGTGCCTATACACCTATTCATTATCATGCGCCTCTGGGACAACAGATATTGTATTTGCTGTATATGCGCGCATAGTTGTTCAAGTAAAAAAAAAATCTACAAATAGAGGACAATGTCTTTTTCGTACGCACACACAACGTATGCTGCATATGCTACGAACTCCAAAGAGAGATTTCAGTGAAAGAGCATACTTGCTGCCAAGACTCCGCCAATGAGTCGGAGTTAGCAAGCGTCAACAATCTTCACATCAGATCGTCAGCATAATAAAGAAGTCGACCACAGACTTAACTTCCATCGTCCCAATCCCCATATTTATTTGTACTCAGAATTCTTGTTTAAGGTTCCAATTGTACTCTCTTTTCTTTTTAATACAAAAATGTTTAGTCCACAGACTTTTTGTATCAGAACATAGAGCAGTATCGGTGGAGCAAAATATTATATACGTGACACTTTTTTCCACCTATTATGTTGACGTCCTCACCATACGTTTGCTTATAAAATCTTGGATCTTGTTCTCAAACTAATACATAATGCCGACATTCTCCCAACTGGACTTCAAGTGTGACATTCCCTTCCATTTGATAAGATACTCTATATACGGTACGCCTCGTCGAAGGATGGTCCTTGAGTCTAGCACGACTTCCATTGCTCTTTGAATGATATTGTTATGATCACTGTGGGTGGCTTTGGACCCCCTAGATGAGGATCCTCCAAGTTTACATGATAAGGCATAAGTCAACTCACATGGAAGACGAGATGAATATTCACATTTGTTATGATCCGCTCCCACTTTTGGAATACCAATATGTGACCATGTCTAGTCTACGTCACAATCGACGATAATATGTTGTCTATGATCACGATGGTCTATAACACAATGTCATAGGCCTGTCCTGTTTGGTAGCCCAAAAAATGGGTCATAAGTGGGGTTTTGGAACTACTGTGCCGAACTCATCGGAGTTCCAGTGTTTGGTAGGGGAGAATGATTGAAAGCTTGAACTTCCTGAATTGACAGCTTGTGGTTCCTGTCCTCACAACATATCTTCGCTTTTCACTTCCATTTTTTTTGAAGAAGTGGGCGTTGGAAGTCCTCAGAACTCCAAAGAGAGGGAAAATGAGCATATGAAGCAGCGCACAACCTTGACTCCTCTATCTGCACCACCCATGGATGCAGTAGAGTTTGACTCCATCGCCTGCACCCTCCAAGCCTCCTCCTCCGCCCTTACCACATCAAGATCTTCCTCCTCCTCCTCGGTAACGCATTCAAGGCGAAGCCGCTAGGGAGAACTCCATCGCCTACACCCTCCTCGACAACAAACGATCTCTAGGAGGCGGGACATCGTCGACTTCTGTGAGCGGGCGACGGTGTGCGTGGTTTTGGATGAACATGCTCTAGGAGGTAGGGTGGCGAGCGGGCGACCACCGTAAGAAAGAATAGGGAGAGAGAGAGAGAGAGATGGGGGGAGAGAATGAAGTGGAATTACAAGTTAATACTTAATTATATTATTTAATAATAATAATAATGATGATGATGATGCTGATTAATATTGTTTACTTTGAAATAATAGAGCCAATATGTATATATATATATATATATATATATATATATATATAATTATATAATATATATATATATATATATATATATATATATATATATATATATATCACTTCCAATTTCACTTCAATAAAACATCCAAACAAACGATTCATAAATTTGTCACTTTTACATTCCACTTCTTAAAAACATCCAATGAAGGAACTCATAAAATATGCGTACACATGACGCGCATACGCAATGCATATGCATGACGTGCATACGCAACGCGTACACAAACTCTCCATTAGAGATTTTTTTTACTTTGCTCTACTTCGCCGAACCAACCCCATATTACATACATCCACAATAATTAAGCTATTGAAAGAAAATGACAAGATGCCTAATGCTCACTATGCTATACTATGTAAAGACCAACTAAGAATAGAGTACTGAAGGCATACGAAAGAAATATACCATTCCAGGCTATACACCACTGGAGGAAAGATATGATTGCCACATCGATCACATAGCAAAGAAATTATCTAAAATTGTCAATGTACCAATCAATATTGAAGCAAGTACAAGTCTAACAACAAGATACAAATACAATATAATGTAAGTATAACACTTAGATGTTAACCAGAAGTTTAATTAGTAGAAGCATATTGAAAGCACCCAGGGGGGTGAATAGGGTCAAACTTACTAATCAAGCACTATACGATTGCTAATGGACAATTTAAAGATTAAGAGTGCAAAAGAAAGAACATGCTAGATTCAATAAGTAAAACTAAGGAAGAATCGTTTAGCATGTTACCAAAGTGACTCTAGTGGACACACTTGTGTTGATGCAATTGCTTAGAAAATGACCTTTGTAGCTTTACAACCAACAATACGCTCCTCGGTGCTATGTCCCACGATACAAGAAGCTCCACCTACAATATTAGGTGAAGACTTTGGTATCCAAATAAACTTGGATCCACATTTGTTATCTTTGGGAACCCAAGTAGCATTTACTTTACCATTGGCATTAGAACTCCTACGAATAGGACAAGCAAAGTTCATATGACCAATACGGGAGCAAAAGAAGCACGTAATACTAGTGTGTGCACATGTATCGGAATGCGCATGATTGTGATCATGTGACATACTAGAATGATGAATATCTCTAGATTGAGCATGAGAAGATTTGGTTTTAAGAATATCAAATCACCATGCATACAAGTAAGAGAAACAAATTTAGCATTGAAACATTATTCTCTTTTTCAAAGGAAGCAATTCTAGATATGAAAATATCATTTTTGTTTTTTTAAAACATTAATAGAAGAATCATGCAAAAATATGAATTCATGTGATTGCCTCTTGAAATCTTCTATATACGAGAAAATAGATTTGATTTTCAAAATTAAAGCCTCATTCAAACTCTTTAAAGAAACACATGATGAGTTTTGACAATCAAGTCTAGATAATAAATTATTATTTTCATATCTTAATAACTCATTTGCTTCTTCTAAATGAACAACATTTCGAAAGTTCTTCATTAATAGAATGAAGGTCATCAAGACTTTCTAAGGATTGTTTAGCTATGGCTCTCCACTTAGAGCATTTCTTGCATTTAGAAGAAACACGATTGTCTATGCTATTAAAATAGATCCCTCTTTATCGGATAAGGAATACGATGCCATATAAATAATAAGGTTCTACTTTAAGGATGTTAAGCCTAATAATAGAGTTCTTGCTCTGATACCAATTGAAAGCACCATAGGGGAAATGAATAGGGTCAAACTTACTAATCAAGTACTATACGACTGCTAGTGGCAATTTAAAGATTAAGAGTGCGAGAGAAGAAGTAATAAAAATATCGACACTCATGTATCCTGGTATCATCCATTGGGGCACTTCAGTCCCGGAACTCTCTCCGAGTTTAATCCACTATTATCGTAAATAGTACAGCGTCGTCGCCTTCTTACACGAGAGCTTTTATCCGAAGGCCTCTCTGACCTCAATACACGAGAGCTTTGATCCAAAGACTCTCGAACTTCACAAGAGCTTTGATCCGAAGACTCTCTAACTTCAACATATTTACAAGATAGTTTTGATCTTCTTATAACAAAGATGAAGATCTCACTTTTACAATTCAAGAACACTCTAACACAATTTGTGGATAGGCAAGTGTCACGTTCGTTTTCCGTTATACGTATTTTCAGTATACGTGTACGAGATTCTGACCCGTATCATGACTTGTCATTTGCTAGCTAATCCTGGTTTAATCTTGTTTAGATTCATCATGGCATGTATTGGCTTGGTTTGGTTTATTTTGGTTTAACTTGGTTAGACCCTCCTTGGTTCATCATGATAAACCATCCTTTATAACTCACCAACCCTTTCTCTCTCTTATTATTTCTTCTTCTTCTTCATTTACTCTCCACCTACACCCAAGAGCCCTAGGCAAGTGCAACTTGCTTCATGATGGATTTAAAGTTTTATTGTTCCATTCTCTTCTTTACATGACTATAAGCCTCTTTAGAACTTAGAGTTTTTGATTTTTATGGATAGATTCTTCTAGATCTACATTGTAACTTTGGAGTTTCATGAGTTCATGGAGTTTTCTTAGTTTTTGACCTACCAAAACTTGTTATTTTCGAAAACTAATAGTTCCATGAGCAAGAGCATGGAATTTTGTATGAATTTGGTTTTTGATTCACCTCATTTCGAGTAAAAATAAAGTTTTTATGGCCAAAATAAATTTTCTGAATTTTTCATGTCGGCTGAAGAATGTAGTGCTGACTGAATGTAAATTTTACGTAGGGAACCTTGTTCATGTATTTTACGCAGGATTGTATCATGAATGTAAATTTTACGCAGGGAACCCTGTTCATGCGTATTTTACGCAGGATTGTATCCTGAATTTAAATTTTACGCAGGGAACCCTGTTTTTGTGTATTTTACGCAGGATTGTATCCTGAATGTAAATTTTATGCAGGGAACCCTGTTCATGCATATTTTACGCAGAATTGTATCCTGAATGTAATTTTTACGCTGGAACCCTCTCTTTTGCTATTTTACGCAGAATTGAATTTTTGGCGTAAAAAGTGCACATAATGACTGTTTTTGCCAAGTTTAGCTATTTTCTAGCCAGAATTTCGAAAAACTTAAAACATGAAAGTTTTAGATCTTTGTCTTGCCTTTCCAAATATCTTTGGAGCACCTCCTTTAGAGTTCGTATGTGGAAGTTATGCCTATTTTTCTGAGATGTGATGAACCTTGGATTTTGGGAATACCATTGGATCTTGTGTTTTCATGCGTTGAGCTATGACCTTATATGAACTAGACCTTGTGATAAATGACTCTCCAACTATGTGCATAACGTAGGATTCTTGTTACCAATGATAATGATTCATAAGGAAGTTATGTTCAGTTTTACGCCAACGATGTTATGTTCTAATTTTACGCCTGAACATTTCTGCGTACTTTCTTGAATATTGAGAATTGATGTGTTATGACAACTCCCATGCATGTTTCTCCTAGTTCTTGTATATATGCTTGTGATCTCACATGTGTCCTATACTTGGCCTAACTTGTGACGACCCCACTTGATAACTTGTTAATATGGAGCATGATGGCCTTGAGCATGGTATGACTTGATAACATGAACATGAGGTGATCATCCTCGATAGGGGACCGTCGTGGTGCACTCTTGACAAGTAACAAGTAAACATGGCATGTACCAGCTTAATAGTGGCCCGGGGTGGCGCACTCCTGACAAGTAATCTTGACAAGTAATATGTAACTCTCGTCTTGACACCGTGGGTGATTTCTTGATTGTCTCTATACAAGTTATATGTCCGTCTTGCATCATGTCTAGGACATGAATCCTTGATTTCACGGTCAGGGATTCATACTGAATCAGACTAAGATAATGACTAGATTGATCAAGTAGTTCATATAGGGAGATGTTTCTAGTTACAGGCAATCCCGTTATCCCGGCCACACCTGAGGGACTTGTAGCCTGCCGTCGAGTAGGGCACATTTCCAGCCCACGGTCATGTGGGGCACTCCATGAAACAAGTTCTAAGCACACTGTTAGGTGTTGCACTCCAAGTTACCTAATAATTCTTGATAACTCTTAAATAAATCTCGCTGGATAACCTGGATAGCTGCATGACTTGTGACTGCTGGAACATCATTACATCTTGCTAGTAACTAGGTTTGTGATAACCCTAGTCAGTTAAAGTATCAAGCCGCACTCTTTGCTTGGCCGTGAGTGTTGGATGGAGTCCAATCCTGACTAGTCTTGCCTAGCCCCAGTACATGCTATCTCAGGACATGCTTGCTTATGTTTTACTCTTGTCGATAATTGGTTGGAGACTAAGCTCTGTTCAGGTGAAGGGTTACAACCGGGTCCTTGTTTGGTTTACGGTTGTAACTTGGCTACCGGTAGTCCCTTAGTTGTCCTATCGTTTATCACCTTGTTTTCTTTAACTCATGTCTTTATTATTGTTCTCATGTGCTAATATGCTGGTTTTAGTTCTTAAGTGACGCCTCCTTGTGGCACTTGCTCTTTCTGGGGTCTGACCCAGCTGGTTTTGTATGGCCAGATTTCGGAGTAGCTCCCGAGGATCTCTCCGCCTTCCAGCCAGATGGTGAACACTAGAAGAAACCATGGCAACGAGTGATTTATTTTGCTCTCCCGCTCAAATTAAAATTATTCTTTTGTGGCGTTTAGCCGCCGAGCAAGTGTTACCTATACTTTTGTCTGCCTATGGGCTGTAACATGATTACAAATCCTAGGGTTGATCATGTATGACTGAAACTCTTGCTAATCCTCATATTTTGTAAGACTAGCTTCATGATCATCTGTATATGTAATGTTCGGGACGCCTTACCTTTCATGCCTGATGATCTGATATCTTATAACATGTATTACTTGCTTGAGATTGAGACACTAGGCTTGTTCTTGACCATAAGAGACCGCTGGCTTATAGATAAACCCTCATGCATCTAGACAGCCATGACCGTATGTCGAGGTGGATTACACTTCTATATACGCAGCTGGTTGTGTCTGTCCCCCGCTCTAGTATTCTGGTTTGGGGCGTGACACGGTTTAAGTGGTAGCCCATGTAGGTCTTGTAAAACAAGATGTGTGAGGGTTTTACCGAATAGATCTCAATCAGCATCCGTCCTTGATCTCTACTCGTGTCCTCTAATCTTTCTGAAATCTTGACCTGATCACCTGCTCATATCCTTGATCTATCTTGGTCCTTCCTTAATGTTCCCCTGTCATTTTTTCAGTGGTATTGTTCCTGGTCCTGCCGATCAGCCAGGCGGAGCACCTCCAGTGAACCATCAGCAACCCGGAGACCAAGCCCAACACTCTGGAACGGCCTCCCGAGTCATGCCTTCTGGGGATCCAGAGTCCCCAGTTCAACCTGTCCAGTCTGTAGAACCTGACAATGGAACCCTGGTAGGACTTATCATGGAATTGCTTACATCCCAAGATCATCGGGGTGATGCCCTGCACCAGACAGTACAAGATGCCATGGGCCGAGTTGGTTATCAAGGGAACAGCACGGCCAACAGCTTCAAGCGCTTGAACCCTCCTTTATTTGATGGCAGTGAAGATGCTTTCGCTGCTGATGCGTGGCTTCAGGACATAGAAATTATCCTGGAGGCAGCCAGGATTCCCGAGGGAGAGAAGGTTGCCGTGGTGCGCCTTCAGTTATTGGACTTAGCCCGTACCTGGTGGGCGATGTTAGCAGTTGGATTAGCGACGCCTGTTTTGTGGGTGATATTCAGCGACAAGTCCAGACGAAGTATTTTGATGCTGTAGCTCGGTATGATCTACAGACAAAATTCACTAATCTTAGGGAGATGGAAAGAACGGTCGACGGTTATGCGGCCGAGTTTTCAAGACTAAGTCGGTTTGCTCCCACATTGGTGGCGACCGAATTGGACCGAGCCAGCGGTTTCAGCAGGGGCTCCACCTAGAAATTATTTTAGCTGTGGAGCAATTTGAGCACCAGACATTTGATGCCGTCTTGTGAGCACGAAGAGGCATGAGTATACTTCGCAGAGGATCGTGGACCGAACCGGAAGTAGGAAGAGGTCCCATGGGCAGATGAGTTTGTCCTCGGCACCAGCCCCGACAGCTAGGGATTGGGCGAATTCAGTTTTTCGGTTCAGCACTCAATGCCGACGTACCCTCAGCAACAGAAGAAGAAGCAATCTTCGCAATGGGCTGCACTCATTGTGGGAAGCCAGGGCACGTAGTATCTGAGTGTCGCAGAGCACAGGGATTGTGCTTGGCTTATGGGGCACCGGATCATAAGATTGGGTCCTGCCGCATAGAGCCAGTTCATCATCATCGAACCTAACCAGTCCATCGGTTAGGGGTCCAGCACAGTGCAGCAGCAGTACCAGCCTCGAGGCTATTGCCGCCTCAGGCTCAACAGTTTTCCCAAATTCAGAATCAGAGCAGGCAGAGAGGTTTCCAGCAGAGGGGACCAGCACCAAGAGGACAAGGTCAGGCTTTGGCTCCGATGGTAGCAGAAGAATTGGCATCAGGTGAGGTGGTGGTAGGTACCATTCTCGTCAACTCTTTTCCAGCATCGGTATTATTTGATTCGGGTGCATCTCATTCATTTATGTCTGTACAATTCGCTACACGATAGGACTGGAGCCCGAGTCATTATCAGTAAGACTCAATATACTTACTGGTAACGGTCTTGTGGGAGTAGATAGAGTGTTTTCCTCGTGTCGAATCGTAGTTAGCGGTAAAGAGTTTTCCGCTAGATTGATAGAATTTTCGATGACCGACTATGATGTAGTCCTAGAATGGATTGGTTGAAGGATCAGTATCCAAGAATAGACTGCTATCTCGGCAGGATTATTTTTAGTATTCCAGGCGAACCGGAGTTTTCATTTTCCATAGGCAAAGTAGAACCTTCTTCCAGTATTGCATATAGCAGTAGCAGCAGCAGTTCATTTTCCAGAGTAGTAGAAGAGTTTTCTGATGTATTTCCTGAAGAGCTTCCAGGCATGTCCCCAGAGAGAGAAATATAGTTCACCATCGATTTGCTACCAGGGATGGCACCAGTGTCAAAGAGAGTCTACAGGATGGCACCATCAGAGTTGGAGATCTTGTACAAGATGATTGAAGAACTCAGAACCAAGGGATTCATTCGTGCTAGTGGATCGCCTTGGGAAGCCCCAATGCTTTGTGAAAAAGAATGATGGTACGTCAAGATTATGTGTTGATTATCGTACCTTGAACTCTGTAACAATCAAGAACAAGTATCCTCTACCAAGGATAAATGATCTGTTCGATCAACTCAGTAGAGCTGCTGTATTTTCGAAGATTGACTTACGATCAGGATACCATCAGATCAGATTCAGAGAGCAAGATATCCCGAAGACAGCGTTCAGATCAATATGGACATTGGGAGTTCCTTGTTATGCCATTTGGAGCAACCAATGCACCAGCCGTATTCATGGACCTCATAAATCGTATCTTCATGCCCTATTTGGACCAGTTCGTGGTAGTATTTATAGACGACATCTTGGTCTATAGTAAGAGCGAAGCGGAGCATGAGCAGCATCTCCGTGTAGTCCTTCAGATTCTCAGAGAGCATCAGTTGTATGCGAAGTTCAGTAAATACGAGTTCTGGCTTGATCGTATTTCGTACCTAGGACATATTATCAGCAGAGGTGGGGTGGAAGTTGACCCCCAGAAGATAGTAGCTATAGAGACATGGCCAGTTCCCAGTACCGTCGCAGAAGTTTAAAGTTTCCTAGGATTGGCCGGCTATTACCGGAGGTTCGTATCAAATTTTGCTCGAATTTCAGCCCATGACTCAGTTGACCCGCAAGGATGTGCATTTTGCTTGGAAGGCAGAGTGTCAGATTTCGTTTGAGAAGTTGAAGCAAGGATTGATGACGGCCCCCATTCTTGCTTCCAGATGGAACTGGAGGATTTTTCGTTTATTGTGACGCTTCCGGCAGAGGATTGAGATGCGTCTTGATACAACATGGTAAGGTAGTAGCTTATGCGTTACGTCAGCTTCGTGATCATGAGAGAAATTACCCAACCCATGACTTAGAATTAGCAGCTGTAGTTTTTGCACTTAAGTTGTGGAGGTATTACTTGTATGGAGATCGGGTGGAGATCTTCACCGACCACAAGACCTTAAGTATGTGTTTACTCAGAAGGATCTCAACATGCGTCAGAGGAGATGGCTAGAGCTACTTGTGGATTACGATATCAACCTGCAGTATCATCCTGGAAAGGCCAACGTTGTTGCAGATGCATTAAGCAGAAGAGCCGGAGTTTATTTCCTAACAGCACAACCAGAGTTGTTAGCGGATCTTCAGAAGATGGAAATTGAAGTTGTTCTTCCCACCAATGGGGCATTGATGGCCAGCCTACAAGTTCAGTCCAGTATAGTTGAAGAATTAAGATGGCCCAGTCAGCAAATTCTAAGCTTCAGCGGCTTAGAGCAGAGTGTGAAGCAGGACGAAGATCAGAGTTATGCATTCACGAAGATGGTACACTCCGACATGGAAGGCATCTTTGTGTACCTAGTGGTGATATCAGACAGAGATCATGGCAGAAGCTCACAGTTCACAGTATTCAATTTCATTGGTGGCACGAAGATGTATCGAGACGTCTGTCAGTATTTTGGTGGAATAATATGAAGAGGGAGATAGCCCGGTTTGTTTCTCGTTGTTTAGTTTGTCAGCAAGTTAAAGCTGAACATCAGAGGCCAGCTGACTTCTTCAACCTTTACCGATCCCAGAATAAATGGAGCATATTACCATGGATTTTGTAACTGCGTTACCAAAATCCCCTACTGGGAGAGATGCTATCTGGGTTATAGTTGACAGGCTCACCAAGGTAGCTCATTTTATCCCTTTCAGAATTGGTCAGTCGACGGATCAGCTAGCAGATATGTACCTCAGGCAGATTGTCAGATTGTATGGAGTGCCAGTTAGTATCATATCAGACAGAGATTCAAGATTTACATCGCACTTTTGGCAGAGTCTTCAAGAGACTTGGGGACTCGTCTCAAGTTCAGTTCAGCTTATCATCTGCAGTCAGATGGTCAGTCAGAACGCACGATACAGACTCTTGAAGATATGTTGCAATCTTGTACGCTCGACTTCGGTGATTCATGGGAAGATCACCTGCATCTCGTGGAGTTCTCTTATAACAACAGTTTCCAGGCCAGTATCCAGATGGCACCCTTTGAAGTACTGTGTATGGCAGGAAGTGCAGATCCCGATTAGCATGGGATGATATAGGCGAGAGGCAGACGCTTGGTCCAGAGATGATTACGCAGACAATCGAGGTGGTCAGACAAGTCAGAGATCATCTTCGAGTTGCCCAAGATTGCCGGCGCCATTGGGCGATTCTTATCGGCGACCCCTTGAATTTTCAGTCGACGACTATGTATTCCTTAGGATCTCGCCTACCCGTGCGTCATTCGTTTCGGCGTACGAGAAAAGCTTAGTCCTAGGTATATAGGGCAGTTCGATATTCTTGAGCGAGTAGGTGATGTGTCCTATCGTTCGCTTTTTACCGTCGTTACGTGAGGTACATGACGTGTTCATGTATCCCAATTACGACGGTACATCCCGGATCCGAGCCATGTCCTTGATCATTCGAATTGGTTGTTGGTACCAACCTTTCGTATGAGGAAAGACCCGTATCCATATTGTACCGAAGAGAGAAGGTACTCAAGAACAAGACTATTAGTTTAGTTCGTATCGCTTGGGATCACCACTCTTTAGGTGAGTCAACGTGGGAGCGTGAGGATGATATGATCGCGATATCCACACCTGTTTGACTTATAAGGTATACTGTCTCTCTATGCCTTATGCTTTTACTTCTTGCTTGTATGAATGATTGCTTGATTGACTGCTAGTCGTAGATTGCCCGTGTTAGATTAGCTTGCCCTGATATCTCTAGCCTCTTGATTAAACTTCAAGGATGGAATCTTTTAAGGTGGGTAGAGTTGTCATTCGTTTTCTGTTATACGTATTTTCAGTATACGTGTATGGGATTCTGACCCGTACCATGACTTGTCATTTGCTAGCTAATCCTGGTTTAATCTTGTTTAGATTCATCATGGCATGTATTGGCTTGGTTTGGTTTATTTTGGTTTAACTTGGTTAGACCCTCCTTGGTTCATCATGATAAACCATCCTTTAAACTCACCAACCCTTTCTCTCTTCATTATTTCTTTTCTTCTTCTTCTTCTTCTTCTTCTTCTTCTTCTTCTCTTCATTACTCCTCTCACCTACACCCAAGAGCCCTAGGCAAGTGCAACTTGTTTCATGATGGATCTCAAGTTTTATTGTTCTATTCACTTCTTTACATGATTATAAGCCTCTTTAGAACTTGGAGTTTTTGATTTTTATGGATAGATTCTTCTAGATCTACATTGTAACTTTAGGGTTTCATGAGTTTTTCTTGGTTTTCGACCTACTAAAACTTGTTATTTTGAAAACTAATAGTTCCATGAGCAAGAGCACGGAATTTCGTATAAATTTGGTTTTTGATTCTCATTTCGAGTTAAAATGAAGTTTTTATGGCCAAAACAAGTTTTCTGAATTTTTCATGTCGGCTGAAGAATGTAGTGCTGGCTGAATGTAAATTTTACGTAGGGAATCCTATTCGTGCGTATTTTACGCAGGATTGTATCCTGAATGTAAATTTTACGCAGGGAACCCTGTTCATGCGTATTTTACGCATGATTGTATCTGAATGTAAATTTTATGCAGGGAACCCTATTTTTGCGTATTTTATGCAGGAATGTATTCTGAATGTAAATTTTACGCAGGAAACCATGTTTATGCGTATTTATGCAGGATTGTATCCTGATTGTAATTTTTACGCTGGAACCCTTCTCTTTTGCGTATTTTACGCAGAATTGAATTTTTGGCGTAAAAAGTGCACAAAATGACTGTTTCTGCCAAGTTTAGCTATTTTCTAACCAAAATTTCGAAAAACTTAAAACATAAAGTTTTAGATCTTTATCTTGCCTTTCCAAATATCTTTGGAGCACCTCCTTTAGAGTTCGTATGTGGAAGTTATGCCTATTTTTCTGAGATGTGTTGAACCTTGGATTTTGGGGAATACCATTGGATCTTGTGTTTTCATGCGTTGAGCTATGACCTTATATGAACTAGACCTTGTGATAAATGACTCTCCAACTATGTGCATAACATAGGCTTCTTGTTACCAATGATAATGATTCATAAGGAAGTTATGTTCAGTTTTACGCCAACGATGTTATGTTCTAATTTTACGCCTGAACATTTCTGCGTACTTTGTTGAATATTGAGAATTGATGTGTTATGACAACTCCCATGCATGTTTCTCCTAGTTCTTGTATATATGCTTGTGATCTCACATGTGTCCTGTACTTGGCCTAACTTGTGACGACCCCACTTGATAACTTGTTAATATGGAGCATGATGGCCTTGAGCATGGTATGACTTGATAACATGAACATGAGGTGATCATCCTCGATAGGGGACCGTCGTGGTGTACTCTTGACAAGTAACAAGTAAACATGGCATGTACCAGCTTAATAGTGGCCCGGGGTGGCGCACTCCTGACAAGTAATCTTGACAAGTAATATGTAACTCTCGTCTTGACACCGCAGGTGATTTCTCTTGATTGTCTCTATACAAGTTATATGTCCCGTCTTGCATCATGTCTAGGACATGAATCCTTGATTTCCTACGGTCAGAGATTCATACTGAATCGGACTAGGATAATGACTAGATTGATCAAGTAGTTCATATAGGGAGATGTTTCTAGTTATAGGCAATCCCGTTATCCCGGTCACACCTGAGGGACTTGTAGCCTGCCGTCGAGTAGGGCACATTTCCAGCCCACTGTCATGTGGGGCACTCCATGAAACAAGTTCTAAGCACACTGTTAGGTGTTGCACTCCAAGTTACCTAATAATTCTTGATAACTCTTAAATAAATTTCGCCTGGATAACCTGGATAGCTGCGGGCTTGTGACTGCTGGAACATCTCATTGCATCTTGCTAGTAACTAGGTTTTTGATAACCCTATTAGTTAAAGTATAAGCCGTACTCTTTGGCCGTGAGTGTTGGATGGAGTCCAATCCTGACTAGTCTTGCCTAGCCCCAGTACATGCTATCTCAGGACATGCTTGCTTATATTTTACTCTTGTCGATAATTGGTTGGAGACTAAGCTCTGTTCAGGTGAAGGGTTACAACCGGGTCCTTGTTTGGTTTACGGTTGTAACTTGGCTACCGAAAAATTCCTTAGTTGTCCTATCGTTTATCACCTTGTTTTCTTTAACTCATGTCTTTATTATTGTTTTCATGTGCTAATATGCTGGTTTTAGTTCTTAAGTGAAGCCTCCCTTGTGGCACTTGCTCTTTCTGGGGTCTGACCCAGCTGGTTTTGTATGGCCAGATTTCGGAGTAGCTTCCGAGGATCTCCCGCCTTCCAGCCAGATAGTGAACACTAGAAGAAACCATGGCAACGAGTGGGTTTATTTTGCTCTCCCGCTCAAATTGTAAAATTATTCTTTTGTGGCGTTTAGCCGCCGAGCAAGCGTTAGCTCGTGTTGAAACCTATACTTTTGTCTGCCTACGGGCTGTAACATGATTGACAAATCCTAGGGTTGTTATGTATGACTGAAACTCTTGCTAGTCCTCATATTTTGTAAGACTAGCTTCATGATCATCTGTATATGTAATGTTCGGGACGCCTTACCTTTCATGCCTAATGGTCTGATATCTTGTAACATGTATTACTTGCTTGAGATTGAGACACTAGGCTTGTTCTTGACCATAAGAGACAGATGGCTTGTAGATAAACACTAATGCATCTAGACAGCCGTGACCGTATGTCGAGGTGGATTACACTTCAATATACGCAGCTGGCTGTGTCTGTCCCCGCTCTCCAGTATTCTGGTTCTGGGGCGTGACAGCAAGTGAAAGCGTTCATAAAGTTGTTTGTGGACAAGCTTTGATAGTTAAAAATTTTTAGGCTCAAAGTATCAACCTTGGTTCAAGGCTATTTATAAATAAAGCAAAGGATAGTGCCAACAAGCAATTTTTTGTCAGCGATGGGAAGATCCATTGGTCATCGTGGATCACCATTGGAATTTTCGACCCCGACAAGTAATGACTAGAAATATAGTCGTTGGGATCATTGATGGGACACGATATAACCGTTGGATTTCGAATGAATATTTGAGATCATCCTACAGATTTTTGCGGACTTCCTTCGAATAATTCGATAGCTCACAGAAGGTTTTTCGTTGTCCATTTGGATCATCCTTCGAATTTCTGTGGAGATCGTCAGATCTTCCGTCTGTCTGCCCAAAAGTGATATGAATTTTTTTACCCTAGATTTTCATTTGTCGTCCATTTTTTGTGTTTAAAGTTATTCCTAAGGCTCATTACATACTCCAGATATACTGTAGCAGGTGCAAACTTCTTAGAGTCTTAAAATGATGATGGCATGATTTGACTTCTGTGCTTGATAGATGATGGCATTTTTTTCTTGATGATTGCTGTCCAAAGATACCGATAATTTAAAAAATATAGATTCTACTCATAATTTATTTCATAAATATGTAAAAAATTAGGTTAAATATAATCAATGAAAGTTATAAATAATTTAACCTTTATTAACAATCTAGTTATTTGTAAATATAAGTTTAAAATACAATGAAATAATATATAGTTAATATACATTTATTCATAATTTATTCTATTAAAAACAATATATACATGATTATATTTATCGACATATGAGGGGTTAGTGTATTTATTTCTATATGGGCATTTTATGTTAACTACCCCTATATTTTATACTTATTATACTAATTACCCCTACTTTGGAACTAATTACACAGACCACGTCTATATTGTTTTAATATAAAGTTATAACACTAACCACCCCTATGTTTAAATTTTTTTTATAAATGAGAGAGGTAGTCCGGGTAACTGATTTCAAAATAGTGTAATATCCATAAAACATGGGGGGTAGTAAGTGTGCAAGCTTATTGGGGACAAAGATTGGATTCTTGAAGGGTTTCCAATAGCTGGCTCGAGAAAATATTTTATTATGGCATGTACATCCTCAAGTCAGTGAGTTGTACATGCATGCCACAGATACCAGATGGTGACTCGAGAGAGTGTTCGACAGGAGTTGGATCGTTGGAAACTTGCTGATGAGGGTCTTCGAGATGTTTTGAGGGATACAGAGGATTCAATTCGTCGAGACAAAGCGACGAATGTTGATAAGTCAAACATTGAGAGTCAGTCTATCGATCCCATGACAACGGGTTGGCCTCCAGGTTGGGGTTGCTCTAGGGATCCGGTTTTGGCGACGGATGGTTTGTCAAAGTTTTACGGAGCGACAGTTTGAAGTCAGGGAAGAGATCAAGGTTTGCAGCAAACTCAATGTGAGGCAGGTGTATCTCTATTCACAGAATTCTGGGAGAGCTGTGGGTCATTGACGGCGTGCAAAGTGCATGATATTCTGTCGAGGATGCATGTGTACGAGAGAACTTCGATGTTGGACATGAAGTGGGGATGTTCATGAGTTCGAATCTCATGAGGACCGCGCCTTCTACTTAGTTAGGTAAGACAAGGGTGAAGAAGCGTGATGAAACGGTAGCACGTTCCGGTAGAAGGCAAAAGTCGAAGACATACAATCGAGACTTGCAATGAAGTCAAGAACTTTCGTCTTGGCCATGCCATTGATGTTGACAGGATCACAATGGTGCATTGGTGTTACACATGACAGCTAGCATCGACGTGATGGTCGAGGAGCTGGAGACGACGAAAGATGCAAAGCAGCTTGGAATATCGGAGATCAGTGGCATGGGGAGTAGGAACTCTATTGCGGGACGACATGTATGTAGTCCAATTGAGGAATCATGGGGTCAATACCCTCTCATCAGCCTAAAGAGGGAGATTGTTGGAGTTTAGTATAAATTTGGTAATGACATATTTGTGGAATCCAAATCTGATTAAATATTTGATTTGATTAGATTTGGACGTCCATAGTTGGTGATGTGTTATTTTAGATGTAATATGATTCTTATTTGAGGGTTTCATTTTTAGGAAATCCTATTATGACCTAGTGTAGTGCCCTGTCCCTACATCGTGCCTCATTTCCATCCACGGGACGCGTAAAAAAGGAACACTGTCGCTATCAATTCGGTCGGGACCGATAGGTCGAATCGGTCGAACGGGAAGGTTGAATTAAGATCCATTTTCGTTATGGAATGGCTTCTTCGGAACCAAGTCCCATATTTAGCAGGTTGCGCCTCAAGGATTGGCTCTACGGCTGAGTCGGAAGAGACCTCCGTTGCTCTGGTTTTCATGTCGGCTTGATTTGGCTTTGGTTTTGGTTTTCGTGAATGCATTTTCGTCAATGTTTTCAATAGATTTTTATGACTTGCATTTTGAGCTTCACATTCATATCAAAATTCCTTGAATTACATAGTGTTCTAATCAGTTGCTTATACGATTGCAGGTGATCGCGTAGGCGATATCAGCGCACCAACCAGTCCTTCGCTTGAAGCATGTCTAAGGCGAGTGGCTGACCTCCTTCGTATTGACCCTCTATTTCAAAATAAATATGAAGTTAAATGAATGCTTGTCATCATAGTGTATGTCACGCTCCGAGTCGACAAATCGTTCGTCCCGGTGTTATTTTGCCGAAATGATCGTCCTCGCTAAGCGTGATGCCGTACGAGTCTGAAATTGCACTCTACAAGATAAGAACGTTACATTAATTTTTATATTGAAACACCAAGTTGAAACTTCATAAATCACATCAATTGAGACGCAGTATAGGAAGATAGAAAATATGCTTTTCATTCATAGCTTGCAACGAAGTGCAAGTCGTAATTACATTGGATGTCATTGTGCTACATTGATTGAAAACAAAAGAAATATAGTCGACAAGCTGCCTGAACTAACACTTGCCATTCCATACATTCGCCCCTTTATACATAAGTCTTCGATTGAATTGGTTTAAAATACTTCAGGATATAAAGAGCTTCAAAATGCCTCTCCGTATTTCAGCTTCAGTTTAGAGCTCTCGTCGCACCTGGGAATTGGGGGAGGGGATTAGCACATTTGCTAAGTGGACGAGACGAACGCACTCGTCTAAACCGACTCTGATTGTTAAGGTAGGCATGTTTCGAGTTTTCTTTCTATTAGAACTAAATGAATTCAGTTCATTCGATAGCCATTCTTGAAGTAATAAAGTATATAGTAAAACATAGCAATTTATCACAGTTCTTACCACGCCGTGCTCGTCCCTGCATAAAAACAGAGATAATACTTACTACCTGCATAAGACAATAGGTGAGCATGCTACTATCTTATATGCGCGGTCACTGGTGTTACTCACCACTTGGGACTATCTCAACGGCATTTCGGTCCGTTCAATCTAGGTTGCATGCCTGACTGACGGTCCCGCAATACATCAGTGTCGAAGCACGATTATTCATTCCCCTTAGGTCGATTCGATTCGATGCCCCGGATACTGATTCAAGGAAAATCAAACTTGTGCACAAGCTGTCTATAACCATGCCAATGCGTCCCGATTTAGCGTGGGTTATCAATTTAGAGTAATCTACTCCCGATTTAGCGTCCCGTAGGCACCAAATTTCTCGAGGCATCATAACCCACGATCGACGTTTCATATTATTTTGCAGCACGTGAATAGTCTATCTTTTTACTAGAACCTTAAACTTTCTTATTTATGTGAGAAACTTGTATTTTCGGAGTAGATTACTCTAAATTGATACATTTTTTCGAGTTCTTGACCTTAGTGGATTGGCATACATTTAACTTGGCATCGTCGATGTAATGCCTGTTGTTCGTATTACGTATTTTGGAATACGTGTACGTATTTTATCTTGTATTGTATGTCTCCTTGCTTGGTTTATTGGGTATTTTATTGTTTGGTTCATCTTGGTTTGGGTTGGCTTGGTTCGGTTTGGGGTTGCTTTTGGTTCAATATGGACCAAGGGAAGAACCCCTACCTACCACCAACATCCCCATTTATTAGTCCCCTCTCATTTCTCTCTCCTCATTACTCTTCTTCTTCTTCTCCACTATTAACTCCTCACCAACCTGTGAGAGAGAGAGAGAGATCTAGGCAAGTGCATCTTGCTTCATGGAGGAACCTGAATTTTATTGTTCCATTCTCTTCTTCACAGCATTCTAAAGCACTTTAGTACTTGGCATTTCTAAATTCCATGGTTCATTGCTTGTAGATCTAAGTTTATGTCATTTTTGGATTTCTTGGGATTTGATCTATTTAGTATTGTTATTTTCAAGTTTTGATGGTTCTATGTTGTAGACGATTTTATTCTGCCCCAATTTGACCTATGAAAGTTCGGATTTGGACTCTAGATGAAAGATTTATGGAGCCTGGGAGTCATGGCTTGAAGGGTTCTTCTCCTCGGAAGGATGGAGAAGAAGCACAGTCATAGCCGTATGGACTTAGCCGCATAACTTTTATGCGGCAAGACCCCTCAGCCGCATAAGCCTTGCCGCGTTCTTGGCCGCATGGCCTATGCCGCTGGGACTTAACTCCGTGGCCGCATGAAGATTTGATTTAGAGCCGAATAAGCTCATCGTTCCCTAGCCGCATAAAGACAATTCCGCTGCCGCATATGAGTTGCATCCCCGCGAGCCGCATAAGATCCGTCCCCTGCTAGCCGTATAGGACTCCACTTGATCCAGCCGCATAAGTGTATGTCCCTTCCTGGCCGTATGAGGGTTCTTACTCAGCCGCATAAGGCCTTGCCTCCCGCGAGCCGCATGGGAACTAACCCATTCCCAGCCGCATAAGGACTCAGCGCCCTTGAGCCGCATGAGACTCAGTCATGTCCGACCGCATAAGGCCCGATAATTCTCAGCCGCATAAGCGCATGCCCGTCCGGCCGCATGGACTTCTTCCTCCACGGCCGCATGCGCCCATCCATTCCCAGCCGTATGAGGCCCTCCCCTTCCGCTGGCCGCATGAGGCCCGACTTCTTGAGCCGCATGCGCCCTTGCCTCCCTGGCCGCATGCCCCTGCCCCTCCTGAGCCGCATGCGCTCTCCTTTAATGGCCGCATGGGGATCCAGTGATCATGATGCCGCATATACCCGAACCGCATGGCTCCTCCATAACCTTGTATTTTATGACTTAATTGTTATTTATTGGACTCATGTCTTGCAACCCTCCCTGTAAGTTGGGCCCCTTGACGGAATGCTTGTGCTATGTTATTTTGTACTTATATCCCTGAACACGACAATGACCCATAGTGGTGCACTCTTGACAAATAACATGACATGATAGTGGCCTGTCGTGGCGCACTCCTGACAAGTAAATCTGACATGATATATCTTGATAAGCTGTTGCGACGGCTACTTGACATGACAAGTATGAATAACCTAGACACCATGGGCGATTGTGCTTATACAAATAAACCAGTCTTGTCTTGCATCATGTTTAGGATGGGACTCCTGAGTACCACGGTCAGGAGTACCTACTGAATTGGACTAAGGCTAATAACTAGAATAACACAGTAGTCTTGAAGAGATTTTCCAGCTACATGCAATCCTGTTACCTGGGCGCGCCTGGGATCTGTAGCCTGCCGTCGAGTAGGGCACATTTCCAGCATACTGTCATGTGTTGCACCCTTCAAGCCACTTAAGGGTACATGCGTTTCCTGGACGATGTACCCACCTGAATTAAATCCCTAATATTCGACCTGAGTAACCTGGATGGTCTGCAGGGCTTGTGGCTGTAGAACAATCTCGCTGCATCTTGTTAGTAACTAGGCCTGTGATAACCCTATTTAGTTAAAGTATCAAGCCGTACTTATTGCTTGGCCGTGATTGTTGAATGAGGAATAATCAGTCCAGTCTTGTCTTGATCTTGTACAAGCTTGTTGCATATCTTGTTTTCTTATATTATCTCGCGATAAATGGTGGAAACCAAGTTCGTTCAGATAAAGGGTTACAATCCCGGTCCTTGTTTGGTTTACGGGTTGTAACCTGGTTATCTGAATAGTTCCATGGTTATCTCGTCGTATATCATCCTGATTTCTATATCTTTCCAGTTCTTACTACTTATTTATATTCTTGTACTAATTACTGGTTTTAGTTCCTAAGTGAAGCTTCCTTTGTGGCACTTGCTCTTTCTGGGATCTGACCCAGCTGGTTTTGTATGGCCAGATACCGGAGCAGCTCCAGAGGATCTATCGACTTTTCAGCCCGATGGTGACCACCAGGCGTAACCAGGGCAACGAGTGGGTTATTTTGGCTCTCCTACTCTATTGTAAAAATATTCTTATAAGGCGGCGTTTAGCCGACGAGCACTTTTTAGCTCGATTGTACCTTTATTTACTGTTTGCCTACGGGCTGTAACATGATTGACAGATCTTAGGGTTGATCATGTATGACTAAACTCTTGCTAGTCCTCACATTTTGTAATGACTAGCTTCATGATCAGCTGAATATGTAATATTTGGGACGCCTTACTATTGTATATTTGGTGATCTTACATCTTGTAACATTTACTTACTTGCTTGTGATTGAGACACTAGGCTTGTTTATGACCCTAAGAGACTGTTGGCTTGTAGTTAAACCTTCATGTATCTAGACAGCCATGACCGTATAGCGAGGTGGGATGCACGTCTATATACGTAGCTGGCTATGTCAGCTTCCGTTTTCCAGTATTCTGGTTCTGGGGTGTGACAGTCGATTTGAATGAATTCGAGGCAAAGAAATTTCGTTGGGGGACAGAGTAGAAAAGAAGGGGCCGAATCACCCACCAAGTTCTTTGATCATGCCGACCGTCGAAGCGCTTCGCAACATTCAAGCTTTAGTTACGCGAGCTACTGCAATGGCACCAACACTTAGTTAGGATTCCTTCTTTATTCCTTCGCTTCGAAATTCGTAGATTGCATTCAAAAAACGACGCAAAAGTACTTCATCAAAACAAAGCGGCAAAAGCTCCAAGAAAATCATACAGCGGTTCGGTCCCGTCGAAGGGACTCTTATATAGAGCTTACTCGTCGAGACGCAGTCCGCTGCATCTAGGACTTATTCCAACAGAAGTCGTTCCATTAGTTGGATCGATTCTGTAACATCCATCCAAATTGATTTGATCGATGCCGCAAGGTGTTATCGTTTACGAAGCTCAGTAATCGAGTCAGATGGCCATCTAAATTTTCAACCGATCTGACTCGACGCAAGCATATTATGAAATTCGTCGCCTATCGAAAGCGGGACACTACAGTGTAGAATCAAAAAAATTATGGCACGATTCTTCACGAAACGCTTGCTATCAAACTGTCGATATTGAAAATGGAAAACGTGATTTTATGCAATTCCACTTAGCCTATGCAAAACAATGAATGGATCGATTAATGTGTATCGCAACGATATGCCTAAGTGAGTAAATCGACTAGGTTCAGAAGAAAGGCTAAGTTTTGCAACTAAAAGAGAAAGGATGAGGTTCTAGAAAAGAGAGAACATTTTTCAAGACTCTGCAAAACGACCATTGGACATCTTGTCGACAAGGTATAGTTTCCTCGAACGGTTGCCTAGGCAAAGGAACCGATTCTGCTTGGGAGGAACGAGTATAGCAAGTGCCAGCCTTACATCGGCGTAGGTTATTCGAGAACTTTCGTACAGTGCTCGCTACCCACCGCGAAAGGGTCACCGTCTAACCCAGTTATAGTCCGTGATGGCTTAACATTGCCAATGACCTTCACACCCTTTCACTGCTTAACTAATGCACGTGAAACGAGATGAATATGATAGCTGCTTAATGTATACAATATCATATGCTTGCCTCAAAACATGGTTGATGCAAATCGATCAGGATGGTTAGAAAGATCACAAAAATAGCTAGCTAACATGTTTATAAAACTGCTTGAATCAAATGCAGAGATTTAATTTTAATTAGCCATTCGCCAGTACATGTGATCATACTGATCATCGCTCGTTGCAGGTCCCGTGAATCAGGAAGGACGTGCTAACTAGCTCGACGACGTTCGTGATTTTGAAGCTTCGGCCGTGTTGAAGACTTTTCCCGCAACTCCACTTTTGAAGACTCTCAACTGTCCAAAAAAGATGGCTCAACGTTCCATTCCAGGTTGCTAGAATACTCTGTTGTAAATTGAGGGATGTGTGCAATGTATGGAACGACTATCTCATCGGCACTCTTTTGCAATTTAGTAAGTTAAGATTCAGGACGCTAGTCAATGAAAGGTCTAAAAGAAAGTTCGCATTTTACTCTTATGACATTATCATACAAGATAGAAGGAAGGAGGAGATCTAATCAAGGTGTCATCAACTTCGGTTATGAAGATTGCTACGGACCGGTGAGTGATTTATTGTAATCTGTCATTTTTCTTGAGTGTTGTGAGGGGGTCGAACCTATTAGGGCAAATGGTTCAACAATATTTTGCCAATCTTGTAATTTCATGTGAGTTATATAGATTGATATTTGTTCATGTGACGTAGTCACCGCGCCATATACTTGTCTTTACCTATGCTTGGTGTTTGTTAGACGGGGGTTGGTTATTTCAGGTGGGTTGGCCTAAGTTTTCGTCGCGACAACGTCTCAAATACGTATTAGAGTGCTTGTAGGGCATGTTCGATTCCCAACACTCTGTACCTACACGTAGGCATTGAATTCACATAAAGCACATTCTTAGTTACATCAAAGGAACCATTGATCTTGGTTTTTATTATTCATATGAACGTGTTGACCTTTTTGGATATGCAAATGAAGATTATTTATCTCATCCCCATATGAACGTGCTAGCCTCTTTTGGATATGCAAACACAAATTATTTATCTTGGTTTAGATTTATTAACATTGATGCAACTATCTCATGGAGATCAGTCAACAATGGCATCACAATAGATCAATCATTCATAAATTTTGGCACTCCATGAAGCAAACAGAGAATGTGTATAGTTAAGGTCACTAGTTTGGTATTTTTATTAACATTGATGCAGCTATCTCATGGAGATCAGTCAAAATTATGGCATCAACATAGATCAATCGATCATTCATAAATTTTGGCACTCCATGAAGCAAACAGAGAATGTGTATAGTTAAGGTCACTAGTTCAACACATCAGGGGATATTGCAAGCTTCCGGAAGTACGAACAAGACTGTAACCCTTTATGAGGACAATACGGCATGTACAAAGCAATTCAAGAAAGCATTATCAAAGGAAGACGAAGCACATCTCACCAATTTTTTTTCACCCAACAACTTCAAAAAGAAAAGAGATTGATGTAAAGCATATCAAGTCTTCATAGTGCCTTGCAAATCCCTTCACAAAATCCCTTCCAAAATCCACATTTCAGAAGTTAGTTAACCATATGGTATGAGAAGAATCCAGTAGACATGCCCATAAAAGTATATGTCTAAAATATTGGGGTAGATGTAATAATGAAATGTATTTATTGGGGGTGACCTTTTATTTATGTTGATGTAAGAACAAAATATATATTTTAAAGTAATTTTGATGGGGAGCATCTTGTAAATGCAAACATAATGGAGATGCTAATGGAGACATCTCGAAGTATGTCTTTAAGCATTGTACTCTTTTTTCGATGATATTTTTTCATTGAAATTTTCCTTTAGAAGATATTTAATGAGGTAGTGTATGTCACATTCACTTAAATTCTTGAAGAGTCATATTACTGAATAATATTATTTTTAACAAGACAGTGGCTAAAATGAACATCCAAGGAAGAATTTTATAATTTATGGATAATCAAATAATGGATGCCCTTATTCTACCTACAACAATCTTATCGTATTCCCTCTTATACATTCTTAAAAAAGAAAAACTTCATGACTATTCTATTCAGCTACAACCTTTTATTCTTCTTCTATCTTATAACAACTTGATTTTGTTTTAATTTTTGAAGTGTTTATGATAACTTTCCTCTAATAACATTTTGACGACTCAAAAATGCATTTGAAGTTATAGCCGGTTCTAGGATCTGCGGTTTCGATCCGGTCCGAACCATTAAATGTCCAAAAAGTCGGTTTCTAAAATATAAATTTAAACGAGACGGGACGGGACTGGTCGTGTGACATCAGCATGTCGTGTGACAATTAACGGATCGGGACTGGTCCTATTTTCAAAATAAACGGGTCATGACACGATCCGTTTCTAGGGGTCTATATTTTATTGTTGTTATAGTATAAATAAGAGAACATGTTATAGTTTAGTAAACAAATTTTCGAAATTCGGAGAGACATTAGATATGTTTTGTTCTTATAGATAATGTATATATGTAAATGTTTACTGTTATAGTTTGTAGAATTCTTTTTACTGTTTTTGGATCCGTTTGGATATGCGGGTCGGTCCAGTTCGGACCCGTTTCGATATTGGTGGTGTCCGATCCGCTTTCAATATTTTTTGGTCTCGTGTCGCCCCGTCTCGTCAAGTAACGATTCGATTCAGATCCATCAAATTTGGACCCGGTCCAATCGGTGTCCAACCATGTGGGTATATACAAACAAACTATTTAATACGTACCCCCTCCTTTACTCCGAGTCTTATCTACCACCTTTGTCACAAGAGTAGGAGAGAGAGCGTGTTGGTGTCTCGGTTTTCTTTTGTTCTTATTGAGTAGTTGTGGTCATCTTCTCTTTCTTCGCACAAGACAAGACGAAGGAAAAGAGTCGGAGTGTGGAGAAAGTGAAGCACTTCCAACAAAGATGCAGCCTGGCTATGGAGGCGTCTCAGAGATCCAGCAGTTCATGGCGGACGGCTGCCCACCTTCCCTCTTCCCATCTCCGCTCTCCCCCTGCCGACCCCAATGCCGCAGCCGCCGCAGAAATCCATCACCACCAGCAAAAATTCTACCACCTACACCAACAACAGCCACAGTACCACCACCAGCAGCAGCCAGCCCTCTCCGCCGATGCCGATGCCGCCGCAGTTCTCGCACCTCATCCACCCGATACCGATAAAGCAGCTCTTCCACCACCCACCCCCACCAGTTCCAGCTCTTCCACCACCCCCACCACCACCACCACAGCCTTGGCCTGCAGGACCACGACTCCGCACCGGAGGCATCGGGCTCTCCGGCACCGCCCAGGCCGTCGTTCCTGGCCCCCGCGACGAACTTCAAGCTGGGCGTCGACGAGAGCAGCGCCAACGAAGATCACGATGGCATTCTCCGGGGGACGATGGGTCTGAGAGCAGGCTCCATTCGTGGCATGGGGAGGAAGAGTCTGCTGCCAGCATCAAACAACCCTTCTGGTAAAGTGAAATGATTTGTGCATGATAGATTGACTGTGATTCCTAGTACTTAGTAGATCCCTCACGGGAAAAAGTAGAGGATTATAAAGAAATGGAAAGATAGCTAAGCTTACCTATAGAAGTTCATTAATAATTCCTTCTCCATTTTTTTTTCCTTTTCTAATTTTTGCAGGAGGCCTTTGGACAGAGACTATAAACACAAACAACAAGAGGCCTATTTCACCAGAGAACAACAACAACAACAACAACTCCAGTAGCAATTACTCCAAGAAGAGCAAGGAAGCTGTGCTGATAGAGCACACAGCAAACACTGCTGCTGTCCCTGCGGCCGCCATCGGCAGCAACTACAAGCTCTTCAGCGAGCTCGAGGCCATCTATAAGCCCGGAAGCAGCGGCATTGTTGTTGGCGGCGGGGAGGTGGTAGCACGCCGAACAATAACCAGACCGGCTCCGGCTCTGCACACCAGCGACGACAACCCTCTCCTGCCCGGACCGGCCCCGTGCCCCACCGCCATCGACGACAACCAACAACCCGGGCACGGCTCCGATACTTCCCGTAGCGGAGACGCGCTGCCGGCGGCTCCGCCGTCTTCGTCGACCAAGAAGTCCCGGAAGGGAAGCAGCGGCAGCAGCAGCAGGAGGAAGCAGAGGGCGAAGCGGAGGCAGGAGCAGATGGGCGTGATCACCGCCTCTTGAGAGCCTAGTGAAGCAGGTGATGGACCACCAGGAGAGCCTCCACAGCAAGTTTCTTGAGGTCATGGAGAGGAGGGACCAGGAGAGGGCCGGCCGGGAGGAGGCGGGCGGAAGCAGGAGGCGGCGAGGAACGTCAGCAAGGCCGCTTCCCGGGCGCAGGAACGGGCTCTCGCCGCTTCCCGCGAGGCCTCCATCATCTCTTTCCTCGAGAAGATCACCGGAGAGAGCCTCGACCTCCCGCAATTCCCCTCCGGCAAACCCCACAAGGATCAGGAATGCAGCGCTCTGGACCTCTACGATGTCGACGGGGGCAACAACAGTATCACCAACTGTGTCCAGCTCAATACTACCGGTGGCCGAAGGCGGAAGTTCAAGCCCTCATCCGGGTCCGAAGCAGGCTCGAGACGAGGTTCCAGGAGCCGGGACTGAAGGGTCCGTTGTGGGAGGAGGTGAGCTCGATGATGGCGGCGATAGGATACCAGCGGAGCGCGAAGAGGTGCAAGGAGAAGTGGGAGAACATC
Source organism: Iris pallida (assembly GCA_029216955.1). Classification (NCBI taxonomy): domain Eukaryota; kingdom Viridiplantae; phylum Streptophyta; class Magnoliopsida; order Asparagales; family Iridaceae; genus Iris; species Iris pallida. Next base: position 1,194,471 of record JANAVB010020999.1, read on the forward strand.
AACAAGTACTTCCGGAAGACGAAGGACAGCGGCAAGAAGCGTCCGCAGCACTCCAAGACGTGCCCTTACTTCCACCAGCTGGACCAGCTCTACTCCAAGTCGAGTACTGCTGCCCCTCTTCCTCGGCCAATGCCGCCGGCGTCGGCGACGATGCGAGGAAGGAGAACTCCGAGCTATTGGATGCTATCGTCGTCTCCAACGACCACCGGAGCTACAAATTCCCGGACATCGGCTCGATGAGGATGACAGGCATTGACGGCAATGAGGATCAAGGCAATGAGGAGGCAGGGAGCAGCGCGATGGCTGGAAAGAGTCATGGAAACTACGAAGACGACGACGACGACAACGGAGAGGGAGCGGATGAAGAAGAAGGGGAAGGGGACAGCCAATATCAACAAGGTCATGCGCATGAAAGGGTCGATAGGGATGGTCAGAACGAGCACCACCACCATCTTCACCAAGGTCTGGAGGATCCACAGCATGACTCTACTTTGACTGCGTTCTTAATCGATCCATCTCGACAATGTGCTAGCTAGATGAAGTAGTAATAGTTGCAAGTAGCTTAACAACTAAGTTCCACCAAGTTGTTCTTTCAAACTATATTACTATGTATTTGCTTCTACTTGTCTCAACATTTCAATTTTCGTTCATGCACACCATTCTCTTCTTCCTAGTACTATATATCGATTATTAATTCTTGTAATAAATTAGTTCTCCGTGGAGACACTCTCATCATGGAGTGTTCTTCCCCCTCTCCTCTATGATCACCATCACCGAAGCAGTGGTGATGAGTAGAACAAACAAAAAACTGTCTATTGTATGGAACAAGCCTGCTTGCCATGAAAGGTGTGGGTCTTACATGTTATATATGTAGTCACGCAGACCGTATGATAATATTATATATATATATATATATAATGCGGTGGCACAAGAAAATCCTGAAAAGAGTTTGGCTCTTTCTCTCACAGACGCACACTTCCTGCAGGAGGAGCATGGATTAGAGAGTAATCCTGGTCTACAAACAATGAGAATGAGATTGTTGGTTGTTGAGCACCATGCAGATGAACAGCATGTATATGCACATAGCCCAAACTTTTGTCTTGTGGTTGGCTATTTGCATGGATTATGTCTTCCATTTAGAATTATTCCATAGACATCCAACAATTTTTTACATGTTGACTTAATTTTCTAAAATAACAAAGAGTATTTTGTGTCATTAAATATGAGTAATAATATTTGTACCTTCAAAATGTACCTCCTATCTTTCCTTACGTGACATTAATTTAACCCAAAAATTAATTCTCCAATTTTTATTATAATATTAATTTTAATTTTAGTTTAAATGTTAATGCTAACATTAATTTTAACCTTTAATTTTAATTTTAATTTTAAAATTTGCCTTACCGGTTGCATGTCAATTGCCATGTCAGATGTCACGTAAGCTGCCACATAAGATAGGATACTTTGAAGGAATATTTTGGAGGAACAAATAGCATTTTTCTATACATATATATAGAGAGAGAGAGCGGTTGAGATTTCCGCTTTTAAGCAGAATGTTCCCTGAAAATATTTCAGCCGTTGAATTGTCGTTTTTGATCATTCATATTAGATAATTAAATTATCCAGTTTCTTACAAGATTTGGTCTATTTTCAACGGCCAAAAAATAAAAATCCAACGGTTGTTATTTAGGAGATATTTGTGGATGCTTAAGAGTGGGAATCTCGATTCCTTCTCATGCTTATAGAAGGATTCTCGCTCTTAAGCATCCCCAAATATTTTCTGAAATTGCAGTTGTAGAATTATATTTTTTTTGATCATTTAAATTAGAACGTTAAACTATCCAATTTATCGTGAGATTTTAATCTGATTTGAACGGTAAAAAAGACAATCCAAATACTGGAATGTTTAAGAGTGGAAATCATGACCCGTCTTCAAACATGAGAAGGGAGATCGGGATCCAGCTCTTAAACATCCCAAAATGTTATCTGATATAGCAACAATTAGATTGTATTTTTAATCATTCAGATTATATCCTTAAACTACACAAAAATATTCTCTTTTAAGTCTAATTTTTTTAACATGTCAATTGTCTATAATTTACCATCATATAGACATAATTAGATATTAATAAAAAGTTATATCCAAAATATCTCTCCAAAGTATTCTTCCTTATGTGGCAGCTTACGTGTCGTCTGACATGACAGCTGACAAGGCAATTATAAGATTAAAATTAACATTAAAATTAACATTAAAATTAAATATTAAAATTAAATTAGCGGTAATATTAACAATAAAATTAATATAATATTAAAAATGGATAATTATTATTTGGTTAGAATTATCTATTAGATGACATGTCCGATGTCACGTCCGCTGTCACGTAAGATAATTTGAAAGTATATTTTGGAGTTAGGAATTAATAGCATTACTGACATACGTAGAGAAAGAATAGTTTCTAGAATTTTTTTTTTATGGGCGTATGCACTTACTATAGACAAATACATAATCCTAGGGAGTTTGGAGAAGAGATGATAGTTTTTTTTTTTTACATAATAGAGAAAATATTGTTAATTATTGACAAGAATGGCATCCCAAGTGCCCCTCTTCCTGAGCATGCATGGATTAGAGAGTAATCGGTTAGTATATGTCAATCGCATTATACTAATTTATGGCCGTTGAAGTGATTGATGACCATGATTCATGACACAAGTCCTCTCCATCTATAGATAGAGAGAGAGAGAGAGAGAGAGAGAGAGAGAGAGAGAAAAGAAGTACTCATGGATTTTTGATTGTGGGGTTTGCGGTGCCTGACGTCAGTGATTGAAACCCGCACGACGCTGCTCATGCACGAGGTCTCCTCTGGAATCTTGATCCAAATTGAATACTCAACACCACATACGTACGTACTGCTCTCTCTCCTCTCTCTCTCTCTCTCTCTCTCTCTCTTCTGAGTAATGCTCAGAGGACACTTAAATAAGTATATCTATCTTCTCGTGGCCTGGTCTGGTCTGACTGATAAATGTTGTGCAATGTAATAGAGTCCCAAGAAGGAAGAAAGAAATCAAGCGAGGTCCATATGTACAACAAGTTGGTTCTGTGCAACTGGACCATGACACGAGAAGAACAAAAGTTTGTAAAGGCTGGCCACGCCAACAACCTGCACTGGCGTCCTTTGTCTAATTGTGCAAATTTCTCACTTTCTTTTTTTTTCTTCCTTTCAATTTGGCTCCTTGTGAATGAGCTCGAGTCACGGGCAGGTTTGTTGCTGGCCAGTTTCTACGCGTTTCCTTCTTTCTTCACCAGACTTGCCCTCTTCTGAGGAACATTGATGAGCATGAGTTGCATGCATGCAGTGCAAGCATTTGCCTTTTGCTTCACAGTTCTTTTTGCCAGCTTTTGCTCTATTTCCTATGGTCTGGATTTAGCTAGACTGGTGGTTAGCGTGTGTCGTACTTGTTACAAATTTTAAATTCAATATATATCAAGTTTGTATTATGTAATTCGTGTGTCAAAATTTTACGGTACCTAAATTGAGACAAGATGGTCAACCGAATGATTAACAATCTTATTTTGACGATCAATAGGTCACTTGATCAAATTCAGCGATACAAGGTTACTAGAATCGACGGATCTTAGCACAAAATTCGAAATAATACAAATTTATCACAATATGAAGATAGGGTGGTTTGATATATCAAAAATATTATTATGAAAGTCCGGTAGATCAATCTATTCTCACAAAACAGTTGAGGCCTACAGAGAGTGAAGCAATAAAACTCCTCTCTTCGTCTCCGCATTGGAGGGATCCTTGGGAACCATACAGCCAAACCATTTTATATGAACCAGAATGCTTCCAATTTTGTCAAGGTAGGGTCTAGACAAAAAAATATATTATTATTATTCAACACAAACATAGCTATATATTGAGATGTACACATTAGTGGTTTTTCAATGTAGGACTAAAAGTTTTTCAAAAAAAATTAGAAAACACCAACATTGAGTGTCCATATATATTGTACATGTTGCAGTCATTACGACCCTTGTTAGCAATTCGACAAACGGAAAAAATTCGGGACGGCAAAAGTACGAGTATAAATCGGCACAATATAAGTAAAATACAGTAAAAATTCGGTCAAAAATTCGTCTAACGAAAAAATATTCGGATTAGATTTAATTCGTGTTTAGTACGTTTCATATGAACAAATTCGGCACTAAAAATTCGACACTAAAAATTCGACATATATATAGGACCCACCCACCTCTACTCCTTCATAAACAAGGGTTCATAATGAGAATAAGAAGAGGTTGGGACCCACCTCTACTCCTTCATAAATAAGAGTTCAGTATGAGAATAAGAAGAGATTGTGGAACATTATATAAAGAAAAGAAAGTAAAAGTAGCATGGAAAATCGAAATATTTTGTTTGATTGTTGCAAGCAACATGTGCAAATCTATTAGGTTTCTTTTTGGTTACAGCTGTGAGACTTTTCTTCTTTTCTTTTGATAATTGTGGCAGTCTTAATATTTAATAGCAACAAGAGTCAAGAAAGTGAAGGTGGTTGGGTTTCTCAGTCAAGGTTTTTTGGCCAAATTTTAAAAAATTCGTACGGTACGTGTTTAAAACTCCACAGGCTTAAAATTCGGTACAAATCCGAATTTTTCAAATGTACGTAAGTATTATACGTTTATGTAAGATACGGAAAAATTCGCGTATAATACGCATTTATTCATGTGATGCTAACAAGGATTACGACTTGTAAGACTAACAATACCTTGTGGGAGTATGCTGTGTATTATTTATTATTCAGTAATTGCATATTGGGACTAGTTTATTATCTTTAATGAAACCTCACCAAATATACTCCTGTGTTTGTGATCTAATTGAAGGACTTTCGACACGACATAAGAGAATAACCTTTGAGACAATGAAATTTTGACGTTTTCAAGTTTTATCTAAGAATATCGGTACGTACACGTTTTGTGATCAGGGCGTTTTCAAACTATATACTCTCAAAAAAAAAAAAAAAAAATCGAGCAAAGTCAATATCGATTGTTTTCTAGAGTAGATCACATGTTGAAGCTCTACTCGTGCAATCTAAGTTGTTCAATGATGTCCGGTTACTTGTTACTATTACTATTACATGGTGCATAACAAAATCCTCATATATATATTTAGTTCACAGTCATAGTTCAATTATCTATCCAACTGTTTAGTAAACTGAGATGCACATCTAAGAATAACATGAATTAGCTACTCTACTTAATTCAAACATATACAAAACGATTATATACATACTCTAATATCTTCGTCTTCTTCTCTTCTTCTCCTTCGTTCTTCCGGAGATACTTGGTATGGAATCCAACAAAATATTCTTTCCTGCAAGTTTTTGACTTTGTGCACGTTTCGTTACATACGTCTTTTGGGTCCAAATGTCTCCGACTTCAACCATTTTTATAAATGGAAAGAAGAATTACACGTCATTCGGTTCGGATCCTGATTGGACAAATGCCTATTGCGTTCTCACTGGAGCAATGCTGTGTTAGCCCTGCAATAATTATATATGTATAAACCACCATGCTTCATGCAACCATACCGTCCCCAACTGATCTACCTAATTTACTACCTATCCAACATGAACTAGCTAGGGACATCTGGAAGTGGTCCACCAATTGCGACTGGTAGGATATATTGGGAAGATCATGGTTCGAGTCCAGGTCTAACAGAAACAAAAATCATCAAATTGGTAAATATAAAAATATCAAACTACTATTGGATATCACCATTTAAATCAAAGCCCTAACTAAGCAAAAGTTTTTACTACGACTAAATGACTAGAAGTCTAGGACGTTTTACCATTTTTCAATTTCAAGCTAGCTAGGTTCAAGCACTGTTCATTTAATAATCAGAAATATTCATAGAATGCATGAAATCAAGAGAAATTGGACCGAAAGCACATAATTTGCCAAAATTATAAATTGATAACAAAAATGCCAACCATTGGAGTTTTCCAACAAACTCTCTACGCTGGACATTTTCTCTAAGATGGGGGGTTATTATCTTGACCTTGGGGATTAACATAATTAACAAATAACAAAAATTCCCTACGGTTGGGCATTTTGTACACAAAAAATGTCACGCGGTTAGACATTTCTTTGACATTTTTTAAAATTTTTATCTCTGTCCAAAAAGTCCAACGGATGGACATTTTTCTCCCAATAAACACTTAACTGATGACATTTTCTAAAAAATGGTTTATATGTAAAGAATGCAAAAAAAATATATATATATATATATATTATCTATATAATATATATATATATTGAAAATGGTAATTTTAAAATAAGCAAAATACAATCAGCATTCCTACCCCTCGGCAACCTCATACATGTCCACGTCATGTATTGTTCAATATTATACATAAGCCCTCCATATTTATATGTGCTCGAATATACGAGCTTTTTCTCCCTCCATATGTGCCAGACAGCACCGCCAACCTGAGTCTGGCCTCGGTGTACCACTCTAATATATATATATACTTATAACAAGTACTTGTGTTTAGGCAGTGAAGTATAAGATGTAGGAGGTTGAGGTTCTCAAATTTTACTGTACTCATTTTTTGTTGCCAAAAATGCCCTATAGTTAAGCGAAAATATGCACGGTGGCTCGTGCAGTACTCGCATCCCCATCCCACCCCACCCTCTCTTGCTCCGCCGTCCACCGCCCACAGTTATCCACCCCCCCCACCCCCCCCCCCCCCCCCCCCCCCCCCCCCCCCCCCCCCCCCCCCCCCCCCCACCCCCCCCCCCCCCCCCCCCCCCGGCTCCGCCGGTTGCATGAGTACTGCACTAGCCAAGAGGCATGGTTGATAGTTAAGCATTTTTGTGCCAAAAAACCCAAATGTAGAGAATTTTTTTAATATTTTTAATCATTAGATTGTTCATTTATAATTCCTCACCCTTAATGATTTTTGTCCAAAAACTGTTCAATTGTTGTACGTTTTTCTTGATCTTATTTTTGTAAGAATTCAAGAAAAAAATGTCCTATGTTCTACGTTTTGATTCTACAAATTTTCTAAACATTGTCATCTATGTACAATTTTGCTAAAGGATAATGCTTTATATGAAAAAAAATTAGTTTGATATTTGATAGATTACACATCGTTAAGCTAGATATCATATAAAGTTTTCTGATATCAGGTGTCTCTGTGGGCCATACACCGCTATTGAGCTTATTGCTAGTTTGGTATCAGTTTATGACACAGGGCTTCAGTCAAGCATATCTCATAATATTGCATGTCATGCATATGCCGCTCTATCTTTGGCAAAGGAGTGCATGGTTCCTATATTTCTGCATCATAGCTAATTACTTGTTTCCACTTCTGATTAGGGAGTTCATGTTAGGGTTGTGCCTTTGAATTCAGTTTAATCTAAATTTAATTTTCTAAAACCACAACACATAGTGCCTCATAGCTACTTACTTTGTACGTGGTCTTGATTCGCAACACCTGTAAAAACATGGGTCAGTGCATTACCATATATTATTGAACAGCTATTTAAAATCCACATCACCGATTATTATTACATAATTCATATTCTAACATGCATTGTCACTAGTAATCTTTCTATCTTTTCTTAGTTCAACTAACTGAATCATGAGACAAGAAATGTAACAATATAATATTCGATAATTCTTACCCACGACAGTTTTTTTTTTCCTTACAAGAAATTACCATGTTCTTTCATGTGAACCAGAATCATTAGACGCTAAACAGTTTAAGTTCGTGAAAGTCACTGGTACCACAAGCCATTCTGGGCTATACCTTGGTTAGACGACGATCCATTCATCGTGGGTAGTAAGTCCCATTGAAAGTTCTTGAATCACATGTGCTACTATGTCAGCAGAGCTATTCATGTCCCCTAGGCCGAATCGGTTCCATGATCGCCGCAACCGTTCGAGATACCAAAACCGTGTGCACAAGTTGTCCATGACCATGCATGCCTAAGAAACATAATTATTCAAGTATAGCATGCAAGACAACATAAAACTTGATATTTTAATACGAAATTTGCATAATACATTTGTAACAATTATTCATGGATTCATATCTATTTTAGCACTTCATACAAGCATTTTATATAACAAGCATGTAACCTTACCATGATTTTACATTTCTATACGACAAGCATGCAACAATAATATGACTACTCTCTTTATTCTTTTTATTAATAGTATCATTGATCGATAGAGAGAACAAGAGAGCCAAAGGAAAGAACGATTAAAGTCGCTCACAGTTGGAGAATTGTCGGAAGAAAGAGATCTCCAACGATTCGCTCAAGTTGTGCCTATGCGGTCATCTGCATTTGCACCAATTAGATGATCAATATTAGTCTCTCTTTTCTCCCATATGAATACGCAAATCGATAAAGGGAATTCAACAAAACCATTGAAAACATTCACGAGAATGCATTCATAAAACCAAGATCGAAAACAATAGCAAAACCGACATAAAAAACGAACAGTGTAAAGGTTTGAGGAAGCGACTCTTAAATAGAGTTCTTCTCCAAGACACAATTTACTGCATATGGAACCTAATTTCGAAGAACCAATCCAAAGATAGAAAGTGTCTTAATTCAACCGGTCCCGATCAATCGATACCGATAGCGTTGTCAATACTGTGCTCCCGGCTAGGGAGCGGAGCACAACATTGTGAGCCCTCTCTAGTCCGATTTTGAAGGTATAAATCCTAGTTCTATTTATTTATTTTAGTTTAAGAAAACTTAATTTGTGCTAATTTAGGGTTAGGGTTAGAATAGTCGGAAAAGAAATGACAAAGAATTGGATTACTCGTATCCATATATATCCCGGTTGCTACTTCACTTCATGTGGCCAAGATAAGTTCAACTGCAACTCCGATTATATATAGTTGCACTTCTAATTATAACTAGAACGCAAGAGGAAATACTTTTAAAACAAAAAGAAAGCTAAAGAATCCACATATGACTTTGAAGCTACTAGTACACACTGCAGCTCCAACTGTAGGCAATCAAGTAGGCATTAATATTCGGTGCCATATATGGAGCAATGTCAACATCCGTTACTTAAGCTCTGTATGATTTGGATTCTGCGACATGTGAATGAATGCAATCGGATTCATGACACCAATGAGTGGTACTATCAACCTATATACAAAGTAATCAACTCTGATGTTGTTCATTTGGGTTATATATATGCTCAGGCGCAAGTCCGATAAGACTTTGGAGTTGACAACTCTCCTACGTAGCGAGTGATTCTCCAGGACCGGCACACAATAAAAATTAAGAGGCAACCAAAATTAGCTCTGGATAGGATAACCCCGACCTCCGGGATGGCCATTGATCCTGAGGTGGATCACAGTGGCACGGCTCTCGCGCGCGCGGCAGGAAAATATTTCAAAGATATGGATGGATGTAATGATGTGGATGCTGCCGTTTGGCCAGAAGCCATTTTCCTCCTCGGCTTGTAGCTATCACAGATCCCATTTAGAATTCCATATGTCATCATGCGCCCCGCATTGCAAACCAAGTTGAGGGAAAGGACACTTCGGACCGCCTCTTTCATTGAAATAGGTCAGTTATTCTCCTTCACGAGACAACTTTCCTCCTCTCCTCCTCTCTGTTGCGTTCAGAATTTGTATCCAGATCACTCAATCTATGTATGGTTGTTGAGGATTCAAGTTTGATCGTAGAAAAACAAAGTTCTTATTTCAGATTTATTGGATTTAAACCAATATTCAGATTCATTGGCTTTTGGCTGTGACAAGTGTCGTCAGAACCGGACCGGACCGGCTGTTGGACTGGATCCAACCGGTTTATGCCCATTAAACTGGATTTTTTTTTTAAAAGAACCGTCGATTTTTTCCTTCAAAATATGAGATCAACCGGTGAACCGGCCGAACAGGACAGGTCAATTTTGATTTTATTTTTAAATTCAAAAAAATTATCACTTAAAATTTGGAATATTTTGTTATTGGTTTGGTTTTGATAGACCTTATAGTTGTAAAATAAAACAAAACAACATATTAAGAACAAAACCAAACAAAATCAAGAAGTAAATACAGATATCTTATCCATTTGAGCCAAACCAAACCAAGTCTATTTGAACTCCGGTTAAACTCTGGTCCGACCTGTACCAAAAAAATTTCGGTTGGATCATTGGTCCGGTTTTTAAAACATTGGTTGTGACTGTTCAGAGGACTTGTGATAGTCCTTGCAAATTTTCATTCACTTTCATATTCGTTCTGAGTGTTGACTGTCCATGAAAAAAAACATGAGAAATTTCGTAAATATTCAAGTATATCCAAGTATCAAACATCATAAGCACAGCAGAAACTACTCAACAGTTTCAAGAAAAAGCGATTCATATTTACTGTCTGTATCTTTTGGTCAGGCTTTCTTGTATATCCTGGATGGAGTATCAAAGTGTCGGACATATAGATATGTACGTCTCAAAGCCATTTTTCATGGCCATGTCTATATATTATTTTCCCTAACAATGGTTCTTGTTGTTAAATACAAACATAGACGAAGAGCCATCACGCGCAGATCATCCACATAGAGATCTATACTCGGCAACTCAATAAATCCAAATTTTCTCTTGTTGAACTTCTTTGTTCCCAAGTCAATTTGATTTTCTATACCCATGCATCATGACCCATGAATATCTGAATTATCAACGAAGGCGAAGTTCATGTTGTGTCGAACACGTATCGGATACGTCCTAGTCTCCTAGCTAGGGCTACCTAAGTGCGCATCCGATGAGTTGGAGCCCTCGAGACCACACCTTGCCCCTAAGACACGCACGTACGTACCTTCTCCCTTCCTAAAAATGCTAGACACCAAATGGGCCCAATTATGAGGTGTCCAAATTGACACTTGGTTTTGGCTCTTTCCTATGGGGTGGGAGCTGGAGTGTCTGAGCCGTTAGTAATGGGCAGTGCGTGGCCCTATCGGCACATGGGATGGCGACCACGACGCTCGGAGCCGGACCAAATAATTCGGTCCGAAAGGGAAAGGTCATGAAACAGGACACAGGGAGGGGATCACGCATGAAGATGACAAGGAGAAATGATGTATCACCTACATCCATTCATTCGGCTTCAACGGCTATATCCTCGGATATTATCGGACACGTCCTTTCGGAACAGCTAGCTACCCCCAACGAAGGTCCCGCAGCCTGCCTGCCTTCCACTGTGCTCGACTTTTTGAGTTAGCCAACTTTTGTTAGCCTGTCGCTAAACTTTGATTTTCATGCATGTGTTGGCGCAAGTACACGATTTAATATTGCAATGTTGTATCAGTGAGCTTTATAGATGGACGTACGTAAAATGCATGCAGACCGTGGTAGTGGCCTAGCTCGGCGGGACGGATCCAGAGATTGAAGCTGGAGTGGACTACAATGGATTAGGGTGGACTAGCCCATATAAAAAAGAGAATTACTATGTTGCCCGCTTGCGGGCCAGCCCGTCCCCCACGTGTCGCGGTTCCATTGACAGGTCAACAAGCATGGACCCGTAGATATGATGGGCCAATGGGGTGCCGCCACGCGACGGACGGACCAGTCCGTCTGCTGACAAATTAGCTTTTTCGTATAAAAAATATAAAAAAAATAAAAAGTTATAAGAAAAAAAAGAATGAAATTTTTTTGGGGTGCCAGCCAGCCCTGTCGGCCGTGGTGGGAAGATATCGTGTTGCGTCCGACCGACGGCAACGAGCTGCAGTAAGAGGGCAGCCCCGGCCCACCCTCCCATTAAGTCGCCACGGCTGCCTGCCGGGCGGCAGTTACGCCGTGGTACGGACTCTCAATCAGCCCAGCTGTGCTGCTACTGAATGCTGCTGGTCCCTCCTCCCTCTCGCTCTCATCTCTTTCGCTAGGGGATTATTAGTCCGTTCCCCTCTGCTGACTCCGAAATATTGATTGCACCAGCGCCCACCAACGTCAGAGGTCTGTGCATGCAGCAGCGTGGCGCCTGCGCATGACATATTTTTGTTCTCAGTGCAGGCACTATTGAATGGCCTACTGTTTCATTCATTCAACCGCTCAAATTTGTGATAACGTCCGACTCTGCTCCTTGAAGTCTTCAGCAAGTGTCCCGAATCAGCTTGAAACTTCTTGGGGAGTGTTAGGTTGGGAAGGTTTAGAATAATAGAATTAACACCTCGTGCAGGTGTGTTTTCTGAACTACAATTCCAGTCGGATTCAAAACACCCTGCTGGTCAACAATGAGAAGTTACTGTTTTGAAAAAATCCCTCCTGTACAAGTCTAAGGTGAGCTCAGCTCGCCTACGTTCAACACACAACAACAAAGCCAAGCCATGAGCAAGATCAAAGAGAAACATAAAGAAGTTTCCTATATCTTTAGGTACCCAAATAATATTGTAATTAAATTCCTTTCAACATTCTGCACTCCTTCCAAATGGTGAAACTAAAGACGCAATCTTTTTTCTTTTAAATGATAGACGTCAGAGAGGGGTTTGGAAAAGTCCACATCAACCAGATTTTAGCTTAGACGCAACACCAACTAAGAAAACGTAAAGTCAGAAACAATATGGATCGTCAATTAACCCCCAACTTAAATATGAACTTTCATAGATCCCACTAGATTCCGACTCACTGGCGTATCGATGGCGTGCCACCGGAAGATAGTGAGACTGAGTTTCGGATCCACAAACCTGTTGGGATGAAATCTCGCTTCACCGACGGACAGACGGTGTACCGAGCGGTACTCGTCCGGCGTACCAGTATGATACACCTGACTCCAGCTTTTGAGCCATGTATCGCTGCTTCGACTCCTCCCGAACTTCTCAAATCACTGGATGCACACTCCGCAGCCATGAGCACGAATTACAACAATCTCCTCCTTGATTTGTCGTTCAACTAGCCACCTCATGAGAATGTTACTAAAATACACTGTGTTCCCCCATTAACTTTAGTTCCTCTTTGGTTTCTTGGCCTTTGGCTATAACCGCAAAACTAAACACCAACATAGCCTACTTCCGCATAACTGAGCCTATGACTTATCCATAAACGCAAAGTTGTCATAATCTGCGTAGGTTGAGAGTCTTACCCAAAATTGAGTAGTTGAATAGAAGTCAAGACAGACTTGAACTTCTCCATATGAATCACCTTCGTTAGGATGTCCGTCGACTTCATTTTATTATCAGTTTCCAATGGATTAATCTCCTTATTGCACCATTTACATATATGATATTGTACATCGAAGTGTTTCATCCAACTTCAGTATATTGAATTCTTCGCAAGATGAATTGCGCTTTGACTATAACAAAACAAGAAAGCATGCACCTTATAATAACTTGGTCTATTAACCAAAGAGTGTATCATAGTGGAAAGTGTCATGATATCTTGAATTGTCGAATTCCAACTAACAGAAGGATCTGCAAATGTATATACATGTCCGAAGTGGATCTTCCCTTATCCAAGTCACATAATCATCATCAACGTACACGTGCAAATTGACTGATTTGTTTTGACTTGTGAAACTACAAATCGAGATATTTGGGGGCCTTAATGTCACGCCCCGATTCGTAGAGTCATTTATTCACATATTTTATCTCTTGGAATCGATCGTCCTCGCTTGGACGTGATGTCGTACAAGTCTGATATTGCACTTGTACAAGACAAAGATGGTACATGAGTGATAATCTTCAAATAGGAACACATCGCAGCGGCAGAAGCAGACAAATTGAAGTTAATGAGGATAATCTTTCTTATTGAATAGAAGTAAATCACTTCTTTATAGCAGCGGAGATAAAAGAATAACTTGAGGTCACACAGAGATATAGAACTTTATTCTCTTTATTGATAATTGAAAAAGAGTACAAGACTTGTATTGAAGTACAATGCTTACAACACATCTCACTTTATATTGAAAGCCAACTGAACAATGCTACAAAGCTTACATTTGATACTTGGATACATTGGATTACAACTCAATATACCGACTTGGCTTACAACTCACTGGTACAACTGATTACAATGTTCCATACATTATGCCCTTTATAAACAGAAGACATCATCTTGCACAAGAAGAGCTTCTGTATGTCCAATAAATCTCCGCGGCTATAAATCTTCGATGCCGCGGGACCAATCAAGCCAATCTTCGTGTGTAAAATATCCCAAGCACGAGCACCTGCCCACAAAACGTGGGTCAGTACATCATCTATGTACTGGCGAGCAGAATCCAACCCACTCGCCTAAACCAACATTTAAGTAATCATTTAAACAAACATTTATTAGAATGATCTTTCTATTTGGGGCCTAGCATCAGTTTACAGTTCATGGGCAATAATCATAGTGAAGCATGTAAACATTCTTAGCAATATTCATGTGGACATATCATTATAGCATTCTTGGTGTTGTCATGCAAAGGCATCATTGAGGCAACGTTAACACTGTCATCTTAAACATGTTATGACAGTTCTCACTTCAAGCATCACTTAGCATGTATGTTATATTTGAGCAATATTTATAGCAAGACATTTTCTAGCATACTGAATTTAACATGTTGAGTATGTCATAGAGTTCTCATTTAAAGGCAACATCATAACATCGTCATGTTTAGCATAATTAAGCAGGTAATTCAACCAACATACATATTGAGTATATCACATTTAAGTAATTTCTTACCGATAGCCAACTCCCTCGTACCTGTATCAAATACAAGTTAACTCTTATGCTTACTCTGCATGCACAAAATATTCATTAGCGTGCATCCTTACAACATGATCATTGGTGTTAGTGCACCATTTTCAGACGTTGCCATATAGGACTTCGAAAGTTAATCGGCGCGCCATTCCATCAGGTTGCGAGCCCGAATGGAATTCTGATACTACGTACCCTTAAAGTACGTTTACACTTCCCCCATGGTCGAACAGGTCCCCCTAACGTCCCGGGGTACCATCCGAGGAAGCAGTCACCCCCTTGTATACAAGTTGTCGCTGATCATGCGAATGCGTGTCCGACTCGATCGTGATCATAAAACACATGGTGAAATATTGAAATAAGTAAAGGCAACGGTGCATCATTCAACTCATCCATGTCATTTTCAACGACTCATCATTTCCAATATTTTCGTCATTTCACTTGGTGATCTCGACGATCCCAAGCCTCATCATTTCTAATTCATTGCTTCATTGCAACATTTCTCATTATGTTCCCTCGAAGGAGGAACAACAGCATTCATTCATTTCAAAGGGGCCTATAGCATTTCATTCATTTATAGGAACAATAGCATATTCAATTCTTTTCTCATGTATCATTCATGCAGCATCTCATTATTCAAGTGATTCATTCATTTCATCAACATTAAGCATAAGGGACATTATCGATTCATTCTCAGGCATCATGTTACATTAGCAGTTCGAGTGTAATTCAATCAGCAGTTCAATATTCATGTTTATTCATTTCAATAATTTAACATAGGCATCTCTATTATTCAGCAACTAAGACATGGAATATTTATGGACAATTCATAGTATCATGTTATTCCATTTATTAAGCATGCAGAAATAAGGAGGAAGGAGGACAGTTCCACTTGCCTGCATAAAAGGGTCTTCTTATTCTGGTTGCACACATTTTCCCTAAGCGTAGCTCCACCAGCGAGTCACGTTCCAATACTTAATCCGTCTAGCCAGCTCAGAAAGACTGTATCAATCTCAATTGTCTTGATTCCCAACATAAGTCACAGTCTAACATTCTGATCCCATCCAACAAGCCAACCAAATGCCTCGTGCGGAGCGGGGCATTACATAATATACCACTCAGAAAAAGTTTCGTCCTCGAAACTTTAGGGCACAACTCATCTACTAGATTCACTTAGTCTCAACGAGTTATTCATTCAGCTTAAATTCGATATTCATTTCAGCACACTTCAGTCATCTCAAAATAGCTATCCAACTTTACCATTTTAATCCATCAACGATTCAATTTCTATTTCTCTTTTCCAAATACTTGTAACTTTTATTGATTCACCAACATTTTTCTTGTATTCTATCTTGGTTGCAACATATCACTTCATTTGGATCCATACACATATTTCAGGCGTGTCCAAAACATATACATTTCAGCCAAAGTCCGTGCTAGTGCGATAAATTCTTTCCATAATGTTATCTCAGTCGCAACCTATCACTTCGGCTGGATCCATACACATATTTTAGGCGTTTCCAAAATATATGTACTTCAGCCAACTTCCATGTTAGTGCGATTCGATCAGCCACGATATAACTCTCTTTTCCAAATTGACTTAGCATCCCTTCAATTGAATTATTACTTCATTCACTTTGCCACAATCACTATCTTCCAGGCCACAACACTTAACATCAGGGACAGCTCTCTATCCAAGCATAATTTTTAACATTCGGTCAAGGGTCTAACTTAGAGCCAATCATATCAAGCGTTCACAACATGCAATCATATTCCTTCCCAAATCCAACAATATTTTTCACCGAGGCAATTCATCTTTTCTAAAAGATACAATCCGACATCACCAACTATCGATTATCCGAGTCAGGATATAATTCTATGCAACAGTCAAGGTTAACCCAGCTACCCGACTATAGATACCGATCCAACATTCCCGCTATAGGCCGACACATAATCCTCAAGGGTCAAACATCTCTAAGGTTCATATTGAAGCATATAGATATAACTTATCATTCTTAGATCATACTCATCATCATCTCTCATTCAATGCCAAAGGTTATCATACGGTCGCCAATGGTCACCCTATTAATCAGTCAAGTCTCTATGGTTAGCTATACCGACAGCTAAACCTAACCATTCAGGTGACTCCCCTAGAGTGGACGGCTACTAGGGATCATGCTAGTTTCTTATTCTCAGGGCCAATAAGCAACCGACAGTTCTAAGGAACTCTACCCAAACCTATGGGTATCCACTCAGTCTGAATAACTAATCGCCATTGTCGGCTATGCCAACAAATTGTAAGTCATCAACTAGTCGCTAGGGTCAAGTCTATCTATCCAGGGTCTTCCTCAAGGAAATAATTCCCACAGAGGCTCATTCTTAGACTTACCCAATGATCGACTAAGATCGATCTAACAATATTACGGTCAATCCCAACCCGATATATGATTCTCATCGTTCTAATAATCCATCAAGTAAATTCCAACGATCCAATTTCTATTCCAATTCCTTTGTACCCACATAAACACATAAGCCAAGGTAACTATTCAAGGGTCATCGATTCCGATAGTCTTAACATAACTATGGAATCATTCGATCTGTATGACAGAGTCAATACTAAGTCATAAGTCAACAATCTATATTCCAACCGACGACCAACTATACCTCACACCATCTACCGACACTATCCAACATATTTCGTGATTATAAATCTCATTCATTTTCCAGCCATCAAAATCTCATATGGACATTCTTAAATCTCATGCAGCAAGGGTGAGTAGTTCATTCCATTCAATCCGACAATTCATGCATCAATTAACCATTCTCTATTCAACACAACTATTCCGATTTGCTACTTGTTACTTTTCTGGTACAATTAATTCCTCAGCATACATGTACATATGCAATGATTATCCTTTGGTGATCAAGATAGATTGACATCTATTACACCGTATGGTCAAGGCACAGATTTCTAATATTCCTTTGGTCACCGACAACTTTTCCAAAACTTCAACTTAGCAATCAACTTTGTATTAGCCACATATGATTTGCATCCAACCATTCGAAATTAACGTTCAGATATTCTAAGTCACAACATTCTCTATCCAAATCCATTTACCCATAGCATACTAACGGTCTTACTAGTCTGAGTCATCACTCGACTAAATAATTTCTAACCAAGCCACGGTTATAATTTTCGAAATCTCGCTACTCAATATAACATCACCGTCAAGGGACACTCGAGTCATCTAGCCACAATACATGACTCCCAGATAAGTCTCGGCACTACCCAGTACCCACAGATAGTCTCTTGCTATCCTATGGAAAGGGTCAACATACATCTCGTTCTGAGGTGGTAGAGACAATATACCACTCAGAAACGAAGCCATCCTTAAACAATCCCACTCAAATCTATTCCGACATTCGTGATCTACAATGATCATAATACTTAACCAACATCTCGGGTCTCAATATCACAAGCCAATATTCTTAGGATCTCAAAAGTACTAGCCATCACCCATGAATCAACTCATCCGTTTCCGTTGAACTCATCCATCAATGGTTTCGTTCCCAATTCTTTTCCCAAATCACATACAATTTTAACTTGTTACAACATATATAGCCACTTTTCTTTATTCCCACAATTCCAAACAGCATTCATACTATAGCATACTATGGCATCGAGTCATTGTTGGGTTATTTGTGTCAAACCAACAACAATCATTCATTCAGGGGCATCACAATGTATATAGACTTATTGTATGGAACATCCAGTGAGCAGCCAAGAGGGTTAACGAACTTTCAAGCACAAATAACATAGGATGATTACAGAACAACAACAGCATAATCGCGGAAGCAATCTTTGATTTAATCGCGGATACAACGTTGAGTGATCGCAGAAGCAACTTTGATCAATCGTCGATGCAACTTTGATTTGAAATGAATCAAAGAAGAGACCAAGGACATAATGTCATGACCGCACCCTTATGAGGGGCACGAGCACGTGGGTACGTCCAGTCTACGTCGCAGTATCGGCGGTAGAATGCTGTATATAACGTCTGTAAATACTACGACTAACAGTATAAAGGTACATGTACAGTATATACACTCCGAATGGAGGTGACATAACAATACAGTCTCAATCACAGAATAAAACTAAGGTAGATAGCACAGAAGGATAATATATGATAGATGAAAAAGGAATAAGTCTAGAGTCCAACACAAGCCCAGATATATACAAATCACAGGGTCTCAAAATAACATAGAAAGCTACAGTCTGATAATTCTAGCTGGATCGCAGTCCAGTCAAACCTAGCTAATCTACACTACTCTGGAAGTACAAAGTCTAGTGGCTCTACTATAAGGCCACGGTCCTGGACTACTCCATCTAGCTCGAGCCCATAATAGGTCGAGCAGTCCGACTCAGAATGATCTGTAATATAACGGTATCCTGTCAGGAAAATGAGCAAGTATAAGTACTAACAGCAGTTCCATATGAATTGACAAATTCTATAAGTGACAGTATAATGAACTACAAAATAAAGATATATGAAAACTTGGGAACCGTTCGGAAGCTGAGTTACAACCCTTAAACCAAACAAGGACCGGGGTTGTAACTCTTCTCCCGAACAGAACTTAGTCTCCAATCAAGGTACAATATAAAGGCATGTAGCGCATGTGAGTAACTGTATATTATAGCATGGTGAGAAAGTACTGAATGTAGAACAGATCAGGATATGATAAGATAAGCAAATATAAAATGTGCCTCAAATATTATAGCATAATGTGATCGGTATGGGTCAAGATCAGGCTTCCAGCCGACCGGCTACAAATACGTGGACTCGGTCCGGTCGGAATGGTAAGCTATGGAGCAAGTAGTAGCACAGGTCAGGCTATACCCATCGAGGTGAAGGTATAGCTATGATACAAGTAGAACTCAAGGTGGGCATTGATCACACTATCTATAAAATTTCCTATTCCCCGAATAGTATACGGATCTGGACATAGCACGTCATGAGGGGGATTCTCTAAGAGGGGAGCAAGTCCTCTTCAGGAATCAGCGTCAATACAAGTACAAAAATCAAGACCAAGCAAGTACCAGTATCCCAAGAAATCCAGGAATGACATCTCATGACAGGAATCCGACAATACTAGTCCGTGAACTATCGTGACTGGGAATCAAGTAAGCACTACGACTGAATCGGATATAGCAGATATTAAGATAATGAAAACTATCAGTGAATGTACTCGTCTACTGTCCTGAGCTGTAGGATATATCAATGCTCAGTGTGGTAATCAGAGACCTAAAGATGAGATATTGCATGTTAATTTAGGTTTAACAAAGTTAAGAATGATTTATAATGAATGATATGAAATCTAGGTCAAACTGAGTCACACTAAGTCCTGTCAAGTCAATCTAGGTCAAATCAAGTTATATCAAGTCAATCTAGGTCAGACTAAGTCAACTCTAGGTCATACCAGTCATCGTAAGTCAAAACAAGTCGAAACAAGTCGAACGGGGTCAAGAGTTGGCCTACAGTTGACTTTTGTCAACTGGTCAACCCTAGTCAACTCTAGGTCAAACTGGTCAAATGTTGACCAACAGTTGACTTTTGGTCAGCTGGTCAACTCTGGTTTGGATTTGGTCAAATTAGACAAAGTGTTGACTCATCGTTAACTTTTGGGTAAAAAGTCAACTCTGGGTCAACCGAGTCAAAATTGGTCCAAATATGACATTTGTAGGGTGTATCTAACAAGTCACCTAAGTTTCAAGTCAATCCGAATACTCGAACCCCGTATTTTGAATTTATCCGATTACCCCTTTAATACATTACCCTTAAACCATTCTAACTTGACGCCAAGTGGCCTTCCCTTAGGAATTTCACTCCGGACTTTCTAGGGTAGGGTACTAGCCTATACAACCATTACCTACCAAGTTTCCTAGGGTAAGTGGACATCCAGTCCATCTTACGGTCCGTATCGCCCGTTACCCGTTATCTTGAATATCTCAAGATACACAATGGTACGGTGCGATACCATTCTCCTAATCCCACACGAAGTCCCGATTTCCACCTAGGAGCCTACCCAAAATCTAATTCACATTAGCTAGGCCCCCTCCAAGTTTCGACGCGTTCCGAAACACGGAACTCAAAATCACCCCTTCACCAAATCCTAACTAAACTATTCACTCACTCATTCACTCACTAAATCTCACTTTCTAACCTTCACTTAGGACTAACTTTAGGGGGTTATTTAGAGGGTTAGATAGGTGTATATATAGAGTATATAGGGGTAATATATGTATATATATATATATAGGTATATAGTGGGGGTTTTAGGGGTCAAAAAGGGGGGTTATGGGATGCTACTGCTGCTGCCTGCTGCTGCTTTTGCTGCTACCTGCTGCTGCTGTTGGGGGGGGGGCAGCAGCCCCTTGGTGTCACGACCCGTTTTCGCTTTTCGGGATACGAGTACGTGGCCAAGTCCAGCCTACGCCGCAGCATCGGCGGTAGTAAGCTGTCTGGAGCCAATACAAATCTCAAATAAACAAAATTATATTATCTTGCTCATTCACTAATTATTTAAATTACAATTCCAATAATACATTCAAATTGTTTTTTTCGATACATCGCTACATGTGACTATTCTAGCTAGAATCTATGGTTGGCCTCCAAGATAGCTCTAACTCCACCGAAGGATCCCAAAGCAAGAGAGCAAGTCATCGAGAATAATCATCAAGAATCTGTCAACTGAGAAATGGTTATCCAGTCAGGATTGGAACAAGTACAAGTCTAAACCAATATGATACAATACAATATAAAGCAATATAACACTAAACATGTGAAACAATGATCAATGGAAAACACGAACAATATGAACAAGAAATCATGAGATGGAAGAAACTGATAAGGAAAGTAACAAACATGAAAAGTAAAGAAACTCATATAACACTCGTAGTGTACGTGTCGTGAGAAGTACAACGTTCCTACACATGGACGGCTTGGGCGAACGATGAGGTTATAAGGCCCGCCCCCGTAACGGAAGAGTGCCAAAATACAATCTGGGCTTTGTCCACGTGCCCAGTAATTGTACCCCTCCAATATACATACCTCACAATCATGAAAACACGAACACGATAACGATCACGATAACAATGAGAAAACATGATCAATAGTCAACACTCAACTCTGGTGTGTAACAGTAAAGACACGGAAGATAGCATGTATAAGTTAAATACGACAATATAAAGTAAATGTACATGAAGGTGTCAACAAGTACTTGCCTCGGTTTGATTTGAAGCTGACTGGCGTGAAATGATCATGTCGGCACGAAATAGTCTCAGAAGTCAAACTACGTAAGATGATTTCAATTGATGAGATGGGCCTCTAAAATAAAACAAAAAAAATAAAATATTTTGGAAAATTGAGAAAAATATATAATGTGTACTTTTTTATCAACGTTCCGAAACATCAAACGGATCGTGATTCCGATTCATGGTTCTCCCGGAATCTCGAAAACACCGAAACGTGTCAAATTTCGGACAACTGACACTCCATGAATTTTCCAGAAAATTAGGTTAAAATTATTTGAAAATAAATTTTATATTCAGAAAATATACCTCGAGACGGTTTCAACAAAAAAAACTGGAGGTCAAACGGAGTCTGGAGTTGGAAGTTATGGCCCTTCGAAGTTGGTAAAACATTTGAAAAGGAAGGCTGAATTTATGACGAATTTGGGATAATTATGACGAAAAAAGAGAGAAATTTTGGAAAAGAAGGTATGAGAGATGATTTTATTTTATAGGTTCAATATATATAGATAATGGAAAGCAATTAGTGAATTAGGATATGATTAGAACTCAATCAATAAAGATATGATTAGGATTACCAACTAATTTGGATAGGAATGATTAGTTCAAATAAGAAATAATCTATCTAATATAGATATGATTCAAATAGGATTAGAATTTCTAACGGACAAGTCTCCATAAATTTAAATCAAAAAATTATTTAAATCCAAATCATATGAATTCAAATCCAAATCTAAATCCAAATCAAATTCACATAACTTTAAGATAAATTTAATGTTTAGCAAAGCATTTAAATCATATAATAGATAAATCGTTAAATCAAAATATTTCAAATCTATATTAGATAATTCTTAATGTCACAATTAGCACTATAAGTATTTTAAATAATGTTTGATGTTATAAAATAAGTAAAATATATTTATAAATCTAAATCTTATTCAAATAAGTTACTAAATCTTTTTATTGCTCAAAAAATAATCATGATTTTCAAACTATTTTCGAAACTGATATTTTTTTTTGAAAATCCAAACATAATAATAAATAACTTTATAATTTCAATAATAAAATTTCAAGAACAAATATTTATTAAAACTAAATAGTACTTTCAAACCGTTAATTACAAACTACATTTTGAAATGCAGAAACAAATAGTAAATATCTTTACAAAGTTTCAAAAAATAAATTACTTTCAAACACAATAAAATAAAATATAAAAAAAATTGAGAAACAGGGGTTACACCTTGGTCCCCCTAGCTGCTGCTATTTGCTCACTTCTTCTTTCCCTCTTTCCCCTCTAATTCCTTCCATTCTCCTCTCTAACTTCCTTATTTCTTCTCTAAACTCCTCTCTAATTCTCTATTCTCTTCTCAATCTCTATAATATATATATATATATATATATAATATATATATATATATATATATATATAATATATATATATATTATATATATATCACACACACATACTAATCTCTCATTTCCCCTCTACTATATAAATACACACACAAGTATATATATATATAATAGACACACACACACACATATATATAATATATATATAAACACTCTCACGCATATATATAAACACTCTCACCACACATATATATATGGACACACTCTCATACACACATATATATAGACACTCTCATATACACATATATATATATAGACACTCACACACACACACACACACACACACACACACACACTACCACAATAAATTAGGAGTGCCTAAACCACTTAGACACAAATCTAAATTATTCTAGAACTGTCCAAATTTGGGGGAAACTCAAGGACACAACCACAAAATCTAACTTCTCCTAGGACACTCCAAACGGACTCAAACTTGACACGATTAGGGACACGAACACGGGGATAAATCCTACGGGGTCCAATCTAGTCTACATGATGAAAAGAATAGATTAGGGGATAGGTTGTACCTATCGGGAGATGTATTCCCGATTCGAAAGTCCTCCGACACGATAAATTGTTTAGGACACACCCTTGCACTCCTTGCTCCCAAAAGCTTGGAGAAGCTTCACTTGGGGGTAGAGGAAGAGTTGTATGGAAGATATTAGGAAGAAGAGAATTATTTAGAGATGATTTCTAGGGAAAACATATTCTTACTTTTGAGAAAAAGCTTGGAGAAGAAGAAGACTTGAAAATTTTGAAGTGGAAGAAGAAGAAGAAATGGGAAGGGTGGTGGCCGGCCATAAAGGGGTGTGGGGGCTTCTTGAAATTATAAGTTTGCCCCTCCTATAAGTTACATGCTAAGTTATCACTAACTTGGTTTTGGGGTTAGTTAAAACTAAATAAAAATCATAATTAAGCTTAAATACTCATGGGGGACTAGTCCAAACTCCTAAACCTAAAAGTTTAGTTTGGTGGGCCATGGCTAATTAACATGTTAAATACAACTCAAGTCGAAATTCTCCGGAGTCCCGAATTAACTCGGAATGCGATAAAATTCGAACCCGACTCCTAATCATTAAATATTAATATTCATGAAATAAAATTCCCAAAAATATTCTAAAATAGAAAATTACCATTTTACCCCTAACTTGGAAAAGTGAGGGTGACACATAAAGCCGTGCTCTGATACCAATTTGTCACCCCGATTCGTAGAGTCATTTATTCACATATTCATCTCTTGGAATCGACGTCCTCGCTTGGGCGTGATGCCGTACAAGTCTGGTATTACACTTGTACAAAGGCAAAGATGGTACATGAGTGATAAGTTAATGAGGATAATCTTTCTTATTGAATAGAAGTACAACACTTCTTTATAGCAGCGGAGATAAAAGGATAACTTGAGGTACACAGATATAGAACTTTATTCTCTTATTGATAATTGAAAAAGAGTACAAGATTTGTATTGAAGTACAATGCTTACAACACATCTCACTTTACATTGAAAGCCAATGAACAACTGTACAAAGCTTACATTTGATACTTGGATACATTGGATTACAACTCAATATAACGACTTGGCTTACAACTCACTGGTACAACTGATTACAATGTTCCATACATTATGCCCTTTAAACAGAAGACATCATCTTGTACAAGGAGAGCTTCTGTATGCCCAATAAATCTTCGATGCCGCGGGACCAATCAAGCCAATCTTCGTGTGTAGAATATCCCAAGCACGAGCACATGTCCACAAAACGTGGGTCAGCACATCATCTATGTACTGGCGAGCAGAATCCAACCCATTCGCCTAAACCAATATTTAAGTAATCATTTAAACAAGCTTATTTAATGATCTTTATTTGGGGCCTAGCATCAGTTTACAGTTCATGGACAACAATCATAGTGAAGCATGTAAACATATTCTTAGCAATATTCATGTGGACATATCATTATAGCATTCTTGGTGTTGTCATGCAAAGGCATCATTGAGGCAACGTTAACATTGTCATCTTAAATATGTTATGACAGTCCTCACTTCAAGCATCACTTAGCATGTATGTTATATTGAGCAATGTTTATAGCAAGGCATCTTTCTAGCATACTGAATTTAACATGTTGAGTATGTCATAGAGTTCTCTTTTAAAGGCAACATCATAACATCGTCTTGTTTATCATAATTAAGCAGGCAATTCAACCAACATACATATTAAGTATATCACATTTAAGTAATTTCTTACCGATAGCCAACTCCCTCGTACCTGCATCAAATACAGGTTAACTCTTACGCTTACTCTGCCTGCACAAAACATTCATTAGCGTGCATCCTTACAACATGATCATTGGTGTTAGTGCACCATTTTTAGACGTTGCCATATAGGACTTCGAAAGGTAATCGGCGCGCCATTCTATCATGTTGCGAGCCCGAATGGAATGTCCCGATATCACGTACCCTTAAAGTACGTTTACACTTCCCCCATGGTCGGACCGGTTCCCCTAATGTCCCGGGGTACCGTCCGAGGAAGCAGTCACCCCCTTGCATACAAGTTGTCGCTGACCATGCGAATGCGTGTCCGACTCGATCGTGATCATAAAACACATGGTAAAATATTGAAATAAGTAAAGGCAACGGTACATCATTCAACTCATCCATGTCGTTTTCAACGACTCATCATTTTCAATATTTTCGTCATTTTACTTGGTGATCTCGACGATCCCAAGCCTCATCATTTCTCATTCATTGCTTCATTGCAACATTTCTCATTATGTTCCCCCGAAGGAGGAACAACAGCATTCATTCATTTCAAAGGGGCCTGTAGCATTTCATTCATTTATAGGAACAATAGCATATTCAATTCTTTTCTCATATATTATTCACGCAGCATCTCATTATTCAAGTGATTCATTTATTTCAACATTAAGCATAAGGGACATTATCGATTCATTCTCAGGCATCATGTTACATTAGCAGTTTGAGTGTAATTCAATCAGCAGTTCAATATTTATGTCTTATTCATTTCAATAATTCTCAACATAGGCATCTCTATTATTCAGCAACTAAGATATGGAACATTTATGGACAATTCATAGTATCATGTTATTCCATTTATTAAGCATGCAGGAATAAGGAGGAAGGAGGACATTTCTACTTGCCTGCATAAAAGGGTCTTCTTATTCTGGTTGCACACATTCCCCTAAGCGTAGCTCCACCAACGAGCCACGTTCCAATACTTAATCTGTTTAGCCAGCTCAGAGAGACTGCATCAATCTCAACTCTTTTGATTCCCAACATAAGTCACGGTCTAACATTCTGATCCCATCCAACAAGCCAACCAAATGCCTCGCGGGCGGGGCATTACACTTAATATATCAGACTATTTCACTTTTAAAAATTCCAATTAAACCTCCCCGAATTTGACATGTATTTGCTTGCTAAACTGACATCATACGATAAATTTGGACGGAGCACACAATATCATACATCAACAATCTTACTGCACTCGCATACAGAACTCGAGATATCTTAACTTTCTTTTCTGATTTCAGACACTCCTTGGAGGATACTTGAAATGATCGACGATTGGGGGTGCTCATTTATCTTCACTCCTTCGTGTTGCATCTCCCCAACACCTTGTTAATATATATTTCTTTGGAATAGTCGTAGCTTTCCAGCCTCATGTCTCGATGAATTTTTATTCCAAGGATTTTTGCTGCTCCACCTAAACCTGTCATGTCAAATTATGCACTCAAAGGAGTTTTGAGTACCTTGATTTCTGTCATGCTCTTGGAAGCAATCAATATGTTATCAACATGTAAGAGAAGATATATTGATGATCCATCATTAAGCCTCTTTGAGTACACGCAGCTGTCATATTCACATCAAAAGAAATTGGACTTCAACGTGGCTATTCTAAGCGATTGTACCATTGCCGGCAAGATTGCTTCAACCCATAAATACTGATTGAGCTCACGTACGTTATCCTTCCTACCAGGATGATAAAACTTTCGGATTGCCTTATGAAGATCTGTAGTAGTTGTGACCCGAAGTACGTAATTTGTATTTATACGAGCAAAAAATTTCATATATTGATATAAATAAATTTAATATTTATATAATAAAACGAAGTGGTATTTTTCATAGAACATAAAATGATAAAGAAGGGTCACCACTAAACAGGGGCGGATCCAGAAATTGAAGCTGGGGTGGACTACAATGGATTAGGGTAGGCTAAAGGTGGATTAGCCCATAGGAAGTGTTGAATATATAACATGTGTGTATGTGAACAAAAAAAACCCGTAAAATTAAAAATTCACTAAAGAAATTATTCAATGATATAAGTGAGAATCAATTTCAAAATTTGAATTATAAAAGAGTTGTGGAGGGCGGGGGTAAGTAGGATATAATATTTCATATTTGAATTCTACTATATTTTAGGATCCTGATGAATATTTTTGGCAATTCTTTTGAATGATTTATTTCCTACTTTAGAATTCTATTTCGCTTAACGGGTTCTCATCTGAACCCGTTATTATATTTAGAACACCTAGACCTAATAATGGTTAATTAGGAGCCTAAATAAAGGTCCCCTAGTCTCCTCAAAATCGAGAAAATTATATTCAAGGTGAAAACCCTAATCTACTTTTTTCCCACAAATTTTTAAATTTCCACCATTAAAACTCGTCCAGAATTGCGGAACTCGATCCGCTAGGCAAAGCTAGCAATCGTTATGACCTCCAAGCCTTCTTCAATACTTCAAGACTCGATCCTTGAATATGATCTCTAACTTTTTCAATGTCGAAAATACCATCTAATTTAGATCTGAACCATTACTGAATTCATCAGATTTTATTCACTGATATACCGACGGTGTACCATCTTAAGACGGCGGGTGTAAATTTTTGGACCCCAAAATCTTTGGAAGAAAAATTTTTTTTTTGAAATCATAAAGAAAAATTCACTTATCCAGCAAACCGAACGGGATACACCACCCGAATATACTTAGCTATTACGAGTCGTGTATCGAAGGATCTCCAAACGACGTCACATTACTTAGTTGAACTTGAGCTAATAGACTAATTACTTTTCAGATGATGTGGGAATAAAATAACAATCAAATTAAAAGTATGCAAAACAATAGTAGTATGCCATTAAATATAGCAAAACAAATACCCTTTTCTTACACACCTAACTCGACGTGAAAACACGTTTTCTTAAAACGAGACTGAGAAAAAGTTGGCCAAGTCCAGTCCCATGAAGGAGCGTCAAAATAAGCCCAAGATTCAGAAGACTGCAGAGTAAAAAGTGAATTTGTGCAGTCTTTGTTGTCCACCAATATATATATATAATTATATATATATATATATATATATATATATATATATATAACAAATGACCTCTAGTCTAGTGGTTAAGAGAGATATATGTAATGGGTAATTGTGGAGAACTCGCCTCAATTGAGGCTCGAACTCCGACCACTTGGACCACATGTATCTCTCTTAACCACTAGGCTAGAGGTCATCTGTTATATAATTATATATATATATATATATATATATATATATATATATATATATATATTTGAAAAATATAATTTTGTTATTCCAAAAAGAAAGGTACAATCAAGGATTGGCCGACACGCTCACCCTCCTTACATCTCCCTCTATATTATGTATAATTCCAGTAATAGTAGTACAAAGACCCTCGAACGTTCTGTTGTTGCGTTCCCTCCAGACGTGCCAGACTGCCGAAGCTAATCTGACACTAACTTCTCAGAACCAATCCGAGCCTTGCCCTTGGATCGCTTTGCAGTTATTAATAAGCTCGACCAGGCTCTGGACTTCGCCTGTCCGCAGGCCAAAGCCTGCGAATCCCACACACTGTGTAAACGTACATCCAAAATATAGGTGAGAAATGGACTCGTTTGCTTGCCCACATAATAAATACCTCAAATCTTCTATTCCACTACCAAAATATGGAAAAATTGTGACGAATTTAGCGACTCCATGAGTGAACGTCGCTATTTTTTGGGGAGTTAGCGACGTGTAAATGTGACATCGCTATTCGTCGCTGGTGGCAACTACTAGCGACGAATAGCGATATTAGTATATTAAATGGGACACACACACACACACACACACACACACACATATATATATATATATATATATATATATATTAATATATATATATATATATATGTTCCAAAACCAGACGGTTGATTTTGTATTATAGAACTATCCTATGTTTTATAGGTCGGATTAAAATTTAGTGGTTGAGATTAAAAGATGTAGATCCCACCACCTTTTAAAGTCATTTAATCTCAACCATGCAATTTCAATCCAACGTGTATAACATAGGTTGAATCTATAATACAAATCACTTGGTTGGTTCTAGGTCACTCATATATATATATATATATATAAAGTGATGTATACCATTATTGAAAGTGATGTATACCATAATATAAAAAGACTCGAATGCACAAGTCAATTATTTAACCATTTCTTTAAACTTTAAATCACGTCAGTTCCCACCTGTCTATTAAATAGCCCAAGTGGGCATTTTGTGATTGATTTTAGGACTATTATATTACACCTAAACTAAGACCAACTCTCCCCAGGTCAATTTTCATTCAAATTAACAAATGGTCGATGACCGACTATATATATGCAAGAAGGAACGGTGGATGATGGAGAAACAACCCTGTGGTCGGTTAAACTGAGGACACATTACAACTATGGTTTCCGATGACGTAAGCAGTGTCAGTCGCGCCGACGCGATACGTCAGCTAACGGGTGCGCGGCTGGCGGCGCTACAGCTCTGGTCGCTCCTCCAGCACGCGACCTGGGCCGACGGCTCGTCCGCAGCAGCAGAAGAGATCTGCCGGAGGGTCCTCCGGTCTATTGAAGAGGCCATTTCCTTCCTGGCTTCCGAAGATCCTAACCCGAGGGGCCCGAGAGCCCAACACAGAATCAATCGAGGAAGAATGTATAAATATTTTCGGTGTTTGTTTTATTTTTTTTATTCTTTATTCTTTATTCTTTATTCTTTATTTCTTATTTTCTGTCTTCCGCACAGACAAGAACGATCGCATAGTATAGTCACAAATATGCCTCACGGCGACGGCGACGGCGACAGCGAAGAATGGAGGATGTCTGGAAGGGAGGTGATACTTAACTCTATTTATGCTAGGTGAGTCGATATGATTTTATACGGTTTTTTCTAAGGGCACCATCAAGTTTACTTGGGAGCAGTCCTTATTTGGGGACAAGGTGTAACTTTTGCTAGGGGGCACCCATAATTTGCTTGGAGACAGCCCAAAAATTAGGGTTTTTCTCCTTTTTTTTTTCCTCCTCCTCCTCCCTCCTCCAATGCTTCCGCGGGAAGACCATCGTCGTCAAGTACGGTGGCGCCGCCATGAAGTCCGAACCCCTCCGCCTCTCCATCATCAGCGACCTCGTCCTCCTCTCCTGCGTCGGCCTCCGCCCTGTCCTCGTCCACGTCACCGACGCCGACACCATGGAGGTCGTCGAGATGGTCCTCGTCGGCAAGGTCAACGAGTCCCTCGTCTCCCTCATCAACTCCTACGGCGCCACCGTCGTCGGCCTCTGTGGGAATGACGCGCCTCCTCACCGCCAATCCCTCCGCATCATCTCCGAGGACTGTCCTAAAATAAGTTAGGACTGCCAACTTGCTGGCAGTCCTAGGACGCCAACTTGCTGGCAGTCCTAACTTTTAGGACTGCCAGCAAGTTGGCAGTCCTAGGACTGCCAGCAAGTTGACAGTCCCACTGCTGAAAAAAATTGGGCTAGTCCCAAGTAAAAAAATGGATGGCAAACTTGTAATTTTTTTGGAACATTTTTGGGCTGCCCCTAAGTCAAAAGTATGATGTCCTTAGAAAAAACCTTTTATACTTACTCACAACTTAACTGTCCGAGCTTAAATATAACAAATTTTAAATTTATCTTAAGTTGGGCAATATTATTTTTTGCAGGTACTACTATAAATGCAACAGTCGAGCATGTCCGGCTACCAAACGAGTGCAACAGGTGGACTCTGGCAGTCCACCGAATTTCCTGGTCACTTACATAAGCGAACACACTTGCGACAACTCGACGCTCCCCGCTTCATCGGTGGATTCTGCTATCACCTGTGAGTAGTATGCTACCCAAGGGCGGAGCTATGTTGTGGGCTCCAGTCCACCCTAAAAAAATTCTCTCTCTCTATATATATATATCTATATATATATTGAAGTCAGCCTACATATTAGTCTACTCTAATTCAAATTCGTGGTTCCGCCCTTGATGCTACGCGAGCTACTGTGTGATGTAGTGTATCAGTAATTTTCAAGTGAATGAAATAAAGAATAATTCATGCTAATGGATATGTACTCGATTTATTCGTGTTCCTTTTGTGTTGAATTTATTCTTGTAAGAAATATACAGTGACGAAGTGAGCCCATGGGTCCAGCCCGGACTATGAACAGAAAACTGGCTTCTATGCAGGCAGCTATCGCCCAGCTGCCAATTCCAAGACTGGAGTCTTCGGCCCACCTCAGGTCCAAGGCCGAGGTTTCTCTATATTCCCTCGTGAATTCTAATTTATTCTACCCTCAAAACGTTTTCCTACAAATGAAACAGCAATCCAGCCGAGATTTGCTTCTTCAAATCCGTCACCTTTCATGGTTGATAGCTTTCCTTGTCAAGAGGATTGCAAACATTTCAAGATGTTGGAGCTCAAGTCCACTTTGGTCATTTACAATCAGCTATGCTTAGTGCTGAACTCGAGTTACTATTGTGTACTGAGAAGAGATACAAGATTCTAGATGGCGGAATATCAGTGGATCGAACTACGATGATATATTATTCCTTCCATTTATAATAATGGTACGAGTTGAGAACAGTGAGTCCAAAAGACATACAAATAACGTGTACAAAAGCTCATGCGTATCGTCGAACATCCCAAAAAAACTGAGTATATAAATATCTAATTAATAAAAAACTAAATTTCAATTATATAGTTACTTTACATTAATTGGGGACCTATTAATAAGAGTTCATTTTTGTTCACCCACCAATGCCATGGTATTTGTTCACCCCCCACTCATATGGAGACATGTGGCAAAAAATCATAAGCCTATTTTAGAGAGTGCACAAAACCACTCTTAAAGTGGTTTTATTTGCCACATGTCTCTATATGATTGGGGGATAAACAGACACCATGGTATTGATGGGTGAACAAAATGGACTATATTAATAACGTGGTCTGAAGTATTTAAAAAACTAATTAAAGAGAAGCCAATTGGTCTTTCCAATAATCTAGAACACGAGGCTAATTAACAACATATAATGTGTACATGGGTTATACATTTCTTTTTAGAAGACAAAATTACAACTTGATACTCTCAACTATTTTAGTTTTTCAACTTAATGTTCTCAACTTTAATAGGTACTAACTTGATACATTGAAGAAGAAAAATTGACAAAATAGTCCCTCTCATCCACACACACAACACACACCAAACAACCATGGTATTGATGGGTGAACAAAAATGGACTATATTAATTACATTGTCTTAAGTATTTTAAAAAAACTAATTAAAGAGAAGCCAATTGGTCTTTCCAATAATCTAGAACACGAGGCTAATTAACAACATATAATGTGTACATGGGTTATACATTTTTTTAAAGACAAAATTACAACTTGATACCCTCAACTATTTCAGTTTTTCAACTTAATATTCTCAACTCTGATAGGTACTAACTTGATACATTGAAGAAAAAAATTGACAAAATAGTCCCTCCCATCCACACACACACAACACACACCAAACAACCCCCCCCCCCCCCTCCTTCCTGTTGGCGCCCTCCAGCCAGCGACAACCACCCCCCCTACGCCCCACCCCCGGTCCGCGATGTCACGCCCCGACCCGGAATCACCCGAATCATCGTCCTCGCATGGGGCGTGATGCCGCACGAGCCTGGAGTTGCGCTCGTGCAAGACAAGATGACAAGTTCTCAAATGGTTATCTTTGAGTTGAACGTTAGCAACGGAAGGAAAACAGAGTATACGAAAACGATTCTCTTTATTGATATTCGAAATCAGATTACAAAGGCTTTCGATAACCCAACAGAATTTGTCAGATTGGCTACAACACTCAAGTTCTCTCTTGTCCACAAAGGATTTTACCGTTCCATACATCATGCCTTCTATATCTCAGCCACATCAATCCTGTCGCGAGTTCGAGCGTCAATGCGATCGCACGCTTCAATACGCTTCGGCATTCCAAGCCTCAACGCGTTCAAGCAAAGCTCCGTCGCGAGCAGACCAATTCCTGAACCTGCTAGCAAACTAGTGGGGGATTAGTACTTTCGTCCTCGCTGTACTGATCAAAAATCTACTTAACAAATCGACATTTAGTATTGTAGATTCATGCAAGCATATAATTTAGTTCTCTTTCTATGTTCTCCTTAGGATGAGTTCATGGCATATTCGAAGACTATAAAGCATGGCAAGCATGTTATTCAATTCGCGTAAGTAAACAGGCAAGCAATCTCGTGTTTGATTCGTGGCGCAACTTAGCAATATCGACGCACTCGCCCTTGCACCGACGCAAGGTGAATACGCCTATCCGTTTTTCCTGTCATGTTATAAGTGCTCGCTATTCAGGATCCGTCCATGCAGGATATATGCATACCTTGCACTTCCAAACCCGTCGCCCTTAACTATATGAAGGTCACTAGCTTTTCGGACTAGAATGGACTTATATTAATCGAATCGAAACATAAGACGATGTTAACTCTGTGCGATTGCTAACCAACATCAGAGGCCATCGAAATAATTACAGCAAGTGGCTTATCACATTCACCAGACGGTCGCCACCCATCTAAATGAAGTGCACTAACAATACCGTAAACGAATCCCTCCTAGGCCGAACGGTCCCAGCGCCCTGGCGCGCCGCGTTCGGGAATACCCATGCACGGGCTTTTATATCTTTAAGTCCATTTGACCATGCAACGAATCTTATCTTTCATACAACCAAGCAAGTTCACTTATCTCTATTTCAATTGGCACAACGCCCGAATGTTCTCAACGAACGCCCAAAGGCCGCGAACATTTCGAAGGGCACCATGCCGCATTATCGTCTCATATTTCTTCCGTAAACTTTCTATGTTCTTCCGTTTCATACTTTGTTTCAATGTTCAATGGCATTATGCCTCAACTCAATGTTCGTCAACCGAACGACCCGAAGGTCCCGAACATCTTTCTGTATTCTTTCGTAACGAAGCCGTCTTTTATGATCTTGTGCACGTAGGCACGTTTCGACACATTTATCATCTATCCTTCGCGTCGTGCACTTGCTGCACGCGTCGAAGCCGTATTTTCGATGTTCTATGACTTAGCATTCAATGTCCGTGGCTTGCGCGCTAGGGCGCTCGCCTATTGTCTTTCAATGTTCTAGCCGTTCTAACTCGTGCGTGATGGCACGGTATGGTTCGTGCACTAAGGCACTCGCCGAGTACAGTTATCCCACGTTATTGCGGCTTGCGCACCGAGGCGCTCGCCTTTGCGATATCCAATGTTTCATAGCGACTCGTACGTTTGCCGTACGATTCATTTCAATTGTTCTAGCTAGTGTTCGACACGCACTACGTTTATCTCTCTATCGAGCCACGCCCGTGGCGTTGATAGGTTAACTCAGCATTCAATGATATGTGTTTTACTTAAGCATGACGGAGTAGAAAAGAGAGTTAATGTCCCCCCACCTTGAGTCAATGCGCCTTGTCGTTTCGCCGAGCCGTTGCGGCTCGATTTCATAACTTCATCGCACGGACAACTCTCCTGATCTAGCCATTCGAGCACTTCGTGCTTCATTGAGTTATACGTCTGATTTGCCTTAGCGTGCTAACGCTTCCGTCCGTCGCAAGGCGACGATTTGCTTTCGCGGACCCCTTACTGAATAAGGCAAAAGATTGACCTCTAACATTTCAGCGTAAACGTATAGCCTGCACATGAAACCAACTAAAATTAATACTTTTATCGATTCGGACTTGCGCCTTGGTCGATTCGATTTCTTAGAATCTTCAAGCCGTCTCAACGCACTTATCCTTCGAGGCAACGCGGCGCTTCGCATCGATTTACTCGATGCATTCTTTGGGACAAGGTAACTTTTCACATCGACTTAGTTCGATGCATTGCTCGGGACAACTTAACACTTTGTATCGATTTGCATTAATACGCAATCGGGTCAACGCAACTCTTCGAGTCAACGACTCAGCATAATGCACCGTGCGGAGCGGGGCATTACACGCGACATCCACCTCCCCTCCCCCACAAAACCCTGCGTGGTGCGTCGCTACGAAGCCGCCTCGAGTAGTGGTGTCGCTGGAGGGGGCAGTCGCAGTAGCCGGAAGCCACGCGCGGTCGCGGGGCACGCTGCAGGAGGTGATCGTGACGGCAGGGCATGGCGTGGGTCCGCCCGAACCTGGGCGGGGCGGCGAGATGCGGGGGCACAAGTAGGAGCGTAGGGTTCGCCGAGGGGACGCGGGTGCGGGTGGTGTTGGGAAAGAAACGCGGAAACCTTTCCCCAAACCGGAGAGTACCTGCGAGAGGACCGAGCAATACAACGCACGAACCCAAAAACAATCACAAAACAATCCACGCAGACACAGAGAATTTTTGACGTGGAAAACCCTTGCGGGAAAAAACTACGGGACGATCGGAGTCCAACCCTGAGAAGCCTCCACTAATGGAATAGAAGAATTACACCCACTACAAACTCCTCCCGATCCAAATCGGATCCCCACAACACTCAGAAGTAAGAACAATGATTACAAGGCTATGAAGAGTGAGAACGACGAGTAGAGATTACCCGAAACACGATCTCCTTCGAAAATGACCTTCAATCCTCCGTCTTCTCTCCCGAAGTTGCAATGGCACTCTTGCCTCCTTCTCTCTCTTTTCTTCAATGTTCCATAATGAATAGGGTTAGGAATAACCTAATATTAACTCCCCTAATCCGCAGCAAAATCTGGACCATTGGATTAGATCCAACGGTAAAAAATTACCCCAAATTTCCGCTCAGCCCCGACGACACAGAGTTCGGCCAGAACTCTGTGTCGGGCAACCAGAACCTACTGGCAACATTCTGGAGTGGCCAGACCGAGTTCGGCCCGAACTCGCCCTGGGACCGAGTTCGGCCCGAACTCGGCAGCCCCAGTCCAGAACCCCCCTTTGGGTTGGCAGCAGCAGCAGCAACTCCGCGTCGCCTACTTCCTGAGCTTCTTCGACATTGAACGGCGCTCGTCGCACTCCGGGATCTTCTCCACATATGTTGGGAACCCCACCCACTCCAACAAATCTCCCCCTTCACAACTATGGGGAGGATATCGTCATCCCGACGATCTGTCTGCAGTACTCAAACTTCCCCCTTGGTAGAATCTTCGTGAACATATCAGCTCCGTTGTCATCTGTATGAACCTTCTCAAGCTCCGCGTCCTTCTTCTCAACCACATCCCGTATCCAATGATACCGAGTCTTGATGTGCTTGGACCGGCTATGAAACGTCTGATTCTTCACAAGATGGATAGCACTCTGACTGTCGTAAAGCAATGTATACTGCTCTTGCTTCAGTCCCATTTCCTGCAGCAGCTTCTTCATCCACAGTAGCTCCTTACAAGCCTCCGTCGCCGCAATGTACTCAGCCTCTGTCGTCGACAAGGCAACACACTTCTGCAACCGCGACTGCCACGACCCGCTCCTCCCGCAAACATCATCACGTAGCCCGAAGTCGATCGCCTCGTGTCTACATCTCCAGCCATATCAGTGTCGGTATACCCAACCAGCTTCGGCTCGTCACCACCAAAGGAAAGTCTCCAACCAGCAGTGCCCTGAAGATATCGTAGAATCCACTTGACCGCACTCCAATGTACCCTTCCAGGATTTGAAAGATACCTGCTAACCGTACCAACTGCGAGCAATATCTGGCCTCGTACACACCATGGCATACATAAGACTTCCCACAGCTGAGGCATATGGAATCTGCTCCATATCTTCCTTTTCGTCCTCGGTAGATGGACACTGCTCCTCAGTGAGCTTAAAGTGAGCCGCAAGGGGACAACTCACTTTCTTCGACCCGTCCATCCCGAAACGCTGAAGTACCCGGTGAATGTACTTCTTTTGGGACAAATGTAGCAACTTGGACTCTCTCTCGGCTGATCTCCATCCCAAGAATAGTTTTTGCTGCGCCCAAATCCTTCATAGAGAAGGCCGCGCCCAGTTGGCGCTTCAGCTCCGCTATCCTAGTGGCATTCCGTCCCACTAATAGCATATCATCAACATAGAGCAACAAAATGATGAAATCATTCTCGGCAAAATATCTCACAAATACACAATGGTCCGACGTCGTCCGTGCATAACCATGCTCCCCCATAAACGACTCGAACTTCCTGTACCACTGCCTCGGAGCCTGCTTCAGACCATACAAGCTCTTCTTCAACCGACAGACCAAATATGACTTGCCCTTCTCACAGAATCCCTCTGGCTGCTCCATGTATAACTCCTTCAAGATCACCGTAGAGGAATGCCGTCTTCACATCCATCTGCTCGACCTCCAAGTCGAGACTGGCTGCTAACGCTAGCACCACCCGAATAGACGAATGCTTGACGACAGGCGAAAAGATCTCATCATAATCCACGCCTTTCCGCTGACCGTAGCCTTTGACTACCAGCCTCGCTTTGTATCGAGGGCGAGTAGCATCATCCGTCTGCTTCACTCTGAACACCCATCGATTCTTCAAAGCCTTCTTGCCCTTTGGCAACCGCACCAGATCATAAGTGGAATTGGTGTGCAAGGAACTCATCTCCTCCTGCATAGCCTTCATCCACTCCTGTCTGTGTTCGTCTTCCATAGCCTCTGCAAAACTTTCGGGCTCCCCCGTCAGTCAATAGCACATACTCATCTGGTGAGTATCTCGTAGATGGTCGACGATCCCTGTCACTCCTTCTCAAAGGAACCACTGGTGCTGGCTGTATACCAACAGCCTCCTCCCTTCAGGAACTGCCTCTCCGGCATGCTCATCCTCCTGAGGGGCACCCTGACCACCATCAGCAGGCTGATGATCAAGGTTGGGAGCTACTCCGTGTACTGGCTCCCCCATAACTGGATCCTCTGCGATGTCCTCTGGAAACTACTCGAAGCGAAAGCAATTCCTCAGCCTCAGAAGGTATCACGGAATCCTGAGTGTTGGTCATGGTCTGATCCTCGACGAACACCACATCCCTGCTTCTGTAGAGCTTTCCTTCCACTGGGTCGTAGAGTCTATAGCCAAACTCATCCCGACCATAGCCAACAAAGACGCATCGCCTCGTCTTCGGCTCAAGTTTGGTCCTCTCGTCCTTCGGTACATGCACGAAGGCCTTACAGCCAAACACTCGCAGGTGATTGTATGACGGCTCTTTGCCGTACCATACTTTGTCAGGCATATCACCCTGCAAAGGAGCACTAGGAGATAAATTAATAACATAAGCAGCTGTGAGAAGAGCCTCACCCCAGTAACTGCCTGACAAGTTTGCTTCTGACAGCAAACACCGCACCCTCTCCATCAGTGTCCTGTTCATGCGCTCCGCTACACCATTGAGCTGAGGTGTCTTGGGCGGAGTCTTCTGGTGTCGTATCCCCTGCTCTCTGCAATACGCATCAAAGAGACCGATGTACTTGCCGCCATTGTCGAACCGAACACATAATAACTTCTTGCCCGTCTTCCTTTCAACAGAGGCCTGAAACTCCTTGAAAGTTGGCAGCACCTGATCCTTGGTCTTTAAGGCATAGACCCAAACCTTCCTGGAACAGTCATCAATAAAGGTTACAAAGTAAGAAGCACCACCAAGAGATTTTACCTTCATAGGACCGCAGACATCCGAGTGAATCAACTCGAGCAACGCCGGCTTCCTCGAACTTGGGTGACTTTGGAAAGATACCCTATTTTGCTTCCCAGCTAAACAGTGCGTGCACTTCTCCAACTTTGTAGACTTGAGCCCCGAAATTACCTTCCTGTTCATCAAGTAGCTCATCCCCTTCTCGCTGATATGGCCGAGCCGCCTGTGCCACAACTCGGTAGACGCATCACTGACTGCGTTCACCTCCTGTGCCCCCTGTGCGCCCCTCCATATAGTAGAGACCAGACTTCTTGCTTCCTCTGGCAATCACCATCGAACCCCTGGAAAGCTTCCACTGACTGTTCCTGAAGAGACTGAAGAATCCTTCGTCATCCAACCTTCCAACCGACACCAGGTTGAAACGGATATCATGGACATGACGAACATCCTTGAGAACAAGAACCGCACCCGTCTTCGTTCTCAAATGCACATCTTCAACGGCAACCGCCTTCGACACATCTCCATTGCCCATCTTCAACACTCCACAGTCGCCTGTTGTGTAAGTGGCAAATAGTGCAATGTTGTGAGATACATGTGCTGAAGCCCCTGAGTCCACCAGCCAAGAATTATCATCGCAGGCGAGGTTAGTAATGACCTCATCACCTACGATGATCACATCGCCTCCATGCATCGAGGCCGCCGCTGTAGTGTTATCTTCTTGCTTCCCCTTGTCGCCCTTCTTCTCTCTCTTCCAAGCGAAACAATTCTGCTTGATATGGCCCTTCTTACCACAATGGTAACACTCTGAGTCCTCGTAACGACCCTTGGACTTCCCCCTGCTCTTGTCTCTGCCACCACCTGGACCCCTGCTTTTGTCCCTTCCGCAGCTCTCTGAAACAAGTGCCTCTGAGTGGTGGGATGAGGATGAAGTACCCTGAGAACGTCTCCGTATCTCTTCATTCAACACCCCGCTCTTGGCAAACTCCAGACTGACCACGCCCTCTGGAGAAGAAGCGATCATAGATACTCGTACGGTCTCCCACGAGTCTGGCAAAGTACACAGCAGCCACAGTCGCTGAACTTCGTCGTCGAACTTGACTCCTATAGAAGATAGCTGGTCAATCACGCCCTGGAACTCACTCAAGTGGTCCGAAATAGACGCCCCATCCTTGTATCGCAGACCCATCATCGTTCGGATCAGGAACAATTTGTTTACCCCGGTCTTCTTCGCATACAAGGATTCCAGCTTATCCCACAACGTCTTCGCGTGCTCAATATTGGCAACGTGGTTGTACACGTTCTCGTCCACAAACTGTCGTATGTACCCACACACTTGTATATGCTCGAATGTCCAGTCCTCCTTGGATTTATCACTGGGCTTCTCGGATGCAAACACGGGTAGATGCAGCTTCTTGACAAACAGCAAATCCTTCATCTTGTTCCGCCAATAGTGATAGTTGGTGCAGTTCAGGTTCACCATGCGCACCGGCTTCGCGTCCATCTCTCCTCTCTGGTTTCTCTGTCAACTACTGACACCCTTCTGAATTCCAGAACCTGGCTCTGATACCACTCTGTTGGGAAAGAAACGCGAAAACCTTTCCCCAAACCGGAAAGTACCTGCGAGAGGACCGAGCAATACAACGCACGAACCCAAAAATAATTACACAAAACAATCCACGCAGACATAGAGAATTTTTGACGTGGAAAATTCTTGCGGAAAAAAAACCACGGGACGATCGGAGTCCAACCCTGAGAAGCCTCCACTAATGGAATAGAAGAATTACACCCTCTACAAACTCCTCCCGATCCAAATCGGATCCCCACAACACTCAGAAGTAAGAACAATGATTACAAGGCTACGAAGAGCGAGAACGACGAGTAGAGATTACCCGAAACACGATCTCCTTTGAAAACGACCTTCAATCCTCCGTCTTCTCTCCCGAAGTTGCAATGGCACTCTTGCCTCCTTCTCTCTTTTCTTCAATGTTCCACAATGAATAGGGTTAGGAATAACCTAATATTAACTCCCCTAATCCGCAGCAAAATCTGGACCATTGGATTAGATCCAACGGTGAAAAATCACCCCAAATTTCTGCTCAGCCCCGACGACACAGAGTTCGGCCAGAACTCTGTGTCGGACAACCAGAACCTACTGGCAACATTCTGGAGTGGCCAGACCGAGTTCGGCCCGAACTCGCCCTGGGACCGAGTTCGGCCCGAACTCGGCAGCCCCAGTCCAGAACCCCCCTTTGGGTTGGGCAGCAGCAGCAGCAACTCCGCGTCGCCTACTTCCCGAGCTTCTTCGACATCGAACGGCGCTCGTCGCACTCCGGGATCTTCTCCACATATGTTGGGAATCCCACCCACTCCAACAGGTGGGAGGGATAGTCGCGGAGGGGTAGGACAACCAGAGGGGTGGTGCTGCCGGAGAAGGAGGGGAGAGAGTGTGTTGTGGGTTTTCTTTTTTAAAATTTTGTGTATCAACATAAAAATTATATATTTGAGGGTATTAAGTTAGCACCTATAAAATTAAGGGTATCAAGTTGAACATTTTAGATAGTTGAAGTTATCTAAGTTTTAATTTAGCTAAAAAAATATACATTAAAATACTGAACTTATGGGAACTAGAGGCCACCAAACACTGTGAGGCCCTAGGGTTGAATTGGCAAATCCTGCGTCCTATACTAACTACATGGCTCACGGCTATTTAAGTATATTAGATGCTTGGTGCATCTTTATTTGTGTTCAAGTAATATTTTGCTTATGTTGAAAGTCACTTTCATGTCCAAATTCTGAAAAAAAAAAAATTCATGATCTGTTAAACTTATTGTCTTGTAGTGTGTTGTGATTGTTATGTAGTATGAGATACACGACAATATTTTTTTTTCTAAATGGCAAGACTATATTCAAGAAACACACTGATGTAGAATAGTCTTTTCCAGTACAAAAGTCTCAAGATACTTA
This sequence comes from Iris pallida, assembly GCA_029216955.1. NCBI lineage: Eukaryota > Viridiplantae > Streptophyta > Magnoliopsida > Asparagales > Iridaceae > Iris > Iris pallida. The sequence continues at coordinate 1,236,730 of JANAVB010020999.1, forward strand.
TGCTAGTTTTTTTTTTTTTTTTTTGACGTGCCATTTTCTCCGGACCGACGAGCAATGTCAAGAAGAGATTTGAACTGTGTCCATCCCTATGGGACCCTCTGGTTTACCCGACGGGCTACACCCCCACAGACACAATTCAGTCGATTTTCCATCTATCAGAGGCTTCTGCAATCATCGGAATTGATCTTAGTGAGGGGGATGTTCCTGATATGGATGAACTCAAAAAATGGTGTACTCTCGGCTAAATCCTTATATGACTACAGACGACAAGAAGCTTGTTGCTCTACTGAACCTGGGAGACTTGAAGTTTGAAAAAATCTGTGGAAAAATGAAGAATTTCTCACCTCGGGTACTTTTGCGGTACCTCTGGCCTTTTGGAAAAATTTAGCATGTACCTCCAATTTTTTTTTAAGAATAATAATAGTTGTCTCTTCAAATTGTACTTCCAAATCGTCCCTCCTTACGTGACAGCTGACGTGGCATATTGATGTGGCAGCTGACGTGACAAATTTTAAAATTTAAATTTAAATTAACATTAAAATTAGCATTAAAATTAATGTTAACATTAACATTAACATTAAAATTAAAATTAATATTAATATTAACGTTAATATTAATAAATTATTAATATTAACATTAATTAATTTTAATTTTAACACTAAATTAACAATATTAACAAAATTAACATGGACAAAATTGGATAATTAACTTTTTGGGTTAAAATTTGCCATGTCATCGGTCATGTCAGATGACACATAAATTATTTAACATGTCACGTCAGCTGCCACATAAGGAAGGATCTATTGGAGGGACAATTTGAAGGTACATATAGCATTACTCTTTTTCTAACTAACAAATGCCTCCATTTTTAGTACGAAATAGTAAAAAAATTAAAATATACCCTCAGCTTTCAAAAAAAAATCTTTTGTTTTACTAGGAATGAGGGTATTTGCTAGATAAAAAAAAATAGTTGAGGTATATGCCAGTAACATGGAATAGGGATATTTGCTAAATTATAGCTTAATTAAATCATGTGTTGTACGTTGGATATGAAGGTATACTTGACATCATTACCTTGATATAGATAAACATTTCAAATATAATGCATACAAATTGTGTTGTTGTTCAAGTATATATAAAATAAATAACCTTTTCCTAAGGAGGTTTCAAGTTTCTCTCTTTTTCTTTATGGAAAGGCCAGCTTGCGACATTGCAATATCTGGGCTGGGTGGATCGCTGTTAAAACATTTGGTTTGGAGACTGATAATAAAAAATGAATCGAACTCACCGGGGAACTTCAGTTTGCTCTACATGTTCCTAGTATAGTTGGGATTTTTGCTCGGCCGCCATTGCCCGTTGGTAAAGCTGGTGCAGAGTGGTATCAGTATCAAGAGTTGACAGAGAAAGAAGAGGAGTTAAAGATTTTTTTTGTATGGTTGTACAGAACGAATTTTAAAGTCAAATTTTTAAAGTCAAATTTTGTATGGTTCACTGTGCTTCAGAGTGTTGTCCACCAGCTGTTAAAGTTTTGCTACATCGAATGCATCTCTACTGTGTTAACCAGAGTGCATTGTTATGTGTCTAACAAGAATATGAGGCATCATAGTTATGTAGTTGGAAATTATGTAAAACAAATTTTGGAGAAAAACAAACTATTGAAATGCAGAGTTCACAACAAGGAAGAAGAGTTGGAAGACTTGATGCACTACAGAGTAATCCTTATGTTACTTGATTGAAACTGTCAATTTGCATGTTTATATGAATTTCGTTAGCGTTACGGGGACACAGTCCTTATCATGAGAGCTGAATGGACGGAAGAAGAGAGGAGGATTCAATTAGCTGACCCGAAAATTTTGGGATAAGAGTGTTTGTTGTCAATTTGCACATTTGTTGTTTGGGTTAAGGGCGATCAACAGGCTGGGTTGTGCTATGGTCGGATTCGTGTAAAATGTTGGAACCCAAGTCCTATAAGCTTTTCTGACTAGGGTTTACGTTATTACTTCTAATTAGACTCGGGATGGTTTCAATTTTTTTTCTGTATTTGTATATTAAGCTGTTCGAAAGTATTGTTAATATAATCTAACTCAAATTCAAACTATAAATCCTATAAGATCATGTTCTTAATAAATGTCAATTAGGTTTTTTTTTTTTTTTTTTTTTGCATTGTTCGGCGTAACGTACGTAACTTTGTGCACACTGCGTTGTTGTATGTCATTTGGATCCACTGTCCGCAATTCTTACACACATTTGTCTCCTCCGTAGTTTGATTCCGAGACCGTCCGTCTAGCCAAGAAGATTATAACGCTCCTCACTGAGCCAATTGAGTTCGGTTAATTAGGATTTGGTTGATGAGCTACCTGAAGGCCAGCTGCGTGCTTGATCCATCGCCTTGGCCTTGACTGCCAGTGAAGTGTTCATTCGTCCACTGTGTCCATTGCGGACACCACGATATAGATACATGTGTGATGCACAGTGGGTTCGGACCGAATGTGTTGTCGGGGGTCATGTCAAGTCCAGTTGGTAGACAGTTGCACATGAGTGAGAAGAGCTTCTGGCTATGGTGTGAGCTCGGCTCCTCCCACACTAAAGGAGCCGACACACGCGTCTTTTCTCGTGCTGTCAGTCTGGACGATGACATTGTAACTGCAACGATCATTTGGTAAAGATTCAGCTCCACATATTTGCATGGGCTGCACAAGGTTAGCAGGGCCGACCGCATTTGGAACCGGATTGTCTGTCTATTAATTTTGGATTCTGATCTTAATTTAATTTAGGCTAGATTACAACCGGAGACCCTCAACTATTCAATTTTTTTAACTTGATACCCTCAGCTTTGATAGTATTAACAACTATTCAATTTCCCACCATCATTTACTACCTCGTCCATCTCTCCAGTCCAAGAGATTCCTTCTAAACATGTTCCACAAAAATCATTCCCTACAGTATCTGATACTTTCACTTCCCTGTTAGCTTCCTTGGTACCATATATCCTCTATCAAGTCATCCTTTGATATCTGATGAAATCCCAATGAATGTTACTCCTTCTTCTATGAATTGTGCAAAAAGATCCCGTTCAACTACATATGATAATAAATTGGATTGTTCTCTTGTTAGACCAAACAAGAAATTAGCTGTACAAGATGGAAATGATATAGGCGCGGCTGGCCTTGAACAGCCTACACATCAATGATCTTCTCCTGGAATTGTCGGGGTTTGAGAAATGACCCGACAATTCGATCCTTGAAATCATTTCTCCGGGCATCCTCTCCTACATTTACTTTTCTATCAGAAACGAGATGCTCGTCACAATCAGCTGTATCAATTGCACAAGATCTTGGTTTTGATAAGTACCATGCTATTTCTTCAAATGGGTTGTCAGGAGGTCTACTGTTATGTTGGAAACATGATATCTCTTTACAAATCATCTCATATTCTCAGAATTATATTCATTCAATATTTCATCAAAGGAATTGCACTCAACCTTGGCATATTTTATTTCTTTATGGGCCTCCAAAGTTGAATGAGAGGAATTTATTCTGGATACATTTAGAATCTATCATCACTTCTATTTCTGATCCATGGATATGTATTGGAGATTGCAATTCCATCCTCTGTCAAGAAGAGAAGCGTGGTGGGAACGCTTTCAATCACCATCATCACCAATCTTTTATTAGATGGTTTAACAATGTTGCTGCTATGGATATTGGATATTATGGCCCAGCCTTCACCTGGACTAATCATCGAGTAGCTATTAATAATGTAGCTGAACGACTTGATAGAGTGATGGTGGATACCAAGTGGCGCTCCCTTCAACCCAAAGCAGTTGTTTTGCACTTACCCAGGCTCAACAGTGACCATAATCCCATCCTTTTACAGCTCAACATCTCTATTCCAAAAATGAAATACCCTGTTCGTTTTGAGGCTGCTTGGACATGTGAAAAAGAGTTTGAATCATTTCTTACTAATATTTGGAGTTCCATTAGAGTACCAGGTTTTCTGGCTAAACTTCGAAGTTTACTTCCTAAATTGAGCAGATGGGGAAAACATAATATAAGAAATCTGGACTCGGATATCAAATCCTATGAAGAGGAATTACTATCCCTCCAAGATCAATCTCCTACTACTGCTACTTATGAAGAAGAACGGCGTATCGAGATTCTTCTTAACAAGCTTCAACTGCAAAAAGAATTGTATTGGAAACAGAGGTCTTGTAACTCTTGGTTGCGTGAAGGAGATAAGAACACTCTTTTTTTCACCTATCAGCTACTGCTAGGAAGCAAAGAAATGTGATTACTCATATTCAAGATGATAAAGGAGATATCCTCACTTCTCAGAATGATATTGCGAAGAGTTTTGAATGTCATTTTTCTGAAAGATTCAAGGTGGCCAATCATTCCCCTGTTCCTGATCACATTTTATATGAACTACACAAGATATCAATCTCTGATAACGAAGGCATCTATCAAGTACCTGCAGATGATGAGATTAAACAGGTTATTATGCATATGAAACCCTACAAATCCCCTGGTCCTGATGGATTCCCAGCTGCTTTCTATCAAAAATTTTGGAGTTTAATTGGTTCGGAGGTAATTCATCTTGTCCAAAGTTTTTTCATTTCTGATGTAATGCCTAATCTATTGAATCATACGTACATCACACTCATTCCTAAAACATCTTCACCACAACTCCTACGGATTTCAGGCCAATAGCATTGTGTAATGTTCTCTATAAAGTGATCACAAAAATTCTTGCCAATCGTATTCGGCCACTTTCCATACTCTCATCAGCCCCCTTCAAAATGCATTCGTGCCAGGAAGGTTTATTGGTGATAATGTAATTATAGCTCAGGAGCTTTTACATTCAATTTCGAATTTCAGTGCCAATAACAGTTCGTTTGCTCTAAAACTTGATATGTCAAAAGCTTACGATAGGCTTAATTGGAATATTATTAGTCAAGCCCTCCTTGGCTTTGGAATTAGTGGCAAATCTCATGATCTCATCATGTCATGCATATCTTCCACTTCTTTTTCTGTGTTGGTTAATGGTTCCCCTACAAAATCTTTCCGACCAAGTTGTGGTATCAGACAGGGTTGCCCTATATCACCATATCTTTTTATCATGAGTATGGAAATATTATCAACCTTTATAATGATTATGGAGAGAAATATGCTTTATGAAGGAATTACGCTTCATCGATGTCCCATTCATTTCTCACATCTTGCTTTTGCTGATGACTTGCTAATCTTTGGGAAAAGTTCTCTTCATAATATCACCCAGGCCAAATACATCATTCAAACTTTTGAACTATGGTCGGGCCAAAGAGTTAACTTCACAAAGTCCTCGATTTTCTTCTCTAAGAAAACCGATCCTCATATGTGTCAAATATTTCAACATCTCCTTGGTGTAAGCTCTATGAATACATCAGACAAGTACCTTGGTCATAAACTCCTTCTTTCGAAAAAAAGAGTGTCAACTTTCTCTGATCTCCTCCTTACCAGTACTTCTAAATTATCTGGTTGGAAGAGTCGGTGTTTATCCCATGCAGCCCGTACTGTCCTTGTCAAATCTTCATTATCATCACTACCTACATATTATATGTCCTCATATTCAATACCAAAGTCTGTTACCGACTCCTTATCCAAATTACAAAGAGATTTCTGGTGGAATAATGGCTTGGATAGAAAGAAACTTCATTTCACTGCTTGGAACAAATTTACGAAACCTAAGTATCAAGGTGGGCTTGGTATTCGTGATCCATATATTGCTAATCAATCCCTTTTGCTTAAATTGACTTGGAGATTCTTAATGGATGATGGTTCTATCTGGAGTACTCTGTTACGATGCAAATATCACTCCTCCTTTTTTGGTTGGCTAAGCATAATCCTTCTGCATCGTGTATTTGGTCAAGTTTGTTGAACAGTAGAATGTTCCTACATGGCAATGTTATTTGGTCTGTAGGAAATGGTTCTTTGATTAATATCTGGGATGAACCATGGGTTCCAAATGTTCCAAACAACAGAGTATGGGGATTTCAGTACTCGAACAGCCGAGTGTCCTATGTTAGTGAACTTATCAATGATATCTCTTATACCTGGAAGGAGAACTTAATCTTTCTTCTATTTCCTCCTCACGAGGCCACAGCAATATTGCAGATTCCGTTGTCTTCAAATTGTACTACTGATCAGTTGGTCTGGAAGTATACTCGTGATGGGATCCTTACTACAAAATCCGCCTATCGAACCATCCATGAATCCTTGTTCAAAGATCCTCCATATTCTAATGACAATGCTTTTGCTGAATGGAAGAAGCTCTGGAAAATAAATAACATCTGGCCGAGAGTTCAGATTTTTGCTTGGCGAGTCATCACTAATTCTCTTCCATCCAATGCCAATATTCACCGAAGAATCAATGATATCGATGATACATGCCCTCTCTGTAAGGTATGTGGTGAAACAATTGACCATCTTTTTATTCATTGTCCTATTTCAGGTATAATCTGGCATTCTCAACCTTCTATTATGAGACATATTCATCCTGATACAACTGTTTCATCTCTCATTTCAATTCTCCTGAAATGGGGAGATCAAGAAGAAGTGTCGAACTGTCTATACTTGTTGTGGACTATGTGGAAAGCAAGGAACAAAGTAATATTCAACCACCAGGGATTCAATATCAACCGTATCTTACAAGAAGCATCAATTCTGAAAGAGAAATACGAGTTCTGCAATCAATCTACCTGGACTAATGATCTGTTATCCAACATGAACTTGAGCAATGCAGGTTGGACTCCTCCTATTGATCCTCTGTTCAAAATTAATTTTGATGGCGCCTACCTTGATGGAAAGATGGCTGCTTCAGCCGTCCTGCGTAATGGTGATGGCACTTTCCTTGCTGCTTTATCAAAAACACAAGTTGGAGGATCGCCGGTTGAAGCTGAAGCCCTTGGAGTGCACCTAAGTCTCCTTCTCATCGAAAGGAGGCACATACAACACGCCATTGTTGAAGGTGATTGCAAAGCAATTATTGATTCTATCAATTCACATTTGGTTTCAACTATATGGCAAGCTCGGCATGTAATCATTGATGCTCGGAAACTTCTTACATCAAGTTCTGATATTACCTTCTCCTATGTTAATCGGACTGCAAATCACTGTGCTCACAGTCTGCATCTCAGGCTCTTTCCTACCATGAAATGAATTCTCTGTTGATTTATGATGTATGTCCAGATTGTATCTATGATCATATCCTACGTGATATGACTGTTTGTAACTTTGACTAATTGAATGAAGTTATTTTCCCTTCAAAAAAAAACAAAACAACTTGATACTCTAAAAATAAAAATTACAAAACTACCCCCCTTCTCATCCAACACACTCCCATCCCGCGTCCTGCTTCCAACCTGCCCTCTCTCTGTCGCGCGTTGTCGATGCCGTCGCCGCTGCGGAGAGGAGAGAGGGGGGCGGGGTTGAGGGCACGGTGCCGGGGAAGGGGGTGCAGCCGGGGTGAGGACGGTTGGGTGGCGGGACGGTGCAGCCGGGAGAGAGAGGGGAGAGGCGGGAGTAGTTCGTCATTTTGTAAAAAAATTTAAAGGTATATCAAGTTAAATTTTTTGAATAGGGGCAGGTATCGGATTATAATTTAGCCTTTAATTTATTCAAATATGGATACTGATTCCATCTATTATCCAGATCCGAATATCCAAGTAACTATATAAATTAAATATAAATCGCAGGTGAACCAATTAGGGGCTATCCGTACTGCTCCAGCAGGCCAAGGCCAGAGTAACCCAGACTGTGATTTGTGCAATCATGCTTGTGGAGATGAGCAAGTCTACGTGCATGGCTCGCTACTTCCCGCCTGTAGTCTCCATCACCAGCTTCAGACCACATGCCCCCTTCGTCTTACTTGCACCCACACAAATCTCTCTCTCTCTCTCTCTCTTCATGTATGCCACAGCTGTCCTCTAAATATCTCAACTCTCCCTCTCTCTCTCTCCTTCACCACAAGGTTGGAAGCTCCAACACATATATCGATCTGTCGCCCTCACTTTCGTCTTGTTTGCTACCGACAACTTACTATTATGCATATGTTATAGTCCAAGGCTGAGGATGTACGTAGTGGATAGC